>CM049986.1:2400000-3032010 GCA_016630955.3 Didymella arachidicola
GAAGACCTGCACGCGTGACATCCGTGATGTCGAGGGTTCAGCTGCGCTCGATGATTCCTCCTTAGTGATCCATGCGGACTCGCTGCAACTTTCCTTCAGCGCTCGTTTTCGCGCATTGCCATCTTCCTGCTGCTGTCTGCTTGTCGATGGTGACGATGCATATGGCGGCACACCCGCTAGCATAAGCCTAGGTCTTCCATTGCTTGGTGTGACGCGCAGCCTTGCCATATTACTTTGCCCTTCTTCTGTCCTGGGTGCCGTGTGTATGTCAATTGTCTTCGTTCGAGCGAGAGTGCGGGGTGGTGGTGGGGGCCGGGTAGCGGCTGGGGCGGGGGCTGTAGCAGGTTTTGCGGCCGGTGTTGGATCATGGTTTGTTGCAATGTCGTCCAACAGGGACTGCTCGTATGCGACGTCGTCGAAATTCGTGTCGTCTTCAGGACCGTAGGCAACGAGCGAGTCGGAAGGCGGGATGAAAGGCTTCGCGGTCAACAGCCACTTGAGATGCTGCTTAAAATTGTTCTGAGGAGGCATTAGAGCCGTGCATGGTTGTGTCCTGAGTCCTGCCAGTCGTCGACGCGTCCGTACGCGCTGTGCCGCCGAGAAGTGAGTGCCGCGGTGGCGTTGCTCTTGATGAACCGCGTTAGCGTTGTTGTCGACTGGGGCGGTTGGGAAGGCGCGTTCGCGCTAGCACGTGATCCTGCGAACTCCGCTTGTATCCGCTAATGACCCACACCTCCCTGCAAAGAAGGTAGTACTTCGCGAGGGCACAGCCAGGGAACAAGCCCTTTCGAGGTATATGGCTTGAGGCTTTGCCAAAGACGTCTGAGTTGCGGCTGGTAGTGACAATCATGGAGGATTGCTTGCCTAACAATGTCGAAGGCTTGAATCACTAATTCTTTCGTGGGCTCTGTCATGCCTCACCTTTCCTTCCCCAAACCCGTTGATCGAATTGAGTCCTCTGCTGACGAGGCTCTTTAAAGTCACGATGGATCCTGCTACTACCCTTGCCTCGTCAATGCTGGATGTGCAGACTCCAGAACTCATTGACAAGCTCTCTAGGGCAATTGCAACACTGCATACTTCGACAACACCCGCAGACGTAATTCCGTCTCAGCAAGTCTTGTCAGACGCTCGCTCACAGCTGAAGCGTGACTTGACAGAGGAGGGGGTTGGCCTTGAAGACACCATCCACCACTTGGTCCGTCAACTTGGTCCAGCACTCAACGCCTCCTCGCGCTCACCGACATACTATGGCTTCGTGACAGGCGGCTCGACGCCTGTAGCCTCGCTCGCAGATAATCTCGTAACCCATTACGACCAAAATTTACAGGTCCACCTCCCCAATGAGACCCTGGCAACGGAGATTGAAGATCGCGCTCTCAGTCTCCTGTGTTCGCTCCTCGACTTCACATCCTCACAATGGCCGCACAGAACTTTCACCACCGGTGCGACAGCTTCCAACATCCTCGGCCTAGCATGCGGCCGCGAGTACATCATCGCAGAAGCGAGCGCGCATCGGACTGATGCAGAGGTCAGTGTGGGCGAGCATGGATTAGTGGAAGCCATGCGTCTCGCCGGCATCGACAATATCCAGGTCTTGACCACAGTACCACATTCGTCTCTCAGCAAAGCAGCATCGATTCTCGGAATGGGTCGAAGATGCGTGAAGACAATCGGTCGTGCCGAGGCACCGCACAAGTTCGACATGGATCTCCTGCAAAAGAATCTTGCTCGATCTGGCGCAGCAAGCATTGTAGCCATCTCAGCCTCCGAGGTGAACACAGGTTTGTTTGCGACCTCTTCTTTGCAGGAGATGCGGGCTATAAGACAGCTGTGCGACATGTACGGCGCCTGGATTCATGTTGACGGCGCGTTCGGGATACAAGCTCGTCTCTTGCCATTCACTCCCGCTTATCAGACCCTCAAAGATTGTACAGCAGGCCTCGAGCTAGCTGACAGCATTACTGGCGACGGGCATAAACTGCTCAACGTGCCCTACGACTGTGGCTTCTTCTTATCACGGCACCGATCGCTGGCTGAACGTGTCTGCGTCAATCCAAATGCTGCGTACCTCGCAGCTGGCAGCGGCGGAGACGGCATCATGAGCCCTTTGAACATCGGACTGGAGAACTCCCGGCGCTTCCGTGCCCTCCCTGTCTACGCGTCGCTCGTCGCGTATGGAAGAGCAGGATATCGGGACATGCTCGAGCGCCAGATAGCATTGTCGCGAAGTATCGCCCGATTTATCAATGGCAGCAAAGATTATGAGCTCCTGCCGCGTGTCGAGATTGAAGACGAAATCACGGCCCGGACCTACATCATCGTGCTGTTCAGGGCTATCGACGAGAGGCTGAATGAGCAACTTGTGGCTAATATCAAAGCGAGTCGGACAATCTACGTTAGCGGCACGAGTTGGGAAGGCAGACCTGCGTGCCGCTTCGCGGTGTCGAACTGGATGGTGGACGTCGAGAGGGATTTTGCTGTCATCAAGCGCGTGCTGATGGATGTGGCAAGAGCATAAGAGGTAGGAATGCGTTTGATACGCTCACTGGTAACTCTTTGTGGAGTCTTACGATTCCCAAACATCTTTTGAATCTACTTATGCGTTTTTGGACTCAACTGTCCAGCCTCTGTGGTAGGGACGTTGGCTGCGATCGCTTGTCGTCTTTCAGATGCATCTCTTGTATTCAGTGGCTTCTATCCTCAAGTGATGGAATTTATTCCGTTTCACATGCATGACTTAAGGTCAAACGAAGAAATGAGACCATTGTTGGGCTTATGTTAGGGACGAGAGGACGTCGGATTTTAGGAGGTATTGAAATGCTTTCTGGGAGTGTCGCACGCCCGGATACACTCTCGCCAGCTACGAAGATTATTACGAGAGTGAGATTCGTCCAGATCAATGATCAGTTAGCTGTAGTAGCGTTCACAGCACCCTATACAAAGGACAGCACTTTAGTGAGCTGGACACCTCGACACAGAATCGTCATTCGGAGAGCACGCCCTCGGATCATCAACAAAACTCCAAAAGACATTCACTGATTACTCAACAAGCAGACGTCGATGATGGCAAAAGGTTTGTCACAACCACTTCAAACTGCCGAGTGGACAGGATGGAGGCCACCGGCGACCAGTGGGGTGCACTTCATGTACAGCATTGACATCACACGATGCCCCTCATCCGCAGTCGCCATATAACGAGCCTGAAGCAGACAATTGAAAGAGAACGGCTCATTACCAAGATAGTGTCATGGTCGCATTCATGCCGTCCGGATCAGTGCTATCCGCCACTTAAACTCCCGTTAACCTGAACTCCAGTCTGCCCCAAGACGCCAGAGCCGCATTGCTCATCAGATCCCACCAGCAGTGCACAGCAAGTGTAGCAAACCGCTCCACTTGCATTCTCATTCAATGTCTACACCGTTCACCGCTGCCTCAAGACTCCCTGTAATCTGCACATCGGTTGGGGGTTGTATCCGCTGCCCGCCACTAAACACTATCACCTCACTGACCAGCTCTTGCCACCGTCTCCCGGGCGCCATCTGCGCCCGCACCGCATCCGAATATGTGTTTCTCTGCGTAGGCAGCGGCTCATACGTCTGTGTGGTCTGTGTGAGCATCGCCTCGAGGGCGAGGTAAGCGTAGCACACGGCCTCGTGGGCGTCGCCGGAGATGCCGATGTCGTTTAGAGGCTTCGTAATGATGCTCTCGGGGAGCTCGGACTCGAGGTAATCGATGATGTTTGAGTTGCGGGCGGAGGGGCCGCAGATGAAGAGCTCGTCAACTTTCTGGTTCGGTGGGAAGAATATTGAAAGTAGTCGCCGGTATTGCTTGAGAATGTTTTGCGCAGTGATACGCGTTATAGTTGCGAGTGTATCGACTTCCGACATGTTGCTGTACACACATTCGTCAATAAGCTGTTGGGCTTCGTGGTCGCCGAACATCTCGATTGCGATGATTTGCGATGGCGGCGAGCGGAGGTAGTCGTGAGAATCGAGGAAGCAGTCGACGATGCCTTGGTTGACGGTTCCTAATGACCCGAATTTACCACCGTGGTCTTCAGATTGGTTATTGGATGTGCAGTAACGCATGGCATAGTCGATCAAAAGGCTGCCAGGTCCAATACTACGAGACGTGGCTGTGTGAGCGCCATAGTCGCCTTGCGCGGGTATAAAGCTCAAGTTCGCAGATTCACTGATGTTGAGGCAGACGCGAAATTTCGATGGGTGTCGCAAGAGAAGTCTGTCGACATAGGTAGTCGGGTGAGCGTACGATCTCACCGCTGCGCGCTCGAGGATTGTGAAGTCGTTGACGGTACTGATACCAGTCTCTGCGGCTACGATTGTGTTCCAGTAGAGACGGTTATCTATCGCGCCATCGATGTGGTAGGTTGCATGACAGGTTTTCAGAATCTCCCTGTGTGTACCCACAAGGTCGATAGATGACGGTTCGATGCCGTATCTACAGCAAAAGGCTCTGATGCCGTCCGAAAATAAGCTACCGAACAGGGCGTCTAGGTGTGATGCTGGCTTGGGTCTATCGCGGTCGCCATCTCGTAGATGGTTTATGATTTCATCCCTCACTGACGGAAGGATAGTTGTCGAATCGAACTGTGCTCATGGTGAGTTGGTGAGATGGATGAGTGCAGCGAGCACTGACCTGCTGCAGTTTCACGCGTAGCGGAGCGGATGGAGTCTCCTGACCGAACCGAACTAACGCGCAATCGAAGTGCGAAAGGCCGGTGTCGGTGCACACTCCGAGGACGGTAAGATTAATACCGTCCTCACTCTGGGGTTTGGACTCTATTTTATCCAGAGAAATATCTCTAATATCCGTTACTGAGTCTTGACGTCGCATTATGAGGTGGATAAATTTCGAGTTACCTTAGCCAAGACTGCACCTCTAGTACTGAGGAAGAAGAGTTCATTGTTGGAGGCGAATCTCACAAAGCAATGAAGTTGATATGTGGCTTCCCCGGTGTTCTTCTTCATGCAATAGGCAAGCGACTACGTACCGACTCATCAATGCGTAGGTTTGACCCAGAGCATGCGGCGCGGAGCCCCGCTGTGCAGTCAGGTTAAATTCGTTACGAACTACGCGAGTGGGTATGGCCCACTGACAAGCATCCGCGGAGAAAGCAAACGGGACGTGCTTCTACAACCTGAACACCATATATGCCCTCTCTTTTGTCCGGATTTGTCTCACAATGAGCGTCAAGATTAAAGTTATTGCGAACATATATCTCACGCGGAAATTTAACGTGCCTCCTCCTAACTCTACGCAGCATGGATGACAGGAGAGGCCTGCAGAGGGAGCTCCACCTTCCATGGGTCAAATGCTGCCTCCAGCCACAAAGGTGTTCACCGTCCGTCTTACCTCAGACGGTAGATCAAACCAGTTCGTATCTGCACCTTACGCGGTGAGTAGCACCGGAGTGCAAGAAGAGCTTGATTGCGGGCGACAGCGGGCTGTGGTGTTGGAATAGGTACCTAGCCCCCTTGATGCAGCTGATTCCAGATACGGCAGGCCTTCTCAACCCTTGATTCGAACACCCGCAACGAAAGGATTGATCGGACCAAGCACACCTTCGCTTGGTGTAGCAACGAGGGAAGAGGCACGGCGTGCCGCTGCGTAAACAAGAACCACATGCTCAACAGTGAACAGGCCCCTGGATGTATACCTCTCGCTCAGAGCAAGGATCCGGGCCATATTAGAGTTCGCTGAATGTCAGTAGAGCTTCACTGAAGATGGTTCAATAGGTTACCCACAGTGTAACTTTTACCCATAGTGCAATTCTTCAGAGCTCGGTGGAAAGTGGCGAGCCAACCAAAGCTCTTGACGAGAACTGGAAGAACTGTCCACCAATCCAGAGTATGGTAGACAAAACTGGGTAATACAATTGTGAGCTGGTATCGATCGCACAAACTAAGCTCATATCCTTCTGTTACATACGAAAGGGGAACTAGCGATTCAGGAGGAGGCCCCATTCTGCTCTGAGAGCATTGACGATCCAAGCAGTAGGCCAGACTTGCGTCTTTTCGAATTCCTCGAGGATCTGGATGATCTCGTTTCTTTCTCGCACCTCGGTAACCAGTGGACCCCAGACGAAGATGGTATGGCATAGAATGATCGAAAGCTGTACGGTCTCTGGTGTGCTGCGGCATGCACCACAGATTGCACGTGCGTGCTCCAGAACTTGACACTGATTCGGTTAGTGTAAGGCTCCGGAACTATTGCGAATCACTTACATTTGTGCTCGAAAGACTCCCGACACTGCGGATGGCGAATTTTGGTCCTGGCTTGAAACTGTAGAGCATCATGCAGCAGAAATGATACAAGCCGAATGCGACAGCTGGGAAATACTGTTAGTGTATTACAATGGCTTGTTCGCACTTTTACCTACCGTGCCAGTCCGCCGTGAACCATATCTGAGGAAAACAGCTCTCGTCATCCTCACCAGCAGGCCCGTCCCAGATTGAATCGAACCCTACAGGTCGGTCCCTGTTCCAAGCCTGGACAAGATTCCATAGCTCTTGCCAGCGGGCTGGTCTGTTCTTCTGTTCCCCCGAAAGATCTGTCTCGAAACAAAAGTTGACAATAAGAGCTGTATTCCAAGTTATCTGGTTTGCCCAGGCAGTCTCCAGTCGCAGCCGCGCCAGTGGATGTGAATCATGCATCGAGTTTGGTGTTGGGTGTAATTGGAGAGAGAAGTCTACGTCTGGGGGTTGCTGGTTGATGGTAGCTGTGTACAGACATTGACGGACGTACACCCAGAAGGCAGCTTCCCTAAGTGTAGGCGCTGATGGATCTACATAGTGGTTGCCTTGGGAAGCGCGCAGGATTGCGGAAGAGCCTGCCAGATGTTGTGCGGCATCTGATCCGGTTGTAGACGATACTGCAGATATAAGTTGGCACGTCTTCAATCGTGACTCATAGCTTACCATTGAGCTGCTCGTAAAAGTGCAAGATCACGATGGCACAAAGCAAAGTCTCATCATGGCTGGCATTGGGTTCGTTCAGGCGATCGATTAGCAAAGCAATGCAGCGCTGATACGCAGCATCAGCGATGTCGACTTCTCTGCGGTGACGGGCTGCAAAAGACAAGACCGCATGACAGAGCACCGGACAGTATTTGACCTTCTCCGGCACCCCGAGGGTGAACTGACGCGTCGCGTCGGTGCAGTCAAGCCAGCGGCCAAGATGTTCTGAATAGTAGTGAACGAGCCTGGCTTCTCTCTGTGTCAAGGGAACAGGCTCTTGCGAGTATGGTCGAGTGCCCTCCGGCACAGATTGCCGCAACAGGCTCGCTACAGAGATGCTACTCCGTGTATGAGGTCCCGAACGGGGAAATGGGGACCCCGGAGAGTGAGTACCGGCCAAGTCAATCGATGAAGGATTGCTCGCTGATCTTGATGCAGATGTACCGTCCGAGTTCGTCAAGGGCCGATCGCTGTTCATCCGCTCATTGGCGCTCGGCGAAATGCTCCGGCTGGCCTGGCTTCCCTCGTCATTGGTTCCATCGACATCCATGTCTTCGCGATCGCCATATTCTGTGTCCTTGCTATTCGAGTTTGCCTCGTATGGTTGGTAATCTTTAAATTTTGTATGCGGTGCTTCCCACTGACAGGGTCGGTTTTTCTTGCTGCAAGCCTTGCAGACAGGATGTGACTCATCGCCTGAAGCAAGTTAGATAGGCTGCTACTCGAGAGCGGGAAACTTACATTTCACACGACGAGCTCGACACGTAAGACTAGAGGACAGTATCAGTCCCATCGATCTACGCTCGGCGCAGGTTGCTCACCAGCCGCTTCTGGATCGATATTTGCCCATCTTTGGGTTACTGAAGCTCAATATCGAATGTCGAATCGAGCGTGGTTATCGCGATGTTTGGTCTGGCGACATGCAAGGAGACCAAGGATCACAAGTGGGCTGTCGTTTCGAAAGCGCTACTGATATTTTCGACGCTGCTCTAGAACATGCGTCATACTTACAGAGCTGCTTCTTCGCTTCCTGGTGAATGCTAATCACGATCTCACCAGTTTTCCGCAAGGGATATCGGGATTTGTGTTTGCGTTGTCGAGATGCAGAGATGCAGCACGCAGATCGATGTAGGGTCGTGTCAGAACCAGAGCTACGGACCTTCGTTATGCCCGCATTCGCCGAACACCACTCAAATTCTCGACTCCATGTAGGATCTCAACTCACACCTTTGCAGGAAGTGCCTGAATCACACTTGGTTGCGTGTGTGCACTGAAGCAGCAGGTGGTGACTTGAGCTCGGCCTACCGGTCCTTGCCGATGAATCACCACGACAATGGGGAATGGGGAAAACTTTGAATAACTGCGCAACTTCTCACCCAATCAAAATCGTCGGCGGAGCGTTTTCCATCGACCCCAGACTGCTCCTCAATGCTCCCACCGGGAAAGCTGGCGGAGCATACCCGGTCCAACCACCCGAGCAGATCTCTAATTCGATTGGGGAACTTTCCCTTGTAGATGTGGTTGGTTGTGCGGTTCGGGGGTCCTACAAATAGCCGCCCCCCTTTGCTGGAAAGAGCCTGGCCACGTTAAGGGGGAAGGCGAATGGCAGACACTGGCTAGATCCTCCCGGTGCCATCACTCGGACAAGCGTGCACGTATACCAGAAGGGTATTCTCCACTGCTAATAGCAAAGGGGATCTAATGAATAGAAATGCAACGAATGTACTGTGTCTCCGCGGAGAGCAGTCACGAATCGAATACACCTACTCACCTGGGAGCCAGACTTTCAGCAAGATCGATAACTGCAACGATCGCAGACAAATTGACAGGCAACTAGGTCGTTTGGTACGTTCAGGGGTGTCAACTGTGTTGTGCGACAAGTTACGTGTGTTGAAATCGGGTGTCAAGGCTTTGAGCCTCATAAGGGAAATTCGTGACGAAGTATGCGGACCGTTCTTGCCCATCGCAACTTGCGACTTCCTTCCACCTCTTGCTATAAACTCAACACTCCCAACACTCGTGGAGTATTGCCAACGTCGGCCGCGCAGCCTTCAGTACATTGCAACAACATGTCAGCATCGAACGTTTGCGCAAACATCCCCAATCTTTACAGATGACACATCTGCCTCGCCCTTCCTGCTGTTAGCGACCTAACAGCCCCTCGAGCAACTACGCACGAACAGCTATTCGATCTCCAACGAGCAGTCAGACGGCATCTCCTGACTTCGAGACTCAGGCGGCAATGACAGTAATTTCGTGAAGTCCGTACCCATCACACGCGTTGCCTCGGCAGACCGACCACGTACTTCGGTAGAGCGCATTATGATCCAGCGCCACTAGTGCCTGTTTTGATCTCCGTGCTCGTAAGTCGGTGCAGGCACTCGATCTTATCACGACCACTGTCACCATAATCTCGAAGACGCTGAAGACCTCGATCGATATTGGCTGGAGTGCTAGCATCATGATTAGCAGCTTACACAATTAGCACTTCACTAAAGTTACTGGCAATTATCGTCACGACACGACGGATCTGGGTCAAGCTCACTACGCCTTCATTAAGTGGAGTACTCGTCTCTGTTGTAGGACCACGCCCACACTCGGCCTTCAGATGATCGACCATCATACCTGCAGCCAAATTCAGGCTTCGTTGAGTATCTCGGACGACCCCAGGATGCTGCTATGTCCCGGTGGAGGAACGATCATCTCCAACGTTGCGCAGAAGCAGACGCGGTGACCGCTCGTCGAATCTCTTTCGAAGATCGCTCCACCTGATTCTCATAGCCGCGGGTTCATGCGACAGAATATGACTCTCGAACGACGATCACGTCTGGCAACAGAGCGTTGTAGATGCTGAGAGCAGCGCTTGGTGTGCTGGCAGGAAGTGGTTGAGGGGAGCGAGTGGCACGAATGGGTGGCTTCATAAAGGGAAGTTGGGATATGGTTGACGCTAATGCCTGTTGTCGTCAAGCCAGGATCATGACCGTACTCACGGTTGTACCTTCCCACGTCATTCTCGCTGATTCGGTTCTACGTCAGGAAGATTCGCATCCCACCACCGGAGGTTCTCGAACCCTAGCCTTTCACATAGCTGCCAGCAGCGCACGCAAGGTAATCCAAACACAAATCTGAGACGCTACATTCATCTGTAGCGCGCAAAACAGCGGTCGGAACATCTGAGGCTGTGCGCTGCAACACCATCCCAAGAGCGACTCGACAAGACGAGCCTGGAATCAGCTGTCAACCCTGACACCCTTCTCCGCAAGCTGCGCTTCCGCGGAGTTTGACCAATAGTCTACAGTGGCGAGATGTAAGCATGGCCGGTAGAGCGAACGTGATGAGAGGCCTCCGCATCGCGGGCCTCACGTTTTTGGACCCTTCCTGCGACTTTCCAAGCGAGCGAGCCGACGAATGGGCGGTGCACGGGCACGATATCTGCAACTTTTTAGTGGCAAATACTGGATCACTCGAACAGGGGGATCTAGCCAGGCAGTCTATCGCACAAAAACGATGTGATAGGGCCATGTAGCTTCTTCAAATTACATTTCTCGATTCGAATTGCTGTTTTCGGTCATCGACCTTTATCATTTTACACACAATGGAAGTCGATCGCTTCTCCTGCGTTTCGCAGCTCGGTACCGCTTCGCCGGCAACTCCAACCTTTGCCGAACTAGCAAATCTTCAGTACGCCTTCCAATACGGCTGGGGTGGCAATCTCTGCACCACTGACGGCCAAGTTGATACCGCTCAAGTGAGAGGCATCTTGCAAAGTCAAGACGACCGTCGGACATTGACAAGCAGTTCGCCCGTTCTGTTCACCAATTAGACCCCGCGGTGCATGTGCAGAACAACGATTGGCGTTCTCGCACAGCACACGCAGAGGCCAACCCATAATCGCTTGAAGTTAGCCAATGTGTGTGCCCCTCGACTCCAAGCCGTTGATTGAGCCTATAGCGCTTGTTGTTTCCTGCGAGCGTCACCAATGGACGCCGTAGCGCGTCCCTATGCCCTCCACACATTTCCTCGCCATGGTTTGAAACATTACTTCTGCACTCTCATCGCTCACAAATACACAAACATATTCCACATTCCACATTTCAACATGCAGCATTTTTTCGACACACCTGTGAGTATGCGTATCAAATTCCCGTTGAACCCCTATTGAGGTAGGAGCTTGCATTGCCACACGATCAGCGCGCTCAATGGGAAGCCGGACCACAACCTGCTTCACTGTCAACCTACACCAGCTTCCCAATGTCACAGCACACTGCGCTTCGATCTTGCAAGCAAAGAGTCAATGGTAAAACCACAAACATTCAGCCCCGCACAGCACAGACCCAACAGTGCATATGATTCATGCTAGCATACCAGTCGACCGAGCTGTCAGATCTAGACATGCAAGCCCCTGCGTTCCATAATCACGGCCCAGCCTCTTACTCAGCAACACATCGATCGCACGTCTACACCCACTCACATCACAGAAGTCACATGTCGAATATCAGCCAAAAGCAGCATCATCGTCTTCTGTGCACATACATTTGCTCGCAGCGGTGTTGGATAAGCTCCAAGAGCCATATATGCTATGCTAGGTTGCATTTTCGCTGACGAGCCTGCAGAGCACTCCCACTGTCTCCGTAGATGGCCCAAAATCAGAAGCGTAAGCCCCATCAAGGCAAACCCTTGGGACCAGACCCCTTGCCCGACAGCATACCGTAAACAGCATTTTCAATTGTCTTGCAGCCTTTCAGGACGTCTGGCGACTGCAGATTTCTTGTTACCTCGCACTCGCGCCACTGAGTCATAAATCGCCCTGGCTGGACATGACTACTCTAATCACCATGGCTAGGTATGCCAATTCACCGTGTGTACCAGTACCGACGGCACCCGACCCTCCTCGTATTCCAGGTAATAGCCAACATCGTTCAAGAAAAAGTCATAGTTGATCTGACTCAGCACAGGTATGAGAAATACACCAATAGCAACCTGGGGCCTGAAATGCCTCTGTTGTTGCTCGCAGAACTGCAACAACTCTAACATCGTCTGCTGAACTTCGTTATGTAGTTGTGTGGCTTCCTCCAGAGTGCTCACACGAGGCGGCTGCGGTTGAGGTCGCTCGAAGAGCTGTGTCCGGCAACAAGGACAGGTGTTGGCGTTCGGACTTGTGCAGTTGAGCCAGCGCGATAGACAGCTTTTGCCAACTATGTGGCTGCATGATATGATCTCGAATGCTGTGTGTGATTCCGAGAAGAGCTCCAGGCAGATGCAACAATGGGTCTTGTTGCTGCGCTCATCCAGCGAGGTGCTCGTGGTTATTTCTTCATCTTCGAATCTTGCTGCATTCTCGAGCCCTGGCGCACGTTCGAGTTCGGCTGAATCGTCTAGTCCAGCTGCGTCGTCAAGTAGTGATATATCGCGACCATAATCATCAACATTGTAGGCTGAATCAGCGTCCTCGATTGCTGTATTTGTGACATTTGACGAAGCGAAAATCGGCATATGATACATGTGGGTGAGGAGGTTGGTCAAGTCGGTTCGTATCGATCTGGCGCGTATCTGCTGCGCCTGGTCCAGGTCTTGGGAAACACGACTATCACATTCAGAGGAGACGTCGGCCATTCTTCTCAGTCTTTTGCGATTGAATATGGTGATGCCTTGTTGGAATTAGTTGAAGGCTTCCAAGCTTTGTGTCCAACCCACTATTCGCAAGGAAGTCGCGTCTTAAGATCGCGGTTCGAGTATAGTAAGAAGCTGCACCAGCCTTCAACAGAAGACGAAACGGCTGCAGGGCTCTTCAGATCGCTGTGGAGCTGTACGTTGTGTGTGGGTAGATCGAAGACCCTGTTCCATGTCAAACTTCGTCAATGAGAGTCGCAAATACGCCTTCACCTCGTTTCCGCTGCACAATAGCAGCGCCGAAGATACGAAGTGAATGCGACTTATGGATACTGTGATGAGGTATGGACATGAAGAATGGATGCTGTGGCGGTAGAAGAATGTACGTAAAGTTCAGTGGTATATAGTCGGGAAGACGCAGGTCATTGGCGAGCGCTCTGACCCATATCGACAAACAGGTTGCCATCCACACAAAGGGAAGGCGAAAGAAGATGTGAAGGCGTGATGTGACACTTAGCGCTTGCCCCACAGTCCTTGCTGCGTCTCTCGGATCCTTCGCTCTTGCTCTTTGATCATGGCTTCAGTCTGACCATGGCCATTGCCCCTGCTGTCGACATGATCGATCTCCATGGGATCAGATCCCTCCTCTGCAGGCTGAGGGAACTTCGGAGCGGGAGGTGCGCCGCGTCGCGGCTCACTCGCTTTGATGCCGTCCATCATGCCAGCTGCGCCACCGGCTCGCAGCTGGTTGATGGCACGGATGGTGTCAATAGCAGCGTGAAGTGTGCGCCTGGCGTTGAAGTTTTTCTTGACTGTGGGAAGCAGGTCCTCCTCGCCCTCAGCCTTGCTGGCACCCAGGTCAGCGATCCAAGGGTGCGATAGGGCTTCGTGCGAGGTCATGCGCGCTGCTGGATCGACTGTCAAGCAGCGACGAATGAACTCACGAGCGGTCAGCGAAACACCGCGCCAGTATTCGAGGGGAGTGAACGAGTAGTCAGCGACGAGGATAGCCTGCATCTCCTCAAGGTTTGAATCGCGATCGAAGGGTGTGTAGCCGCAGAGGAGGAAGTAGGTGATGACGCCAATAGCCCAGATGTCGCTGCCAATCATCAGTTTCGCACATTCGGCCTGTACACTAGCACTTACACAGGCTTGCCGTGGCCAGTCTTTCTGAAGATCTCAGGCGCCATATAGCCGGGAGTTCCGCAGGTCGTTGTGAGGACATGGAATTGCTCCTCATCCATGATGCGCGACAGTCCGAAGTCAGCAATCAGCAGATCGGCATTGTCCTCGGGTGTGCGAAACAGCAGGTTCTCCGGCTTCAGATCTCGGTGTACGATGCCGTGGTCATGAAGGTAGGCGACCGCTGAGAGTGTGGCTCGGATCAGGTCTGCAGCGTCAGACTCGTAGTAGTTGCCCTTTCGGCAAATGCGGTCAAACAACTCGCCTCCGAGCGCAAGGTCGGTCACGAGATACACTGCAGGTTGTTAGTATCACGCAAGAACAATTATGTAAGCGCCGTACAGTTATTCATGGTCTCGAAATAGTCCACGAGGGTCAGGATGTTCCTGTGGCCCATTGACACTCTCTTCAGCACAGCAATCTCATTTCTGACCATGTGCTCTCGCCCCGCCATAAGCCTCTTATTTATGACCTTTGCAGCATAGTATCTCCCTGTGTCGATGTGTACACACTCCTTGACGACTGAGTAGCTTCCCGCGCCCAATGTCTTTCCGGTCTTGTATCGGCAAGGCTGCACTTGCGCCTGTGATTGTGGTGTGGATGCTCCATTCGATGCCATCTTTTCAAGCAAGCTGTGTGTCTCGCTGTACTACAATGTCTGGATTGTTATCTGGCTGACGGCGCAGTAAGCGGCTGAGAGGGAAGGAAGGTGCGGCCAACGAACCAGCCTCGCCGAGCAGCAGTCGTGTAATCGCGCGTAGAGTTGGGTAATGGGTTACTAGACTACAGAGAGGCCCTACTCGAGTCTTGGGGTGGCTGATGCGTGAAGATATAGGCCGGTGTTATGTTGTAAGGGGTTTCCAACGTTCGCGGGCCTCAGGCTCTCGTAGGCTTGCTCGACACGCAGGGGTCCGTGCCGCCGACCCCGCGTAGTCCGTAGTGGGGCTTATTCGATCTCCGGCGTGCGCGATACTGTCAATCATGGTCTCACAGGATCTACTACCACGTGTTGGTCTTGACAGATGTGATCTTTGCACGTTGCTGACAGTATTATGATGCCCAAGTAGAGCTGCAAACAACGCTCACCTCGTACAATATTTCTGAATCATGGTGAAGGACAAGCTTACGCCCCGGCCCTGCGGTAAGCGTCAAAGACCAGCGGTGCGAACGGCGCCTCACTTTCAGACCCCACAAGTGAGCTCTTGTGTATGTAGTTCCCCAGATCGTAATCTTGAGGAGTATGGCATTTCTATACCTACATTGCGGCGTCAAGTCGTACCCAACGCCGACGATCTAAACAAAAAAGGAAATCGAATTATAACATATGGAGACGGCTTACGACTTGATGAGCAAATTGTGGCCGTCCATGTCTTCGGGCTGCTGAAGACCCATAATGGCGAGGATTGTGGGCGCAACGTCACCAAGCACGCCGTCAGTCTTCTTCAAGCTGAAGGACTCAGGGGCGTTGGCCATGATGAAGGGCACCTTGTTGGTGGTGTGAGATGTCTTGGGCGTACCCTCTTCTGTGAGCATCTCCTCAGCGTTGCCGTGATCAGCAGTGATGAAGAGTGTGTAGCCGCTCTCCTTGCACTGATCGTAGACCTTCTTGATGGCCTTGTCGGTCTCTGCGCAAGCCTCGATGGCTGCCTTGTAGACACCAGTGTGGCCAACCATGTCAGGCGGTGCGAAGTTGTTCATGAGGAACTCAAACTTGCCGGTCTGAATCCTCTCGCAGAGCTTCTCGGCAACGGCCATGGCGCTCATCGTGGGCTGAAGATCGTACGTCGCCACCTTAGGCGACGGGACCATCTCACGCTCCTCGTTCTCGAACTGCTTCTCGACACCACCGTTGAAGAAGAAGGTAACGTGAGCGTACTTCTCGGTCTCAGCGACGTGGCACTGCTTAACACCTTGCTTTCCGAGTGTCTCGGCGAGGACATCGTTCATTCGCTGAGGAGGGAAAGCAATGGGGAATGTGTAGCTCGGGTTGTAGGCGGTCATGGTGGTAAGGTGGATGTCGGCGGGGTAAGGGAAGTCGGGCTTGGGCGAGCGGTCATAGTCACCCAAGAGCTGGGTGACCTCACGGACGCGGTCGGAGCGGTAGTTGAAGAAGAAGACAGTGTCCTTGTCTGCATGCACAGGTTAGCACAAGATATCTCGGTACTCAGTTTCTTAAGCTTACCCTGGATCCTGCGCTCCTTTCCGCCAATAATGATGGGCTTCAGGAACTCGTCGTTCTCACCCTTCTCGTACCTCTCCTTGATGGTGGCAAGCGGATCGCTGCTCTCCTCGCCCTCTCCTGTGACCAAACCCTTGAGCCCGATTTCAACGCGGTCCCACCTCTTATCGCGGTCCATGATGTAGTAACGACCGACAATCGTTGCGATCTCGCCAGTACCGATCTCCTTGGTGGCCTTGAGCAGGTCTGTCAAGTACCCAGCGCTGGACTTGGGGTCGGTGTCACGGCCGTCACCGAAGAAGTGGATGAAGACCTTGGGAACGCCCATCTTCTTCGCGACCTTGAGAAGAGCAATCAGGTGGTCGATGTGGGAGTGGACGCCGCCATCAGAGACCAGGCCACAGAGGTGAAGCCTGCCGTTGCCGTCGACGGCCCTCTGGAAAGACTTCTTGACGTTTTCGACCTCCCCGAGCTTGTCGTTCTTGATGGTCTGCCCAATGCGAACAGAGTCTTGCCAGACGACACGACCGGCGCCAATATTCAAGTGGCCGACCTCGCTGTTGCCCATAAGGCCCTCCGGGAGACCGACGGCGAGAGAAGAAGCCTCGAGCTCGGTGTAGCCCTGAGCGGTCTTGGAGCCGTCCTTCATGAACTCGTCCATGGTAGGGGTATCTGCGGCGAGAATAGCATCACCATCCTCACGGTAAGATGCCGACTTGGGTGTCGCGACACCCCATCCGTCGATGACGATCAGAACGGCCTTCTGTTCGACCTGCACCATAGCTGCGGGTCAATTGGTAGGGAGTGAGTGAGAAGGGGAGAGCTCGAGGGAGATGTCGAGCTGTAGAATGGTATAGGTCGTGAAGCGTTACGAGGCGTGGGAGAATCAAAGACCCATCTATCAATAGAGGGGCTGTTTATGGTGGGGCAACCAAAGTCATTTTTGGTGAGACCCTAGCTTCGAACGTCACTCGATTCTTCAACAAATCCACCAACATCCCCCGCGGCCGGCAGAGACCAACCACCAGCATCACTAATCATCACCACCGGCATCACCGATTGTTGCCTGTGCTGTAAGAAGAAAACTTGCATGGGCGGTCTCCGTGGTCCACTGGAAACACCTGGGCACGCGCATCAGCAGCCCCCCAGCACCACCGTCGTACACAGCCAATCACCAGCTGCCTGAGCCGCACGGCGCGTCGGACAGGGCGCATCTCCCGCATCAACACCAAGCCCAGCCGTCTCCACTATTACCACATCGCGTGCCTCAGCGACCCTTATCATGTCTGGAGCTGCAACACCCCACGCCCCAGCGTCCGCTCGCGCCTCGCTGGCACCGGGAACGGGCTCTGCGACGCCGGCACTGCAAGCTCCAGCCTCTGCTTCTGTCCTGCCACCACCGACAACCTTCGACATCCTGCCTGATCTCCACAAGCTCCTCAAGCGCATTATCGATGCTCCGCCCGCCGACACGTCCTCTCACCCAGCTACCGCAGACGGTCCCCTCGAGATTCAGCATGTAGCCACCGCGGCGACCGACATCAGGTTGAAGATCCAGAGGGCCCAACGCGCAGTCATGTCGCTGCCTGAGATTGACAGGACGTGCGAGGACCAAGAAGAGGAGATCGAAGACCTTGAGGCTCGTATTGCGCATCTGAAAGCGTCTTTGCGAGAGCTTGGCCGGCCAGCAGAGACGACAGAAGACCGAGACGCACGTATGACGGGATGAGCCTCTGCATGGACAACCATTGATCGCCTTCTAGGACGTACCTCCATCGACTGCATGGATGCTCTCGACATGGCCCTGGCCCAGACCGTCTGATTCTGCGCCTTGTCCACATCAAACGTACGCCGTCCAGTGTACGGAGCTGGGCATACCACAGGGTGCAGTACAAGCACATTTCACCGCAGGGGCTGCTCATGCGCCGTTTGGATCGAAGGACATCCCAAATACGGCCCATCACACCCCATGACGTTGCGCACGCGACGTGACGTCAAGATGAAGCAGATTTGCATGAGGGCATGATCATACATAGCCGTGAGACGGTACAGCATCTTTGTCACGACAGCGTGTACTTGATCGAACCCACGACCAGACTACAAGTCGCTTCAGGACTATGCCGAGTCCCACTCCAAAGTCATAGCCTGCGTTGGACCTCCATATCGAGTCGTATGATATCAGCGCTAGACGCCTGCGGCTCAAAGACAGATGAAGCGGGATGACAGGCTCACGGGCGACATCAAAAGGGATCCAAGACGGAATAGCTCGCGGTGCCGGATCAAGGTTGCTCATGTCAAGGGGTCAGGGCTGAGGAAACACCAACGGGACAGCGAGTTGGTCTTATCCAACTTGCGTAGGCCCGGAGAATGTGTGCATTTCCATCCTCGAGTGCTTCACAATTCATAGCATCCACTCTGACACAGAGGTCCAATAGATGGAAATTCGATACTAGCTATTCATCAAAGGTCGTTAGTCAAGTCAGCCCAACACTTAGAGCTCATCCCTCTTCCGCATGCTCACCTCCTCCGACTTCAGCCTGTACACACCAACAGAGTGTCTCCCGATCTCTGCCTCGATCCGCCCGCCAGGAGCAAGCGTACCAACCTGCTTGCCCCAAAGCGCAGGGTGCATCGCCGCAACACCATCCGCATACGACATAGCCGACGCATTGAACCTAGTCGTGCTGTTACTGCCAATCTGCACTATTCCAGCCGTGCCATTAGTGCCGTTCATGCCAGCCAAAACGAGTCCCGCCTCGGCCTCCGACATGCGGTTCGCCCACAGATCATACACGTCCCACGTCTGGCTCAGCTCGGGCGGCGCGCGGTACGCTCCCGCGGTGCGCTCATCGAAGAAGACTTCGTTGATGGTGGCGTTCATGCTGCGCGTCGTGTTGCCCGCGTTGAGCAGCGCGACGATGCGGTCGCCGTTTGCGAGGGTGCGGGTCCAGAGGGAGATCTCGCCCTCGCCTGTGTCGTCGGCGTCGACGAGGTAGCGCCAGACGCGCTTGGCGGCGCTGGCGGAAGAGTCTTGGTTGATGGCGAGGATGGCGGGGTTGGAGTAGATGGCGAGGTTGGCGGGGGAGAGCGTGCCGACGTTGGTGCCGATGAGCATGGGCGAGCTGTTGATGGCCCACATGCTGAAGTGGACGACGTACTCGGAGTCGGTCTGTCCGCCGTTGCCGATCTCGAGCATGTCCATGTCGTTGAAGTAGCCGGACATGGTGCGCGAGGTGATTGCTGGCATCTTGTTGAGGATGTTCATGACTGAGCAGTGGAAGCCGGGCCATGCGCAGCCGATGGCTTCAGTGCAGGGGCAGCGATCATCTGGGCGGTTGAAAGAATCGTAGATGTCGCCAGACATGCGGCCAGAGTTTGCAATTCTGTACGCCCAGTCGAATGGATCGTCGTTGCCCCAGTTGCACATGGCGTAGAGAATCTCGCGACCAGTGGCGTTGAGGGCCTCAGACATGACATTGTAGCGATCGAAAGACAGCTTAGGGGTTCCGGATTGGCCTTGGTTGAAGCAGTTGTCGTACTTCAAGTAGTCGACACCCCACGATGCCCAGAGATCAGCGTCCTTCTGTTCGTAGCCCAGCGAGCCCGGGTAACGGCCACACGTCAGAACTCCGGCAGAAGAGTACATGCCAAATTTGAAACCCAAGTCGTGGATCTGGTCAGCCACCTCCTTCATGCCGCTCGGGAACTTGTATGTGTCTTCCACAAGATAGCCGCTCTCATTTCCTGGCGAGTAATTAATATAAAGAGCAATGGCATTGTAAAGGTGCACTTACTGCCTACAGACCAGCAATCGTCCAGAATGATGTAATTGTATCCAAGATCGCGGAGGCCATAAGAGGCCATGTCTTGCGCTGTCGTGAGCAACAGGCTCTCGTTGACATCGCAGCCGAAGGCGTTCCAGTTGTCCCATCCCATCTGGGGAACAAGATTGAGCCCGTTGTAGGACGATGCTCCAGGAATGACCACATCCGGCTCTTCGCCACCAACCTGTCTCTTCTCGTACATTTGCGACTGGGGAGAGGCAGTCGCGTGTTCAAAGAGCAGGGCCGCTGCGATTGCCAACTTGAAGGTCGCCATCTCTGCTGCCAAGTGGTAGATGAATTGAATGGCTCGAAGCTCAAGGCGTTGTGCTGATCACATAGCAGCGCCAGTCATCTCTCTTATACAGAGACCTCGAGATGCTTTCCGGTGCCGAAGTCTTCACTAGACCTTACCCATTGTGTAGAAGTACGTACTTCGCAGCGATCATCCACGCCCGCTGATCTTCGCATCGTTCTCCGAAGATATACCATCACCAAAAGTAGAACATCGTCCGCGCCGTCGTCATCAAATTCGATGTTCCGAGAATCTCTGCGTTGACTTGCGGGGATACAAGCAGGGGCGGATCCGGAGCAGAATGATGTGATTGGTGGGTGCGGCAAGGAAGCGGCTGCGGCGTGAATGTCCCCGCAAAACGTTCGCCTGTTGAACAGGCCAGGCTGCCGCGCCAAGTCTGCAGGATGGAGATGTGCTGAAGAGCCTCATCTTCTAGAATCGAAAAGGTGACAACGGAGGAAGCTAGTCGATATCTGGGTCAGCTCCCGCTCCTTCCGACAGTCTTAAGTCCATCACCTCACTCAACACCATGCCAACATGGCTTGGCCTCAACTTTGAGTGCTCAATGCTTGCACATTTCTTCCCGGTACATACTGGTGTCTCGGCTGGCGACGCCGATACCGCGTACCCCGCTGTGAAGCGGCACGGCTAGTGCTCCAGCCACCCATTACAAGCTCAGATCCGCACAGGACGTAATCCTTTTTCAAGCAAAGCAGCTTTCTTGCGCACTGCAAATGCTCGGCCTAGCACTGATATCAGACATCCGATGATAGGAGTAGGGACTTGTTACAGTCTTACTGAGCCACGTGCTGGGCTCCGTAGTCTCCAGCTATGAAGAAGGATCACCAACACTGCATGCATCTCTAGAAGGCTTCGGTAATAACTCACGTAGCGACTAGACGGACCCGATACTGCTTGCAGCGACCATGCCTGTGCATTCCCGCCACTTCTCCGCCGCGAAGACATTGCCCGACAGTCCGAAATACGCGTCTTTTTAGTCCATGCAACCGGCTGACACTTGGGAGTGATCGACATCGCTGGGGGCGATGAATGGTCAAGAGCCGGACCTGCAGCAGAGCCTCAGGCTACCACGGTTGTCTAACTTGGAGGAGACTTGTAGCCGCCGCTTTAATGCACCCCAGTAGCAGGTTAGGTCCAGGTACTGTCGTTGAGGGCAGGAGAGCGAGTGTAGCACGGAGGTGATTACTGGAGTGATCAAAATGAGGCAAAAGCGGCCATGGAGATAGATCATTGACAATTTTCAACACACCGTATTGCGAGACTGAAGCTTAAATGCACACCAATGAAAGACTGCGCAGTGCCTGTCCACGCGGCGAGTGTTGCGCAGATAATTTTCAACACGCATCTACGGCGTCTCCACCATAAGCACAACCTTTTTGCGAATTACGAAGTCTTTAATTGCATCCATTGTTCTTGATCTCGAGGAAGAAGGTGGCCTCGTGAGCGTAATGATGGCACCGGCATAATGGTCACCTCACCCGATCTCGAGATCAGCTTTGTCCAGTCTGAAGGCAGCCACAGCAAAAGACGTCGTGACGAATGCCGTCACCGCCGGCGCGGGGGTAGACATCGATCTTGCAAGTGTCCAGACCGAACGACTGGGAGGGACGTTCATATGACAGGACGTGTTTGCGCACTTCCTCTCGCATATCTAGTCGATCAAGCAGAGAGCTTCTGTTCGTTAATCTCATAGTTTCTCCTTGTGTGCTCCTTCAGGATATCCTTTTTGTTGGATTCTGCGTTAACGCTAGCAATCTCTGATTGAGCATTCGAACGAATAGTTTCGGAAACATGCTCACATGACGCTCGAAGAAACGGGAACCCATGGCTTCAATGAAGTTGTCGATCATGAATTCGCCGATGGCGCCCATAGGCAAGTCTGCGTCATCATCGACATCAGCTTCTTCCTCATCGTCGCTCTGGTCCATCCCGTCTTTTCCTTTCAGCTTGACACAAACGGAGTTGACAGCGGTGAGCCAGAAATATTTTGCGAAGCGATTCTCTGCGATGTAGTTGGCAATGAGGGCATCTGCAAAATCTGCGTTGTTGAGGCTGAAAGAGAGCATGTGGGCCTTGAGGATGCGCAAGCCAAAGTCCTCCGAATCTCATGGCACGCTCTTGTCGATATGGATATTACTGGTGTACAGCCAGTCACAGTAGACATACATGGCCTCCTCATCAATCGACTTGTCGTTTTCCATGACTTCAACAACCTCCACGGCGTCGTTGGACTTCGATTTCCACACCTGGCAACACGCAGGGCATTTCGTCAGGCCCCTCCTTGTCGCCTTCCACCGATCCATGCAATGTTCATGGAAGTTCTGTCCGCAACCTGCTCGACAGTACGCGATCTCGCCCTCATTTGCGTCGAGTGTCTCGTGACATATCCATGGATTGAGCATTCCCTTCTATCTCCTTTCGATTTCCGTGCAAGAGATCTTGAACTTTCATAGAGCTCCTGCATAGCAAATCTTCGTGCAATGTGAACATGCGCTGTATTTCGCCGATCCCGAGCGTAACTGTGCGGCGCCCAAGACTATCACTGTTAGAGGAGAAATATGGTTGTGCTGTGCCAATAACACACCTGCTATAATGCAGTCTCTTTGCTGCTGTTCGGCGTCTGACTATCGTCATGGACGAGTCTCCTTGATTCTTGCTGGAAGATTGCGACTCGTGGGTTGCAGCAAAGGTGGTCGAAGTCCACCAAAATCTATGACCAATGCAGGGTGGAGCGCAAGAGGTTGCCGAGAAGGTTTGTGCCAGCAAAGCAGGTGCAGTGTGAAACGTGATATGGTCGTAGCATATTCTCCACGCCACCCTGTGTTCTCGCGACCAGAGAAGTAGCCATGGAGTCCACGCTAATGCACTTTATGTGCGCAGTATTCTGCAGAGACCGTCCAACATGCAAAATGCATTCAAGGAGCACGCACAAGGCATGCAAGAAAATTTATATTACTATATGTAATAAGAGTAGAAGCTAATCTATAGAGTATTCGCTAGTATATAACAAGTGCAGTGTTCTTTCTGCAAAGAGCCTAATTTGCAAAAAGCAATTGAAGTGCACGGAAAAGACAAAGCCAAAAAAAACATTAATCGACTCGACAGCTATCTCAAGTTAGAAGATGCGACTGGGATAAGATAAGGGTTAAATAAGTACCTGCAAGATTCGAACTTGCGCGCCCGAAGGCATATGATGTCTATTAGCTAGAGCGTTCGAGTCATACCCATTAACCACTCTGGCAAGCTGCCATTTGAATCTTCATATGAAATGTATGAAAAAACTATGATTCATATAGCAAACGCATTAGGAACACCACTTACGAACAGGATCTGTAGGGATGGCACGGAGTATTCGATCTCTACGGAGTATACCGTAGATTTCGTAGAGTATTCAGCTTAGATTAGCAAATATTCCGTAGACAAGGTTCATACCTTACAAGCTAGCTTAAATTAGCCCTAGCTGTCTATACGCGAGTAATAGTCTCCCTCCTCTGCCCCTAAGTAGCTACTTAGTAATTAGAATCTATGAAATATACCGTATGCACAGAATATTCGGGTATTCGGTAGATTTGCCATCCCCAAGTGTCAGTAGCTCCGGCTCCCAGCATCCAAAGCTTTGCAAGCCCTCCGCTATTGGTTGACGTTGAGACGCTGAAAAGATGGTTTCCTGTTGAGAGAACGAAGAGAATTGTGTTCGGTTTGTCGCGAACCCTGCACGTGGCGCTCAAAAGCCGCAATGTGGGGCGCAGATCCGCTAGGCCATTGGCTTCATGCAGGTCCGCTCTCCCCAGAGGTATCGCCGCGTGAGCGCAACCGCGGAGTGCTATCAATGACCCTGACAGAGCCTGAGGCAACCTTCTTCAGGGTCGCACACACGAAAACCGCCATGTGAACACGCACACACATTTATATACACACCCCCGACTCGTGCCATGGACGGAACAGCAGGCTCCAAGTCAGCGCTGGCTGCGGCCAAGGTGATCAAGAATGCGAAAGGCAACATCGTGCCTAGCAGCCAGAAGGCGCATATTGTGTATGGCTGTGGTGTGTACCTGCAAGCTGCCTGAAGTACGAGTCTAACAGTGGTGTCCAGAGCACATGGGCGAGATGTTCGAGAACGCACGCAACCAGACCCTCAAGTCCTACCGGTCCATCCTCCAGCTCATACACGACAAACCAAGTGTCATAGCACAAACATACGTCGATAGTGGAAGTGAACCTGTCGTGTCTCTTCGACCACTCTACCTCTGCCTACAATGCCCCAACATCATGACGGATGAGCAACGCGATCAGCACTTCGACGCCAAGAGCCATTGCTTCTGTGGGTTGAACAGGGCACATCCTGCGTAGCCAGGCTGACAATTCATAGCGGTCGAGTCGCGCGAAGGGAATGTATATTGTGGAAACTGCGTGGATTTCATCTACGATCCCGAGCTGGAGACCAGGCGACTGCTGAAAGGTCAGGAAGCATGCTTACCAAGTCCGCCAGAACCAAGTCGCTGACCAAATGCAGGGAAGAAACGCAAGCACGAAGACACGCTGACCGCCGACGATGACAAGCTTATCGTCACCAACTCCACCTTCCTGTCTTGCCGAGCGACTGGCCTACGGGGCCTGTACAACATGGGGCAGACCTGCTTCATGAGCGTCATCTTGCAAACGGTCGTGCACAACCCCTTCATACGGAACTTCTTTCTCGCAGAAGGACACAAGACGGCCGAGTGTGAGCGAGAGTCGTGCGTGAGCTGTGCACTTGATGAGATGATTGTCGAATTCCACTCAGCGGAGAAGACCGAGGGCTACGGCGCTGTCGCCATGCTTATGGGTAGCTGGCTTGCCGGCGAGGTATGTTAAAGGACCTCATTCTTTTGGCACAGCTGACGACCACCTAGGCACTCGCTGGCTACCAACAGCAGGACGCCCACGAATACATGCAATTCTTCCTGAACACCCTGCACCTGACGAACGGCGGCTCTGCAGACTCCGAGGATTGCGATTGTGTGGTTCATAAGACGTTCTATGGCAAGCTCCAGAGCACTGTCACTTGTGAAAAATGCCACAACACAACGACCGCCCTCGATCCATACATGGATCTCAGCCTGGATGTCCGGAACCAGAAGAAGCGTAAAAACGCTGACAAATCAGACGACGCTGGTCTTGATCTGAGAGACTGCCTTGACCGATTCACTGCAAAGGAGAGGCTTGACTCAGCGCAGTACACATGCAGGAACTGCGATAGCCCGCAAAACGCTATCAAGCAGCTGAGCATCAAGCGTCTGCCGCCAGTACTGTCGATACATCTCAAGGTATGCTATTGATGACAAACGTGATATTCGAGACGCTCACATTTTTCAGCGATTCGAGCACTCAAAGGCCCAGTCCTCAAAGATCGAGACCAAGGTCAACTTTCCAATGAAACTCGAACTCTACCCCTACACGACTCTACAAAAAGAGCAAGCGAAAGCTGCAAAAGCTTCAGGCACACCGAACACAAACTACAACGTAAATACGCCAGCCAACAGCCTTACATACGAACTCTCCTCGGTCATTGTGCACAAGGGCAAGATTGACTCGGGACATTATGTCAGCTATTCTAGAGAGGGCAACGATTGGTTTGCGTTCGACGATAGTAAAGTTGTCCTCGCGAACGAAGCCGAGGTGCTAAACGCCGAGGCTTACATTGTGACTTATATGATCAACCAGTTAGATGTGTGAGTGCCCAACACCTGCCTCTCCAGTGCTGCGGTTCTACAGGGACCAGAAACGGCGTTCCGTGTGTGATTCTCAGAAGTCGCACTTGTTGTCACGGGGGGAACGAGGATGATGAGGCATTTGCATGACTGGCGTTGGAGTTTGGTTGATGCATTTGGTCACAGACATACCCCTATAGTAACTGCTGTAGAGTAGCAGAATTTTTTGGGAGGCTATTTGAAGGACTGGTTGGTCCGCCAAGAGGGATGGATTCAGGGGAGGAAGTAAATTGCGATATATTTTCACGTGTCCATTCCTAGTCCACAGACAGCTCTACTCCATCAGGGCAACAATCTTGCCGCGCACCCTTCCTTCTACCATGTATCTTCTGATCTTCTCCCAAGCATCGATATGTTCCGCCTCGCTCAGTACACCCTTCACCGTATCTTGCACCACAACTTGTACGCCATGGTCGTCTGCCAACTTCGCAACTTGCTCGAGCAATTTGCTCTTCTGATACAGAAGTACATTCGCGTATCTGGGCCCAAAGACATACCCACAGACATATCTCCAGATCTGCGATGGGTACGTGAAGTACGTCAATAGTCCTCCCATCGCAGTTCGGCTTGTCTTGTCTCCCAAAATCGTGATATACGCTGCATCTTTGTGAAGCAGCTCGTACCAATGCTCGAACATTTGCGTTCCACCAACACAATCGACATACAAATCGTACTTTCTCCCGTCCAACCTCGACGCTAAGAGAGTTTCTGCAACATCCCGCTTCGTATAATCGATCACTTCATCTGCACCCAAGCCCCGCACAAAATCCGCATTCCGCCCCGAGCAGATCGCTGTAACGTAACAACCATACACCTTCTTCGCAAGCTGCACAGCCCACAATCCCACGCCTCCACTCGCACCGCCAACCACAACCCTCCTCTCATTCCCGTTAGGACTCTTCGACTCAGCAGGCAATCAGTCCAGACACGCAAACGCTGTAAGCACAACCAAAGGCACAGCAGCAGCCTCCTGAAATCCCCACGCCCCTGGTATCCTCGCCACAGGCTCGCTGCCAGGCGTCGTCTTCAGGTACTGGGTGAATGTGCCCTCGCCCACAGGGTGGTTGCACAGGCCAAATACGCGGTCGCCGATCTGCCACTGCGAGGAGCGGCTGAGCGCGGAGCCGACGGCGGCGATGGTGCCGGCGTAGTCGTGGCCTATGCCTTTCTCTTTCTTGCCAAAGAAAAGGCCGATGAGGGGGTTGCTCCATAGTTGGATGTCGACGGGATTGATGGCTGCGCCGTGGACTTTGACGAGGATCTCGCTGGGGCCAGGTTTGAGTATTGGGGTGTGGATTAGGTGAGGCGGTGACTTGGGAGTGGTGTAGGTTAAAGATGTGTTGGACTCGGGGAGTTGGCTTGCTGCCATACTGGGGATGTGACGGTACTGATGGTTCACTTTTAGAATAGTCTCGTTAGGCTGCGATGGTGAGGCTGTTGCTAGCGTTGGAGGAACTCTAGAGCAGAGCGATAGCTCGAAAGCGCAATGATGTAGGATAATTAAAAGAGGGCTCGACGCGGGGGACTTGTCGATCATCCGAGGTAGACATGGTCGGGTTTCTGAGGTCGGAGTTGCTCGAGAAGCCCGCTAAATAGTCTATCCCATCTCATTTGCTCTGCTTGATGGCAAGACTGCCTTGACCTCAATAGTCTACCCCGTCCTCATACTTTGTACATAGGCTTGAGCCTGACATCTAGCTTGCCCACATTCGTGGTAAAGCAGTCTCGGCTCTTCTTCTCAACCGCACTGCCATCTTCGCCCTCAGCAAAAGTGATGTCAAAAGCCCTGACGAGGTTCGCCGTGACACTCCTCAACTCCATCATGGCCAGCTTCTGGCCAACGCAGTTGTACGTACCAGTGCTGAAAGGCATGAATGCACGTTTGTCGATAATGGCCTCGGGCTGCTCGTCGGTCCAGCGCTCGGGCATAAAAGCTAGTGGCTTAGCCCAGTATCGAGGGTCGCGTTGAAGGCAGTGGATAGGCATCCAGATGATGATGTTACCGGGGATATAGGTGCCGTCAGGAAGGGTGATGCCTTCGGGTGGAGTTTCGCGTTGGACACCAGAGGGGACCTAAAAGGGTCAATCAATCCGCTCAAGATTTTCTGAGGTGAATAGCATACAGCAGGGTGGAGACGAAGTGCCTCATTGATCACGCCATCAAGGTACGGGATGTTTTGTACGTCTTCAACGTCGAGATGGTCCTTGCCATTCGCTACAATATCGATCGCTTTGCGTAGTTTTGCCTGAATATCAGGGTTCTTGCAGAACTCGTAGGCGACGAAGGACAAAGTTGCAGCTGTGGTGTCGCTTCACGAAGTGTTAAATCCATGCTAGGGGTAAACCTCTCCCGCACCATTACGAATGTACTTACCTTCCAGCAACGATCATAAGACGTGCATCAGCGTTGAGCTCTGGAGTAACATCTGGGCTGTTGGGGTCGAGCAACCAACTAAATATATCGTTCTCCTTTGGTGTAATCTGCGCAATCATCAGCAACAATGCGTCATGCCAGTCTCGGTCTCTACACACAGCCTTTCTCTCCTTCAAGACCTTTGAAGTCCACTCGATATGCTCAATAAGCGGTCTAGCGCCGGCTGGTGTACGCGTGATTAAATCCAGCATCCAAGGAAAGTGTCCAAAGACGGACAGCGGCTCCATACTGGCATGTAGGAGCTTGATCATGGGATCTTCTTCCCCCTTTTCTATCATGCCAAAACTGCGGCTAAAGCCAATGTCGCCCATAACGTCAAAGCTGTAGAAATTGACCCAATTGGTAATTCGAACAGAAGGCTTCTTGGCTTCATCCTTCAGCCTCGTCATAAGGGCGAGCGCATGGCGGTTCAGTCTGGGTTCGTATTCGCGCAACGCTTTAGCGTTGAGAGCATGGTCCCAAGCCTTGCGTCGCTGCTTGTGGTCTTGCTTGTCTCGTGTAAGGTGTGTGGATGCACCAGTGACGTGATTTGCGTTGTTATACCAAGGTCCCTTCCGACACCGGCTCATGGGTCCGTGAATAAGCGGAACGGCATCAGCGCAGTAAACAGCAAGCTCGCGTGGGCCCGTTCGAATGACGTCGGTTTGATATTCCTTCTGCAATGCCTCGCTATATTTGTAGTATTGGTAGTCAGGAAACACACCAGCGAAGACCGCATGGAACTTGGAGAAGCGCGCGACAAATGGGCCCGGAAACTATTTCGTATCAGCTTTTGGCCAATGATGTGGTCTTCAAATTTACCTTTCGTAGCCGGTGGAACAGCACACGGTGAGCCAGGATGCTAGTTGACAGAACGCCGAAGTAGATTGCTGCTGCTGTTGCTATGACCTTTGCCACTGCACCGACAGAATTTGCTCGAGGTTCTTGGAGGTATTCAGCTGCAGCAAGACCGCTAAAGCCAAAGACCCAAGCCTTCAGCCATGAAGTCATTCTGGTGTCCCACTCATCTCGATGTAGTATCAAATGGGTAAAGAGGCCAAGAACAGTAAGCACAGGCGGACTGTGAACGATCCCGACAGGGTTCACTAGCCTCGCCATGCTGAGGAACTACTTATGCTGGGGTCGACTGAATTGTACAGGTTAAAGTAAAGCTATCTGGCTCAGAAGTATCGAGAGAGTAGGTTCCGTTTGAGCTGAGGCTAAGCAGCAGGTGAAGGAGCCCAACCACGAATTCTCATAATCTTATATAACATCGCTCATATCCACCTGAGCGCAGATCCAGCGCGGCCCTAATTGAGCTTGACATCTGCACTGATCCTTGGCCAAGCATGCGTGTACAAAGCATAGGAGCTGCAGGGGAACGTCCTTCACTTGATCGAGCATTTGTGATTGGCTCCAGCTGCAGACTCGTAGAACTCGAGTCTTCCATCGGCGACTCCAAAGGCGCTCTGTCGCAATCCTATTCGGGTTAGCTAGTGGGGTCCTTATGGACCGGCACGTTTCGTGGACTAGGTAGCGAACATTTCCACGGTATTCGCGAGTGATGCGGCGTGCGTGCTCGTATATGCCTACCAGGGTACCCTTTTACAGGGCACCCGTCGCCATTGTGCAATTTTACGTTCGCAAAAGTCGGGAGGAAGAATTTTCGAATGTTTGAATGCCTGGCGCTGATGCTGAACTGGCACGAACTGTGGTGCATGCTCAATTCAACGGCCAAATCACAAGCGGCGCTTGGTTCCCAGACTAAGTTGGCGTATGCGGGGCATAATCCGCTGTAGGGAAGCGACGATGGATCACGGGGGCATTTTAATTCCGCTCCCATTTTGAGATGACCTACTGGCTGGTTGAGGACAATAATTCATAGACTAGAATGCAGATCGTAAGCGAGGGATACAGAGCAGTACTGACACCTAAACTATCCGGTACCAACAGCTCGAGTCGCACTTCTCGAGTAGTAACAGTGTTGATCGAGAGCGGCATTCCTGTTCACCAGTCGGCTTTGAGTGCTCCGCAATTGGCCGACTCGTACCCAGGTTATTGTTCCGAACGAACCATGCGATACGCCGGTTGCTTGCGTGCGCGTGCACTTTGTCCTCCACGCTAAGCGATATGCTCGGGTCCTGACTTCATCAAATCGCTTGGTGCAGTAGTAGCCAGCTTCAGTAATGTACAGACAATATTGTTGATATCCTAGAAGTATTGATTCTCGTGACCGTATCTGCTTTATGGCCTTGGCAGTCTGATGCCACGACCTTGTGCGCATGCACGTACATACAGCAGTCATTGGGACTCAGTCATCGATATGAATCGAGCAGGTGGACGACTTCTGGCGACCCCGGTGGGAAACACCAGTACTGACGAGTTCGCAATACGCCGTATAAGCACCTTTGAACCCAGTGAAAGAAGCCTGGTGTTCTTTCCATGTGGCTCTCCCACATTTGTAGAATGAACTAATCGGTCCTGGGAATCCTGTTAGGATATGTTCAAGACCAGTCTGCTTATTTTCGCATGAGCAGTCTCCGAATACGATATCCCGTGTGTGCGGGTCAAAGATGAGTGTGGTGACTATGCGATCGCAATGGCTCTTGAGAATGCTGAACTCGAGCTCATGACCGTGATCGTTGTGCACCTCGTCACCACCTGCTCCGCTATCCACTCTTTTGAGGTCTGTCCGCTTGAGCATCGATTGTTGCATTACCGATAACGTATCTGACATCCTATGCAGCCTCGGACGATCAAATATCCAGTAGACTTTGACGTACTCCAGGCCCTTAACTTTGAGCAACGGATGGATCCAGGAGGCAACCCAAGGCCGTGAAGAGCCACTCTTCTCGATCTCCCATGTCAGGCATTCTGATAGTGATTGTGGCTGACTGTCTCCATAGCCAGACTGCGACTCGATCGTCAAATGGAGCTGTCGCAGCTGAGCCACCGACGATGCTAACAGATCACAAAAGTCTGTGAAGTAGTGGAAAGCATGCTGCAGCACCAAACAGTCGGAAGACCTGGTAGTACGTGGGAAGTGAGCTTCAGCAGTGCCTCTCATATTATTGTCTTCCGTCAGAACCATTTCAATCGATGATAGAAGAGGCAGTGCTGTTGGAGAGAGATCTTGAATATAAGCAAGCGCAGTCGAGACGGGAAATTTACCAGTGAAACTGAATGTGTTCTTCTTGTAGAACAAGGGTCGTGCCTCATCATATATCATCCGACAGACCTGTAATAACTGTATGGTAATCCCGTCGTTGTGATGTGCATGATTGGGTCTTGGACATGTTGCTCCCAGCTGGTAAGTCATCTGGGCTCGCTTGGGTTCCATCCACGTACCGCCTTGAATGTCGACGTTGAGATCGTATGTGGGGAGAGACCAGGTCCTGCGGTGAATCACCTTGCGATTCAGAGGAAAAGCTTCGTGAAGTTGAGGAGAAGAAGCACATGGATAGCCAGTGTGCTTGCGATAGCCAGGACCTCTGACAACAGCGCATTCGATGGGTATTGTATGGCGGACAAGCGCATGCTCGTAGATAAGTTCTCTCAATTCGCGGGGAAGGCGAAGCAACCTGGAAGGATACGAAACGCGTTCATTGATGTTGCTGGAAGAAGCCATGGTAGTTTTGTTCTCGTAGACACGCGTAATTGCTTGTAAGGTGACCATAGTAGGACTGTAGTGACGACCATCAATGCTCTTGAGTCTTGAATCCGAGGTGGTGACGACATGCAGCGCTAATGCGGCACTACCACGGTCGTACCTTCTATGCAGTACCTGATAAGACTCTTTGTTTGTAGTTTCTGCTTGTTGCAATAATTAAGGAGCTCTGATCTGCGTTATGGGGTATCATGTCATGAATGTCGTTATTCGTACCGCCTTCAAGGCACCACTATGCAAGCCTTACATGACCACATGCACCGCACACTCCGGCATCGTCGGCATTGATATAGAGACTTCCTCTGCAAGGTTCGTTCTCGCACTTCCAGTGATCGACAAGGTCTGACCTGAGCACGTTCGAGCAGGTATTGCAGGTCAAGGATCCGGGCTCGTTCGTGAGAGAACAGACTTTACACGAGACCGGCTTGGCTGGGGGCTTACTCGGTGGCATAGTAACCGTGGCGCCTGAGAATTTCTCCGATCTTTCCCAGGATTCATCAAGATACACAACACGTGCTAAAGATAAGTCTTTATCTTCTGCTGGCGATTGATCGGAACGCAGATTCTGCTTCTTGGCATTAGGTAGTGGGCTTACCAAGGAGGCAGGCTTCTCTTGAGGCGTGATGTTGTGGATCTCGTCCATCTCTCTTCGTGCGTTGCCTTCCTTGTCGTCTTCGTCTTCACAAATCTTGACTAGAGCGCGACCCTTATCATCAATGAGCTTCGACCCATCGACGTCGAATGCTGCGTCGGCCGGATCGATCTCATCATGTGTCTCACTCTCTGAGATCTCTTCTTCCTTGACAATCAGCTCTTCTGGCTCCTTCTTCGCAGGTTCAAACCGGGCTAACGCGGCTGCAGCTCTCAGTTCTCGACCCCGAGCACTGCCTGCTACCCTGGGCTTGCCCTTTTTCGGCACTCCACCTTCAAGCTTGATCTTAGCATCGTTGTCTGCACCCAACGACTGGCCGCCAGCCCCGAATTTCTTCAGAATGCGTCGCTGCTTTCGCTCAGCATAGGAGAGTGTTTCTTTCTCCTTACTGCCTCTCTTCCTCTTCTTCGACCTGCGTCCATAGGCGCCACCACAAAGATGCTCAGGCACGTCGCCCATATCAACCTGGCTCGTCCGGTCATTGCCGGTCTCTAATCCTCTGCCTCGACCCCACATGCCTTCTCCAGTGTAGTTCCTCGCCCAAAGAGCGCGCAGGTCGACTGCGTAGGCATCCCTGACCTTCCAGAATGCCTTTGAGTGATTCATCTGCTTGCAATGAGCCAGCTCATGTACCATGACCATCTCGACCATGCGTTGCGGTAGCCATCGCCCTTTCCGATCTCGAAGTACGAGCTGTATTACTTCGCCGGCATTGAAATTGCGGCCAACGAACTCATTGTTGTATGGAAACTCTTCGAGTGCTTGCACCAGAATTGTATTTGCCTTCATAAACGGGTAGCATATCGCGGCGACTCGATTAAGGATTCGTTCGGCGGTCGTCGAGGTCGGCCCTGGTATCGTGCGAATGAAGTTGATCAAGGCATTAGGTCGTTGGGTGCGCTCGTTGATGCGCTCGAACCCTAGCGGCATGACGGCGGTGGGTGCACACACAGCAGAGCATCAAAGGGGAAGAGCTACGTGTTTAGCGGGGTGAGTTGTACAGGTGTGTACATGGACAAGAAGCCGAGGTGAATGTACAAGCGCGCGCAGGTGCAGCCCACGGACCATGGTGGCAACAATTTGGCCCTAGCGGCCGAGCTCAGGACGCGTTCGCGTCACTAAATCACGCCTTCAACTTTGTCCCTTTCTTGAATATCATCGGCCTGTATGCTTGGGTCAAAACCACGCACTCTTCGTCGCCTCCTGCTTTGTTGTTAGGGAGCTGGCGAGAAACAGACTGTTGTCACATGCTACTGCTGCGGGGCTTCGTCAACATCACTTCATTCTTGTTACTTGGCTCGATCACTCTATGCGTCCATTGGAGGCACATCGATACACTTAGGTCGCTTTTAACACCCAACTTGCTTGCATGTATAGTCATTTGAGCGGGTCAGAGATTGCACCATGGAAGCCGAAGTCCGACATGCAGACCGATAGACTATTGACTGCTTGCTTCAGGTGACCAACACCCAAGCTTACACAAAGTCAGGGACTTCGTCTTTTGGATAATATCAAAGTTCACATTTATATAGGTTGAACGATAATCGGCGACTTTATGACCTCAACGACCTACAAGTCCGCTGATAGGTGATACTAGCTCGCCGGAAAGCTGCAAAGTGTACAGTATAGGTATCATCATTACCGACTTGGTATTTGATTGGTGTGCTTGGCCCTACCCATTTAAAGTATCGTACAGAGCAAGTAGAATGGGTGAAGCTAAACGCTTTACTGGGTTATTGGCGGCTCTCCGCACAGCCTAGCTCTTGGCGCTCAGCATCTGCGCGCCAGCCCCATGACTACGTTCCAGGCGCACAGCTCTCGACTACTCCATGGTAGACGCACGGGTACAGGCGACTTTTTATCGTACTGGCACAAGGAAACTTCCATCTGTCGCAGAGATCTTCAGGCTGGACCCTGTTCCGGTACCTAGGTAGCATTCAAGGACCAGATCTGCAGTGCCAACACTACCTAAGTATAGGCAATGCTGGTTTAAGCGATTAAGCGAGCCTCGATGTTTTGGGCAAGCCGCCTTACAGCAAGTCGAAAGGCGAAAGGTGCAGAGCTGTCTTGCTGAGGGCAAGCACCTGGCAAGATGCAGCTGGACGATAGTTGTCGCAGTTGGCAAGCCTCATCGTCAACACATCTTCTGCTCCTGAAGTCAAGTTTTCACCTTGTGCCGCTTTCGTCGAGGAGGATTTGGGGAGCCGACCAACCGGCAATCTTTGGCATTTACAAAGACCTTTAGACTGCACGCTAATGTACGCTGGCGGCTGGCCGACGGGGAACATCCCAGACAGTAACCGTACGGGTTCTTTCCTGTGGTAGTCGAAGCCTTGCTCGCCGTTCTGGAGGAGGCTGAGGAGCCTGTTGCTCGGGTAAGTCATGGCCAGCTTGGGCCAGCCCACGCGCGACAGTAGCGGATCCCCGACTCGTACGTACTCGATCGGCCTCTTCCTGACTATCAGATCGCTTCTAGTTGGCTGGGAGATCCTGTCCAGTGGACTTGTCGGTGTCCTGCGCTCAAAAAGGCAAACCTAGTGTCAACTATTTCGGGGCAAGCGAGCTGGCGAAGCTCGGCCTCGCCAACCTAGGCGCCTTGCCAAGCGAGACCATGAGGACTTCGAGGTCCCAAGTGGCGAAGCGAGACTTCTGTGGAGAATCATATCGAGGAGAAGACTGGATCTCAACGGTGGAGACACGTATAAGGCACAGCTCTGTGCCCAGTTTGAGACAACCAGCTCACTCTCGTTTCAATTTGTCGATAATAACAAGCGTCTTTCGAGCATTCGAATTGCTGTTCGATCATTCAATATGTTTCGCAAACTCATCCTCGCATTGGCCTTCCTCTCTCTCACCTTACTCGCCCTTGCCAGTCCAATGGAACAACGAGAGGCAGCACCAGGATTGATCGATGATCTCCTGAAAGAAGCGCTTCCAGAACTCGCAAAGCTCATTAAGGATGTGCTCGCTGGTGTAAAGTCTGGAATCGACAACAACAAGTCGAACAAACCAATTGTCTGCTTATCAACCGTTGACTCCTGCTGCGCATGTACGTTTGCAAAAATCCTCCTCCTCAACTTATCACTGACAACTTCCCAAGGGTATGATGTGTCTGCAGAACTCACAAAACTATTCGTACAGGCAGATGGTCAGTGCAACGACAATGCCCGTGCCGCAATTCGATTCGGTTTCCACGATGCCGGTTCCTGGGATAAGTCATCCGCTTATGGTGGTGCGGATGGATCCCTTCTGATGGACTTCGGCGAGGAAACTCGAGACGAAAACAACGGACTTCAAGGCATCCGCCAAGTTCTTAAGGCGGTGCAGTCGAAATACAAGATTGGGTACGCAGACCTTGTTCAGTATGCACACAACCACGCCACCATTTCCTGCCCAAAGGGACCTCGCATTCGAACATTCGTCGGTCGTAGAGATGCAACACAAGCTGCACCAACTGGCCTGATGCCAGACGTACACGACAGCGCGGACAACCTCATCGCTCTTTTCGAAGCCAAGGGATTTTCCGCTCACGACCTCGCCGCCCTCGTCGGCGCCCACGCCACAGCAAAGCAGCGATTTGTCGACGTCAAGCAGGCCGAGAAGCCCCTCGACACTAGTGTGGGCGTGTGGGACGTTAACTTCTACAACGACACGTTGAACCAGGAGACCACGCCCAACGACAAGATCTTCGTGCTACCTTCCGATAAGGTGCTCAGCGTGCACCCCAAGGTCAGCGATGAGTGGAAGTCCTTCGTCGGCGACCAGCCTCACTGGAACGAGGACTATGCGAAGGCGTACATCAGGATGAGCTTGAATGGCGTGACAAACTTCAAAGATTTGAGGGATTGCACACGGACGCTTCCTGCGAGCAGACCTAATTACCAGGCGCCGAAGCCGAAGAAACAGTTATAGTAAGACGTTGTTCTACTTGTTCGCACTTTATACCCCCATTTGATAGCTGTTAATGACATCGTAAACACTCGCGAGAGACTTACAATGCGTATCTGGTTGTTGATCACCAGAAGTCACTGGCTGTAGCGGACGTTCATCGCCGTTGCTATGCTGGATCAAGGCGGGGCAAACCCCCTCATTAAGGCAATCCACCAACACCAACACCAGAAGCGGATTGATGCTTCCATCAAGACAATCTGAGCACAATATCCGCAATAGAGACAGTTCATTGGTGTCGCGCCTCAGAAGCGTGATGGCAAATGGCCTTCGGCAAGGCTTCCACCGTCCAGACTCTCGGGTCTAGCCAATGCCGCAGGCAGAATCTAGGCCACCAAGCACGCGTTGCCCTTTCTGGTGCCTGCCTAATTCCACCCCTAATCCGGGAATACACAAATATCTTGTCAAGAGTCACTGCATTACTGCCATAACAATCACACCCCGCGCAATTGACTTACTCCGGCTACTCGTTCAAACATGGGCTACGAAGCCTACTGCGCTTTATGCAGCGGTCCACTTAATATTGGCGCAGTAACCTTTGGCTCCAGGGAACGAAAGGCTCTCCGAAAGCGAAGGAAGCAAATCGCAAGGGAAATTATGACAAGAAACAAGCAAGAGCCAGGCGAACCGAGTGACTCCGAAGATGAAGATAACGACGATGACGATCAGATGGAGGATGGAGACGACATTGAGGACGAAAAGAAACCGGACGTACCTAATCCTTTCGCAAAGCCAGTGGAACCCAGCTGGGGTGACACCGATGATGAAAGTGAGGACGATGAGATGGAAGATGCTTATGAAGTTTCTGCTTCCTCATCTGACAGCGAGTCTCTCCGTAGCACGGATACAGACTTCTATCCTAGGGGGATCGCGGACGTCCGTCGACGTACACCATCGCCTGATCCGCGTACACTTCGGGATCCTGACTCTTGGTCTCAATGGTCTGAGCTCTCGATTAACGAGAGCTTTAATCCTTACGAGTCGAGATACAAGGATACCGACACAAGCAGCATGGGCTCCTACGAGGAAAGGCACGCCTACGACCCCGAGAAGCTGCAAGCTGACGAGATCAGATGGCTCAACCGCAGTCGCGTCCTTGCATTCAACCCTGATGCTTCTGGTATGACCAAGGCTTTCATTTCTGGTCGTGGCCGCTATGATGACTATGGCAGCTTCTCGGTCAGCATACCAGGTCGAGATCCAAATGACAACCACGAGGGTGATCTGCCTTGCTACCACGCCTACAACCCGGACCAGATACCTTGTTTTCCTTTTCATGAGGAGTGCTACAAGATACTAGCAAAAATTCTTGGCTACGAGAAGTATCAAGTCATTGACAAGGATGTTCTCTATGCCGTCATGACAGCTCATGGTCACGACAGGGGGTTGAAGTTACCCTATGGGAGTATCAATGGTGCAGACCAATTCTGGGAGTGCATACCGGGCGAGGAGTTCTCAGTCTGTGATCCTGGACCTCGGCTTGGATTTGAAGATGTGCTACAGAGCATGCTACCAGCAAGTTTGTTCGAGAGAGACACTGCGTCATTTGCTTCATTTAGTCAAGTCCAACACGATCCATGGCACCTCGTACCTTATGACGTTCTACTGGACATATTCGAGCATGTTCATACCGACGATATGCTGGCTCTCATGAACGCATCGACTCACGTCCTGGCGACGACTCGTAACGTGGCATTCTGGAAGCACATGCTGCGCTTACGTATCACACCATGGTTCTGGGAGCTAGAAGTCCTGCTCAAGAACGCGGCCTTGCCCAAAACCTTCAATTACAAAAGTTTCTTTGTCTGGGTCAACAAGGTCACAGATCCCGAGTATGGAATTGACGGGCCCTTCATGGGTATCGCCAATCGCCGCCGCATCTGGGAGGCATGCCAGCCTCTTCTGCCTATGTACAGATACAAGGTCGCTCCTCTCTCATATTCAGAGCCAGAGAATGAAGAGGCGAAAGCTGTGCTCAACCGTGCAGAAAGCTTCCACATGCCTATCGTGAGCTATCCCTTGCTAAAGGGAGCTACCACCGTGTCTGCGCAGTTTGTCTGCTCGTGGCATGAAATCAGGCATCGCGCCTGCGTTTTTGACACGTACTGGAACGACAATAGCGCATTGGTGGGCGTCTCAGTCACCTTTGGTGCCGTTCAGAGAGTGTTTGGAAACACCGGAGGCCGGCCAGGCCTACAGTTGCATATCGATGCACACGAGTGGATTCAAGAGATTATAGTATCTCTGAAGGACTGTAACATGTTCGAAGAAAGCATAGATCGGAGGCACTACAGCACATCCTTGTCTCACAGGGAAAGCGCAGTCGGACAAAGCTACATCTATGGCATGGAGGTGAGCAGGTCAAGATCCCTCCAATCCTGGAATGCTACTAAGACTATCAGATCATCTTGACTTCGGGACGATCTAAGGTTGTTGAAGACCATGGCGTCAATACACGTACTTTTCTCGTCCTACCAAACATGTACCTCATCGGACTCACTGGCCAAATTGATACAGTAAGCCACCATATACTAGACAACCCCAGGTGCCAATCTGGGACCTGATATCTCTGACGCCTGATATTAGAACGGCGTGATCTCTCGCCTCGGCCTTCTACAATCGCACCACCCGGAGCAGAATCTACATGCTCCCAAACCGTCCTACACACGTGCTCAGACAATGCTTTGGGGCACTTCCGCGTTGAGTCTCTATACAGGCTCTGGTTCCTCGCCATCTAGCCCAATTTGGCATAACAAATTCTACAATCTGCATTCCTTCACATCCGGTAATGTAAGATACGATGGCGGGGAGCTGCCAGCTGCCATGCTCCCGCACCACATTCTTCTCTGGAGCGAGACTCCCGAAGCACTCAGAGAGGTACGCCGCATATCTGCATTCAGTATTGTGGGAGGATATACCAGCAGCGGTACCGAACGGTGGCCAAATCCTGATCTACTAGGCTTCACATATTATCGGGAGAACGGAGGAGGTGAGGAAGAGCTCGCGAATGAACACATAGGCACATTCGGTCCTGTACCTTATCAAGCACCAGAGTGGACGGAAGAGGGTTGGTGGAACGATAAGAAGTGGGTTGACGAAGATGGCAAGCGAGTGAAGCCGCTAAACCCGAGCGATCTAAATCTTGCAGGCAGATTCGAGCCTTTCGATGAGAAGCAGATGTTGCACTTTAGAGTTGACGGCGCTGGAGGTGAGGAAGTCACAGAGATCCATGTCGATGAGGACTTCAAGGCTATCAAACTCAAAACGAACAAGGGCAGGGAGTGCTACTGGGGAGAGGGGAGGAGGAATCAGTGGCATGTTAAGGTTGCAAATGATGTGGAGTATATTGCAGGTCTGAGTGTTTGTTTCGGCAGGCTCGGAGGGTTCAGTTGGAGGTCAAAGATGCATAGCCATTGCAAGCTTAGTGAGCTGGGTATTGTGATGGCTAGAAGGGATGGAGGATTATGGCAGCAGACCTGATTAGCTCTGGAAAGGGACGGATCAAGATTCAAACTACTACTGATATACACACAAACATGCTAGAACGCTTGCTACAACAATGCGGGTATAAAACGCTGATGCCACAGGCCGTTAAATCGTCAATCATGAAAGTCGTAAACCGTCTGCGCCAACAAGCAAAACAAAACATGAAAACACAGCACCGAATATCCAGAGTTCAAGTGAAGACAAACGCCGACGCCTGCACAAAGTCATCTCAAGAACACTTAGTCAGACTGCTTTGCCTAAGCAGTTTCGCCTCTTTTCCAAAATTTCAAACCCTTCTTCTCTCTCTCTTTCTCTTTGCTCCTACCCTTGTCTTCCTGCGCCGGGCTCGGCACTCTGACCTTCGCGGCCGCAGCCGCCATATTATTCAGCATCTCTGCCCTCTCATAATCCCATGGCTTCGCCCACCTCGTCTCCGGTATCTCACCCAATTTCGTGCTGTCGCTGGCAAAGGTGTATGAACTCGGTGTTAATTTATCCAGTCTCCTTTTAACGGGCGCTGGGATGCCGGACGGCGGCGTTGGGCGCAGTGGCGATGGGATTGCGGATGCGACGGACATGGCTTCGAGTTTGGTGTTGCTAAGTGCGGACGGCTTCGCGGGAACGGGCGGTGGTTGTTGTCTCTTCGGGGATGATGTTGATGGTTTGGGTGTTGATGTCGAGGATCGCCGAGGTGTTGAAGTGAAGTCCGGAAGCTTGGGGATCGGCTGATTGACGTGCTCTGGCATGAAGCTGAAGTAGTCGTATGGTTGCACATACGGTGACCATGCTGCTGGACGAACGACATCGAGCGAGTCAACACGTCCACGGTCAAGTTGGGGCCACGAGGGTGGGGCGTCTGCGTACGCGCCACGCGCATAAGCAGCGGTCTTTGTGTCTGACCTGTTAAAGATCATGGGGTCTAGCACTGCGTACTCAGGGACTGGCGATTGCAAAGGTGAAGTGTATGGCGATGTGTGAGGTGAGTTCGGCTTCGAGCTAGGCTTTGAAGTGCTGCTCTTGGACGTGCTGTCTCTCCTTGTGGTGTTTCTAGACTTGGACCTAACCATGCAAAGCTGAGGCTGACTGGAGCTCTTCGTGGCCATCTTCGTCACGTGGGAGCCGCTTGGGCGGCGCTTCGAAGCGGTGGACTTCCTAGTGTCTTTGCTGGAGTCGGAACTGTTGCCTGACGACTCTGCATATTGTGGTGCATTGGTTCTGAGGGCAGGATGAATTTGCAGTTGCGACTGGCTCAGTCGCTGATATAATTGGCTCATACTTGTCAGTGCATCTCGTCGTGATGTCTCGGACAGATCTGTCAAAGATTTGTAGTTCATCTTCATGTGGCCATGAACGCCCTTTTGTTCGTGATGCAAAAAAGCGGTGATGATGCCAACGAGGCCTGTGTTGAGCCTCATCAAGATTTCGGCAAGAGACGCATGGGCAATGGCTGCTTTCGATCAGCACTGATTGAAGTATGTGATAACGACAACTACACTTACAGTCACCCTTGGCGAATCTGGACCCCATGCCTTTCTGTCCATAGCACTCTTCATACCTCTCCGCCAGGTCTTGTGGGCCCCTGCGCAATGAGTTGGACAGTTGAAGCTCTGCACTGTTGATGGGCTCTGGTGCTTGAATCTCTTTACGAGCTTTGTGTTTTCTTCTTCTTTCGCGCAAGCGCTTGAATATGTTGAGTCCATTTGTGAATGCTTCTATTAGGTTGTGTACGCAGTGTGAGACATCGCCCTCATCCCCAGCCTTGTGAGGCTTCTCTTGTGTTCGCACCGCCATGATTTCAGATCGCTGTTGAATGCATTGGCAGGAAGGAATAAAGTACCAGTTCGAAACCAAAGGGAATAATCGAATGTGTAGCTGCTCTATTGTCGAGGTACTAGCGAGTGTAAAAGAGTCATCCCAAAACCGCGCCAAAGACCAGGCGGGCCTGGTCACTTATCCGTGAGCTTCATCCCGGCTCAAATAGCTCCAACGCGATTTCGCCTCGCTACTGTTCCTGCATCTTTGACTGGGTGTTACCTTTCACGCTCGCACCGTTTCAAGCTTGTGCTGCGCGGACACTACTCGTGGACGCATGTAGCCGCCTCGAGGCCGTGTCTTGGACGTGATTTTGAATCCTAGTGGCTGACACGTCGCCGCTACCCCTGCAAATTAATGGACTAGGGCCGACCACCGCTTGCTCTCCGCACGAAGCCCATGCGGTGAGACAACATGAGCGTTGTCGAGTGGGTTGCAATAAAGTGGGCTTCTGCGAGGCTGGAAGTACATGAGTGGGCAGGAAGATAGAGTTGCAGCGTCGCGCATAAAACTCTACGAACAGCGAATATTGAGGTGGTTGGGCAGTTGTGCTTCACTTTGCAGCACGTGGGGATCGAATTGGAGGACCGAGCGTACATGTTGCTACAACACCATTTGTGGGTATCTATGTACTATATTACCGAGGCGCATTGCTCACTCGTTGCTGCTTCAAAATCCAAACGCCACGCTATGCAATGCAATGGTCATGTATCTCTATTGTTCGTTGTCGTCTGCGTCTTCCACCGTGACTGCCCGTTTTGTGACGTTCTGCCCTTCTGGGTTGCTTCCTGCGACCGCGGAGCTTGAGCCTTCCGCCTCATTCCGCTTGGGGAGGTCGCCAAAGCTCCAGCTCGATTCGAGTGAGTTGAATGCGGCTGGTTTAGGCGATGGGCTCGTAGTCGGAGCTGCAGCTGTCGTGGTCTCAGAAGGTGCAGGCTGCACTGGTGTTGAGTCTGCCTGTGATTGAGCCAGCACCGGTCGAACTTCTGTGACCACAGGAGCGGATTCGACCACTGATGCTGGACCTGCAAGTTGCGACGTCGACTGTGATGGCAGCAACGATGGAGTTGGAGCGCTCGCAGAAGCTGATTGCGCTGTCAATGCCATGGGACGCAATGTCCACCCTTCCGGGAGGGTCAGTCCCTCAGGCATCCCAGCATCGCCTTGCCTCAAGACTTGATCCCTGGCAAAGTATGCTTGCGGAGCGAACGAGCTGATACTTTGCGCCTCCATGGGTGTAACACCACTTGCTTGCTGACCGGTCGCCGAGAGAGCGTTGAGGCGGTTGAGCTCGACGAGAAGTCTTGACGTCACCTCCAACTGCTCGTTCTGTACGTTCAATTGGCGAAGTTGTTGAATTATGTGCTGCTGAATGCGCAGTATATCGTAGCGGATGTCGATAGGTTGCTGCGCGAGAGCTGCGCCCACCTGATCCGTTGGAATCATAGGCAAAGCGTTGGAGAACTGCGCTTGTGCTGGAAACTGTCCTGCTGGCAACTGAGTCGGTGCTTGAGGGACTTGCCCTACTACAGCCTGTTGGCGCAGCTGATCAATAGCGTTCCTCACGTTGTTCGCGTTGCCAGCTTGCTCAGCGGGTAGGCGGAGGTTTCCAAGCGCAAGTCGAAATGGTCCAAAGTTGAAAACGCGCATGTTGCCATTCGGCCGATTCGGCTGCGCACCTTGCTGCGCTGGTGCACCGGGCTGCACTTGATTCGCAGGAGGTTGCTGCGCATTGCCTGGCAGGAAACCTCGCAGACCACCCTGGAACTGCGCATTGGGCTGATTCGGTAGGTTTGCTGCAGCTGGATTCGCTTGGTTGTTGGCTTGAGCTGGCTGTGGTGTAGCGTCTCCCAGTACAGGTCGTCGACATGTTGGACATACTTGCTGTCGCTCGAGCCAGCTCCTTAGGCAGCTGAAATGCAGGATGTGCCCACACGGTAGCTTCTTTGGCCGTTGCCGCTCGTCCACTCTCCGTCCTGCTTGCGCGCCTTCAGCATTAGGTGGAATCCAGGGTCGCATCTCCTCCCGACACACAATACAGATGTTCTCGCGGCTCAGGTCGTCTCCAGTCGCATCCGGGTAGCGAGTATTCATGTCGCGAGTCGCGTTGCGGTATTGAATGAAATCGTTGATGCGCTTGATGAGTGAGCGAACAGACATGAACAAATCCCGCATAATGTGAATGGGTATTCCGTAGAATGTCATGAGGACCGTGAAGAACCCCATGTAGACTGAGGCCTTGACGAAGTCGGTGGCGAGATCCAGATAGAACACCCAGCGGCCTTTTTCCTCCCACCCAGGGACATCAGCTTCATCGTCATCGTAATCTCCCTCTTCATCAGAAGGAGCGTCCGCGCCTTCAGCCGCAGCTTGTTGGCGAGCTTGTTCCCTTGTGACTCTCCGAGCCTCATCTCTCGCCCTCTCCTGGTGTTGTGTGATGGCAATCTCGACGAGAGATAGACCGTAGCGCATAAGTGTGGATATTGATGCGATTGCGAGGAGGACGTATTCAAAGCCAAACATGACCATGACGCCTGGCCGAGCTGCTGAGAGGATCGAGGACACACAGTACTGCGTCATGTAGACATCGAAGAAGACGGAAAGCAGCAAAGAGCTAGCGAGTCTTGCGTGGAAGAGTCGTGGGTTCGCTGGTGGTTGCTGTTCGAGAAACTCGACCCTTCCCTCTCCAATCCACTGCCACACCTTGCCAGCGAGGAGGCAAAGGAACATGGTAAAGAACCACAAGCCGATATCGTCTCTAAAGATAGTCATTGCGAGCAGGGTCTCACTGACTGCAAACCACGCTTTGTCGTACAGCTGCTCGGTCTCGATAGGTCGGAGTGGGCCATAAAAGAGGCGCTGAAGTCCATAACCAAAGCTTGCCGCTACAATGAGCATCAAGTTGACCAGAAACATCAAAGAGCCGGTGCTCTGTGAAATATACACGGCAGCTGAGTAGAAATTCGGACGCTCGTAATAGGCGCGTGCGAGCACGATGTTGGCCATAACGGCCGAGCCCTGCAAGTGTTAACAAAAGAAGTCGTACTCTCGCTGTGGTTACTATACCGTTACGTAGAGCTTGAGGCAGCCCATGGTGTATTGGCTCGGTGTCAAGTAGATCAAGGAATGGTTATCATTGCTGTTTGCTGTTGTGAAAGAACGCGTTGTCGTCGGCAGTCAATGATCGTCATTAGTGTTGGAGCAAGCTGCCACGTTTCGAGCTCTATCTCACGTGAAGATAACGATAGATGACATCAGCCACTGCGGACCTCCGCAATCCCCCAGAAATCTCCAAGCCTGGACCATTGAACAGTTCCAACGACAGAGCTCTCCCGTTGGAGCCTCACTGCGGAGAACTTTCTCGAAGATCTCCACTTGAGATGATATCCGCAGCCATGCTCCGTCTTGCATAGGTCCAGACAGCTGTCTTTTGTCAACCCTGCATCTGCCGGCAGCTGTTGATGTGAGTAACAGCTTGCGCCTACGCTGGTTCGTGCGCCCTCGGGAGGATTATCGGTCATGTGTTGCGCTCTCGGGAGGTTCACGATGGTGTGTGCACGTCCGCAATTGAGCCTCACGATTCAGCGCTGGGCCCTCTACGGTAATTACGGCGGTAAGCTTCTCACGATGGCCTCAACTCGGGCGATTTGTTGAAAAATCTTCGTTGACGCCGTTGCGTCCTTTGCCCATGGGGTGGCACACTTGAACCTTCATGGAGAGATCTCCGTTCCCAGAAAGCCTGCTAAGACCGCGCCATCCACGAGCAGCCCGCGATCGCAGGCTCGAGAGGCTGAATATGAGCCTTCCTATACGCGTTCCAGAACAATGATGTACGCCAACGCTTGCATCCGTTGTGGGGTGCACGAGGGGTTCGTGGGGATCTATACGGTCTATGACAAGCTACTGCATCCCCGGCCCCAGTTATGCGTCTACAATGAGCAAAGCCCAAGTCCAAGTGGTCGGCGTCCAAGCTCTTTCTTGGGGCATGATGCATGTCTGCTCTCATCAGAAAGATCCTGCTTCGGACACAGGAACGACTACATAAAGCTCTTCGAGCACCCATATTGTAGATCGTCAGCTTCAAGCCCGTCTTCATTCCAATCTTAGAGACAATGCATTGGTCAATTGCTGTATTGAGCTACGTGCTCGGGTCTGCCCTTGCGCAGAACTCAGGCTCTGATTACAACACCACGGCACCAAACCTTGGTTCTGATGTCCTCACCGCGGACATGATATCAGACATGGGCAACAACACCCTGTTCAACAGGTGGCGGCCTACCTACCATTTCATCTCGCCTGCTGGCTGGATGAACGTAAGTCTATCAATCAATCCAGAGCCAACAAGATCCTGAGAGTCTCTAGGACCCATGTGGTATGATGTACGATCCTACTACGGAAACATATCACATCCAATACCAGTTTCACCCCAATCACGTCAACTGGGGCAATATATCATGGGGGTATGTGAACCTCGATACACCAAATAAGCTTACACTAAAGCACTTAGTCACGCCACATCCAAGGACATGGTGACATGGACTGACGTTGGAGGCTGGGAGAACGCTCAGGCACAGTCTGTCGGCACAGGACCCGATCCTACGTCCAGGAACAGCTCCTACTATGGCCTGGGTATTTTCTCAGGTACCGCACAGCCATACAATCTTACAGGTGGTCAGGATGGCACTCTTATCGCGTTCTATACAGCGGTTCAATACCTTCCTACCAACTGGGCTATTCCGTATATCAACGGTACGGAGAAGCAGGCCATTGTTATATCCCACGACAGCGGTGAGACTTGGGAGCAGTACGAGGGCAACCCTATCATCTCGGAACATCCCGAAGGCTGGAACGTTACTGGCTGGCGCGATCCTTTCGTTGAGCCCTGGCCCGAGATGGATGCTATCCTCGGACAGGAAGAGCCTCACTGGTATATGGTCCTCGGTTCTGGTATCAAAGGCGCAAACGGCGGCGGCCGAATTCCTTTCTACTCTGCTCCTCAGTCCAACTTGACTGATTGGACTTTCCTTGGTGCTCTCTGGGAGCCCAAACCTAACCAGACACTTGGTTCACTGGTCGAGACTGGTACCTATGGTTTCAACTTTGAGGTCTCCAACTTCTTCTCTCTGCCCGACGAGGACAACGATATTCACTACTACGTTCTCATGGGTACTGAGGGCGGCAACCTTACCTGGCACCCTCGTGCTCAGTGGGGTCTGTGGAATGAGGGCCAGGTCACCAGGCGCGAGAATGGATCTGCTGAATTCACTCCTGTCTCTGGTGGTGTCATCGACTCTGGTCTCCTCTACGCCGTCACCAGCTTCAACGACACCAAGAACAACCGTCGTGTCCAATTGGGCTGGGCCACTGAGGAGAACAACGGTTTTGGCATGCTCCAGAACGGTTACCAGGGTGCCATGGCTCTCCCTCGTGAGATGTACGTCATTAAGACGCGTGATCTTGTGAATGCTGATGGCGGCTTGACAACAAAGGGTAGCACTCGCGTTACTGAGCACGCCAACGGCACCTTCACCGGTTACACTCTTGGTGCTCGCCCTCTGCCTGACGTGGTTGAAGCTCTTCGTGGCGAAGAGCGCACCATCGATATTATTTCTAACTGGACCGAGAGTATGCAAATCGGAGAAGGTAGCGCTCACATGGAGCTTGCTGTTACTCTGAGCAACTGCACCGGACCCGCCGGTGTGACTATTGCCGCCAGCTCGAACGGCGAGGAGTACACTCACATCTACTATGACCCCTCGAACTACACCGTCAACGTTGACCGCTCCCACTCTTCAACAATCAATGAGTACGCCAACTACACTATGCTCGGCTACTTCTACCCTTACACCTTCTCCAACGGCACCACTGAATCGTTGCACATGGACATCTTCATCGACGGTTCGCTCGTCGAAGTCTACATCAACGTAAGTCTGAACGTTGCTCACAAAGTGTGCATCATCTAACAGTAGTCAGGACCGCTTCTGGTTGACAACTCGCATCTATCCCGCCCGCCTCGACAGTGTCAACTACGGTATTTACGTTGGTGACAACTCCAGTGTCCAGGTCTCAAACCTCAGGACCTGGGAGATCAGCACGAATGTCTTCCCTGACCGTCCTGTCAACTCCAGCTCCGAGCTCGTCTTCGACACGCCCGAGGAGACGAACAACTACGTTTGGTGGACCGGAAACTAAGCCTGTCGCTAATGAAATTGATGAATGACTGGGTGCGAAACTTGTACATATGAACCCATTCACGATATAACGACTACTCAGACACTCGTCTGAATGTATATAGTAACGACGCAAAGTACTGCAACGTGTATCTACAATTTTATCTCCGACCCAATATGCACTTCTCCCAAATACCCGGTTCACGCTGACAAACCCTACGGCGTTCTTGCCGTGCACTTGAGCAGCGCCCTCCCACCACCACAACAGCGCCCTTGAGCCTTAAAACCAGCGACTTCGAGCCCCACCGACGCAGCGACGTCGTCATGGTATTCCCCACAGAATGCCCCAATTGGACACCCCGCAGCATGCGGCGTCCTCCACGTGGAGGTGTGCAGCTCCGTCCACCGGCTAAAAGGGACGAACAGCCGTAGTTGGACGACCTATCGACGCAAGCTGAAGGTAGCGCGATGACAAAGGCTTGAATGCACTCATACTTATAGACTATCGCCTCTCTTCGGCTTTGTGCTTCAAGATATCTTTTAAGTCTGATTTTGTGGAATTGAGAGTCCAAAATGGCAGACGCGGAAAAGCAGTATCGGCTCACGCAGGAGCAAATCGGCTTCTTTGTTCAAAATGGGTGGTTGAAGCTGAGCAACTGCTTCACGAAAGAGCAGGCAGATGACCTGCAGTCCACATTATGGACACGTTTGGGCATGGATCCGAATGACATGGCAACATGGTGTGTATTCCATTTTGACATCGCTCTTCCCGCGGTCACTCATCTTCAACAGGCACACTGAGCGCACCAACATGCCCCACTGGAAAGAATTTCAAGTCTCATCCTTCGCGCCGCGCGCCTGGGGCGGAATATGTGGCCTTGTCGGCGGCAGCGAGAAAGTCGATGTGGACTCCGAAGTAGGGTACTGGAAGGACAGTTTCATCGTTAACCTTGGGACACCTGAGAAGCACAACAAGTTGGTGAAGCCGCAAGAGCTCGATAACTGGCACGTCGATGGCGACTTCTTCGTGCATTATCTCGATTCGCCGGAGCAGGCGCTGCTTGTCATCCCGCTGTGGACAGACATTGTACCGGGAGGTGGTGGCACGATGATCTGCCCTGCAGCGATCCCGCATGTGGCAAAGCACTTGTATGAGAATCCCGAGGGCGTAAGCCCGAGGATGACACCTAGGAATGAGAATCCTCAGTTCACGCAAGAGAAGGGCTTAGAGTGGTATATCGAGCTGGCCAAGAGGATGCCCGATGAGGCTTTCGTCGAGGTTACTGGTGTGGTGGGCGATGTCTTCTTGCTGCATCCACTGATGATGCATAGTGCGTCGAACAACATGCTGAGGAAGGTGAGGGTTATTACAAATCCGCCTGTTTCGGTCAAAGAGCCCTTCGTGTTTGATCGCGAGGATGGGAACTACAGTGCAGTTGAGAAGAAAACCCTGGCCGCGTTGGGCAAAGAAAGGCTTGATGGGTGGAAAATCTCTGCCGAGAGGCAGAGAATCGTGCCTGAGCGGGTGAGGATCCAAGAGAGGATGAAGAAAGAGGAGGAGGAGCGATTGCGAAAGGTGCAAGAGAGCAATCAGAGTGTGGAAAGCACGCAGCAGGTGCCTACCACGGCCTAAATAGCCCGAGAATGGAGCAATCTCAATGCTTCGCTTGTGTAGTATTTGCACGTAAGTTGTTTCAGATATATGTTGCTTTTCTTCCTCCAAAAGTCCGACTTGACACCACCAGCCTGAATCAGTGTCCTTTCCGGTGGTTCCGCGCCCAACAGCAACCTCATCTCTGGATCTCCCTTTTCCATAGCTCTCTGATACGCCGGTCGGGCTCCGATATTCTTCAGGTATCGCACAATATTCGGATACTTCTCGAAGCTCACAAGCGGACCGAAATACCGTTTCGACGTGAACGAGTACACACTCATGATGTCTGCAACAGTAAACTCCTCTCCAGCAAGCCACTTGTTATTCTTCAACCGCTCATCCATGACCCTGAGCGTCTCATGCAGACCATGCATGGAGAACTTCTGTGCCATATTGTCCTCGGGAATCTGCCCAATCTCGAAGAACGTGAAGCGATTCATGAGCGCCTGCAGCGTGCCGTTCGAGAAGTGATACCAGTAAATGAAGTCGACGTAACCAGGCTCACCATACGACTTCGCAAGCCTCTTTTCGCGGGTCTGGCTTCCGTATTCCCCTAAGGCGCTCTTGGCAAGTATGTAGTCGCAGATTGCGGCGCTTTCAGACAGTGTGACACCGGCTTCTGGATCCTCAATGAAGGGTGCTTTGCCAGTGGAATTCCCAAGAACGCTCTTGAGGGATTCTGGAGCTGCGATTGGGTCGCGCGTATGGTGGATGATCTTATAGTCGATTGCTAGTTCTTCGCAGAGGAAGAGGATGCGCTCGCTTTGGGAGATCCCGAGGTGATGGACTGTTAACACCATGATGAAGATCGTCTGTGAGCCTGTTGTTCGAAAGTGGCTCCAGTTCAAAGTAACGAAAAGATATTACTGAAGAGAAGGATGCTGGAAGACACGGCGTTACCTTCTGAACAGCGCGATTGTGTCGACTATGATTTGGATGCTGTGACGTCAGTCGCCGAATCAATACTCACGAAGCGCTCAGTAGATCAATCTCAACCTCGGCAAGTACGTGCTTGCAGGTGAACAAATGTATTGCCAAAGTCGTTGTACAAAAACGCCGTGCGAGATGCTATAAGTCGCTAAGACGCTAATCGATTCCATTTTTTTTAACTTCATATGGCGAATGCTCTTCACAGCCTTCTCCTGAGATACGTGCTTAGCCTACTGTCTTTCGCAACCTAGCACCTGCCCACAAGACTGGCGCAAAGTGCTTTGCCATGTTGAAACCGAACAGTGACGCAAACCATAAGATCGTAGTTACTGCGACAGGCACAAGCAGAAGCTCTGTGTGATGCAAAAAGGGTAGCGCGTTGTAGCCGAGGAAGGTGATGATGAAGTAGTAGGTAAGCGCAAAGACATAAAGGGTATTTCCAAGAAGCAGTGAGACCCTACGTGTACTTGATCAGTGACTAGCAATGCTAGGCGGGTCTCCAGACACTCACCAATGGTTCGTTCCCACAAGTGGCATGCACAGGAACTGTACCACGTATAAGAACACCCAAACCGGTACAAATGCGCGTATTGACACATCCCAGCAGTATCCAAACTCCAGTTCTTCTTTACCCTCGCCACCTTCCAAGTTGTACAGCCCTCGTCTTCGACCAGGAAGCATGGAGTTTCCTGGACCCAACAACCGACCGACCAGGAAGTAGAATAGTGTAGCTGTGATCAACGACAGTAGTAGAAAGTGTACGAAGATAAAGACCAGTGTAATGTGTAGCGTTTGCGTGAAGCCATCTGCGTATGCGAACCCCCATGCGAGAGAGGTCAGTGTGAGGAAGAACGAGAGTAGGTACGTAAAGGACGGATCTGGTCGATGGTAGGTTTTTGTGGTTTGTTTCTATATATATTAGCTTCAGGAAAGCGCTCGGATCAAGTGAATTGCTATACATGATAGTATATTTGCCTGAACACCTTCTTCGGTGCTATTATCAAGCTCATGATCTCCCATATGGCCATCTCGAAGTCCATCTGTGGAAACTTGAACAGACGCTTGAAGAAGCGTGGCATGCGGAACTCGTTCCGCCGTGTTGATGGTGTCGCGCCGAAGTTCGAAGGTCCATCATTTGGCCGTGGAAGCTGTATTTGGGAATTCATCCTGCCTGCGCGTGTCGAGGTCTCGTACGCGCCAGATGGCTGACTTGGAAATGCGCCGATTATTGGGATGCAGAAGCTGCTTATGCTAGATTTTGAAATACCAGAATCGTAAAGCGAATAAGGGTAATCCGCTACCAGTAAAGTCAACGTCGAGAGTGTTGAGTGCAAGCACAATGTTGTCCTGTGCCTGACAATGACATCGCCAGCACCAGCCACATGGCCAAGACCTAAGGCTGCTGTTGCCGAACACCGAACGTGCACCTTGCAGCAACCTTTGCTCCTCATCTCTTCCACATCGCCCTCGGAGCATTGCGCGACAGCAACACCACCCTCGCGCATCTCGCACGCAGCTCCGACGATCCTGTAGATTCCGTATTGCCGCGGCGACGTTAATCGCACCATCTTCGTGCGCGCGCGACTCCACCGCTTCTCCCTGACGATACCCACGCGACAAAGACCTCATTGTCTGCGAGACAGCTCCTGTCGCGCGACGCACATATCTGTCGCCCCCGGCCATCAACTCTAATAATATAAAACAGCTTTCCTAGAACTCCTTCCTAGCCCTATCATGGCCGACGACGCTGAGCTTGCCTTCCTCAGGGCGCAGGAGCAGGAGTACGATCCTTCTGCCGCCTGGCCTGCAGCTGACGACCAGGCATCCGCCGACAACGACGAAGAAGAATACGATCCCGCCAATGTGGACACCGCCCAAGAGCCTGCGCAGTCTGAGCAATCAGCGTCGATGCCAGCATCTGCAGCGAATTCACCTCCCTTGACTGACAACCAGGGTGAGAACGGTGTAAAAACCGTTTTCGCAGAGCCGTCTTCTGCGCCCACATCGGCAAAGCAGCCGCGCACCATTGGTGGGTTTGTCGACGAGAGCGAGGATGAGGAAGAGGAGCCTGTTGCGGCGCCTAAGATGGCAGCCCCTGCACTACTGCGCGCCTCTGAGGCTGCAGAAACACCGCAGCGTTCAGTTACAAACACTCCAAACAATACACTTCCCACACCAGATGTACAGTTACATAGTGCACAAGATCAGGGTGCTTCATCCGTCTCTGCTTCTGTCGCTGTCAATGAGCCTACTCCCTCTATTGCTTCTGTTCCAGTCAACGGCACAACTCCTGTTCCAGACGCTACTAAGCCAGCAGATTTCCTGACCGTCGAGCCTACTCGGCAGGCAACTGCTTCTGTCACTCCTGCGCCTTTGTCTGCTCCGTTGCCGAAGGCTCGTCTGCCTCAAGACACAATTGGCATTCTCAACGACCGCATTCAGGAAGACCCACGTGGTGACATCGAAGCATGGTTGAGTTTGATGAGCGAGCAACGTAAGCGACACAAGTATGATGAGGCGCGCGACATCTTCAACCGTTTCTTGGAGCAATTTCCAACAGCGGTACGCATTGATTATAGTGGTTTGCGTGCACACAGCTGACAAGTGTAGGGCGAGATTTGGGTTGAGTACATCAACTTTGAGACAGAGCTTGACGAGCTTTCACGAGTGGAGCAACTGTTCGGCAAAGCGGTCCAGAACGGTGCTTACGTCCCTGTGTTCCAGTCATACATCGACTTCGTTCGCCGGCGGTTCAACCTTACAAACGACCCCTCGGGCAAGAGTCGAGAGACAATTGTCATGGCTTACGAATTCGTGTTGGATCAGGTGGGCATTGACACAGACGCTGGCAAGCTCTGGATCGACTACATCGAATTGCAAAAGAGCGCTCCCGGCACACTTGGCGGAACAAATTGGCAGGACATGCAGAAGATGGATACATTACGCAAGCTATACCAGCGTGCAGTTTCGATTCCGACTGGAGCAACTCTGGAGATCTGGCGAGACTACGATCGTTTTGAGATGGGTCTCAACAAAGTTACGGTACGCTGCCTGTCGAGCACACAATGGAACACAGTAACTGATGAGCATACAGGGACGTAAGAATCTTCAAGAGAAGTCTCCGTCCTACATGACCGCACGAAGTGCCATCAACGTTTTGGACAACAACATCACAAGAGGCATCAATAAGACGACCCTACCGAGGCTGCCGCCTGCACCGGGCTTTGATGGCTATGACGACTATATGAACCAAGTCAAGCTCTGGAAGCAATGGATCCAGTGGGAGAAGAGCGATCCTCTCGAGTGCGCAATCGATGACCGTGCACTTTACAACAAGCGCGTGCTCCACATCTACAAGAGCGCGCTAAGATCGCTACGTTTCTGGCCTGAGCTATGGTATGAGGCAGCAGAATGGAGCTACGAGAACGGCATGCAGGCAGATGGCGACAAATTCTTGGATGACGGCATCAAAGCCAATCCCGAGAGCTGCTTACTAGCTTTCAGAAAAGCAAATCAGGTCGAGCTCAGCACCGACTTTGAGGAAGGCCAGGCAGGTCTTGTCACCAAGGGCAACGCCGTCAAGAAGCCTTACATGGACCTGCTAGACACACTCTACGATCTTACCGCAAAGACGAAGAAACGTGAAGAGCACTCCGTCGCTCGTGCTCGGGAAGCATTCGATGCCCAGAAGGCTGCTGACGACGCAGCCCGTGCTATTGCGCAGGGCAACGCTGAGGATGCAGACGACGACGATGATACTGAAGCAGCAAGGCGTGCTCAAGAGAAGGAAGCTGCATTCAATACCCAAGTGCATGCCATCTCAGCAGGATACAATGCGCAGACTCTCACACTGAAGAAGACCTTGACATTCGCTTGGATCGCCTTGATGCAAGCAATTAGGCGTGTGCAGGGCAAGGGCGGAAACAACTCCGAGGTCCCAGGCTTCCGTGGTATCTTCACAGAGGCCCGTAGGAAAGGCAAGTTGCTCAGTGAAGCATATGTTGCCAGTGCACAGATTGAGCATCACTGCTATCAGGACCCCGCTGCGGGCAAGATCTTTGAGCGTGGCATGAAGCTATTTCCTGAGGACGAGCAGTTCGCGTTGGAGTACATCAAGCACCTCATCAAGCTGAATGACTCTACCAGTATGTAAACTTGGCTCTACGGTGACATCTATGTTAACCCTCGCAGATGCACGAGCTGTCTTTGAGACCATCGTCGGCAAGCTGACGGCGAAGCCGGAGAACGTCCCTAGAACTAAGCCTCTGTTCCTATTCTTTCACGAGTATGAGGCGCATTTTGGTGAGCTAGCTCAAATCACAAAGATGGAGCAACGTATGGCAACACTTTTCCCCGAGGACCCTCAGCTGCAACGCTTCTCACGACGATTCGCAAGCCCAACGTTCGATCCTACGACCGTGCGCCCGATCATCTCCCCCCGGACACAGATGAAGCCTGTGATGCCTATCATGCCGAGCATCATGCCCTCCATCGAAGAAGCTATGCCCAATGCGCCTTCCCAGGCTCAGGTGCAGGAGCAACGCATTGTCTCGCCTGCACCGATCATCAATTCTCCCCATCTCGCACAATTGCCCGTGGTTACGAACTCGCCCAAGCGCCCTCTCGAGGATGCCGATGACAGCGCGCAGCCCCGCAAGCTTGCTCGTGGAGAGTCACCCCTTAAGGGGGCTGCAGGCCGCCGCCTTGACGCTGCCCGTCGCAACATGGCTGCTAGCGGCAGCACGCCAGTTGGCCTCCCTCAAGGCCCAGCACCTCTACCTCGCGAGATCAACTTCCTCCTCGGTATCATACCACCTGCGCATACCTACCGCGAGACGCGTTTCAAGCCCGAGGGGCTGGTCAATATCTTGCGCAACATCTCCACAATTCCTATTCCCGCACTCCCCGGACACGCCCAGGCGCCGCTGCCTCAGCGATGGGGTACCACCGCGACAACAGCACAGCAGCTGCAGAGCATCCAGGAGAAATATGGTAATCCAGGTGCCCAGCCTCCTCACGGTGCTTGGCCGCAGTAGAATAGCGTAGCGTTGCAACGATTCCTCCTTGAGCCTGAGTACAGACCTGGTTTTCGAGTCTGAAAGAATAAGAACACGCCCTGCCACCTTTGACTGGGCAACTTCAACGCTAAATTGACCTTACGGCAGACAGGGGCTGCGAACGAGAACTTGACATTGCATTTCGGGCGTTTGTACACTCTACTCATTTTGGAGACGGGTGTTGAAATTGGATGGAATTAGTGCTAATGCACTTCTGCATTTGGGGCTGACTCTGGGAGTTGATATAGCCTTCTATCATTGAAACGAATCAATACCGCATATGCTCGTGCCTATGCTGCGTGAAATGTGCACTCTCCTTCTCGAAGTCTCGCAGAGCGAGCCAACTTGCTGAGGTGTACCTGCAACCCGGAGGACTGACGGGGCGTCATCAGCGTCGCGAACTCCGAGTGCTCTGTAGAGGCATGACTTTGTTATTCAAGCAGACCTGTAAGAGGTGATATGTGTAATGTCAGTTCAAGAGCGTGGACAATTGCGAGTACCTCCGCGCTGTTGTTGGTTTCTTGGGCGCGCGCGTCTCCGTCTACCGATGCTTTTGCTGCGAAGCTGTAAAAAGGTTCTTATTCTCTGAACCTGCAGCTACCAAAGTTAGTGCTAGGATCCAAGCCCCTTTGATATACCCGTCGTCCTAACAAAAAAAAATGCTAGCTCTGTAGCGCATGGTGACGCAGCATATGTCTGTTGATGTTCATTGGTTGATGGCGCGTACTGCAAGCGAGAGGTCGTCTCAACGTAAGCCTTCTTCCGTACTTGTCCTGTAACCTTCCCACACTTGGGCTTATGGCTGGCTACCCACACGTGTGGATGTATGTTTTGCGAGACGCGCCCAGGAGCCCGTAAGGAGGATCCGCTTGACGGTGGAAAGCTATATAATCCACGCGCTGGAAATGCCTGTTGAGCCAAGAGAGTTAGCTGAGAAAAAGTGAAGACCATGAACGCAAAGGCAGCTATGTGTATGCAGACATCCAGGATTTTGACATGTTTCGAGCTTTGATCTGGGATCGGCTTGAGGAAAAGAGCTTCCAGTGTTGGATGATTGTTGATGTGAGCGGCCTTCCACAGCGGTTTGATACGGCACGATGCGTACCTCGGACAGCTTGTACAAGCACGCAATGGACTCACCTGCCCCTAGAAGGAGTCCCACAATATGGCCCTGCAGATCCTAGGATATAGATCCCTCTGGGAAAAAGCTGGAACGTCTCCAGGACTTGATGTGGGACATTCGATGTCTGGTCCGTCACTCTGAGCTTGATGAGGACTGATAGGCTTTGTCTCGCTCATGGCAGTGGCCCAGCAACCATCATGACAGATACCAAGAGCCCGCGACTGTGGCCAACGGTCTTGAGTACTGGACACTTTCGCGCTTTGATGTTCGCTATGGGGTTCTTCATGCGGGGGGACCTGGCTCTCACGGAGTCTCACCTCTCCCATCTGAACTTCCAGCCCATCGCCCATCGCCCACCCTCACCGTATTACCGTGCTTTGCTCTCTCAATAGGGTCAACTCGACCTCCAAGACGGCGTCTCTCACCAGCACCGCGTCTCGAGGCCCACGCCGCTAATCATCTAGCGCGTACCAGAGTTGGGAGTAGGGGGATATAAGCAGAACATACGAGGCTTTCAAGTGACTCTCGCTACCTCACGTCAACACTCAACTCCACAGTCAGGTACTCGACTTGGACTTCATCCGTGACCTCTACCAGCCCTCCACCTCACTAATACAATACCAACACCTCCCACTACGACAACACAAGCAGACTCGTCAAGCTTCACTGCAGGCAGTTCAGATAGTTCAGACAGCATCGCTTCTGCAGGACAGAACTCCACTTTCAAGACATCAAGGTATGTGTTGACCACTCTCTTCCAACTCATAATACTGCCGCATGCACCCATTGGCTGCTCGCCAAGTTCATCCCGAGGACTGGCACCTGCTTGGTAACCGCGCTTCTCGAGGTGAGTCTCAGCGTCACCGTGGCGCCCACGCGCACTCACCCTACTTGTTTTGACGCCATCGCACATACCCCACAGCTGCCCTTTATTTGCACTCGCTCATCACATCACTTCCCCTCCACCACCTTCTTACTACAACACCACCCCGCACATCGACGCACCTTTTGGTACGCCTACCTTGTTCACATAGCCTCACCTCACTTGCTGTTTCGATCATCCTTCTTATTATTGAGCCCATAGATTGTCAGCTTCACGTTTCGAGCATCCTCACTGACCACACCTAGGCCGATCTGCGATCCGCCCGCAAACGCAACCAACGCTACCTTCTCCGTCAAGTCTGATATCTCGCGTCAAGTTACGTCAGCTCTTACGCTCTTGGCCAATCACAGTTCGTGTGCTTCATCGTCACGAGAGGCAGTCGAACGGCTTCAGTCACGCGCCTTGTGACACCACATCCAATCTTACACACCGCTAACATATTACAGATCTCGCAATGGCCGGTCCAGCGAAGAATCGCAATCTCCACCAAAAGCAGCAGCAGCAGCAGCAGCAGGCTGCTCGCTCTTCTGACAACTCCTCGTCCTCGCGTGATCCCACCCAGTGCTCCATCAACAAGTTCGATGGCAACAAGGATCCTCACGGCCATGGCGACGGCGTCATGGAATACACCAGGCCCAATGATCTGAAGAACTTGTCCGAGTTCCTCGGCATGGGAGGTTGGGCTGCAGCACGCGGAGTAAGTACAAGTGATCCCGCCATACATGCATGCATGCAACTGTTTGTCATGCATTCTGACTATGCAAACGCCGAATGCTTGAGCTTCGACTTTGCATGTCATGGATGTATATCATAAATACCCTCCCTTCCTCCAGTTCTGCTTCGTTTGTCACACTCAAACATCCATTCACTCTTGCCGGACTCAACGCCCCTCCATTCTTACCCAATTCTCACACTGTCATTGCACATCTTCCTGACTACCTCTCTCCTTCATCATGCCTAACAAATACCACGCACAAATGTTCCAAGACATCTACTCCTATCGTCCTCGTCATGCGAACATGGTCTTTGACTCACGCGAGAAACAGCAAACCCTTCCTGCCACCCTACCACAGCGCCCAAAGACTTTCAACCCCTACGGGAAGGAGTGTGCAATAACTCTCAACACCTTCAACGTGCTCAAGCAGCCTGATCGAGGTGTCTTCCAGTATGATGTCTCCTACGCCGGCGACGGCAAAGACTACACAAAGGGCAAGCTTCTCAAGAAGATCTGGCACTCGGCCGCAGTCAAGACTGTGCTTGGTGAAAATGAGTACTGGGTCTGGGATGGACATAAGCTTGCTTGGTAAGCATCTCGTGCAGTTTTGCACTTACTCCGTTCTAACATGTCTCAGGTCTGGCAAGCGCCTGCAGCGTGACGACACCCGAATCAACATCGACCTCGATGCCGAAGAGGGCAGACCCACCAAGGAAGGCGGTCGCACGAATAAGCACATCGTCAACCTTAGGTTCACCCGTCAGATCGACTTCAACGGTCTCAACGAGTTCCTCCAAGGCCGGGTCACGTGGTCACCCGAGTGTATCGATACGATCAATTTCTTCGATCACCTTATGCGCGAGGTACCATCTCAAAACTACACTCAGATCAAGAAGTCATTTTTCCAGCGCGGAGAGCAGCGCTTCGACCTTGGTGGAGGTGTCGAGGCCTTCAAGGGCGTTTTCGCTTCCCTGCGTCCTGTGCTAGACGACAAGTATCAGAAGTGTCTCTCGGTTAATGTCGATGTCGCCAACGGCACCTTCTGGCGCTCTCAGGAGCTCACTCGCGTAGGTTCTGACATTTTTGTCTTGCCATCCGTCAGTATTACTAACTTTCGCAGGCTGTCAGCCAAGTCTTCAATTGCGGGCCACCTCAGCTCGTTGCGCGCTTCAAGGACGCACAGAGGGACTGGCGGAACTCATTCCTCCGCAAAGACTTTGGCTCTTTCCGTAAGGTCGGCGTCACTGCCACACACGTCTCTCCTCCTGTTCAGTATACTATCGACGAGATCTGGAAGGAGGACGCCAATCAGTGCAAGTTTCCCGACCCTGATGACCGTCGCCCCGGTGTCTCCGACGCCCAGCGCAACAAGATCTCGGTCGCTCAGTACTTCAAGAAGAAGTACAACATGAACCTCATCGCCGGTATCCCAGTCGTCAAGATGACGAAGAAGATCCGCGGCACAAACGTCTTCTTGCCTATGGACGTTCTGCACATCGACGCTAACCAGCGTTACACCACCAAGTTGAGTGATACGCAAACCTCCAACATGATTAGGTTTGCTGTGACGCTTCCGAGGGAGCGTTGGGCTGCCGTGCAGCAAGGTGTTCGCCTGCTGAACTGGGATACCGACCCATACCTCAAGCACTACGGCTTGCAGATCAGCCAGAAGTAAGTGCCTCCACGCTTCCTATGACTTCTCCCAAGCTTCAAACTCGATCTCCTCGCTTTCTCAACGACTAGCGCTGATTTTGAGCAGTCCTTCAAAGGTTAAGGCTCGCATTCTCCCTCCCCCAAATGTCCAATTCGGTGCCGGTTCCAAGGAGGCCACCATCAAGCCCCAGGACATGACGGCTGGTAGATGGCGCCTCGAGTATGTTTCTCCGATTCTCTATTCAGCCCTCTTAACTTACTGATGTTGTGTAGCGGCCGCAAGTTCGCAATGAACAACAAGGATCGTCCGATCAAGGCCTGGGGTGTCTGCGTCATCCAGCATCCTCGAGCGCCTCCCCAGGCACAGTGTGAGGCTTTCGTGCAGAAGTTCACTCAGATCTACGAGAGCCACGGCGGTGTCTTCGCTTCCCATCCTCAGCACGGCAAGAAACCTTGGATGGGTCCTGGGAACCTTGCTGACGGCGGTGAACTTGGTAAGTTGCATACTCAACCTCATCTATAGAACACCGCTAATGTCCTGCAAGTCGCCAAGGCCTGGAATCAGACTGGAAACCGCTATAATACCATGCCTAGCCTCCTTCTCTTCATTGTCAACGACCGTAATGTCGATGTTTACCGCCGCATCAAGAAGTCATGCGATATCCGCTTCGGCGTCCCGTCCCAGGTTCTCCAAGCCAAGCACGTCATGTCGGCATCTCCTCAGTACATCTCCAATGTCTGCATGAAAATCAACGCCAAGTTGGGTGGAGCTACCTGCGTTGCGAGGAGCGCTCTCATTCCCAAGCTCAACCCCAAGGCCGCTTCTACTCCTACTATGGTTGTTGGCGCAGACGTCTCTCACCCTGCTCCTGGTGCTGGGTCCGATCAAGCTGCCTCATTCGCTGCCATTACTGTCTCCGCGGACCCCTTCTACGTCAAGTACTGGGCAGATGTTCAGACCAATGGTAATCGTGTTGAGATGATCACCACTTCTAACATCAAGGATCACTTTGGCCCCCTGGCCAAGAATTGGATGCAGCGTCTTGGTCAGGGCCGAGCTCCTCAGCGTGTACTTTTTATTCGCGATGGCGTCAGCGAAGTAAGTCATTTTCTTCATCTCTCTTCCTGGGACTTATACTGACTACCTTCAGGGTCAATACGATGCTGTTCTCAAGGAGGAGGTTCGCGACATGAGGGAGTACTTCGCCCAGCTTGGCGGCACCGTCCCCAAGTTCACCGTTGTGATCGCCGGAAAGCGCCACCACATCCGTTTCTTTCCTGACGCTGGCAAGGGCGACCGTAACAGCAACCCTCTTCCTGGAACTCTTGTCGAAGCCGGCTGTACGCACCCTTTCGAAGCCGACTTCTACCTGTGTTCGCACGTTGCTATCAAGGGTACGGCCCGCCCTATCCACTACCACTGCATCCTCAACGAGGGTGAGTGGCAGTTTCCCGAGCTTCAGCAATTTATCTTCGAGCACTCATACCAATACGTCCGCTCCACCACCCCGGTGTCCATGCATCCCGCCGTCTACTATGCCCACTTGGCCGCCGATCGCGCCCGTGCCCACCTCAACGAGAGCCCTGTCTCGTCAGGTAAGAAAAAGTCTCACGCCGAGCGCACTTCCAATACCGGCAGCTCCTCCAACCGTAACGTCGAGGTCGCTCCTCTCATGCCACTGCAGAACTCGCGTGGTCTCAAGGATGTCATGTGGTACATTTAAGGTATCGGCTGGAAGATTTTACTACCTTCATTGTCTACTCACAGGTGACAAAATTTTCAGAAGAGATGGGTATTCGGGATGGAGATTTGGGACATTTCTGGGTTGTTACTTTCTCACTAGTAGCGGTCACAACTCGTTCACTGCCTCTAGGGTAGTGGTGCGAGATCTCACGTGTGGATGTTTGGAGATTACATGATCAATCGACTGATTACTCCACACTCTCAATGGTTCCCTTCCTCTGCAAATGCTGTGAGACACGCCGTATGTCTTGAGCATTCAGTACGAATGAGTTGATTGAGAGCCTCCGAGCTTAACGTAACAGCTTCACAATCACAAGGAATGGCATCAGCTGCTTCCACTGTTTCTATGGCTGCTCATGTTTCATTGCAACACATGCCTCTGGTGTGAAGCTGCTCTCCGCACAACGGCCAGTGAGCTAAGCAACGAACACGAATAGGAATATGCAGTAGCCATGCCAGGGAGGGGGTCGTAAAGCTATCGAAGCACAAAATCCTTCAAAGTCAGGAAACGCATTGCGTGACTATCGTCGAAGGCATTGCGTACAGCTCGAGAAGTCGTGCTATCGCCATCAGTCAAGGACTGGGCAAAGAGCGAGGCCATTGCTGAAGATCATCGCGATGTCCCAAGCTCACAAACAAGTGCAGCATGTGAGCCCCCCGTACGTACCTGTGACTTGAGAGTGCGGAACCGAGGTTACAAGTCGCAACCGGACTACGACTCTGTTCTCTTGTTCTATCGAAGCTGTCTCTCCATCATCTGCTCTTCCACCGCACACCCCCAACCCACTTGATCCACCCCTCCACTTCTTGAGCCTTCTCCTCATTTCCGTCGACACCTCCCTCCCTGATCAATTCCACCGTATAATAATATCGCGCCAGCTCCTCATTGCTCGCCATCCTATGCACAAAGCTATGGCACGCCCTACAGAGCCACGCAACGCTGTTCAACACATCCTCGTCATGCCACCCCCTCTTGCGGACCCGGTCATGCGTGCTCTTTGGTATCAGGTGGTGGTATGTCAACGGCACCCAGCCTCGTGCGCACAGCTCGCATTCGGTGGTGCGGGTCGTCGTCCATATTGGCGGTGGAAGTGTGACGGCGGTGCAGTATGCTGTGAAGACCGGGGTCAGCAGGAGGTTCGCATCGTGCATGTCGCTGTTGGCTGGTAGGAGAGCGTAGGATTCGAGACTGTCGATCGCATCAGGTGGGACGGTGGAGAGCAGATGCTCATATGTTGAGGACGAGAGGGGCGTTGTGTATGCGTCTTGGAGGGTAGTCGAGTCGCGGAATTGAGGGTACGAGAGCGTACGCAGCTCTGAAGGAAGGGATGGGAAGATCAGATTGCTCAAGTACTTTGTACAGTCAGCGAGATGTGCTATTGCGTTACAAAACAGATCAGTTATGGTCGCAGGTCCATTGTAATGAACAGTCTGCACGTGTTCGAAGAACACGTAAACAGATACCGGACACCTTTCAATTCTTTACAGATCGGAGGCTTGCATCGAATGCAGGCTATGAACATACCTCAATGAACTCGCCCAGGTCTTCTGCGTCTGTGGCTGAAGGCGTGTTGTCGGTGCTGGAAATTTCAACCTGAGGCTTCGCAGGCGCAAACATGCCCACAGGCTTACATTTGGCTCGCTTTTTGGCTATCCTCTTCTTTTTGTTCTTCTCCTTCTGCTCCGGCAGTGCAAGTGCCTTCATGATGGATTCACTCATGCAATCGCGGAAAGTCTCATAGTTGGGCTGTTCCTCGGCAGGGATTATTTCAGCCATGGTCTTTGATATTGTGCAAGGATATCGAGCACGGAAGCTGACGCGTGGTGGTGAGCATCGACTGAGGCATGACGATGTTTATGTGCTTGAGTGGATGATGACGATGTTCTGAAGTTGAAGATCTGGGGCGGCGCCACAGCGGTGGGGCCGCAAGGCTGAGGACGCTCGCGGCTGCTGAAGTCTATATACGAAGGATTTACGGGCTTCGAACTTTCCAGATCATACGGTTTCTATTCTTCAGCCACTGGCATGCCTGATCTTGTGATATAGCGTGCATCACACTGGCTTTAGAAACCCCGAGAGGGCGGTTTGAGATGTGCAATACGAGCTCTGGAGAACATTGAACTGCAAGTGCTTGAATTCTTTCGATTTTGCCTGGTCCAATGATTTTAAGATTGTAATTGCGCAAGTCATAAGGGAATCCTTTACGTCCTTGTTCTTCATGCAGCACTAGCAGCCGCCGGAGTAGCAAACAAACCCACCCGCAGGCTATGCATAATGCAATCATCAGTCCACGCATGTGCGGAGAGGTAGAACTCCAAACATACGCTCTTGAAGTCAAGACAACCTCAACAGTGGTTTATTTCTTCTTGCTGCCCTTAGCAAGGCGGTTGGCCTTGCCCAAAGCCTGCTCTCTCCTACGGGCCTCGCGCGCCATAAGCTCAGCCTTCTCCTTCTCCAGCTCAGCACGCTCCTCTGCCTCTGCCTTCTTGCGCGCAGATTCGGCATCACGGCGCTCCCTGACTAGCTTGAGACGCTCAAGATCAGCCCGTGCCTGTTCGGTTTTGCCCTCCGCGTGCAGCTTATCGTAGCGCTCCTTTGCCTGTTGCTTCTCGAGAGCCTCGCGCTCACGACGAGACAGCTGGGAGGTATCCTGCTTGCCTTTACCCTTTGCGGCGGCGGGTGCGGCGTCAGGGTCGACAGGGGCTTTCGCAGCCTGGGTGCGAGCCTTCGCGGTGTGGTTGGGGTTGGCGGGCATGCCGTCATCGCTGCTCTCCTCATCTGACGAAGGCAAGTCGCCGGCCTCGGGAACCTTCTGGTTCTTCTTCGCTATCGCTGCTTGCTTGCGGGCCTTGGCTTGTTCGCGACGCTGCTCACGGGTGAGTTCTTCTTGCTGCTTGGGCTTGCCATCCTCGTCCTCGCTAGATTCCTCCTCAGAAGAATCCTCTTCGCTCGACTCCTCATCGACCTTCTCGGGCTGCTCCTGTATGACTTTTAGTTCTATTGCTTTTCACAGAATTGTGGTGTAGTACGCACGCCCCACATGCCCATGACCTCGCCATCAGCATTCAGTGGCTGCAAATCTCTTGAGAAGTGCTTGCCGCCTCCGCGCTTCGCCTTGTTGAACTTGCCACCGCGACCGCGTGCTGAAGACATGGCGTCGATATGTGATGTGTGTGGAAGGTAGTGTAAGGTGACTCGCACTCGTGTATGGAACCAAGTATATTTTAAAGGTCGTGTGCGTACCGGTGGTCGTGTTTTGGCCCTCGTGCCGTGTGGTAAGTTGCTGTACGCGAAGTGTTGTGTTCGTGTTAGGTTTTGGTAGTGGAGGGATATTTGTAGGAAACGAAAACTTCAAAGAACGGGATGTTAGTTCTCACAACTTGAATCCTACAGACCCTTGGTTCACTGCATACCTTGCGGCAAATCACACAGCCCTGCTTACCCTTTGACGCAAGAGTCACAGGTCTCAGCCTTGGAACGCTCACAAACAATTCCCAACCCCACCATTTCAGCCCCACCTCATCACACTCGCCATCTTCAAATCCCTGATTGGCTTACCCTGGTGCCTCCCAAATGGTATTAGCTTGGTTTAGTCATCGCAAATTTCAATTGGGTTTATCGTGCGCGCGTCTCTTGGAACTTTTTTCTTCTCTACATAAACTGAACACCTTCGTATTCACTCTGCTCTTCGTTCAAATGAGGATGATGGAGGGGAAAACGGAGGTCAGAGCATATTGCGTCTGCTTACCCCCTTCTCTTCGTGGTTTCTGACCTGGTGGAGCGAAGGTAAATAAAATGGACGGTACATACCTTTCTCCCCTTGTGATCTGTTGTATATGTGGATTCAGACGGCGCATACGTCAGGAAAAATCGCAATCTGATGCTGCATTTTGGCTATGCTTTTTCGTCGATGCGACAGTTGGATTGCGTGTTCCTTCTTCAGCGCTCTTTGGCAGCCTTGCGCTGAGGCTAGCCAAGCATGATCGTCAGCACGAAGCATGAGCTGGTCTCACACATTCCAGCTTTCATCACGACCTGCTATATTTGGCAGTCAGGCGAGCATATTGCTTCATTGGGTCAACTATATAAACGTGTACGCTCCTCCTCGTCCTTACATCTGAAGCGGTCTGCGCGCTGTGCTATTCTGGGTGTGTGCCGGGGAGGTGGCTGATCTACTCGGCGCCGCATAAACCAGGAATAATATTAAGGCTTCAAGAAGTCGACCTGCCGTACAGTTTACCTCCTCTTGCCATATCCCCTGGATGACAGCTAAAGCCTCGAATGTTGGGTTCCTGAACCTCCCAATCTCAATACGGCAGAAGGTCTATGCCTACTTGCTTCTGCCGAACCTGGAAGAAGACGTCACAACCATCAACTACACTCTAGAATGGCCGCACCTGGAAAACCCAAGCAACACCACGTTCGCTGGACCGACACAGATTGACTTTTGCACTTGTCCGTGCGAGACCACCAACAAGGATGCCACTGAAGACGCCAGTGATCCTGCTGAAGACCCGCAGGAAGATGGCTACAATGACGGAAGTCATCGTGGATCACATATCTACACGAGATACCAATGTCAGGGCCCGAAAGTCTATTTCAAAACACCCCGCGAAGGACTCTGGATATTAGACGCTGCCTACGGTCAATTCAACATCCTCCGTCCTGCTTTGAACGACGAACTTGCAAACCGGCCAACAGCCACTCTTTTGCAAACCTGCAGGCAAGTTCATGACGAAGCACTGCTCTACCTGTACCGTGATCGCGAATTCTTTTTAACCACCGGGCCTTGCCCGAGAGGTAGATACCAAGCGTATGCTACTTTGCAATGGCTTCAGCAACAGAGCGCAGAAGGACGTGGCAATGTCGAAATCTTTAGGTTGCTTGTGCAGCCATATGAAGAAGACTGCAACTCTGCCGAGGTCGAGGGTGCATATGCAGAGCTCAGTGTGTACGTCCGGAACCATTTGCCCCGGTTCAAACGGTTGTGTCTAGACGTGTGGGATCGAGAAACGTATCATGCGGCAAATTTGTTTCACGGGCTATTCGGCATGCGAGACCTGGGAATTGTAGTACGGCGACCACAACAGGGAGACGAGGTCGAGGTATACGTTATAGAAGAGAGCTTCCTGGGAAGCTTCGACTATGTAGCAGAGTAGGCTCCGAGATAAGCTATCACGGTACAGACATAGTCCTCCTCCTGTGTATGGCTCTGGTCAATCGCCAGTTCCTGCTTGAAACAAGAAGTGGATGTGAATCACGCTCAGATAACAGATGTTTTCATAGCAGCAAGTTGCACACATATTCCTTGATCTTCTCGGCTCTCACCGCAAGCTCGTTTCTGTATCCGGTCCACCTCACGCTAATGTCACGATACGTGTCAAACCTCTTGTGAGGAATTCCATGGCTTAGCTTTGTGCATTAATACCATCAACGACTCTGCCGAATCTCTCAAGGAAATCTGCGGGATCCGCATGCTCTTGTCCCCTTCACAGAGGCTGACCAAAGACGGATGGCCGTAGTCTGCTCGGTCCGGACCTTGTTTTCTTTGTCATGGAAAGGGAAAATTGGACCGGCCGCAGCGGTATTAAAGCGGCACTTCGACTTGAAGTCCACATCCACCCTTTAAGACTTGTAGCTCGTAGAAAGTTCTCTCCAAAAACCTTGTTGGTCTACAGCTGCCTCAAAGTAATCCTCTTTCCTCAATCGCCACAGTAGACCATCAGTATTCGACCATTCCCCGCCCTTCCAGTCAACTTGTCTATACAAATTCAGCACAAGCTCTCTGGCAAACTCTTCAGGCCAAATCTCATTATGATCGAGTGCACGAGCTAGATCTGCGTGAGCAAATGTGTCGACAATGAGCTGACGCGCTGCGCAGCCTTTCATTGTGCCACCGTAAAGGATGTGCAGTGCTTCGACGCAAGGTGCGCTTCGTAGACTACGTTTGGTGTAATCCCCAGTAAAAAGCGCGTCCCATAGATACTTCATCAGAATCTCAGTGGTAGTTCGATCCTGGAGGAATTCAGCAAGCACGTAGAGTCTGAAGAGCATGATGTAGTCTGTGCCTGCGTGATCAGTCGCACTTCCCGTTTCTGGAAGCTGCAAATCGAGTGGCTGCCCATACAGAATTTAAAGGTACATAGCAAAGATCATGGGGTCTCGGTTCCAGATGTGGATTGTCTGGATGCTGTCTCGTTGCCAACATTGTTTCAGTGCGGCCTTGCAGAAATCTGAGCGTGAAGTGATCAGCGCGCGGCGGGTACTGCGAAGTTTGTCACGGCCTGGAAATCCTCATCGTATATCTTGATGGTTACGAGTGCCTTGTAGAAGCTTCTGCGTGTCAGCATTAATCTTGTGAGACACGAAGTACCTACTCGTTTGCTTCAGTGCTCGTGCCTGGAGAGAAACAGATTGTTTGCATCACGAAAAGCTCTGTGAGATTAGGAGCATGTGCTTCCCCGGCGCAAATGTGTAATCAGCAGTTTACAATCACAATTTCCGTGAACATCTTCTCGTGCTGTGCTTCCTTGCAAACTTGACAGGCAATGATCACGTGACAGCAATGATATGGGAGCATTTAACGTCAAGGCCTCTGAGTTTCTCAGCGAGGACGTAAACATGATGAACATCGCGGTCTCGTTGATGACAACCCTAGAGACTGCAGTCTTGAAATTCTTCTCAGTCTGATCGATTTTGTCCGGGCTTGTACCTTTGATGTCTGTCTATGGATGCTCAACGATGGGTAAATTGCTGGTACAGAGCAGCTGCATTCAAGTCGCGAAGACGTCACCTGCAAGATCCTCATCTGGCAGAGTCATCACTCCGGTATCTTCTTCTACTTTTCTGTCGATACTGCTATCCCCTGCAGGCTTCTCTTTGCTAGATTCAGGCTTCGTTCAGCTTTCCCAGACTCACCCTCAGCTGATGACTATGAGGCTATTCCGGTATTGGGCGTTGTGACGCGGGGCTGTGAACCTTCACTGTCCCTCTTACAGTCACCTCAGGTAGACTCATCGTCATCCATCTTGACCTTGCAATCGATCTCTTCAGGCTTTCCAGTTGGGACGTCTTTATAGATAGTGCGGTGATCGCTGACGTTTGGAAACCGGGTGGTCTCCAACGTGTCCTCGATGTAGTAAGAAAGAGTGTTTATAAGATCCTCGTGCACCGCGAACGATCGTGCACTGCCTGGTCGTTCGTCGTGGTTATTCACGTGGCTGACGACGATATTGACCATCAGGCTAAGCAAGTAGCTGTTGAGGTCAGCAGTAAAGCTTCGAGACGCATCGGCAACACACTTGAGCAGTGCACTCTTCTCTGCAAGTACTTCAGCCGTATTGGCTAGTATTGAGAGGCTGGAGGGGAAATATGAAGAAAATGCGAAGCCTGATAGTTATATGCCTATAGGATAAAGTTTAGAAAAGAAAGGAGCGATGCTCAACCTTGCCTGCGACACGATAAAACCGCCAATGAGTACACTTCAAGATCTGGTGCCGGGGAGCCGCAACTGCTGCGCCACCTGACTTTGAGCACGGAGCGAAAGATCCTCTTGCGGCCAATCGTGTACCCACTTGTTCAGCGGGGGGGGGGGGGGGGGGGGGCTGCAGTACGTCAAGCCCTTGGAAATGCGATCAAGGGCGAAAAAGAGCTGCTCTTTGCAAAGCAGATGGAATCTTCCTAAGTCAAGTAGTTCCTTCTGAAAAAGGCTGGTAGGTAGCTTGGTACTGCACAGCGGCTAGTATTCGTTCTTCAGAGTCCCGCTTCTCTCAAAGCTGCTTCCTCATCTGAATCAATCTCCGCCTCAGGGTCAGCAGCTTTGTCATTGACATCTTTGACAGAAGCCCCTCCCTGCACTGACTTTATGTCCAGAGTCGGTGCTTGATTCTCCTTTGTGTTTGCAGTGTCCTTCGATTCGGCATTGTCTTTTGGATCGGTGGGCTGGCCTGTTTTGCTGGGCTCGACAACATCCTTGGGGTCCACGTTGAGGTCCCAGTCAACGCCACCGTCCTTGCCATAGCGCTGAACCAGCCACTCGTTTGCTTTGGTGAAATGATGACAGTCGAACTGAACGTTGTTAGCGAACCCACAGCATATTTTGGACGTGCAAACTCACGAATCCCCTCATTGCGCTCAGCGGGCTAGGGTGCACACTTTTCAGGATCAGATGCTTGTCCACTGGAATTCCCACAGTCCTCTTCTGAGCCGGCGAACCCCACGCCATAAAAACGACACCATTGCTACGCACCTTCACGACAGTGTCGATGACCTTCTGCGTGAGCAATTCCCATCCCTTGCCCTGATGTGAGTTTGCCTCGCCTCTACGCACAGTCAAGCATGTGTTCAGCAGCAAGACTCCTCGATCAGCCCATGGTGTCAACAGGCCACCCTTCTTCGGCGGTGGCTGATAGTCAGGGTAGTCCTTCTTGAGCGCCTTGTATATATTCTGGAGAGACGGAGGTGCGGGTGTAGGTGGACGGACGGAGAAGGAAAGGCCGTGAGCCTGGTTGGGGCCATGGTAGGGATCTTGCCCTGTGATGACGACTTTGACGGTATTCAGTGGAGTGTGTCGTGACCTAAACAACGTTGTTAGTCACACGACTCAGCGTGGTTCGAAGTAGAAAACGTACCAGGAGTACACGTCCTTCATGGGAGGAAAAACAGTCTTGCCACTGCTGAGCTCTTTCTTCAAGAACCTCTTGAGCTCCAGAAATTGTGGGTTGACAAGCACATCTTTGAGATGTGGAAGCCAGCTCTCGTGCAGGGTGTCGAGCTCCAACTGTAGCAGCTCCTTTTGCTCTTCTGTAAGTTTTGAGACCCACGCGTCTCTATCGAACTTCGCGGCTATAGCCGAGGATGCTTTCGCGTTTGGTGAAGGTTTTGGCGCGCCAAAGAAGGCTGTGATGCTGCCATTGGGCTTCGGCTTCTTCGTCGCGTCAGTTGCGGCCTCGGCAGCCTTGCGCTTGAGGCTCATTTCGACAGCCGTGTGTTTCGAGGCTCAATTGCAGGTTAAGGACGTGAGAGCGTAGCAGCCTAATTGGATATCTTGTGTATCATATACGCCTGACTCTGAATCGACTGGCGAGAAATGTTGCCTGGAGCTGAGTTGCACAGCACCGAGGAGCAACGCGCGACCGTGACGTTCTCGATCGGAGTGGGCTCCGCAGCGTCGTAAAGGGCTAGCTCAGCCTTACGGCACCGGGTTTCGCGACCACGTTTCGCGTGTCTCTCGCGTCTTTACCAAGAATGATGTCACGCCTCCTGCCTCTCAGCGAACAACCGAGAGCAGGGATGTGAACAGGCTGCGACGGACTCACGTCAAGGATGCCCGTCTGAAAGCCTCTGGAGTGTCGAATCAGAGGCCAAGACAGCGGAGCTATGCGTCTGTGGTGTTTCTAGACCCTTGTTTGCCGGCAAGGTGCTTGCCATTGCCAGGCAGCACCACGTCAGAGTTTGTGGAGGTATGTAAACATGGAGTATAACAATCGAAGTTCTCTTACTTAGGTTTTTTGCATCAGTTCACTCTTGTTCTCTCTCCACAGGCAATACCCAATTTTAACCACTCTACAACCTTCCACAACATACTTCAATATGGCTTCCAGCAACCCAGCCAACTTCGCCAACCTTCCCAAGGATGAACTGAAGGAGATCGCAGCAAAGGGTGGTCACGCATCTCACGGTTCACAGCAAGAGTCTGACAACTCCGGTCATCCAGACCGCAACCCAGACGGCACCTTCACCAAGGGCTCAGAGCTCGCAAAGGAGTTGGGTGCTCAAGGTGGCCATGCTGCAGGCCATACTGGTGCCAACAGCAACGATAGCGGCGTAAGTCGTGATATATCGCCCTTGACCTCGTCCAGGCATTGACATTCTTCCAGCGTAACCCCGATGGCACCTTCAAGGCCGGAAGCCAGCTCGCTCACGATCTCGGCGTGAAGGGCGGTCATGCTTCTCATGAGCACGGTCAAGGTCAGACTGACGATAACGGCCGCAACCCTGACGGCACCTTCAAGGCTGGCAGCAAGCTTGCTCACGACTTAGGTGTTCAGGGCGGACACGCCTCGCACACTCACCAGCAGTGAATCTTTGTGGATGGTGGACTTAGTCTAGCACGCAAGGATGTTACAGGCGGACATGAAAGAGTAACGACCTAATGAATGAATCAATGACGAAGAACACTTGTTACAGGTCAGACTGCGATGTCTGCTCATGATTGCCGACTAAACTTTGCGTGCAATATAATGTGCTGGATGTGACCTAGCTCTCACATATGGAACCAGCAATCGTTGCGTCGACACCATCATAGGATGCATCGGAGTCATGCCATCACGGCCTCATTTGAGCCTTTGGCAGTACTCAATTTCCTCATCTAATAGTGCACTCGTTTTATCAGGACTGCTTTGCAACTCACTTCCCCCCACATCCCGTACAAATACCATCTTTCTCTCCCTTCAACGCCCACAGCTTCGCACCCTCTGTCTCATCACTCCCCGTATACACCACAACCGGTCCCGATTTTCCTTTCTCTGCTGCGTTATCAGTACCGTCCTCAAGATCGTGATCATGGGGAAGGACCTGCCTTGCTCATGCACTGACTCTGGTTCAGGAGTGTGCCACCGCTCTACCTCATTGTAGCAAGCTGCCCAGTCGTATTCTTGGGCCTATGAGAGTACCGTCTCGGGGATCACCAGTGTAGAAGCACCAGTTGAGTAGTATTCTAGGGCGTGGTGTTGCGCGCGGCAGTGGCCTGTTGGTGGGGTATGGGACATTCTTGAAGTGCGGATTGACGTGTTGGTATGTCTTGATGGCGAGGAGCTTTGATGTGTTTGATACGTGCACACTCGGTATGGATCGAGGAATTAACTTGAGAAGTCGACTTGTAACTATTGAATGTTGTTATGCGTCACAACATGCGCTTTTATATAGAGTGAGGCAGGTCCGCAGTGCGGCTGAAGAGCATGTAAGGTATGATAACAGCACAGTACGAGTGGTGGTGAGAGCAACAGCATTTTCCGACGCCATGTTAGTGGTGAGACCGGGGGGCCACCAGTGGGGAGATCACCTTATTCTAAATCATGCCCACTCAAAGCTATGGAAACATCAGCGAAAGTGCATGTGTTGTACATGGTTTACAAACATTTCGTATCTGCACAGGATTCTCTGATTAAGGTTTTTGTGGTGTCTTGTGACTGCCTCGCGACTGATCAGTCCTGCCGCGGTGACCACGTCTACGAAGTAGACTCTTGGAACTAGTCGCCGCTGTCCACTCTCTCACCTCCAACAACTGCCGTATATCACAACTACAGGCTTCTCTCTCCCCACCGCATCCAATCAAACCCTTCTGTTCTATCATTCCATCGTTTACTTAACAGCAATATAATCCCATCGTTTACGAGCGCATCCCGTAGAGGACGCCCAACAGGCAGACCGTCGCACTATCAATACCCGCTTGAGGGCTCCTTTCACTTTAATCAGAAAGTAAGACGACCACGCCGACTCTAGCAGCACGCAACCTCCAAGCGAAACGACACTCGCTGATATGGGCGATGCAAGTCAAGTCAACACAGGAAGCACAGTTTATGAGCACGACCATGAAGAATGGATTCCTACAGCAACTGGGTGCAAGACCGTCCACAATCTGTACGCCAGAGACCCATCCAAACAGCCTCGATGCGTCGCGAGAAAACTTCTTGGGAGAAGAGGGACCGATGGGTGTGCTTGGGAGCTGCAAATCCTCGAAATTAGCGCTGGACCGCCACAAACGAGCCGTTCATCCCCTTGCACCAAGTTCGGTAGACCCCGATTACTACGCAGCAATTTTCGAGTAGTATGACGAAGGCGACGTGCCCACATGGACGGATCATCGTTGTTCAGAAGAGTGCGTCCCAGAGTATATCGTCTGGCGGTTCTTCGTTCCGATGACGCAGGCATTGGCGTTCATTCATGGCGAGATCCCGACAAGTCGCGGAAAACCGACGAAGCTGTTGCATCTGAACATAAGACCTGCGAAAATCCTGGTTACGTATAACGGCAGCGACTACCCCTCCTTCAAGCTCATCGACTTCCAGCTCGCTGTGGGGACACGCCCGAGAAGGAGACTCATCTTCGGATGTTCGACTGGCAGCCTCCCGAGACTCCCAAGATCTATACCAGGGCGGCCGAGGTCTGGTCCATGGACGCTTGCGTATATTTCCTTGCAACAAAGGGTTTGCCTATCGAAAACACCCCCGAAACCCGTAAACGTTCGGCGTCGGAGTTCATGGCGCAACGTGAGCGAGGTCTTGCCACCCAATACCCTAATCTGGGTTGGTATCGTATGGCTACACTGCCAAGGCGCGTCGTCCTTATTAATATCGATAGCGATGGACATGTTCAGGACCGCGGTACGAAACCGGGGCGACCGACGTACAATCGATATAGCGACAAGCTGAACTACTGGATGAGTAGATGCTTAGAACAATTGAGCAGGGATCGACCAACGACACTCGAGCTGCTGGACAGCCCTGGCATGCGCGGGGACGCCAGCCAAGAGTTGTCCGAGGTCCAGTGGATAGACATAGTCCTTTGACATCTATTCGGCATTCTTCCATATCCTCACGATATGTAATCTCTCCCAACCAGCCTTCTTTCCACTTGTGCCAACTGTCTCTGCTTGCCACCCAAATCCCCAGTCTCTTATTTGCTGTTTGACAACATCTGGCTTGTTCTGTGCACACAACAGCACGTAGCCCACTCCGCGTCCTTTGCTCAGTATGTGTGGTATCTGCCCGAGCATCCTGTTGGTCACCACCATTCCATCTTCTCCACCAGCATACGACAGCTCTAGCAAGTAGGAGTCTTGCTCGAAACTAGTCTTGGTCTTGCCCTCAGGCACCGCGTTGTAGTCCGTATGCCGCGAGAAATCAGGTAGTTCGGCAGGTACGTACGGCGGGTTGAAGATGAAGACGTCAATCGAATGCGCCCGAATTGAGGATGCCAGGTCGCCGTTCACGACATCCAACAATATGGATCGATCATGCAAGCGTTCCTTCTCATTGATGGCTGTCGAGACGGTCTGTGAAGCGGCTCGGCAAGCGAAGCTGTTGATGTCAGTGCCCAAGGTTAGCACATCGTGGCGACCAAATATGCTGCGCGCATTGGCAGCGACAAAAGCTAGCACGACACCTGAGCCAACGCCCACCTCGAGCACCAATGGTGGGGCTGTCGACCAAGTGAAGCGCTCTGACAGGAACGCAGATTCGCTTGGTGATGCCAACGTATCGAGCAATAGATACGAGTCCTCGGCTGGCTCGTAGACGCGGTCAAAGTCGACGTGCGAAGTCGAAGGCGTCGGCAGCATGGTGTTGTTTGCGGGATTCCGGAGTGGTGCTGGAAAAGATTGGCCGATGTGCTCTGGACCCTGACCACGCTAGCCGAGGCTGAGGTCATCGAGTCTCTCGATGATCATGAATTCATCATTCTGATTTGGTCTTCATCTTCGACATCTCTCCAAATACTAATTGATCAAGATGAGAATCTACTCGCGGTTACTGGCCACGGCCACAGATGCTGGAGCATCCAAAGGACCCTTTCGCCCAGCTCCTGCTGCGCTACTGCCACCGATTCCGCTTTATAGGACGATTCTTAGGACGCATCGAAAGAAATTGCCTATAGAACAACGGCTGCTCGGCGATATGTACGTCAAGGCTGAATTTAGGGCGCATAGAGATATCGACAACCCTGTTCAGATTGTAAGTTCGAAATTCTACACGTGATTCAGCATGGAACTGACGGCAACGCAGATTGGCTTCCTTTCTGAATGGCAGATGTACGCTCAAGCAATAGAAGGCGACAGTTGGAAAGGAGAGAAGATGGACAAGGCTAAGATTGACAAGATGAGCGGTATGCAGTCTTTTCACCCCAGCATTGCACTGTGTACTGATGATTGATAGACCAGCAAATCGGTCAGCTGTACGAGCTCATGCAACAAATTAAGAAGGCAGATGCCGAAGATACTGAGTACGAGGAGGCTGAAGTCGTAGTACCACTCGACGATCCGAAGAAGTCCGATCAGTGATCTCCCGCTGTGAATATTCACCGACCGTTTAATGCGCAAAGACGAACAACGAGGGCTCGCAGCCAGCAACACGCGCGCAAACAAGGCCTTGGGAACTTCACAGCAGCCTCAAGATGTACTATATATGTTCAGCAAATGTCAAGACTTATACCGACACCCTCCCGTCCACCTTGATCAATACCCGCCTACCTCTGCGACTGGTATCTCCTCGCCTACCTTTCATCCTCGTGTCCAATCGATACGGTCCAGTTCAACATACATCTCTTCAGAATGTGCGGCTGCACCCTCTACGACTCCCCCACCTGCGGACACTCCTGGCTCTCCATGTCACAACCCTGCGGCTTCCTCTCCGACCTCCTGAGCTGTCCAAGCCGGCAGACTTACCAAACCCTGGTCGCGCCCCCGTACACCTGCCCGCAGTGCAACGCGGGCTTCGCAGACCGCGAGACGATTGAGATGGTGCAAGGGCCGTGGGGTTGCAATCAACTGATCCGCAGCCAACTCGGAGGCACTCACACTATCCCCGGCTCTTGGGGCAGCGTACCACTGGCGACGAACAATTGGGGTGCGGGTATGGGGCTTGGAACAGCGACGACGACGAGCATGCCGCTGGTGTCGAGCATACCTGTGATGTCGAGGCGAGCGATGGTGCCGATGAACAGTTACGGGTACGATCATCGGCTGACGGGACCGTATGGCTCGCAGCCAGCGATTTGCGGCGGGTACAACTCTTTTGGCAACGGCATGATGGTGGAAGATGGGTTTATGGACGGCTTTGATTATGGGTACGATGGAAGGAGGCGCAGGAAGCATAGCAGCAGGTCGAAGTACATCTATCGTCACTCGTCGAAGCCGGCGACCAATTGCGCGGTTATGTAGGTGCTGGCAATATACTCAGTCTTTCCTAGATACCTTTACGGTACTGACCACACCAGCTCTAAGCTGATACTGAGTATACCTGGAACCCAGAGGAAGGGCGGCAGAGCGCTGCATTCTTCCGACCTTCCCTTCTATCGCATGACTTTCATATCGATACACAATCAAGGTACGGGCATGCACCCTTGCGTGTCAGTCACGTTCTCATGATTAATATGCGTATCACCCTGAGGACCAATCAGACGCGCCCCGGCCTCCGCCGCAATGACCGCGAGCCCCGCTACCGCGAGGCTTGCAGCTCCCTCCTTCACGCCGCTCGTTCAGTATATACTGGCGTGCTACGGCTCTGACGCCACCTACGCAGCCCAGCCTTCACTCTTACCTTTCACAAACGCGTCGCAAGCAACACCTGTTCACTCCTGAGTATCAGGCAGCAGCGGGGTACTTCAGGTCGAACACTCGCACAAGCTCCAACCAAGCTCTGCCAACACGTCACTCGTCGCTCGCACCTCGCACCCAACATCACACACCAACACTATGGCCGGCAAGTTCTTCGAAGACCTCTGGGAGTCTATCTTCACCCCCGGCCCCACGCCGACCCTCCTCATCGCGACAAACGCCTCCTTCGCCGCGCTCCAGCTCCTCTTCCTCGCCCTCTTCATCGGCACATACAGCATCCACTTTGTGATCCTATCCTTCCTGACTGGCGGCCTCTGGTACGGCATCAACTGGTTCGCGAAGGAGATCCGGATAGCGCAGAACGCAGAAGAGGAGGCGAAGCGCATCCGGGCTGAGCGGCGCGGAAGCCAGAAGGACGCAGCTGGCGACGGAGACCAAGCAGACATCGACACGGGGGATGAGACAGAAGTAGATGCCAAGGAGGATGTGCAGGAGCAGACCGACGGGCTGGCGGAGAAGAAGCGAAGACCCGAGACGCAGAGCACTGTGTTTGTCGACAGGCCTGACAGAGAGCAGACACCTCAGGCTGCTACTGGTAGTGTCGGTGGTGGGCCGGCTGCAGCAAGCACGACTGGCGCGTCTACGGGTCTGGCGCCGCTGGTGGACGATGCGCTGAAGCAGAGGAAGGGTGGGCTGGCAGAGAGCACGGGGGATCTGAGTACGGACAGCGAGTGGGATAAGCTATCTGAGGACTCGGGAGATCGATGAGATACCCGCGATGCGTGTCTGTGTTGTTACTCCTATGCGATCGGCTATGAAGTCATGGTTATCAATGAGCCCTACGCAGCCTGCATTTGTGATGTTCCGCATCTAAGCAGCTACTCGGCGTGCTTATTAGCTGTTCTACAGCAGCGTCTTCGTAGCCAACAGGATGTTTGTTAGGTCGCAAGACACGCCTGCGAAGCTGCTAACTACCTCCGAAATTGTTAGAGATAAGATCACGGTCAATATAACTTCACACGAGCGAACAAGTGCAAGTCATATCCTCGGCCCTGAGCCGCAGACTCGGTCTGGCGTGCAAGCTACGTCAGCCCCACCATGGACCGACAGCGCCCATTACAGTGCACCGGCGAGCGTCTCCCATGTTAGGCACCAACAAACACACCGATACCCGACAGATGCAGACGCGTAATCCTCGCACACGCCGGTAGCCACCGGCGCTCGTCAATTTCAGCACCACCATCTACTCTGTGCCACTCCCACCTTGCACACTCGCACATCCCACCATGTCCTCCCGCATTGCGCCCAGCACGGCCGAGCTGTCTGCGCAGGCCAGCAACTACACATACAATGCGCACATACCGCTGGCGAACTGGCTGCGCACGGCGAACACGATGCAGAAGGAGGTGTGTTCCAACCGCAGTCGGTGCAGCTGCCACGAGCTGACGCATCCAGGCGCAAGTATACGAACTAGAAGGCAACGAGGCGCAAACCTTCCTGCTGCTCCAACGCCACGCCGGTCTTATACTGGACCACCTGATCAACCATCCAGACAGGAAGAAGCCAGAGAACCGCAAAGCGCTCAATGCTGCGACTAGAGCTGTGCAAGCCGACCTGCAGAGGCTCGAGGAGCTTGCGCCGAGGATAAATAAGAGACATGAGGAGTACGAAGAGAGAAGGAGACGGCAGCAGGAAGCCTTGAAGGCGTTGGAGGGCAGGCATGCAAAGAGCCTGTCGCAGGAGCTGGATGGGCCGGCGATACAAGACCAAGCTTCAAGCAGGGCATCGTACGAGAGGCCAGCGCTGGACGCGGGGAATTTGGATAATCATTCTCTGGCGGCAAGACTCGCGCAGAGAGAAGTGCGGCGGCGAGACACACAGCGCAGGAGTGTACGACAAGCTGGCGTGACGGAAGAGGAGGAGCAGGAGAGAAGGATGGGCGGTGCATGGGGGACCTGGGACGACGAGTATGCGCGGCAAGGCCGACCTGGCGATGATCTGTCGAGTCAAATTCAAGAGGTCGCGCGGCTACAGCGAGACGGCCAGCGGACGTCGTACTCACAGGTGGGCATGCATTCACCACTAAGAGAGCGGACTTCACTGACGTGTACAGCGCCCGCCCTCGCAGTCTTCCACATCAGCGTACAACTACCCCTCCGTACCGCACACCACCGCACAAGATAGATGGGCACCATCAAGCGCGCAATCGCCATCTCTGCCAGCTCGTCCGCCGAAAGAGCAAATCCACAGAGCCTCAGGCACGCCCTCCATCCCACCACCTCTCCCACCGAAGCCGTCTGCCCCAACACAACCTCGGCCCTACGACCTTCCCTACGCACCACCAGTGCCTGGGAAATACACCTCCGATGTACCGCCCGTACCAGCAAAGCACAGCGCCTCACCACCTCCCACACCCTCCGCCGAACTCGACTCCTTCACTTTCCAACCAAGCGCCTTCCTCGAAAACGGCGACCCCCTCCGCCCCGTCTTCCTCCCCTCTCAACTACGCCCGCAATTCCTCTCCGCAGCATCATCCAACACACGGCTCAACCTCGAGACCTGCGGGATGCTCTGCGGCATCCTGAAATCCAATGCCCTCTTCATAACCCGGCTGCTCATCCCCGAGCAAACAAGCACGTCCGACACATGCGAGACGCTCAACGAAGAAGAGCTCTTCGACTATTGCGACAAGGAGAACCTGCTCGTCGTCGGCTGGATACACACGCACCCCACACAAACGTGCTTCATGAGCAGTCGCGATCTGCACACGCATGTAGGCTACCAGGTCATGATGGCGGAGAGCGTCGCGATTGTCTGCGCGCCGAGCAAAGTACCCAGCTGGGGCTGCTTCAGACTGACGGATCCCCCGGGCAAACAGGCGATTCTGGGGTGTAGTAAGCCGGGGATTTTCCATCCGCATGACGTTGATAATATTTACACCGAGGCGGTTAAGCCGGGGCATGTGGTTGAGCTGCAGAATGCGCCGTTGGAGCTTGTGGATATGCGGCCCAGAAAGAGCTTTGCTTGATGCGAGCGTGGGCTTGAGGAATGTCTTGTGCATAGCTTTGGGAGTTTGGGTGCATGCGAGATTGGAGTTGGGGCAGATAGACTTGGCCTGGATTACTGCCAGCATAGTGTCATACCACTTTGAACAGATGCAAGAGTATAGGCTCTTGTTCTCAAATCTGAGACCATTCTAGCTGTAGCTGTAGCGTCCGTGGAATGCTAGATAACCACACCTACAGCAGGACTCCCTGGCTTTGTCTGTACGCTGTTGCAGCAAGCGCAAAGTATATAGTAAACATCACTGATGCTAGTCAGCTGAATACTCCTCCCTACAATCATCCAAACAAAGCGCTCAACCAAGGTGAGCCTGCGTCTATAATCTAAGTACGCCATACCATTGCTCGATATATCGTGGATATCATAAATCATCACCCCCACCCAACAGCGTGGTCTACTTCTCGCCCGAGTCCTCCACCCACTCCCTCCACGCCTTCCACTCCGCATACCCCAGATCCACCTTCTTCCCCTGATACCGCACCACCTTTAGCCCAACCTTCTGCCAGTCGTCCTTCCGTCCACTCCACCCCGCCTTTCGCATCAAACTGACCAGCGTCTCCTCCTTGGTCCACCCCTGCTCGCGCGCCACGTCCGGCAGATACGTCGCGCCGTAGCGGCGGCCGTGGTGCGTCCACGATATACGCAGCCCGTGGATCCCAATGTCCCACGCCAGGGGGTCGGCGTTGGGCGTGGGCTCGAACTTGGTGAGCAGGGTGACGGCGGCTTGGAGGGAGGATAGTTCGGAAAGGGAGATGGGGGAGAAGCGGGTGTCGTCGAAGGCACTGGTGTGGTATTAGCGCGAAGGGTGGGAATGGGCATGAGGGGAGACGCACGACGTCAACGCATAACTGCCCAGTCCGTCCTCCAAATCCAGCGGCTCGAATGTGCCAATACAGCCCCGTAGTCTCTTTTCCCCGCGCGCCGAGATCGTGTTCCACGTTACAAACAACGGATGCTCGCCTTCGTCCGCCAGCGCTGTGCTGAGCGAGGTCGCGCTTGTTCCTGCGCTGCTGACTGAGCTTGTGCCACTGGGGGTGGAGACGCTGGGCGTGGATGCTGCGCTGGACGAGCTGCCGCTTGACGGCGAGAGCAGGCGTGATACGGCGGCGGGTTTGGCGGGCGAGTTGGCGTCGGTGTCGGTGTCGGTGGGTGATGTGGCGTGGTACTTCTTCCATAGCGCTTCGGTCTGGCGGAGGGAGAGCGAGGGGCGCTTTTCGAGAGAGGCGGCGAGGCTTTCGAAGCAGAATGCGCAGTGGGCCTCGGTCGCCATGGTGTTCTGAATGCGAAGCTTGAGCTGGTAAAATTCGGAGGTGTTGAGGGCGGTTTGACAGGAGATTGCGCGTCGTCGTTCGTGGGAAGTCGAGTTAGAGCGAGGTCAAGAATGGGAAGGGCTTGGAAGGTGTCGAACAGGGCAGACGTGCTTGTTAAGCAAGCTAAAGCGAGGCGGCGCAGACGAGGTACCGGGTGGCTTCGGCAGTCTTTCCTTGCAACTCTCCGCGGTGGACAATACAAGAGCGTGGGGTCGCTTGTCGAGAATCTTGACGTACCGTGGAGCTCCTTGTATCATCTGCGGAGAGAAGTGAGTGTGAGTGAGCGTGGTGTTGAGTCTAGGCAGTACCCCGCTGGTCGGTGTTCCTCCACATGTGCTGAGGGGCGGCTATCTGCACGACGTCACCTAAACAATGGGAGAACAAACTCGCACCTAACGTCGATTGTACTGTTTTATTGATCTATGTGCATTGAGTAGAAATTCGAAATGCTAAGTATGGAACCATACTTTTTGCATGTTACCTCGCCGTCGGATAAGGACTGGAGGCTACGAGACTGCATCGTTAGTAGAGATTTGTAACCCCAACTTCATGCACACTCGCTCTACAGAGTAAAGAACGGTGTGTTTGGTAATGTTGGGGTCGTTGATCTTGGCACGATAAGATATTCCTTCAGCAGGTCGAGCATGGGAAAGCTCTGTTGCTGTACACACTAATGCCTGTCGTCTCGAGGTGTAACCTCCTCCCCGCTCACTTACTGAAACAAACAAAACGAATGCTTGCACGCATCACGCGCAATTGATCGGGACCGACCATGGATTTCGACTTTTTCATTGCCGCATCTCAGTGCCTATGGTGTGGAACCCATGTCCACCCGTCTGGGGCTCGTTGCCGCCAGAGAAAGTCCGAATGCCATTGACGCCGACCAGATGTCTCATGATATCGATGACCGCCCTGTATTTCGCTCGTTCGTTGTCGTTCGTCGCTTAAGCAGCATCGCGCTTGCCCTCCTTAACCTCCTTCTGCGTGGGGGTTAGCTGGCCATGTCCGTCTCGATATGGGGTCTGTGGTAGAACGCACCAGGGCGCGCATGGTGCCGTGCAGAGCATGCCTGTGGTTACGGCGGAACTTGGGGTCGGTGCCCTTGAGGGAGGGGTAACGGTGAGTCTTGGGCTTCTTGATACTGCAGTCCATCACGTCAGCGCGCCATCCTCATCCATAGTGTGCGGCGGTGTGCGTATGCAGCAGGTGCAGTCGGCGTCGGATCGTGTGCGCTCGAAGCGTGGAGTGTGCGTACCCGTTCCTGTGGTTCTTCTTCGACTGGTTGTGCTGAGACGAGTTCTTTGACTCTGCGCTGCTGTTAGCAGAGCTTTCCACCTTCCGTGGAGCGTCCCAACGTACTGGCCATGGCGACTGATTTGCGTGCGAATGTCCGGAATGGATTTGTCGTAACAGGTGCAACTCTGTGAGAATTAGCCTGGGAGGTGCGTTCGCCGTGTTCACGTGCTCGCTTGTACGGGCGCTAAGCCGGTTACGGGTGGGTCTTCGAGCAACATCAATGGCTGTTCCTAATTCACTTCACACAGTAAAGTAGGATTGCAGAATGTAACATTCGTTATCGTGTATTCGTATCAGCGTTCAGTCTGAGAGGTTTTCTCTGCCCTGTCGTCGCAGGTCGCTCCCTCCTTCAATCGATGCACGGCTACTTTCTGTAAACGCTCACAACGGTCTTACTCTTGTGTGGTGATAGAAGAACGAAAGACTCTTAATGCTCCCTGGACTGCTCAAAGTCCATAGTGTCCTGTCCAGTCTGTTGCTGGCGCATGCGCTCGCGAATGACATCTTGCGCCGTTGACGACTGACCGGGACCTGATGTGCGGTTTGCAGAGTAGTCCTCGTCCAGTGTCATGCCGTCAATGACGCGGGCTTGTTGTCGCTGTTGCTCGGCGCTTGAAGTTGTCTGCACGGTTCCTGAGCTGGCAACACTGCCGCCTGTCAGAGGGCTAGCAGGACCCTGCTCCCTAAGGTATCCAGGCACCGCGCTCGCCTTACCAACGGCAGGGCTGCCGAGCTGGCTGAGCTGCCTTGCTGGCGTCCTGGCTCCTTCACCGAAACCGACGAGAGAAGCCTCGTCACTGAATCCGCCCACGCTGGATGTCTCCTCAGTCTGGTCCTCACTCATTCGGTCAGGCTCATTGACGCCTGCATCGCTGCCACTTGCCCAAGTCGTGCGACCACCTACGCTACCGGTGGCAGATGCGCTACCAACAGTGCTCCTCTCACGGAAGATCTGCGGCTGGTTGTTCGAGTCAAAATAGCCAGGTGGTGGGTTGGCAGCGCTTCCTGGGCCGAGGCCTTGGGGGTTGCGGCCGCTAACGCCGATGCGCTCGAGGCCCGCCAGGCGAGAGATACGATCCGCTCGCTCAGCGTCAGCAGGCTGCTGGTGGTGAGGGAAATGACCGCGATGTCCGTCTTTGATGGCGACCGTGGACAGCTCAGACATGGTCGTGGTAGCTGAATTCGGTGTGCCTCTGACAACGTTAATATCCAAAGTTGTGCAACATGGTTACTACTTACGGAATCTCGCTAGGGGTAGCTGGATCCGCTGGCGGAGGCGGCAGATTGATCAAGGTGGGCGCATTTGAAGTCATTGTGGAGTGTGATTTGTGTGGTGGCTGCAGATGGTCGGAGGTCAACGTCAAGCTGGAATGATTGCAGTGCAGCTCGCGATGTAAGGTAGGGAGCTTGAATTACCCTGGAGATGACGTCGCTGCGGGGCAGGAGCTACGAACTCGAGCCGTGTGATCTTGACCCAACGGCCGCACTGATCGTCAGGGGCTGATTGGAGAATGCACAACCAGTTCACGGTACAGTCTCTTGGTCAAGTCAGGTAAATGAGACAACACTGCGCATCGACAAAGTGGAGGCGAACTACTATTCACAGGTGGGACGCAGGGTCCACACACTAGTTGAGGATCACCTGTCTCTCTTCAATGCCGCCCATGCATGAAAGAAGGCTTCAGTAATGCGGGGTCGTGTTCTTCAACCACATGTTTCCTGCGGCGGGTCAGAGTTCGGGACTTGGAAGTGCTTGATGGACATCACTGGCTCTGTGGCCATCCCATTCACGGGGAGTAAAAAGCGCGGTCTTCCTTCGTGCCCTCGTAGAAAGCGGGCTCAGCCGCTCTAGAAGGTGCATGTACAATTAGAAACGCAGCGAGGCCTACCAGCTCTGAGAACATTGAAATGCTTACAATCGGACGCAGAAGGCAGGCAATGATCGATTCTTGCGGTCTCCAAGGCATCGGTGAGGAGCGCCCAGCATCACGAAGGTAGTATATGTGTAGCGTGCGAGCGGCTGGACTGTCGATGACCAGTCTTCAAGAGTAACTAAAGAAGTCCTGATACTTACCACTGTGTCGTTTATGAGATGTGATTCGTTGGCATTTCCCCAAGACAGCCAGGCAGCGGTCATTTACCGCCACCTCAGGCAGCAACTTCCAATAAGTGTCAAACGGAAGCGGCGTTCAAACATTGACGAACACACGTACCCTTCACACTATTAGTCATCTCAGCACCAAGATTACCCATCCCACCATGTCGCCCAAACCTTACACGGGCCCTTCGGTCCCGGACATGATCCGCTCCAAAACCCTCGCAGAGAACATCATCAAATACCACGACCACTCCACCAGCGACAGCATACTCGACGACTCCAATCTGGCCATGCTACAGCATTTCGTTTCAGACCCGAGCCAGCGCGAGCAGATCCTACAAGATGAGGGTATTGATCCTGACGAGTCGCTGAAGGGAAAGCAGGCCAGCCTTGCGGCTTACGCGGTATGGGCGCATGGTAGAGACGATATGGACGGTGGGGTCTTGAAGGACTCGGATGTTGACATGCTGAAGTCTTGGTTCGAGAAGGACGGAGGGAGGCGCCCCGTACGTGTCGATTGAGCAGTTTAAACAGGGAGTGCGGCGCTGCTGTCTGTCGCTGGAGAGCATGGATGTATTCGGTGCTATTTTGTAGACTTCTTAACATACGTAGGGGGTTTGACGGCTGGAATGCATTATGATGATCAATACAGACACTTGTCGAACAGTCCAAGGCTGGAGAACCAACTGGTATGCTGAGGAGTCACGACTGCTGAGTACGAGGTGAATAGACCGACTAATGATGGCTGCGGGTGGCTGCTATCCAGTGATAAGGTGATTGTGGCCATCTCAGGCGTAGCGGAAGTCTGAGGTTTGCGGCCCAGCCTTAGTTGATGTTCTGACCGAGGTATGCCGTGTACCCCACTCGTGAAAATCTTGATGAGCAAACTCGGACCTCTATAATCTTGCCAGCCAAGGACTTTCAGCTACTTCGACAACAAATTGGACTCGATCCTCGACGCGAGGTACCAAAATTTTGGGAGATTAAGTATTGTAAAGACTAATTCTCTTTCATCAAAGTACAGCAAGCCCGGCTGGCACAATCGGTAGCGCGTGAGACTCTTAATCTCAAGGTTGTGGGTTCGAGCCCCACGTCGGGCTGTATATATTTTTGCTTAAAATAATGTCGATTGCTCTTCAGATGGTTGAGTTGTGGATCTTTTTGGTTCGGTATGGCCGTGGTGGTGAAGGTCAGTGCGCGCGCTAGCGCCGCGCTAAATCTGAGACTATCTCGCGTGTTAAATCGCGTGTTAATCGCGTGTTAATCACGTGCTGCACATTCTTCGTGGAGGTAGCCCTGATTTTTAAGAAGGTAAGAGCTACTAAAGCACGGGTAGTTGCACTCTACGACAATGCTCTCTATCCTGGGTGCTGTTCCTGTCGCCGTCGCCTTGCTGCACGTGGAGCATGGAAGGAAGTTAGCCACGTGAAGCTTACCTTCCGTAGTCGTCAGAGGATTAACGACATGAACAAGGTATCACGGGTGGGTGAGAGCAAGAGTGGTTTATTGGTTCATTCTTCATTCGTTGATCGTTGGTTGAATCGATCGTGCCATGAAGGCTCTTCATTCTACATAAAAAGGGGAGTATCACACCGTCCATCGTAAACCCTGATAGCGTGAGATGTTGAATATTCTGAGATGTTGAATATCCGGTCCGTCCTAACCGATGCACATCATTTTGTTGAAAACGCCGCCGTACGCCATGCCAGTACAATAACACATTCCAGGCTAGTCAAGAAGCGACGCGATCAGATGGGGAGGGGGAAAGTGACGGCCCAGGCGGCAATCTCCTTCTTGAGGCTGTTAATCTCCTCGACCTCGCCGGAGGTGACTTTGGTCTTAAAGTCCTTGAGTTTGTTCGCCTCCTTGGGGAGCTCAGACTGGATCTTCTTGCACAGCTTGATGACCTGATCGATGTAGTGGGCGATCTTCTCGAACTCCTTCTCGCCGAGACCACGCGAAGTCATGGCAGGGGCACCGATACGGATACCCATGGGGGTGAGAGCAGACTTGTCACCGGGAGTGGTATTCTTGTTGCAGGCAATGTTGACCTGCTCGAGGACAGCCTCGACACGGGCACCGTCCAAGTTCCACTGCTTGAGGTCGATCAGGACCATATGGTTGTCGGTACCGTCAGTGACAAGCTTGAAGCCGAGCTCCTTGAAGGTGTTCTCAAGCTGTTTGGCGTTCTTGATGACCTGCTGCTGGTACAGCTTGAAATCCTCAGTGTGGGCCTGCTTGAGGGCAACTGCGAGTGCAGTGATGGTGTGGTTGTGGGGTCCACCCTGGTGACCGGGGAAGACGGAGAAGTTGATGGGGCCCTCGAGATCGTAGAGAGTATCCTTGCCGGTCTTAGCATCGGTCTTGCGAACACCCTTGCGGAAGAAGATCATGGCACCACGGGGACCACGGAGCGACTTGTGGGTGGTGGTGGTGACGATGTCGCAGTAAGGGAAGGGCGACTTGTTGACGCCAGCGGCAACAAGGCCAGAAATGTGAGCCATATCCATCATGAGGTAGCAGCCGACCTTGTCAGCGATCTCACGCATGCGGGCGTAGTCGATCTCGCGGCAGTAGGCGGAGGTACCAGCGACGAGGACCTTGGGGCGGTACATGAGGGCGTTCTGCTCGAGCTGATCGTAGTCGATGAGACCAGTGTCGAGGTTGACACGGTAAGGGAAGGTCTCGAAGTATGTGGAAACAGCGGAGATCTTCCTCTGGGGAGTCTGGTAACCGTGGGACAAGTGACCACCGTGGGGCAGATCGAGACCCATGAGGCGGTCGTGGGGCCTCATGATGGCCTGGTAAACCTGGAGGTTTGCAGGCGATCCAGACAAGCACTGAACGTTGACACCCCACTTCTCGTTGTCGAGACCGAAAGCCTCGAGGGCGCGCTTTTGGCAGAGAAGCTCAATGGCGTCAATGTGCTCGTTACCGCCGTAGTAGCGGGCTCCGGGGTAGCCCTCAGAGTACTTGTTGGACATGGGGGAACCAAGCGCGTCGAAGACAGCGCGGGATGTGACATTCTCGGAGGCAATGAGGAGGATGGACTCGCGCTGGCGCTGGATCTCACGTTCCTACATAACGTAAGTAGCTGCATGTGCACCAGCTTGACACTCTGCCTACCATAATCTGAGCAACCTCCTGGTCAGTGTCCACCAGGGACTTCTCCATGAGCTGTCATGAGTCAGTAACCATCCATTGTCCATCTAAAGCGGGGAAACCTACGTCCTGGTGGGACTTAGGGAGTGCGTAGTTAGACATCTTGGAACGATCGATGGGAGAGGGAATGAACAGGGCGAAGAAGTGTGAGGAGAGATTGGTGAGAGAGGGTGAGAAGATTTAAGCTTCCGCCAGAGTACTGGATGGATAAAACCTCGTGCCACAACTGTCGACGCGCTAAGTGTCTTCCACTTTTTCCCGAGGGGCACACAATGAGCTAACCTCCGCTAGGCAAGGCGCCCCGCTTCGCCTGCATATGACCAGCCGGTCATCGGACTCCGATTTCTCAGTATGGCCTGAACATCCTCTTTGCTGTGTGCGTCGAGTCTCGAAAGACCTGTCAGTTGTCATCGTAGGAGCTTTATGGGTTGCTTATCTGTTTGCGGTGCAAAGGATCAGCGTGCATACGGCTCCGTCGGGTAGGGACTTCCCCGCGTTTTGGACGCAAGGATTTTCCGGAGATGCATCAATGACTTCACCATGGCTGCTTCACAGGCATGAATGAAACAGTTCTAGAATCCAAAGCGAAGTTGATTGTTTCGTACGACATTTGCATTCTTGTTGTCGTTTGCTACGTAAATACAGTCCATCAATCGTTCTTTCCATCAGTCGTCCACCACTTGGTCTTACGAGCTCAAGCTCGATGCAAAAGTCCGCCCAACGCCAGAAATGCAAGTAGGTCGTTCTGGACAGCAGCAAGCCGCGTCGCGTCGCCAAAAAGGGTATGTAGTCGAAAGCCAAGTACGCTTAGCAAAATACAATGCGAACAACAACCGTCTAAAAATATTACTCCTCCGTCCCATCTTCTCCGTCAACGTGACCTCTAGTCGTCGGTCAGACGGTCAAGGACAACAATACTAATAATCATGACAAGTAACCCGATGGTCACTATTATGAGTAGTACGAAGCCGAACCATCCTAACACCATGGCTGATGTTCCAACGCCGGACTTGACGCTGCCATTCCCTAAGTCTTGCGCTATGGTTGCAGCTGCGACAGAGGCAGTATGTTGCCATAGTACGGAGACAAGGACGAAGATGGACGAGATGAAGATCAGCGCAAGAGCAACTTGCGAGACCGGTCTCGAGGGGAAAGGCTTGACCTCGACATCAGAGCCGCTACGCTCGTCGCGCTCCTCGTGCCATCCAGGGAAGGTCGCGAGCAGAACGAAGGTGAAAAAGGCAAGGATGATGGCGACGATGAGGAGATAAGGGAAGACGACGGCGTCCTTGAAGGTTGCCGCGACCCAGACAAGGTTGAGAGGGTCCTGGTCCACTGACAGGTTGTCGACGAGCGCCGTCGCGTTGTTGGAGCAGATGTAGCCGCCGCCATCGCGGTTAATGCAGATGCCGAAGTACCCGACGCGCACACCGAGCTGGGCGTTACCAACAATGTTCGCGATGGCTTGTGTGACGCCAGGGTCGACCTGCTCGGTCGAGTATGTGGGTGTGTACTTCTCGTACCACAGAGAGATGAGGAAGATGCCAGGGATGAGTGGTGATGTGGAGGAGCATCCTGCTAGTAGTAACGCTGCGCGCTGTAAGTGTCTGCTCCTGCAGCTGTCACCGTCAAACTTACATAGTAGGATGATAGCAATGGCTATCAGGATCATGAGTACATGATGGAATCCAAGAAACGGAACCAACCCTGCGGTGATGTCAGCTTCCATTCCTTGTTCGAATGCATAGAGTACCCACGTTGCATGCTAACCGCAAATCTGAGGTTCGCCATCTTGTCAGTCTCTGTTCAAGAATGCGCCTGAGCGATGTCTCGCCAATTGACCCTGCGCCCCAGAAGGGCCGGGGAAGACGGGCGGCGAAGTGCACTCAGACGGCGAATCTGCGCGAGCGATCGATGTCGATACGGTCCCAAGAATGTTCGTGGGCGAAGTCGAGTGTGGAACGTGGGTCGACTTCGGTGTTCACGTGTGCGGAGCTCTTGCAGTCGTGGAATGTGATTCTGCCCTATTCGCAACGAATGTCAGAATCCCTTCAGTGAGGAATGTTCGAGAGGCTGAGGAAAGTGGGTAGCTTAGAGTGTGTCTTGCTCGCGCTTGCAGATACCGAGTACTTTGCTGTGCGAAAATCAGTGAGGTTGGCGGTGGCTGGCAAGTCGCACCTGCCAGCCACCTCTGTTTACCTTAGCGCGTAGCAACGGGCAACCGCGACTGACAGAACGTCATTCTGGCCCGCGTCGCGACAGGGGCCTGGCCAATCACCCCACGCTCGGAGAATTCTTCTTGACCCATTTCCATCTTGTTCCTGCAGAGCTGGCTCCCGTGGTGATGCATACCAGCCTCCTAATTTTTGGCTGCAACGTGGCGGCGTGCAACCGGCGGCTGAGTTAAGATTGCGCAGACCGCCAGCACGCGAGACCCTCAGTGTAGTGAGGCCCTCCAAATGCCCCACTACATCATGATTTGTCTACGGAAGACGGCTTGAAGGGTTGGTGTGGTGGAGGCCCTCCGCAGATTCGCAGTCCCACCACGGCAGCCTCACAGAAGTCTCGTCTCCAGACCGACCTAGAGCACGGACCACGATAATCACAGCGGGCACGGGCGCGTAGAGAACAAATTGGGTAACTTATTGACTATAGTAGGATGTGCTAATATGCGCGCATGGGTTTCATCCAAGCCTGCTCGGCGGCCTGAGGGCTCTTTGTAGGCTCGTACGCGCGAAGAGGCTGCGTCCACGCCTCCTGCGAAGCACTCGGACCTTCCGGAGGTGTACTGCTTGCCAGATTGCACTGTCTGAAGATCCGGACCTCGTCGGGCGCAAATGCACCCACGACACTGTGGATTGTGCCCTGGTTGTTGAAAAGTACCATGTCGCCCTCCTCCCAGTCGTGGCAGTACACCAGCTCTGGTGCAATACCTGGTCGCTGCAGTCGATACACGATGTTGCGCACCTCCTCCAGATCATCGAGCACCGAACCGTCTTGGAGATGCAGCTTGCGCACTGCAGAAGGATGAACTTGAAGTGCGAGCTTTCCGGTCACAGGGTTCTTCCACAGCATGGGCAGCTTCAAGATTTTCGACTCGTCAATGGGAGGCAATTCACTTGCTGCAAGCTCCAGGCCATCTGACTCCAAACCTAACCCGGTCGATCTCGACTTTGCCGGAGACATCCAGATATAGGGGTGGGCAGCATATTCGACCTTCGTTGTGCGCGCGAACTCTTTGTCACTCTCTGACAGGATGTCGTACATTGTGTACCCAGAGGCAAACGCAGTTGTACCTAGCGGGACCTGAAGCTCATCTCCGGTACCATCATCGTAGCGCAGTGTCTGCGTGCGCCCTTTAGGTACTGAAACAGCCATGAGCGAGGTCACTCGCGGTGGTTGGAGGTCGTAGAGCGCAGCATCGATGTGCCAACGGTAGAAGCGCGTAAAGTCCAGGTCCTCAGCTTCCGGAACAGCGGTCTTGTGGAAGGTCTTGTGGTGGGGGTGTTTCAGCGTGATGTCCTTGAGACCTTCAAAGTCCCTCACGAAGCCATTCCCAATCACCTGAACCTGAGGCTGGTGTGGGATTGTCTTGAGATCTGGGTGGAGAATACTGCGCTTTGCATCTAGCGTCTTGCCGTGGCCATAGCCAGAGCTTGTAGGGTCGAACCGTTGTGTGAGCTCGAATTGGGCTTTTGGTGTGGCATGAGCCTGATTCTTCAAGACAAGAACCGAATACGTGTAGAGGCCGTCGTAGATGGTTTTCCAGTCGGCCTCAGATAGGTTGTTGACATCGAGGTTAGTAGCGACTGCACCAAGGTTACGATGCGAGCCGACTGGGTGTGCGACAGGAGTGATTTGTATCGACGACATGACAAATTTTGTGAGTTTGAATCGTTTGCGAGAGCTATTTTGCTTGCGACTGCATCGTACTTATCCTCTGGGTCGTCTTGCCCTCGTCAACATCCTACCACTCGTCGAGGCGGATACTGCCGAACTCCTTATCAGGATCAGATATCGCGCTTGCATCTCCGGCCCCCGTCGAACCGTCGGCAACCTGCGAGTCACGAGGGAGCCGTGGCAGATGCAGCAAGGCCACGTTTTCCTGTGTAGTGAGCACATAGGCACACGCGATTCCACAGATATTTCACCTGGGACACATGCGCTCGGTGACAAGCGCGTGGTGTTGGGAAGCGAAGGCACCGGCCGCGGCCGATGGAAAGCACGCGATGCATGTTCCAGGTAATTCTGAGATCTCACAGGATGCAAATGGGGCTGGTTAGTCAACAATCCCGAAAGTATTGCTCAAAGTTGCACATACATGATACCAATATCATTGTGAAGGAGCGATTGCACGATAATGAATTACATAACACACTAGCAAGCCCCTGAGGACGCACTGCACTATGGTCTCCTTGCTCGCCACCTACTCGTCAATGCCAAAACTGTGACACATACTAGGCTTTATACAAATAAATGCACTAGGTAGTGTGCATATTCAAGAGTGAAACAGATCAGAGATGAAAGGTTAACAGCCGACATTGAGCAACAGATAGTAGAGACCCGGAGATGCATGTCGAGAAAAGCATTCGTCACTGCAGGCTTCTCTTTGTCAATATACCCCCGAGAGAATCAATCCACGAGACGGCGTGCGCGTTCTATGGGCCTCATCGGCGCGATAATCAGTCGGACAAGACCAAGCATAATGCTGCATGGCCATTTACCCTACCGTCGTCAAGCCATACTCTCCTGTTACTAGGAAGACAGGACAAGATTTCACCCAATCGCTAGTCTCTAGAGCACTCATTGGTCGGCAAGAATTGTTGCGCATGTCTGTGAAGAGCTTGGTGATCTTTATAGATTGTCAGGCGTATCTTTTTGGTGTAGCGACATGAAAGCTGGACACTGGTACGTTTGTCGGGCACCTTTTGATTCGAACTACACGTTGATCTGGTTGATGTGTTACGTATTACGACAACGTCGTGGATGGTTCAGTTCCAACTGTGTGAGAAGTTGGAAGCTACAACGCCAGAAAATTCATGTCGCAGCGACAAATTGAGCGAATCCAATGAAACCTGGCTGGATTGCTTGCCGCAGTATTTTGTTTCACTGCTTGAACTTTGACCATTTTAATGAGCTCATGTCGAGACGAAGGCTACAGAGATGCTTTCGATGGACGCCCAACTCTTTACGAGCTCAGAACGCCCCCGCTCCTGGGGACAAATGTAATTACAGGATCTGTGCATCAAGAGCAAAAGGAAAGGAGGTTCGAATGATTATCGGACGCGTCCCGCCGGAGACCGTCTGTTAAAGGCAAACAAACTAAAGTCTGGACGAGTCTTATCCAGGTCGCATCGGAGAACGAAAACTAAATTCAACGCAACAAAGACCCAGAACATGAAAGAAGGTCTTCCAAGGCGCTATACTTAAGAGTCTTGTGAGCAAAAAAGAGATTTGGTAAGTGGTTGGTTCGCGATTCCGCCGCGCCGGCGAAATTCACCCCCACCAAACGACGGAATCGCGACGCTTTGCAGCGCAAAAACAATGGCTCTCCGACGGGGAATCGAACCCCGGTCTCCCGCGCTCGTAATCTGATGATGACAAGCGGAAATCATGACCACTAGACTGATGGTTGTTAGATTGGTCCTTCAGTGTGGACTATGGAACTGCTTACCCATCGAAGACTTGCCTATTGAGGCAGATGGTATATTTTGATAGAAGCAAGATGGAAAAAGAATGTAAATATACTTAGACAAAACCTAAAATCATCTGGGCCCAGATGTGTTCGAAACCTTTCGATCGATCGGTGGACTTGTCAGCTGGCAGTAAGAGCCGAGCGAATGGCCCCTAAAAAAGTTCCATGCTCGGCTGATTGGGGAAAGTGGGCTGCGGTGATCCCCTTTCAAACGTCACAAGCGACAACAGCTCATTTAAAGCCGACGGGTTGCCATAAAAAAAGCCAAGGAGTGCTCTGAGTGCCTCAACATTCAATCTAAGCCATTCGAGGATGTGTAGACCCTTTTTCTAGCACTCTGGGGAACAATCATTACAGCTGCCTCACGAAGTGAGGTGTATCAGTCACGACATAACTCACAGTTTCTAGGCGTCGGAGATGCGCACCTTAGTCCACAGCCCATTACAACGTCAAGCAGCAAGAACTCTATGTCAACAGATGGAGCAGCTACGCTTAGTCCTTTTATATCTTAGATTGACTCATATCGGCTATGCTATCGCAACCTCACCGCGCATGATCTTCTGCGCCTCTTCCAGTTGCTTCTCGATATCGAACTCCCAGATCCACTGCATCCTGGTCAAGAAGCTGTGCTCGATCTTCTCAAGATCGTCACCAAAGAGCTCCATGTCGTACAACTGCCCTGCTTCCATACTCGTTGTGACATTCTTCTGCGTCCTCTCGCGCCGGGTGTGGTCGAATGCCTTGAAAGCGCGCTCCAGATCGTCCACGTTGTTTGCATCCTTGATCAGATTGGCAAGGATGTATGAGTCTTCGATACACATGCCAGCACCGGCACCCTGGTGTGGGGTCGTGGCATGCGCGGCGTCGCCCAGTAGGCACAATCGCCCCTTGTAGAAAGTGTGGCAGGGAGGGTGCATGAAGAGAGCCCAGACGTCAGGCTTCTCCATGGCACCAATGATCTTCTGCACCTGCGGACCCCAACCCTCGAAGTCTGCTTCCATCTCTTCCTTGGTTGTTGTGACTACCCATTTCTCGTTGTCCCAAGTTTTGCTGGAGTTAAAAGCAACGACTATTCGTGTTAGTGCTGGTCGACACACGCAGCATTTTCCGCTCACCATTCATTGTCTTGCCCTTTTGCACCGGAAACGTAAGAATGTGACCATGGTAGCCCATGAATATGGAACTGTTTGCTGCAGTATCCTCGCCTAGCATTTCAATCGCCTTGTCCATAGGTATCAGACCTCGGTATGCGTACTTCCCAGAATACACTGCGTCTGACGCAGGATCATCCTTGCCAAGCAGCCATGGTCTTGTCTTCGACTTGATCCCGTCGCATCCAATGACTGCAGAATGCTGAGCTGTGGTTCCGTCGGCGAAGTGCAGCACCATATCTCCAGAGTTGTCTGTCGCGTTGCTCAGATCCACCAGCCTCTTTCCAAAGCGCGCCACACTGTCTGGAACATCATTGATCAGCTCATCCAAGAAGGCAGCTCTGTATACGCCGCCTCGGTCGCCTCCAGCCTGCATTAGCACGTCGAAAAGCGCATCGCCGACTTTCTTGCCTTCCTTCACGTAGCCGGCTTTATTCGCTTTGCGCTCATCACCAACACGAATCGTAAACCACGAGTCTTGCTTCTCCTTCCATTGATTCTCCGTCTTGGTCTTCAAGAAGGCTTCGTGGATCCTGGGGTCCATGAGCTTCATTGCCCTCCCTGCGTTCGGCCCAAGGTACACGCCAGCACCTATCTCGCCGAAGTGAGGCGCCGCTTCGTACACGATAATGGGCACATCATATCGGAGAAGGGTGATCGCGAGCGTGAGGCCTGAAATACCGCCGCCAACAATAGCCAAGCTGTAGTCCTTCTTGGCCGAGTCCGTCGGAGCCATCGTGTGGTGTATTGCGAGGGTCGTTGTTCACTTCAGTGCCTGGTGGCTGAAGTTGGGTTTTTGTAACCCCAGTGCCGATCTGGAGAATTGATGTAAGATTTACGGGTCTAATGCACGGCTGTCAACACGGGTGCGGCTCTGCAGCAACTCACATTGATCTCCATCCGATGGTTTCCCATTGCGATGACGCATGCAAGCAACAACTCCGCACCCGGCCAATCAACCAAGGCGTAATGGCTCGGCACCCTGCATTTCGCCTCGAAACGCTTTCGCCAGGCCAAAGCTCAATGGCTCAGGGACAATTATACGGGGCGAGCAGCTGGTAGTGCGGCAGCCGATGGTGCCCATCCGATGAGGCTTCATCTGGAGTGTGGCTTCCGATGCTAAACACCTGAGGCAGCTTCGAACAGGCCCATTTGGGACGAGGTCCATGTGGGGTGATTGTGGGGTTGGCTTTGCTAAGGATTTGGCCGTAACTCGGAATTGGACTCAGCGACCGTCTGATTCGGGCTAGCGACGAGGTACCGAATCTTGACTGCTTCGATGACCGCAGTACCAGACGATCTGGACGCGTCGTGCGACCATGCAACCGTGAATTGTTCTGCACTTTTGTAGATGTCGACTTCATTCTGCAGGCTGCATACCGCTTGACAAGGCGATTGAACCGAACATTCGCAGTGTTCGGCCGAACCGAGCCCTTCGTCATTGCTCCAGCGGTGCTAGCCTGGATGAAGTAAACTCCAGGTTCGAAGGATTCTGCAATTTTGGATACTTTTCATCTTCAAAACATCTCCATCCACATATTCCAGTGACTCAAAGTCTTCTGCGATTATTTCTGCAATGGCCAACGCGTCATATGCTGCACGGCAGCCTCCTGCTCTGGAGGGCGAGAAGCCTGTTCACGTGCTGGTCACTGGCTTTGGTGTGAGTGTAATGCTATCATTGAAAGATGCGAAATTTCTGCTTCAACACATCTCACTTGGTGCCTCTTTCCATGAGTTGACTTTGCTCCGTTCTGTTGGTTCCTGAGCTTTTGCTCGATGACGCCAGAGGATCCCCGCAACCGAGGCCTGCACTCTCAACAGTAACACCATGACTCTGGCTGGCAACATAATTCTTTCCCTGATACGGGCATAGCAAGATAACAAGATACTGAGTATGCGGCCGACTTAATTGGGTCGCATCAATCGGAAGAAAAGAGTCCATCGTATCGTCCAAGCTGCGTTCAACACGCACAACCTCAAGGCATCAGACGATCAGGTCACTGACTCTATCCAGCCATTCCTTGACAGATTCCCCAAGAACTCTTCTTGGGAGATTGCTTCCACTCTACCCGCCCTGATACCTGCTTCCCCTGGCAACCCGACCCCAATCCACATCCGCGTGCACCATGAGCCAATCCGCGTCGCCTACAAGAACGTTGTCGACATCGTTCCAACACTTCTCACCACAACGCCAACCCCAGACATAGTCCTCCACATCGGCCTCGCAGCAAGCAGACGCTTCTTCGCCATAGAACAAGGCGCGCACTCGCGCGGCTACGGGAAAATCAACGATGTCGACGGCGACCTGTTTCCAGACTCCGAAGCACAGAAGATCTTTCCAGATGCGGAGTTCCCCTCAGTGCTTCACACTGGCTTCGACACGGAAGACGTGCTGTCCCGATGGCGTATCTCACTAGGTCGGTGCTCGAATCCCAACACGCACATCCGAGCTCTCAGGTGTACACCTACGTTGAAGCTGGCCAGACTATCTCTTTACCAACCCGCAAGCAGAGGGAAAGTAACTACGACTGACGATTCCAGGCTACACCACCCCCGACGGCTCCCCCACCATCGAGCACCTCCCCGACGTCCGCATCAACCCCGACGCCAGCAACTTCCTCTGCGGCTTCATCTACTACAACTCGCTCGCCTGGTGCCACAAGCAGACCTCAACCTCCAGCTCGACTGTCTCCCATTCAAACAGCACGGATGCCGAACACAGCAACGGTTTCTCCAGCACTGAGAATGATGCCAAGCCCTCTGTGATCTTCATGCACGTGCCTGACCTAAGCTCCAGCGAGTCCAAGTTGCGCGAGGGGTGGGAGGTGTGTGTTGCTTTGATCAAGGCGTTGGTGGAGAGCCGACGGAAGGTTGGAGTTGGACGCGGTAAGCGGGATGGGGGTGGTGTGGAGCAGGGGGATGATGCTAGGAACAATGCGGCGGCGCGAGTGAGTCGGCAGGAGTTGTCACTGTTGTGGAGGAGGTAGAGAGAGTACCGGGCCACGAGACGGCCCTGCGGCATATCATAGTTAGCATGATCACTTGCGTACAAGAGCATCTAGCACCCGAGGGTCGTGGCTGACGACATGATGAGTTTTATCTTCTATACGTATTATACAGATGCTATGCAGGCGTGTCTTTGCGTCTTGCCAATGCAGCTCTTACTCGCCTCACTCAATTGCACATGCTGCATGCACCAGAACCATCACACAAGCTCGTGGACCTGGTCTGCACCAGTGCATCCGTCATACCCCTACATATCATACCATTGCGCCAGCATCTTCCTCTGCTCGGCCTCGCTCTTGCCCAACACATCGATCCCGCGCTCCACACACGCCCTCTGCAATTCCAGCCGACCAAGCCTCTGACTCCCGCCGTCGCGTCTGATTAGCTCATCGTCCTTTGTCAGATATTTGAGCTTGTTCCCGACATTACGCTGCAGGAGCCACTTGGGCGGGCGGACCCATAGCTTGTCCAGTACGCGAGGGTGACAATCCAAGCGCGCGGATAGCAAGAGGAGGTGGAAAAGGGACAGATCGCAGGACGCTTCAGGCGGGATGATGGCCTGCGCCATGGCCATGCCGCCCTCCTTGCCCGCCTTGCTGCGGGGATCCAACAGCCCCTCTGCAGCGGCGGCGAGACGGATGCCGTCCGCGTCGGTGCGTGGAATGCGGTCGAGGGTCTGCAGGCGCAGGGCGTGTGTTGCGATGCGTTCCAGTCTATCTCTCCGTGTGGTCTCTTTCTTCTTCAAAACGCGCTCGACTTGGGCGGGGATGCGGCACTGCTCGGGGATCACGGGCGTCAGGTATATCACCACCAGCGGGAGCCACTCGCCCAGCGCCAGCACTAGGAAGCCCATGACGGGCAGGCGCAGCAGGTCCCTTCTACTGCGCCTTAGAACCTGCCACTCGCTTCTGCTCAGGACGCCTGCGCCTGCAGTGTCTATGCTTATTCCCTTTCCTTGGCCTGCGAGCCGGGCGCGGATCGCTTTCGCGAACTTGAGCATCTGCCGTGTGTGGCCAATCCCTGTTTTGTAAAAAGATACGTACGCTTTTCCACAACTGAAGAGGTAGGACGCGTAGTTTTGGCCTTCCTTGCGGTCCGGGACCGAGAGCGCAGGCGCGTAGGTAAAAGGTGGAGGGTTGAGTTTGTCGCCTTCGCTCGCGAGCGCGTCAATTGTTGCGCCTGACACAGGGGCAGTACGTTTTATGGTGGCCGAGGATGCAGATGCTGTGTGTATCTTCGACGGGGCGGTAGTCTTCGCGATGTTGGGTTTTGTGGGTTTGGATTTGGGCGATGATTGAGGGACGCTGTGACGAGGTTTGGTGGCCGAGGACGTCGACGTGGATGCGGAGCGTGTTGCTTGTGCTCTCGAATTCCATAGCTGGCTCTGCCATTGCGTACCCGTACTCAATGCAGCGTTATGAGTACGAATGCTCCTGCGGCATTGCACTTGCGCCAGCGCGAATACGCCGCTCGGTGCAAGCGCACCGCCGGATTTTGTGTGAAGTATGAGTGTGGAAAACATCGGCCGTGGTTTCATTGTGGTCAAAGACGAAGAGTAAGTACAGGAAGGAACAGACGTTGAAAGGAGTGACTGTAGGCGATGCGGCCGCTTTAATGAGTGACGTCTGCATTCGCGATTTCTGAGAAGGACCGAATCCCTGCAACGATCTGGCCGCGGCCTGCGACTCCGCGGTGTCATCACACCTCGCGCATGCGCTAGGCTCAGTCGAGCCCACACATCTGCTCTGTCTTGGCGATCTACAAGAAGCTGATATGTTTCAGAACTACTCTCATGTCATCGTGAGGTTTGCGGAGGCACTCTTTAACATATCGATTCCAATGCGCCTACACGGGACTTACGATCTTCTATAAAACATAGCCGTACATGCTTTTCAACGAACTGCTGAACAATCGCTCGACAACAAACAAGGAAGAGTGAAAACTGAACGCCATCACGATGCATACACCCAGAACCAGGCTGTCAATGCCGACAACGCCTTGCAAAACCAAGCAAGCGATGCCATGCTACACAGCAACGCGAAATAGCGGAAACAATGAATAACGAAGTGCCAGGCTCGCTCGAATCCCCAACAGACTAGCGACGGCGCCAGACGAATGACTTCGATCGAGCCATAAAGATCAAGACGTTGATCGAGACGGACAAATCGTCTATTTTGGCGACACGTGTACGCGTATGACCGCGTACGGAGCTGACCCTGCAAAAAACACCGACCGCCGCTCATCAAACTATCCTAGACGGATGCAGCTCGCCGTCATTCTTGATAAGACTAGCCTCGAGGTCCGGAGCCGGTGAGACTTTCGGTATCTTGACGAGCAGGAAAAGTGCACCAGGAAGATCAGCAAATGGTAGGAGCATCGCGCCTTCCATCCTGTACAGAGTCAACCAATTTGCAAGCAATGAGCGCTCAACGTTGGTACTTGGCCAACTGCGCCATGATTTCATTCATATCGGGACCACCTCCGGACTGTTGGGCTGGCGGCTGGACGGGAGGAGCGACTGACTGCGCTTGACCTCCGAGCATAGCGGCGAGGGCATTATACTGGGGCTGCCCGAGTTGAGGAAGTTGAGGTTGGGCTGGCGAGCTGAGGCCAGGAGTGTGGCTAGGACTCGACACTTGGGCTAGCAGACGGGCTAGGTCGAGGTTGAGCCCAGCGATAGGCTGTGGATTTTGAGGCATGCTGTTCTGCTGTGACATGGCACCAAGCAATTGCGAGAGTGTGGCCGGATCGAGCGACGAGATGATGTTGGAGATGTTGTTGGGTTGGGCGGCCGGGGCAGGCTGGAAAGGGTTCGGTGCAGGCTGAGAATACTGCTGCATGGGTGGGTTGTAACCGTAGGCCGGCGCAGGTGGTTGGGCAGCTTGAGCAGTCTGCTTGGAACTGTTGACAAGCATGGCTGCTGTCATAAGGTCTAGATCGGCATATTCTGGAAAGATCAGCAACGGAAGCAGTAACTTGTACACAACACCCACCATTGAATTGAACATTGCCAGCACCAAGTCGTCGATCAAAGACCTGCACATTGACCTTTCCTTTGGCGAGTGCACCTGCGTCGAGCCTGACAATGGCAATGACACCTTCGATGATCTGCCTGCGAACGACTGCTGCTTCAGGAAGGCGAGGGCTCATGATAAGGACATTGACACGCAGATTCTGCGTGCGAAATGTATCTTCAACGTAGCGGATGAAGTCACTGGAGCGATTAGCCACATGCCGTGAAGGATAGAAGGATGTGCTCACCGAGGGAGTCCTTGGCTAAGAACAAGGACCTGGATGTCAGGTACTTCGTGGGGCGGTCTGCGAGGCAGATCCAGATCATCGTCCATATCGCGCCGTGGCGACGGACTCCTGTATCGACGAGGTGGAGTTCGTGACCTGCTTCGATACCGGCCCTCATACCTGTCTCGACTCCTGTCTCTGGACCGCATGCCGCGAGGTGGCGGTCGAGGGGACGGCGAGCGCAAAGGGCGATAATCATCCCTGTCGCGGAACCGCCTATCACGATCCCTGGGCGACATGGAGGTCTGAGGCCCACCATACCGACCGTCTCGGGAAGGTCCAGCAGCACCTCTGCTGTAGTCAGGTGACCTCGATCGTCTGCGGACGCCATTGTTGACCGGCGGTTCTGATGCCTTCTTCGTGTTCCGCTGTGGCTTGGAGATCTCAAGGTCTAAGTCTGTCAAAATGCGTCCGTGAGACGGCAACGATAATACTTACGCATCTTTCTACCACGCACTGCCTGTCCCTGCTCTGTGTCCAGCGCCCTTCGACATGATTCGGAGTCCAAGAACTGAACGAAGCCGTACGCTTGTTTGATGGAGATCTGTGCGAGCTTGCCGTGGCGGTAAAATCGATGGAAGATGTCGCGTTTTGTCACTTTCTCAGTAGGAAGGTTGCCTGGCAAGGGTAAGCAATTGTCAATGGCAACGATGCAGTGCACTCACCAATGAACAGACGTGAGCCCATTGGGAATTGGTCCCATTGCCCTTCTGTCACAAATTTCCTCTCCTGGTCCAGGAACGCCTCATACAGCCTGTTCACCTCCGGCCCCCATCGAATGTCCTCATCGTCGCCGCCCGGCGATGCGCTCCGCTGAGCCTGTGCTCCACTAGCACCTGCTACAGGCGAGCTGTGAGCTGGTCGAGCTGCTGATGACGAGAGCTGGGCTCCCGCGGTGGGAGCCTGCTGTTGCCCGTTTCCGCGCTGCTGAGGGTTAGATGGCATGGCGCTGCCGGGATGATACGACCTGATATCATCGCTGGGGTCATAGTTGGGGTGTGTGGCAGGCTTCTCCTGCGCGGGCGGTCGAGGAGGCAGGTTTGACGCCGGCTGAGGCAATGAAGCGGTGGCGCTGCCTTGCGGCTGGGCAGACTGGGATGAGAATTGAGAAGCATAGTGGCCAGACTGCGCATTGTTTGCAGAAGGCGTCAAAGAATCCAACAAGGCTTGTACGTCAATATTGCCGCCAGCAGTGGCCTCAGTCTGGTAGTGACCGCCCTGGGCAGACTGGACGGGAGCCGACTGGGCGGAGTACGCATTGTTATGGGCAAATGGGTACGCAGAATTGTTCTGAGAAGGTGCAGCTCGCGCATCATGGGAGGATGATGCGCCGGTGTGGTGCGCAGAATAGTTCTGGATTGAAGAGGTATCTTGCGTCTGCGTACCCGTTGCGCCGCCGTATACTGCTGAAGGCCCGCCCGTAGGCGCATAGTTCCCAGCGGACTGCGCACCTACATCTTGAGAGCCTGCTACGTGCGATTGATCGGCGAATGGCGGCACGGTGGTTGAGGGAGCGCTCAGGGTGTGCGACGCGGCAGACGGGTACTGTGGCGCTGGTGTGGCATGCTGGGTGTTGTAGGCAGACTCGTCAAAGACGGTGTCCATCTGCTTGTCAAGACTCAGGATGGGGATGTTCGCAGGCGAGGGGATCTGCTGGGGGCGCGGCGACTCTGGGGTCAGCTGTTGGTGACGGATATGCTCTGCTTGCTGTGGTGGACTGTATGTCATGTAGGCGGAGCCAGCGCGTCCTGCTGCAGCACAGATAAGGGATGTGTATGGGAATATCAACTCAAGAGCATGCACAGGCACGGTCGCGCAGAGGCTGACAGCGCTGGCGGCGGTGCGACTCCAGAAGAATCTGCAGCTGGCGTCGAAATGCTTGCTGAATGAAGCTGTGTAAGGGTGGGGCTGCAGGTAGCTAGACGTGCGAGATAAGGTTACAAAGCTACTAGGGCAGAGCGGCGAGCGGCGAGGTCAGAGGGGCAGACGACGGGCGCAGGGCAGTCATATGGAGTGGCAAGAGCGAGGGTGCGAACAGAGGAAGGCGTGCTGCAGCAGCTGTTGGGGAAGCACAGGTGGGGATGGATATGGCGCACGTCTTCTTGCTCAGGGCTTTTCGTCGCTCCAGTGCTTCCAGAACTACGGAGATCACGAGATGCGCTAGTGGCTGGCGCATGGAGCTTCGGCGCAAACGTGAAATCACCATGACCACCAACATGTACCTTTTCCGCTGCCGTCCAGCGCTCGCAATTGCGACTGCAGCGAGAACCTGGCAAGCTGTGCAACCGCGCTGGGCATCAGCGCGCAGTGGCAACGGCAGCAGCGTCGATGAAGGAGAGCTGCAGAAAGCCAGGGCGTGGCTCGCTGCGCTGGATGCAGAGGTGATCCCTCTCAAGACGATTGGCGAATTGAGCTTCAGCAGGTCGTCCGGCCCGGGCGGGCAGAATGTGAACAAGTGAGACCGATCACGTCCCGAGCAGACAACGGCGCGCTATACTGAACATGTACACAAGAGTAAATTCTAAAGCTACTTTGAGAGTACCCCTCGGTGCACTCCTGGACCATGTCCCCACAGCTCTTCATGCTGAGCTGAGTCGCTCGCGCTACGTGGCGGCTAAATCGAACGACATTGTCGTCCAGGCCGACGATAGTCGCAAGCAGAACGACAACGCGCACGCGTGCTTCAAGCGACTGTATGATGCGATTGTCGAGGCTGGGCGCAACGCAGTCCCAAATGAAACATCCGCGGAGCAGCAGCGGCGTGTCAAGAATCTGTGGGTAGCAAGTTGGGGCTCAAGCTGAGACTGACACACAGCTCAACTGCTGACCTTACCGCAGGCAAAAAGCCGACAACGAACGCCGACTGAAAATTAAGAAGCAACAGAGCGCTAAGAAGAGTTCGAGAAGAGGCCGTGGAGATGATTGATGTGGCCCAAGAAGTGGTCCAAGGGATGTATATTCCGCAAACGGTGAAGTATCTTTTCGGCTCGTCGATCGTAGGTCTATGACTTCGCACAGGTGACGTGGTCAAGCTCTGTACAGTTACTGCCGTCGTGACCCACGATATTCCTTGTGTATCGCAGCGGTGAGGCCGCGGCGCGCGGTCCGATCACTTAACCAAGTGACAGTATGCAGGGTTGCGCTTAGTGTGCCGAGTCTTCTGACTTTCCCCTCTCATGTCTCTAGGGCGGCTCTGAGCTCCAACAGCTCTTCGTTCGTAGACCATGTCTTGATACTCGGCGGAAGCAACGTTCTTGCATCGTCCTTTCTCCCTTCCTGCACCAGTGATCTGGCCAAGCTTGCGACCTTGTCACCGTCACTGCCGCCCAGCGCTTTCATGTACTTGCGGAGCGTCGATCTGATGGCTTTCTGCAAAGCCGGGTCGATCTCTGCTGTCGAGCGCTGAACGGTCAGGAGCTGGCGAACAGCAACTTCTGCCAATCGGGTTGCTTCACTTGGGTAACTATCGATAGCGGCACTGATAACATCAAAGGCGTCTCCAAGCACACCGGGAAAGTCGGGACTGGCAGGGTGTTGGCCGAACAGCTGCATACGGAAGCTGCAGATGGCATTCTCCACTGCCTTGGGGTGTGTCTGCTGCAGGTAATGCAGCACATGCTGCAGGATGTGCGGGATGCATGCCAGTTGGTCGAACTCGGCGAACATGTCGAAGAACTTCTCCACAACCTTTGGTCTGTTCGGGAACTGCTTCATGGCTGCATCGAAGATGGCCTGGGGAATTGCTCCGGTCAGGACTGGCGCTGAAGCCAGGTTCTGCAGAGCCACCTCGTCCACTCCATCGTCTTGCTTCAGGCTGGGGTTGATGTCCTCGGCTGTTACATCGGGCAGCGCGATCATGTCGATATCCTCGTCGTCGGTGGCTTGCTGCTTCTTGGTGCGATCCACATCCAGACCCAGAATCTTCCTTCTCCCTGCAATCTTGCCGACATAGATGGTCTCCAGCTTGGCGTAGTCCAGCCAAATGTCCTCTGAGTTCTTGCAGAATCTCAAGCCTCGCTGCATGTAACTTCGCGCGTTGGTGATGTCGGCCTGAGTGTCCATGAAGTAGTTGGCGGCAAGCGTCCAGAGCTCAGGTTTCGTGGGATGCAGACGCACAACTGATGTGAAGATGTCGCCCAAGCGCCTGTACGCCTTGTCTCTGCGCGCAAAGTCGATGTAGTGCAGCCATAGCGTCAGGTCGCCGGAGAACTTCTTGGTTGCGCGGTTGTAGAGGAAGTAGATGCTGCGTTGACCAGCGCCCTTGTGTCGAACGCCGAGCCGCTTCACTCGTTTCTGGCGGAGGGCGTCGATGTTCTTCTCGAACTCGATGTATCGCAGGTAGTCGGCGGGGTGGGAGCCGCGGGCGTTTATGATGTGCTCAAAGTCTGAGCGCTTCTTGGCTATCGACCTGATCTCGTCCTGGATTTTGTGAGCGGTATGAACGCAGTGCAGAGAAGTGCGCAGCTCACTCTTGTGAAGATTTTCTTGCGCTCAAGCTCATTCAGCTCTGTCGCACCCTGCTCCAGGTAGAAGCGCGCCTTGTCACTGGGTCCAGCCATGTCTGCGATTTGGTAGTTTTTCGAAAGGTCGCCGTCGATAAAAAGTTGGAGCTCCGCAAGAAATCCAAAGGCGCAGGTCCCGCCCGCCAATCACAATGCCGGCTTGGCCCGCATCCCAGACCCTGACCTCACATGCAACGCGAATCTCAGGAGAGCCGTCGAGTCGTCGCGTGTCCGCCGAGCCTCACACTCTTTCTTGTCCTTCCTTCTTTCTCGCCTGGGAGACACTTGCACGGCGCTCCCAATTGATCTGCGATGGCGCCCAAGTTCAGAGACGGCGACACGGTCGCATCTGTAGGCTCCCTCACCTCCACAGCTCTCCGCACGCTCACAGCAGTCAGTTTAACGGGAAATGGGTGTCCTACACGCATACGGCCATGGCCTATGGTAAGCATGACGTCTCACTTTCTGGACATACTGTACTAATGTATCAAAGCGGCCTTCATCGGTGCCCTCATTGTTGGACTGTAAATCCCCTCCTCCCGTCATAGCTCGACCGCGACTGAACATAGCTAGGTCGCTCCACTACCACAAGATTGTCCAGAATGAGATTGCAGTCAGTACACAACATCGGCCGTGCTGCGGCGCTCGTACTGACCTCAACGCCAGGGCTACCCAGAAGAGTGGTTTCCCTCTGTTTCTGCTACCATTGGCGACCGCTATCCGGAGCGGTCCGTCTTCATGCTCTTCATCGCCCTCACATCTGGTACGCCCTTAGATGGTCAGCATAGGGATCTCTCTGACCGCAACTAGGTCCTCGATTCGCTCTCGTTGGCCTCTGGTACATCTTAACTCGCCGTCCCAACACGACCCTCCCCAAATTCGTCGCCGGTGTCGGCATATTCCGAACACTGACCTGTGGAGGATGGACATACGTTACCTCGACCGATGATCACGACTGGCACGACATCTTCATGATCTCATACTTGGTGGCCACTTTGCCCTGGACTCTTGGCTGCTTTGCCCTGAGCCCTCGCAATCCTACAGCCATCAAATACAGGAAGCTCTTCGCTGGGTCTTTCTTCGCGACACTCGTTCCGCTGGTATACTTCTTCATTCAGCACAAGGTCCACCGTATCCCTGGAGGTATGTCGTTCAACGCGCTTGAAACGGATCGCCACTTACACTCCCAGCGTACACAATCTACGCCTTCTTCGAATGGTCGCTCGTCCTGCTCGATGTAGCATTCGATGCAGTCACAATGATCGAGTTCACGAACTTTGAGATTGTTGTGAAGGATGTCCGAGGTGTATCTCGCGGGTACGTCCCACGGCTCCCACTCTAGATAGACGCCCGCCACGAATACAAATATTCAACGACCATGTTCTGATCTGCTGTGTCCTTTAGTGCGGGTAACAAAGCCGTCTCTGACGCTGTCCTCGAGAAAGAGTATGTCATCCCCAAAAAAGAGCACAAGAATAGTCTGACAAATATGTAGAAAAGAGAAAGATATTGGCGCTGTCTTCTCTGGAGCCTTCTCATGGGTTGGCTTTTTTGACGCTGCCGCCGATGTGTATGTTGGAGTAAGTGCGAGTACACAAGTACGTTCGTGCAGCAATGCTGACCCTGATAGTTCGTCTTCTGGTCTATGCTGACTGCTCTTGGAGTGTGCGTCTGGTGTAAGTGTCACTGTCCGACTCAAAGCTTCAATCTGACTTTCCAGACTTCCCACTCTGGCACATGGGTATCTCCGGTTACGAAGTCATGGTCATGTGCACCATTTCTCCCTTCCTGCTCTGCGTGCGATCGCTCCGCTTCCTGTTCGTCCGCTACGTTCGCATCTGTCACTTGTTGTCGCTCTCTGGTTTCCTCTCTTTCCTCGCCAAGTCGCCTGAGAACCGTCTCTTCTCTGCTGGATTTGGAGTATGGATGGCTTGCTTGTCTTGGGCCGCGACATTCTACGGAGAAAGGTCCCAGCCGCACCGTCTGGAGGCACGCATTTCTGCCTTCTCACTCGGTCTCATTGCCTCCAGCATTGCCAAATTTGCCTTTTACACAAACAACCCTATCTGGCCCATCATGCACGAGGCGAATGGCGGCTGGAACAAGACTGGTCTTGTTATTGCTGTCATTGCCATTCTGAGATCAACAAGATCAACAGCCAGCTCCGGTGCTGACATTCCAGCCCCTGGTCCCACCAAGGGCTCTTCCACACTGTCCGCTTTCGGTATTGCTGGTCTCTTCTTCGCCATGCACTCTCTGCTGTCCGATTCCAGCACCATGATTTCATGGGTATGGGAAGGTTACCCAGTGCGAGGCCCGCTTGCCGTTCCCCACGGTGCAGTCACTCTGCTTGCCATGGGCCTTGGTCTTCTTATCGGTCTTTTTGCACCAAATCTTTCGCGCTCATGGGCTTTCTACGGTGTGGGATCCATCGGTGCTGCAGTCTTGACCACGTCCAAGCACTGGACAGGTTACTATGGTGCCCTTATCACTGCCATCTACACTATGGCAGTCGCTCCTGCTCTGATCTCTCAGGCAGCTCGCCACTCTCCGGCCAAAACCTTCGGTTTGGGCTTCCTGGTCTATAACTTTATGGTTCTGTTCCACGTCTGGGTCGTCGCTTATGCTTTTGTGCCCGGTGGTCCTCTCGTTCGGGAGCACACTGATTGGGTCATGACAACAATGATGCTTCTCATTGGTGCAGGTGTCTTCAGCGTCTCCGCTCAGCCTCCGGCTATGAAGAGCTACAAGGGCAAGCCCACATTTACTGCCGCCGCCAGCAGGCAGCGGTCATACTATTTGTACGTCCTCGGCTTCCTCGAGCTCCTCGCCATCGCAACCGCCTACCTCCGTTTCCCAACCTACGATTACACACCCTACCACCCCGAGACCAAGTCTATCACAGCCGGTATCTGGACCATTCACTTCTCCCTCGACAACGACATGTGGTCGTCGGAGTACCGCATGCGCGATCTCATCAAAGAGCTCGAAGTCGATGTAATCGGCCTCCTCGAGTCCGACCTACAGCGCATCATCATGGGCAACCGGGACACTACGCAATTCCTCGCTGAGGATCTAGGCATGTACGTCGACTTCGGCCCCGGGCCGAACAAACACACCTGGGGTTCGGCGCTGCTGTCCAAGTTCCCAATCGTGAACTCGACGCACCACCTCCTGCCCAGCCCCGTGGGCGAACTGGCGCCGGCCATCGAAGCCACGATCAATGCTTACGGTACTCTTGTCGACGTCTTCGTGTTCCACTCCGGTCAGGAGGAGGACCCTGAGGATCGCCGTCTGCAGAGCGAGTACCTCGCTGCGCTCATGAAGGCCACACCCCGACCCGCGATTCTACTGTCTTATCTGGTGATCAAGCCTGGCGAGGGAAATTACAACACATACGTGGGCGAGAAGAGCGGCATGAAGGACATCGATCCCAGCGACTGGGACAGGTGGTGCGAGTACATCCTTTACAAGGGCCTGAAGCGCACAGGGTACGCAAGGGTCAGCAGGCACACAATCACAGACACGGAGTTGCAGGTAAGTTCTCAATTGCTATTCTGCAATCACTCCAGCATGGTACTGATGCGTTGCAGGTTGGCAAATTCGTCGTCGATCAGCCAGAGAACGGCAACGATGTCATTCCCGAGGACCAAGTCACTCCTGGCCTGCGCTTCCCGGATCTATTCAAGGGCGAGGGGGTGAGGGGACACAGGTACCACGTCTTCAACGAGCCGCGTTACTACGCTTAGCATGCGCTACACCACAGCTACTTGGCGCGAAATGCAGGGATATAAGCAATAGCACACGCATCAAGCTCCGCAGCAAGAGCAGCGCGAACCGCTGCCTACATGGCGCGGCACGCACAAAGATGCATAGAAAGAGAGCGGGACTACGGCGAGATTGTCTACTGACAAACATGTACAAATACAGTGTACTCTCATTGTATCTCAAACTGCCGTTGTAGCTGATGCCTTTCTTTGCATGGTTCCACGATCTTCCCATCAACACAACGTACTATGTAAGCGCAGCTGATGAAGCTGCAGAAACTACATTCCTTACATAGGACGACTGGGTGGATACTCGACTCCAGATAAGATGGCTACTTCACCCTGCAATCTCGTGTTGGCTGGACCCAGACCAATTTAGCACGAGTCTGTGAGCAGGAGTCTTCCCTCCCCCGAAGGTCCTACAATCCGTTGCGGCAGTTACAGTGATATAGCGGTGATCGCAGCGCATGAGTCCGGAGCCCGAAGTCACGATCGACAGGGACTGCTAAGTACTCATTGTATACGTGAACTTGATCTATCTGCGATGTTTAGGAGGCTCGCAAGGTCGATATTACGGAAGACATGGATAACAGCGGTCATGTTGAGATTTTTTCGCGAACTCGTGCTCGGTTCAATCGTTGTAGTCAGACCTTTACGAGTAACTACAGTTCGATCCCGGGCTTTCTTGATTCGGTCACGATAGAGCGCTGCCATCGATAGGCTACAATCCACAATTTATGCAGGTATCCAAATTCGTAGTTCGGATGTTTTGACCGAGCAGTGTTGAAGGCTCAAGTCGCGCAGTCTTAGCGGCGATTTGTAACGACTAGTGCCAAGACCTCAAGGATTTAGAGATCGAATGTGAAGCCTGGGATCATAGGAGGATGAACTGTTGGATCGTCGATACGCGATGAGGTGCTAGAGCCATGGTGGGGCCCTTGTGGGTGTCAGAATGCCAGGAAGAGTTGTAGCGGTCGTGTTCTTGGGGCACCGAAGCCTGGAGGAGATGCTCTGCAAGATTGATACTTCTTTCGCAGAAGGGTCCACGAGAGTGGTATGCAGATCGGGCCTTCTAAGCTCAGACCGGGTCGGCTCCGGCACGCTCGTGCATTGTCACCAGCAATCCCTGTCACTCAGGGTCCATCTTCCCCTGGTGATAGTCGCCACTAAGGCAATAGCTCGCACGAAACCTCGACGTGCTGGGCAGCTGGTGTACCCTGATGACGAGCCAAGCTACATCAGCCAATAAGAAAGGTCCCTGTGTATTGTTCAGCGGGCTTTCCATGTTCGGCTGGTCCGGATGAAGGATGTGACCGCTCACGAACTTTTATCAAGTGGTGCTGCACCTCCACCTCATGCCGTTGAGTGGGGTCTGTCGAAAGGCACAAGACAATTCGTCAGGTTTTGCAAAGCGAGATCGGAATCGACCAGCTGACACGAGGCACTGTCGGCCTATGTAAACCTGACGGTAACGAGGTGTGAAAGCGCCCACACTTCAGCACGACCGAGGAGAGCGACTCTCCGAAAGTGTCGACGTGCATCTTGAAGGTGTGTGATGGGGCGAAGGTCGTGTGTCTTGCGTTTTCTGCAAGGTGTCGAAGAGCTAACGGTTCTCAGCCCTGTGCGAATTGAATCGGCGATCGCGCTCCAGCCCAGGGTCAAAACCTGCTCTGCGGCCGCATTGTGCGGCTTGGTGCAGGCTTAGTCGAAAGTGGGACGTTTTTCGGAATTGAGGTTGAAGAGTACAAGAGAACCAGTGCTGCAGGTGTCAAGTCAACAAGACACCCTGGTGGTGCTTTCCCTCCCAGGAGTGACGTCTGACGTAAGAGGAGGATCTTCGAAAACGTCTCTGGCACCACATACAATTGCGAGGCGGCAGAGGCAGTCATTAGCAACCACCATCTCGGCATCACAATATTCGATAGGCGTTGGCTGCTCACTTCTGTGCCCAAACTCGTTACGGATCTCCTCATCCAGAACCGCACGCCAGAACGAACCTCAAAACCGAAGACGGCCGAGTAACGTCCAAGGCCTCTTCAAGATCCAAAATTGAAGCATATACGCGCTGAGCAGAGAGAAACTTCCCCGTCCACAACGCGACCGATACATACCTTGGCGACCATGTCATGCCATACCTTCCCGCAATCAAACGCACTACTTCCTCTATCCAGAGTAGTCGACATCATTGCATGAAAGTCATCTGAGATCTCTTTTCGGCGCCCTCTAGGGTTATTAGATCCCCTCTTACCGTACACGTAGCTGTAGGGAGGAGCGCCTGCCTGTCTTTGTCGGAGAGCACTTGCTGGAGTGGGGAGAGGTTGATGACATATCGTTGGAAGGAGTGTCCGTGAAATCAAGTGGGACCAGATATTTGGGAATGTGCACCAATTTCACCCTCAAGCACGTCACCTGCAGTCACCACTTCTGGGTCAAGCGCCTCTGTCACCGAGGCACAGAATGTACCTTCCAGACTGAGATGCAGAGTGCAACTGGTGGAGAGTGTTGGGAGTGTGATCCGGGGCAGGCACCACCTGCCGCTATCTTCTCGGACGGAAAAAAGATTGAGGTCATCTGGGGCAGAGTCAAGAAAAAGGGTAAGAGCTCTCCTCGTGTAACAGGTTCCACAAAAGTCGATCCTTAGGAGTTTCAAGGTTGAGGTGGCACTTACCGAGCAAATAAGACACTTATACGCTTTCACGACTGCCGTGCATTTAAGTTGGAAAATCTGTGTGTGACACGCGCTCAACCAAGAACGATAGAAAAACGTGCTCACCTTGTGCACTAGGGTATGATGTGAGGCCTCCAAGTGGACATTCAACGCGGATGCTGCCCGGACAGAGGTCCACCGGTCGCAAATGACGCGAAGGATCTTTGTTATTGATCTGATCGACAACATATCAAAGGTAGAAAACGATAGATTTTGGGACTCAATCCGATTCGACGTCAGGACCGACAAAGCCATAATACTGTCCTTTGTCTATGCTGACTGCCTCGTCGACTGTTATTTCTTTTTTCCATAGCGCACTGTCTGGCAACTGGAATGAAGCAAAAGAAAACATTTTAAGGTCCTGGGTGACCATGTGAATATGTTATATTGTACCTGTACGCTGTATGCGGAAAGGATGTGCCTGTATGGCCCTACTTGATAACGCACGGGAATGACGCGCAGCGAATCTGCTTGCTCAAATTTCCCATGTTCTCTGAGAAGGTATGAGATGTGCATGCGACGAATACCATCTGTGAGAAGAATATGGAGGCTGTTTGGGAGCAGAATCACTTTGATGCTATGTGGGCACGCCCAAGCATACCAGGGACAATGACCCTTTACAGATTGACATTGCAAAGATCGTCTTGACACAAGCCCTATACCTGCCGTTTAGGCTGATCTTCCCTCCTTGTGGCTCTTGTTCCTCTTACGAATGTGCTGTACCATTCCACGTCAACCCACATCTCTGGTAACAAGCCTTCGCGCCCTGCGCAAACGCCGCCGGGATACGCCCATAGAACTCCGACACATGGAAATCGTTCAAGAAATCGGGGTATCCTAACCCAGCCTTGATCAGCTCTGAATCTTGAACGAACAAGTTCTGACTCGTACGACTGACACCAGTATGTTCGCTTGACAGAGCTGCCACAAATATAGCAGGCTCACAGTTATCGTTGAAGTTATAATGGATTGAGCCTCGCGGGCGGATAGTGCCTTGGTACAGGCCGATGGTGGTCAGTATGGGTTGGTCGAAGCCGTCTTCGAAGACGAAGCCTATGTGGAGTGATTTGCCGGCGACGAGGAGAATGATTTCAGTTGCGCAATTGTGGATGTGGAAAGAGTCGAGGCCGCCTGTATGCATCTTTAGTCTCCACATATACATGTCTTTGAAGGACACGGGACTTACAGGCGTTCAGGTATCCGATAGCCATACTTAGACCCGTGTTAAGCAGCTCGGGAAAATTAGTCGCCTGTGCAAGGCAGCCCTGCCCGCCGAGTCCGTTTCCAGCATTACTGATAAAGCTTTCACGTGTGAAGTTAAACTTGAAGTAGTCATCGCTATCGCCGAGACTCCGAATGTATTTCAGCTTGTCAACCTCAGTGTATGCGAATTTGATCTCGTTGAGTTGATCCTTGGTGTAGGTGGAATTAAGCCGGCGTATGTGGCATACGGACTGTCCCCAGGTGTTGTCTGGGTTTGGTGCCAGTCCAGAGGATTGTTGAAGATGATTCCCTTTGGTAGATTGGGAAGAATATGGGTACGGTCCGAGACTGAGAGGGTAAGTGACGCCGCGAAGGCTGATACAATGATTTCGCTGTCCATTGTGGACGATACGAGCAGTGAGAAAGCAATTTTGAACGTTTGAGCTGTCTCAAGCCTACTGCTGTATGCGTCTCCAGCGAGGATACAATGGCTTATATACCACGGCTTCAGTACTCAAATAGTCTTTCTTGTTACCAACGTAGAGCCCGCTGCGCTCATCTAGATCTTTAGATACGTGTCCGCTTGTACTTAAGGTTCGAACTTTGCGTTCGGAGACTAGGTTGAGGACATGATTGGGGCGGTACCTGGATGTGTCTTGGAAATGAACGCATCGAATACTTTAGCGTGAGAGATATGGAGCTACTATGCGGCACATCAACGACTTATCGACCAGGACACCGACTTTGCAGGATTCTACAAGCGACGGGAAGACCTATGGGAATCAAGGCTTACGCTATAGTGTGATCTGTTTGCTGATCGTGAGCGATTTGTCATGGCGAGGTATCTTGGGAGAGCTCGCGTATGTCCTGCAAGTGTAATGATTTAAATAGCCGACTGCAGTAGTTGGAGAAGATCGTTGAGCAAATACCTTAGTCAGGGTTGAACAGGGAAAACGTTGCGCAGCGGGCCATAACCTGGGGAAGTGGGGAAACGTGCTGCGACTTATATACGGAGTTATTACCGCCTTCCATGGTGGTTGGTCAGGTACTCTCTACTGGCTAAGAAACCATCGCAAGGTCAGTTTCCACAGAAAGTGATAGAAGGGATTGGTGTGGTGTGTCGCAGAGCGCTCATGTAAGGTCTTTGCATCATTTAGAGCACTCTCATGGCCTGACCTCATGCAGCGAATCCACCTCGCGCCATTTTCTTATCTCGCTGAGCTTTGCGATTATGGTTCGCACTGGAGCCCTTATTAGCCTCCTTGCGTTGCCTCGAGATCTGTGTGCTCTTGTCGTCAGAGGGCCCTGCAACATTGCCGCCACCTCGACCACCTCCACGACCACCCCGTCCTTGGCCTCTACCTCGGCCTCTGCCGCCGAATCCTCCTCTTCCTCCGTCTCCACTGCCTTCGTCGCCAGATGCGCCAGGACTGTTCTTCCATGCTGTAGATTGTAGCTCTCTTTGCTGCCCCTGGAATGTGGAGTACTTGGCTTCGAGACGTCGTAATCGCTTTGGATCTCGGACCACCATGACGCTCCAGCCTTCTATTGCCTCGTCAGTCATGCCGGTTTCGCTCTTCAACGCCGCACGAGCCCTGCTACGTCTCGTTTCAGAATCGCGAGCAAAGCCATCAGAGCTTATCATCCATGCGCGAAACAAGGCCTCCTCGTTCTTGTCTGAAAGATCCGTGTTGGAGTCTCCATCTGGTGCAGCTGTATCTACTGATGCACCCACATCTTCGAAGTCGTACGTATCATCCCGCTCATCATCGTCAGAATCGAATGCTGCTAATGCGGCCAGGATATGGGATTTTGCAGGTGCTTTACTGCGATCTGAAAGGACTTTATCCGCTGTCAGATCTTGATTTCTCCGGCCAACGTGGAGACGGGATGTATCAACAGCGAGCTTATCGAACTCATCGTCATTGAAGATGTTTCGTCGTTCGGGCAAAAGCTGACTCGACTTCGGAGGCAGGTGAGATGGCGGCTCTACTGAGCTTGTGGGTCTGATGCTACGGTCAGCGTGGCTTCAAGGAAAATGAACGAGTACACTTACAATTGCTCGTTTCGGTCGGCTCCAGCGAGGTACGGCGGTAGCGAGCCGTCAAGTAGATGTGCCGTGACTTCTTCGACGTTGTCGTTATACGCGTCAAGCAGCTTCACCACGAAACCAGCGCCAAGATCCGGAAACAGGTCTTGCACTTGCGTGACAATACTCATACGATGGATATGGACCTCTCCCGTGAAAGCTCTGAGGCCGTATTCATCCTCTTCTGCCTTGCTCTTACCCTTGTCAACCTTTCGGCGGACTAAGCGCTTGGGTCGCACGAGGCCCGCTTGCCGGAAGGCGTTAAATGAAGTTGCCGTGTTTCGTACTCTCGCTGCTTCAGGCACGGTAGTCTTGTCTCTAATCTTCTCGAGCAAAGGTGTGTTTGTAACTAGATCTGCGACAAATGTCTTCTTTCCAGGCTCCCTCTTTTGCTCTTGCTCTTCACTAGATTTGAGCGAGTAGAGGTGGTCGGATAGCAATGAGTAGTTCGGTTTCGATCCCTCTAGTGTCGCCGTGAGACCTAGATAGGCAGTTGTGACTAACTTCTTTTGCATCGATATCGGAACTTTGGAGTAGGCGCTAGAGAGTGCATCGAGGAAGTCCGAGCCAGTAAGCATGTATATGCTTGCATCTGGAGAGGCTTTCAACAACGGCGCTATTCGATCCAGTGTGCCCTCTGCTTCTTCTGGTCGTTTCGAATCCAGGTTGCGTATCAAAGAAGTCTTTGCTGTCTGGAGTGACTTCTCAACTGCCCCGCCATTCTGCTTCCATAAAGCCTGAAGTAAACTCCGGAACTGCTCGCTCTTGGTAAAAGCATGGCATATGTCTGCCAAAACAGGCCAGTTGAGAAAGGCAGCCTCCACATCTTTCCCAGACCATATTCTATGGAGTAGCAGGAACAACTTCTTGCGCAAAGAGACGACCCGTGGCGCAAGGTTATCGTCACCAGCTAGCTCGTGGAAGAAGGAGATGACGAACAAGCCCAGCGAATCAACGTCTTTGCGCGCTGCTGCGAAATGTTGATCATCCAGGCGCAAATAGAGATCTGTGAGTGTCGTCCAAGAATCCAGGTACAGCTGCCAATCGTCTGGCTGGATGCTCTGTCGAACTTTGGTGTCCGGAAAAGGCGCAAATTGGGGCAGAGACATCGTCCTTTTATGCGCAGCTGTGAGGTTGAGAGAGACAGCTTTGACATTCATGCGCTTGCAATTTATCGATATATGACGACGTCAAGGCCCCACACCGCGGTGGTGGGCAGTCACAATGGCTCATGCTTAGGTTGCGGGCGCGCGATGGTTCTAGCTCTGAACGATTAGCGTCGCCGCAAAGGCGGGCGCAACTCTACCGCCTTTCCTACTGGCCAATGATGCGCAGGTCAGGCGGGTCCCGCTAAGCGAGGAAAGCACTGCGCACTTCGAAATTTCATCTCGAATTTCGAACTGCACGTACGCCGTCACTAAACGCAAAACCACGCCAGTCATCACATTACCGTGATCCTCCGCTCGATCCAGGTCGTGACTGCCCTTTGATTCAATCAACACCACACTCCAAAGCCAATCACCATGTCTTACAGTACGGTGACCTATACGCGAGTGCAATGCTTCTGCTAATAATTCGCAGACAAGCCAGAGAAGGACTTCGGCGAGGGCCCCAAGATCCACAAGATCCGCATCACCCTCACCTCCCGCAACGTCAAGTCGCTCGAGAAGGTCTGCCAGGAGCTCATCGACCGTGCCAAGAACAAGGAGCTCCGCGTTAAGGGCCCCGTCCGTCTCCCCACCAAGGTCCTTAAGGTCACCACCCGTAAGACCCCTAACGGTGAGGGTTCCAAGACCTGGGACACCTACGAGATGCGCATCCACAAGCGTAAGTCAACCTGAGAGCACCGCATTGTGTCGCCACGTACTAATAAAGAATAGGCCTTATCGACCTCCACGCCCCTACCGAGGTTGTCAAGCAGATCATCATCAACATCGAGGCCGGTGTCGAAGTTGAGGTCACCATCGCCGCATAAGCGCTTCGTTGGGAAAGATGAAGGAGTGATGGGTCTGAACAAACACGTGGTTATGACAGCTTAACTGCTGGTCATGCAATGAAATGATTCAAGACCAAGCCCTTCTCTTATTGCTGTGATTGCGTGAGACCGTTGAAGAGTTGCCGGTTAGCGTGCACATCTGATGATCGGCCTGCTTGGCGTCAGGTTCACTTCATACTATCGAGGTAATTCCGAGTATAGGCGGACACTGTAAACTATCTCTTCACCTAGACCAACTTACAGCCTATCGGACGCTATATGCATCTTAGTAGGTAGTCTGCAGTCGCTAATCGCTATCTTCACATATGTCGTGTAACGCCTAATCCCCGAAGCCAACCGAACCTGCTTGATCAGGCGCTTGATGCATGGGCATGATCTTGTGGCTCAGATCGATTACGTGTTGGAAGGGATTTCCTTGGTGGAGTTGTCAAGCTGAGCAACGGAAGTACAGCGTGATGTGGATTTGCTACACCAGATGACCTTTACCGGCTGTGAAAGGACTGGGCATAATCTCGACAGCCACAACCACAGTCTCGCAGGATCGTGTTAGTAAACGAGATGCACAAGCGGACAGCCATAGTGTCACGAGCAAAGCTGTCGGGTCAAGCGAGTCACCGTACCCTTTAACCATGCTGTCGTCAGTTAGACGACACGCTCCGAATGCATCAAAGAAGCAACTTTAAAGTTCAAGTCCAGGAAAGGTCGTAAGGAGACGGGAAGGCCATTGAAGGTAGCAAGGCGCATGCACGTTGGAGAGATATAGAAATTGAAGTCGTGATGTGTACTTCGTTAGCGCCGCGCTAGGTTCCTCCATTCTTTCCCAAGTGCGCCTGCCGAATGATTATCTCAATATGCGTCAACATAACCGCGCAATCACCCTTGCACAAACAACAAAAAATGGCTGATTCTGCTCCGGTCAAAAGAAAGGCTGAGTCGGACGCGCACGGTAATGGCGACTCTAAGCGATCAAAGGTGAGATCGTTCCGACATCTATGAAAACTGCGCTAAAGCCCTGGTCCTGCGTGTACATGCTTCTTACACGCATGCAACTTTACCGTGCTGCATGATATTAACGGATTACACAGGGAAAAAAGAAATGGGAGATGCCGAGACGAGGAAATGCAGAAGTTCGCCAGATCAACCCTGGTGATGTAGGGATCTGGGCAACTTGCGCTATGAAGAAAGAGGCGCCCACGGTGGCGGACCTGCGCGATCTGTTCCAAGGAGTGAGTACATTATGCATAAATATTGCCGCCTCTGTATAGTGATTCATAGCTGACAAAGTCAAGTACGCCACCAAGCTTTATGGTGAAAAAACCGCGAACGGGACGGCCGAGGATGTGGACTCTGACGCCGGCGGTGACATTGAAGCCGAGATAGAAAAAGAGCTTGCCGACATTCGTAAACCAAGGGTGCAGCCTCTCTTTCAATCGGTGAAGCTGGATACTCAGTGCTGTAAGCGCGGCCCCTGTTCGTCGTGCAGCGTACGCGTGAGACTAATCAACGAAGTGGTATTTTTCAAGACACGGGCACCAGTAGATCCTGTTTCTTTCGTACACAAGATATGTCAGGATACGGCAGATGGCGTTCAACACAAAAACTGCCGTTTCGTCAAACGACTGACTCCAATCACGGGCATCGAGAGAGCCAACCAAAAAGGTCTGGAAACTGTCGCAGAGCAGGTACTTGCACCGTGTTTCCATGGACCTGAGAATGTGGGAAGGAAGGTAAGATCGACTCCTTCATACGCTGATGTCGGACAGGTCTTGACAGAGACCGGCTCACTAATGTATCGTGAAACTACAGTTCGCGATCCGACCAACTATTCGAAACAACAAAGACTTCAAGAGGGATGATGTGATCAAGACTGTCGCGGCTGCGGTGGGACCAGGTCACAAGGTTGACCTGCACAATTATGACCTGCTCATCTTTGTGGAGATATACAAGGTACAAGATGCCACCTGATATTGCAGGCTGGTGCCACTAGAGGTCTAGCTTGGTCTCAACGGCTGCTGATGATATCCAGAATGTTATTGGTATGAGTGTCGTCGGGCCTGACTTTGATAAGCTCAAGCGCTACAATATCGAGGAACTTCGTCAAGGACCTAAGAAGCAGCCTACTGATCCGGAGGTACTTCCTGCAATCACAGAGAGCACCTGAGGTAAACTCAGATCGGAACGATAAGAGTTGCTGCCCTCTCAGCTTCGGACCCGCCAAGTTGGCGGGTACGAGTGCTCCCAATTCGCAGCTGAAGGTTGTGCTTCTCATTGAGCAAAATGCATCCAGATCATCACATTCTCTAGAACGACAGGAAAGTGAGCTCTGCACTGCCTAGCGTCCACTTAGGTACACGACCCGCTGTGCCGGAACCGAAGCGAGTCTTACATGGACACTTCGGCTCCACTACGTTCGCAGCCAGGCGTGCCAACTCGGAGGACGTTGCGTGGACACAATCAGGCCTGGCCAGGCTGGCAAACATGTCCATACCCACCAAAACAATGAATGCGCATCTTGATTCCGCTTATCCCGGTCACATCTGCACGTGTGCCACGCGCCAACCCCTGCTCGTTAGATGAAGCTCACGCGCTCACTCACCGTTTCGTCACGCCCCTTCCCCTTGTGCTTTCGTCGCAAACGTTATGTTTCAAGATCGAGTTGGCTTTCCCTTATTCAATGCGACCTATCAGAGCGCGAAATAGCCGACTCACGTCTCGGACAGTCTAACCCGAAATAGAGACCTTTGACGAAGCGCTTAGTACACTGGTCCAATGCCTTTGACGCCTCGTGCATATTCATTCTTGGTTTCCTTGCTCTAGGAACAACTATTTGTTGCATTTTCGATCCCCATCTCGAATCTAACTGCACACGTAAGAAGTCCTGCTCGGTCCACGATTAGCCGACTGTGGCTTACCGGTTACTTTACGATGCGAATATGGCTTGTAGCTCACTCAAACTATTCTGGACCATAATCATAGCGTAATGCATTGGCAGTGGTGCCTGGTAAATATGCGCCATCACGAAAGCGATTCCCTTGACTATATCTCAGTCGGTCTTGTTCAGCCTACCTGAGATCGATACCGCAAACATTCCCGCAACTAGTATACCTTGAAGCTCATCGGACATATTTCAAATGTCATACGACAACACTGTCGACTTTGGACACATGCTACGGAGTAACAAAGGCTTTTAAACTAGTAGACCGACCCTCACAGGCGGTCAACGAGCTTTCCTTCGAGCCAGGATCTCGCTAAAGGATCCGTCTTACCGTGTCCGCCACTACAGACCAAGTCTTCATAATGCTTCTGCCCCCGCTGGATATTGTCGCATACCCTGCATTCACCATGAGCCGTGGAGCATACGCAAGTCATCCACCACGACCATCTTCTAACGTATCATCGACATCTTCATCAACATCAACATCGTCTCGGACAAACACTGCATCGCCAGACTTCTTGGGTATACAAAAGCTCGTTCATACTATATTCCGTTCTCCCAAGATCACAATACAGCAAGCCAAACGGTTACGAAGTCACGTCCATCAGGTCTATTTGATTCAACTTGCAGACGATGGTCCGCTCGTACTCAAGTGTCCACCAGCAGGCAACACAAGAATTCTGCGCCATGAAAGATATACTCTCGATACCCAAGTCAAGACATTGGAAACGCTCCATGAACATACTCAGCTCCCAGTGCCTCACATCATCAAGTTCGACAACCACGGAGGGCTTTTTGGCCTACCCTTCCTTATGATGAGCCACCTTCCAGGGTGCAGACTTGCAGAGCTAGCACCACACCTGACAATTGTCGAGCGCAACTCAATCGAACGCACCATGGGCTCGTACGTTCGCAGTTTGTCGTCACTTTCAGCAACACAGTTCGGTATGACACACCGGGTGTTTGAGCATAAAGGCTACAAGTCCTGGCGGGAGGCCTTCCTCGCTCTCTTGGAAGGCGCCTTAAGAGATGGTGAAGATATGCTTGTCACAATACCGTACGACAGTATCCGCTACCAGGTCATTAAGCACGCACATATCTTGGATGAAGTCACAGAGCCAAGGCTTGCTGCGATTGATGTATGCAGTCAGGATAACGTACTCGTCGACGAACACACAAAGCGGGTGACTGGTCTTGTCGGCTTCTCGAACGTTATCTGGGGCGATTGGCTGCTCAATGGAGGTATGACAAGCGGCAGTGAAGCATTTTTCGAAGGCTTCGGCGAGTGTCCCGTGCGGACTGACGGTGTCAAGATCAGGATGTTGATGTAAGTCCACCTCAGATCAATCTGTACGCTCACATTCGTTGACTTTACAAAAGGTACACGGTGTATCGGTCAATAGTCACGATCGTTGCACATCACTACCGTCCACATACCGTGATCGATGAGCTCGAAGTGCGGCGTGCACTTGTTTGTGCACTCAACGAACTTGCAAGGATGTGAGAATAATCTTGTATTCGTCTATCTGTACAAGCCGGCCCTGGCGGTTGTCAGACTCGCATATGCAACGCCCCGTAACAGTCTCCCACACCGCAACACCCATCGACGATTGCCTTCACACAAAAGACACTGTAACAAAGCGCTATACCATCACGATACCATGAGCACATTTTCAGGACCAGCGTAGATTCCGGTAGCACTGGCGTACGGCGTTACTTCCCTTTACAGCATCCTCTATGATACAGGCGTTCCTGAGTCCAAGCCATTTTTCTCAAAGTCGTAACTTGGTCCATCGATCCCGCTAGCGGCATCGTAGCTTTGCAGGAGCACTGTAATGTTCTAGAAAGTCTAGCGGATCTCGAACATGCCCCTGTCGACATAGACTCAGATTCCATAGCTGAAGATTCACAACCTTTCTGACTTTCTTGCTACACCAGCAATACCATGCAGATCGCACTTTACATGATAAGCGACCAAGATAATCAAGCCCCGTAAGGCGCTCTGAGGCGATGACAGTGCAACATACCAGCCGCCGATTCTACAGCACAGGTATCTAGTACCGACCTCTCATTATGTCCTAGGAGCGAGTACGGGGCCTGCACACGTCATCAACGCAAATACAAATCCCGTGAAGCATGGACAAAATGACTTGCATCGGCTGGGTGAAGCGAAGACCGACCTGTGAAGCGAGACAGTCTTGCCTACTAAGCTCTACAGCAACATTGGGCTTCTAGCCATCAGCACACGCGACTGGATATGCACCCGCAGCTTCAAGGCCGCCTGCAAAGCGATGGACGGATGCGGAAGCGCTGCCTCCTATGACACTGCAATTGCCCGCTCCAGTCCTTGCATCGGCCGAGTCTCCGCTCTCGCCCACCCCTCGCATGCAGCAAAACGTCGCCTTCATCTCCACGTATCATATGGTCCACCTATCCATCGGTCGTGAATACATGACTACGATACTCGCCAACCCATGCCCTAGCCGTTAGATGCTCCTTTCGCTCACCCCTGTCTTCATCACGTCTTCGTCAGAGCTTCCAGAACGCTCGGTTCCGGTGGCACGGTTAGGCCAATGAACGTCCGAGGAGATAGGTCCTTCGCTACTTCGCTCCGAGACGGTACTAGTGCATGACAAGGTTGCGGACCCTGCTGCTCACCACGCTGAGTCGCTTGCTGATACACAAAACGAAGCAGGTCAGACGGGGCGCAGCGGGTGCCGCGATGCGGGAACGCGGCGCTGTGGAGACGCGATGTTACATCTGAGGAATGTAACTGCGGGTACGTACCCTAGGCTTCGCTTACTTGGTGTCGGGGGTGAGCGAGGAGGATGCGAAGAGATGCGTGTGTATGTACCTGTTGTGTTGAATCTTCGCTATCTCGAGGGATGCGTGAGCGCTTAAGCAGCGGCTTCCACGTATTCGTCTGATGTGCGCAAGTGTGTATCCGACCCGGACTGCTGGGTATTGATATCAGAGATAGAGCATAGTAAGCTCTTTGCGACTCCTGCTGGTCTACCCTGATGTAGTTGTGGTCACATATACTGCTTTTATGTTCACATCGCGGCTATCGCAACAGCAACGGCGTTCATACATGAGCGTGACTCCAGCTTTCAACCTTATACACAAGAATTGCACAAGAATATGATATATGTATTAGACATTAGACATTAGACATTGATACATCTACTCGATTGCGTTGACAAGTCACCAACACCGTGGCCACTGGCCTTATAAAGGATCGTTGCCTAACCACTCCTCCTCCACTTTCCGAGGTCTCGGATCCGGAGTATCTTCTCATGTGCGATGGTCTTGTTTAGCCTCCCGCATCAGCTGCCGAAGTCTGTAGCTTTCGTGGATGTCGCGCAAGAATACCTCTGTGCTTCGGCACCTGCTTACGTACGAATTCCTCCTCTCGCGATGCTCCATAGTCGAAGTATGCGGCAATGTACGCGTGAGGTCGTTGAAAGACATTGACCATCCTGTATTTTGCGGCTCCACTGGACAAATCCTTGACAGTGGTTCGACGAGATCAGGGGGATCATCTAGCAGTGTACGGGCCACGGGTTGATTCCTACACGTCTTCGTTCTGATTGCCTCGCCCACTGCTGCTTGACCTTCGTCGGCGGTATCTTTCAGCTTTTCTTGTTGATTGAACACGTCAAGATGGTGTTCAATCTTTTCACCGCAACAGCTGTCTCGATCGACCAGTCGTGCTCTATTGGTGATCCACTTATCTTCTTGACTTGACGGTATAGACTCCAAGCTATCTGTAAAGTTGTTGAGATTATAGTCTGATGTCATGGAACCTGGGTCGCTACGTTGGATCTCAAAACTTGGCTCGGCTATTGGATTGTAACGGCCACGCTGATCCGGCTGGGCTTCCGGCGCTCCAGCAGACTCGAATAAGGGCCTCAAGGTTGGCCCAGTAGTCACAGAACGCGGTAACGGAGTAGAGGAACTGGCCACGTGCAATCGATCGTGTGGCGACTCTCTGGTTATGTAGATGTTGGAAGAGTCGTGACGTTGCCGCTTCAGTGACTTGCTATGAAACTCAGGAGAGACTTCGGGGGCTGAACTGGGAGTAGAACATGGACTGAGGGGCCTTCGATAGTCGTCATCCTCATCAAATTGTGCTCTCGGACCAAAGTTGAAGTCTTTCCTGAACAAATTCTTAGGCCCTGGGTACTTCTCTCGCCACTTTCTCGCCAGATCCTTGATATAGTCTGGCACATCCTCCATACTCCTGATGACTTTCGTCGCCTTCTCTTGCTTCGTCTTTTCCTTTTGTTGCTCTTTTCGTCTTTGCTCAAGCCTTTCTTTAGCTTCCTGCGCATATCTCTCATCTCGTCGAAAGGTCCCGGTCAAGTACGACACGGGAGGATGTCTGCGGACGTCTACACTCTCGGTTTTCGTGAAATAATGGTCCAGAACTTCGCAGCTGGGACGCAGGGGTGGTGAAGCCGTCCAGGAGCGTAAGTTGAGCTTCTTAATTTTCCGTAGCGGTGGGTGTGAGCTCGTCTTTCCGGTTCCGTACGGATATGTCAAACTTGGGTGCCGGTACTTTGATGGAGGCTCAGCTGAGGATGAAGGCGGGCACGGCCGAAGATGAGCCACTGCAGGAGTAAGATCCGGCCTTGGAAGTTTGGTATCCCATGGTAGCACGTTACGTGCCAGATATCTGTCTGTCGGGGCTAACTGGTCTCCGACCGATGGGTTTTCGAGCTCCCATGCGACAACGCGACGGGCCATATCCACATCAAAGCCGCGCTGCAGACAGGAGACATACGTTTCTCTGCCCTTGTCGCCGAACTCTCCGCCTATAATCGGATGAATTGTATCATATTTGCGTATCTCATGGTCATTCGGGCAAATTGGAGGGTTCGGACGAGATGGAGGGCTGTCTGGGCGGTCTTGGTTAGTATTGATCGGCGCGTAGGCGACCTTGTGATATTGAACTGATTTTGCGGTGTGTATCTTGTCTTCGGAGGTCATAACTTAAGGTGAGCTGTGAGAGCCAACAAGAGCCAGCACATGCAGTGGGCAGTCTGAAAGATTGATGTTCAGCTTACAGAGGGTTTGTCGTGACTTCCGGCCATTTTGTAGGCCTATACCAAAGCTGACGTATCTATGTCATGGCTCAATATGAGATTGCAGAGCTCTGCGGCTACTCTGGAAGCTGAGCTAGCTGCGATCAGTATCAGCCAGGCCATGCCTTGCAGTTGCAGGCTTCTTGGCTGTCGAATGTTTTGTCGATAGTTCACAGACCGTCGGGATGACAAGTATGAAGAACATTTGACAATCTAGACCGGTTCTTCGGTTGCTCGAGACCGCGTACCGTGCTATAGCAAGCAGCTTGACAGATGCCCAGGCGTGACGAGCCGCAGTAGATTAACATCATAGCGGGTGAGCCGAAAGTTAAAGCTGGGTCCTAGGCCCCTTTGGACACCTGAGTACTTTAATATAATCCATCGAAGTTCGACACCCGGTAAGACCTTGTGGACGTGGGGCTAGGGATAGGTACTAAAACTGCGCCTAGGAGTTATTATCCGCCTTACGATTCACGATGCACACAACGAAGCTGTATAGCAGGTTCTGTAAGGCCGTAATAGGTCTTTTACGCTTTATGGGTATAAGACATTGATCTAATGCTTATGTGGACATCGATTTGCTCCAATTGCGCTGCTAAGTGGCTGCACGATGTTTTGCAGTACCGTGGTAACAGAGCGGGGTTTTGGCGAGAGCGTCGAACTCGCTGAGCGACCGCGATCGATCAATCTCCATGTCTGATGTATAAGGGCGTCATATGTCGCTGCGGATGTTGTGGAACGATCATCTCGAGGTGATCTTTGGAACCTTTCATTCTGAGAGGAGGTTTACACTATCGTTGGTCAAGGGACGGCGCGTGACGATGACGGGCAGCATGCGGCATAGCTACGTCTGGGCGTGCCGAGACGAGTTCCAGCCTGATAATCGTGTATTGTGGGGTCGTGATTGTCGTGGTGTTGGTGTTTCGTCGACAGGCGGAATAACGTTGAGGTGACCGTTCACAGTGTCTGACGCAAGTGGGCAGAGGAAGGACGTACAAGCACAGCAAAGCAGGCGCAACAAAGCTCCATCCTGGACATGCCATTTGTTGCAGGGCAAAAAAGACTAAGCTAACTGCTCTGCAAGCTAGTAGATCAATGTAAGCGAATATCCTGTGACACCTTTCTTTCTACTATGCGATCTCAAGCTGCAGCATCGCTCACAATACTGTCCCACACGCCTTTCCAATCCGGCTCACCGCCATAATACCTCGCCTCAAACGCGCCCATTGCCAGCCCGCCTAAGAATGGTCTAGCAACTCTGTCCATCAGCTCACCCCTTGCCATGTCCAGAACCGCTGCGCCTTCTTCTACCTCTAGTGCTTTGATAAGAGGATCCAAGAACAGTCTCCTCTTTGGCTCCCCTGCCGCATCTTCACTAGGCACGACCGGCGCACCAAGTGACGCATCTGCCCGGCTCAAGACCTCGCTGATCTCGTCTGTCAAGCTTTGAAGTGCAGGGGCTTGCGCAGGCTTGTACACCGCATCGATGGTGTCGGTGAGGAAGAGCCACTCGATGAGCTGGAAGTCGTCTGGATCCAGCACGACAAGCTGATCTAAGAGCTTGCACGCCTGGACGATGCCGGCGTTGTTGTAGTGCTCCTTATTGGGCGCATCGGGAAGAAGGGACGACAGGGCATGGACAAGCTCGCCGTTAATGATGGGCCAGACAGAGGCGAGATGAATAGGCGAAGTCTTGAGTGTCACGGACCGGAGCAGTATGAAGACGTCAGCACGGGTTGCGGATGATGGTGACGATGCAGGGGTCGCGGTGAGGAGCTCTACGACCTTCTCAAGGACCTGCGATATGTTTGTTGTGAACGCATCTTCCGGACTGGCCAAGATGAGGAGTGAGATGCGGCGGAGAGTCGTCTGGGTCTTGCGATCGGCTTCTTGTCGTGCCGATGCAGCGCCTACGCCAAACATGATGCCGGCTGTTGTTGGTGCTGTCAATCGTGACAAGAGTTCTGGTACACGGTCCTTGTCGGACTGTGCCCATTGCGACAGGACTGGTAGCCATGCATCTCGCAGGAGATTGACAGGCGTGTTGAAGAACTTCGAATCGTTGAAGGCATCGTATATGTCTTTCTTGAGCAGCTTACTTCCCTGTGCCACCTTCATTGATTGCAGGAGAAGATCTAGCGTGGTGGTAGACACATTGTCCGGGAAGGATTTCGCTCGGAATGTAGGGCCGATGACTGATGTGGAGATGTCAGACACGACCTTCGTGACTCGGTCCGTGTCTGCAAGGATGACGGGCAGGTTCGGCACAACGGATGTAAGTATGGCCACGATGTCGGTGGCTCTCTGATGCGCATAAGCACTGTTTGTTGCCGGCGGCATCTTTGCATTCGATGTGGAATTGTCTACGTCTTGTGCGTAGCCCATGGGACGGGTCGTGAAGGTTGCGGTCAAAATTCGTGAGAAGATGTCCTGGATGAAAAATCAGGGGAATGACCAGCAACCTTTCATGGCACAACTTACCGCTAATTCGCGCCTCATCTTTCGCTGCTCACCAAACGTCGTATTGTCGACCTTTTGACCAATGACAGCGGTGAATTCAAGCAGACTTGGCAGTATTTGTCGATGAGGTAGAGGATTCGCGAGCACGTCGCGCAGGAACAGTGTACAGTCTTGCCAAATTTCATCCATTGCGTCATCCTCGAGCGACCGAGTGTACTCGACTAGGAATGTAACGAGGTCTGTGTCCGACAGGTCAGAGGTCAGAGTAGACTTGCGATTGATGTCCAGAGCGTTTGGGTCTGTGCGGCTGTACACAGCGTTGAAAATCGCAGGAATCGTCAGCTTCGGTCTTGAACCATTCAGTACATTGAGCAGACCCATGACAGCAGTCTCGTGAGCATCTCCATGGGGCGTCTGGGCCCAGGATACCACTAAGGTTTCGAGACATTCCAGTGCTTCGGCAGCAAAGAGGTGTTCCAGGAGGCGTCGTGCTCGGTTACGCATTCGTAAAGAGGTGTAGCTGAAGGATGACACTGAGGTAGGGTCCTGACGGTCTTGCGCAAACCCGCCCCACGACCAGATAGCGAAACATATGCGCACAGTATCTTGAAAACACAGTAGCACCGTGAGCCTGCTATTCGCTGTCGGCGTTCTTGTCTGATTGGTTTCTGGTGCGAAGACGCCGGATACTACGTTACTGAAGAATCCTTGAGGGGCCTCTGGCGATTTGTTGGCGGATGCATGGGTCTCCTGTACCATCAAACGATCGTGCGCTTTCGCCAATATCTGCTCGAGGCCATTGATGAGAGAGATGAGTGTAGTCTCCGGAGATGTGCCAATCAGTGCCTCGCGTCGTGCGAATGTTAGCTTTAGCAGATCAAAATTATCGTTGATCTCCTTGCAAAGACATTCGACCAAAGGCAGCAAGTTCTGGAAGATAGTAGCGGAAAACATAGGTAGAACCTCGATCAAAAACTGTACCCAATCGTCGAGTACGAGTCGACTTGATGGTGATGAAAATCCAAACTTCAGACACGCGATAAGCTGAGATGGAGGAGCTATAGGCGGCGGTGCGTGGTCTATAGAGTCTCTGTTCAACGCCAATGACAGCCGTGATCTCTGAGTGACATTTTGCAGCGGTCTCAACTCTTGTGGCTTCTCCTCTGGAGGCTCTATGAGACGTATCCGAAGCGCGGATAGGATTGAACCGAGCAGAAGGCTCTGTAGAGAAGGTACAGCGGTTCTAAGTCGGATCATAAGCGGTACCTCCACCTCTAGATCCCTCAGAGTTGGAGCAAATGGGCTCTGGTAGATTTGCGAGATGATAGAGATGGCTACCCGATGCAGATCATGGATATGGGGCTCGTGGACTGCATTAGCAACACCACCCTGGATAGAAAGGGCGCTGAGACACTTCCTGATCAGCCACTCTTGGAGAAGTATTTGATTGGGCAATGTTCTGTCCCAAGTAGCAGCAGTCCTCGCTAGTGTTGTCCAAGTGAATTGCGAGGGACGCTTCAGAATGTGGAAAACATGTCCCAGGAAATACAGACAGTCTCTGGTATCATCGTCTGATCTTGTCACACGATCTTCTCTGAAGTTGTCATGTGGGTCCAGGTTCTCCAAGGCTTCAAGACATTGAAGGGACTGCAAGTGCACAGCGAGTATTTCAAAGACTTTGCTGAGAGTTGGAAGGTCGAGAAGCCAGCTCTTCATAAAGGTGGCATTCTCTGTGCCCTCCTCGTTGAGGGTGTCCATAAGGAGCAGCAATGGTCGAGTAAGCACCGAGTGGTAAGTCGCCGGCGATAAAGATGGCGCCGGCAAAGACATTCCACTGGGACGCCGTGTCACACTGCTTCGCTTCTCCGATTGCAGGCTGAGTTCGTGCATTGTGTGCGTCCAGAGAACTGCAAAGCGCCGACCACAGTCTGAAATCGGTGCTGCGCTAGAGTGCTGCTGGAGCTGCATTGCAATGATAGAAGAAATTGCTGCCTCGACCAAGCGGTCCGATGGCGAGATGGAGTGCAATTGCAGCATACACAACGTAGCTTCGACGTGGTACTTTGGCATTGTCGGCGACAGGTAGTGCCACAGGGAAGCGACCAACAGGTAAAGAAGCTCAGACAGTTCCGATGCAGGGATGTAAGGCTGCGATGGACGCGCAACTTGAAGTGCAACAAGTATACCAGCAGCGGCACTCAAGTGCGAAAATGGCAGGCTGGTGGCAGGTTCTGATCTTGAGAGTGAGTTCTGGAGAACAGAAGAGAAGTCGAAATCGTCAATAGCATCCAGATCTTGTGTCTTGACAGCAAGATTAGCAAGAATCTTAGCCGGTAGCTCTGGTGATTGCGACCACCCGTCTGTTCGAAGTGCAGTCAACGTCATAAGTGAGGCCTGTCGTAAAGCGGCACGGCCTACAACCCCAGGCTCAAAAAGACGGTCCGCTGACTCCAGCCCAGCTTGAGCGTCATCGTAGAAGGTTGCTATCTGCTCCAGCACTTTGGTTCTTGATGCACCGAGCTCAGTAGTAGATCGCTGTGTATTGGAAGCTGATCCAGCCTTCAACGCCTGGTCAGGTACAATTTGGACAAGGGAATCAGTAATCTCGAGCGCTAGATCAATGACCTTGTCATCGATGGCTTTCGAGTTGTGATCCTGCGATATCTGACCCAATGAGCACAGGGAAGCGACAATCATCAAGGGCATATGATGGAGCAGCATATCTTCCTCCTTGAGATTGAAACGCGCAAGGACAAATTTGGCCAGCCTCATCTGCTGCAAGGCCTCTTGCTTCGATCTGGACCCGTCCAGAGATGAGGTGACCAGCTGAGTAAGCTTGCCCCAGATCAGCCCGCTGTCAACACCATCAAAGAATGCGCTGGCGCTTCTCATGACTTCATCAACTTGCTCTCTGGTGGCGTGCTCGCTGTAAGTCTGCACGCTCTGAAGCGCAGGCAAGAATAGCTCGGGAACAATCAAGCCACCAACCTCCCAACGGTCCATAAGGGACAGGCAGACTCGAAAAGGTCTCGCGCGCTCGGCCGGCTGTATGACATCTCGTTTGATCATCTTCAGTACGCTGGTCGTCAATGCAGCGAGACCGTAGCGGGAAAAATAGGCAGCGTGTACTGTAGAAGGGTCCACTGATGTGTTGTGACGCTCCCGAGTGGGCGACTCGGTACCTTCCACACCTTCAGCACTGGAAGGGTCCGGTCCAAGAAACCATGCCCACAGTCTTCGATTCAGACTCATATCCCTGCGAGACACTACACCGGCGGCAGCAGCTACGAGGCGCTCGAGGTCCGTCTTGCTTATGCGTTGCTGTAAAACGGGAGAATTGAGCGGCAGGTGACTAACGATCAGGTCCAAAAAGCCCCTCTGAATCAGAAGCTGTGGGTCTGATAACCCTGATTCAAAGCATCGAATCAAAAGGCCTGGTTCTGGGTGTACAGCTGCCTCAGCTTCCAGAGGTAGACTCGTACTCTGTGCTCCGCTGTTGGATGCTGGGAGACCGAATTTAGGAAGTCGACGTATTAGGAAAGCAAGTGCGCCTTGTCTCCTTGAGGCGTTAGTTATGCTGGCAAGGAAGAAGCACTGCCAGAAATGGGAGGCATGGCCGTTGTTGCCCTTCGAGTCTGCCATGTCGTTTGTCTGGTCTTGCACAGCTCTTCTCAATTTGTCGAGTGCTGACACCATTCGTTCGAAGTCTTCACTCGTCTCATCTTCGAGGCCTGGTAGTAGAGAAAGTATGATAGCTTTGAGAGCCGGCCGCAGCGAAGCGCCATCGAGTTTCAGGATGTTGTCTTCGAAGACAGAGAGGAAGAGCGGGCGCACTGACAGCGAGGCGAAGGATAGAGTCGTGGCGAGGCCTGGCAGGTAGAGAGTGAGGTCACGGGCAAGAGCATCTTCCTGGGCCGTTGGTCAGCATCTGCCGGCCTCGGTGCTGAACATGTGCATACTCCAATCGTCGAGAAGATGTAGGCATAGACCTCAAGGACTTTCTGGTGGACACCTGAGGGTAATGCTGGATTCAAGCACTGCGCTAATCGCAGTGCGACTGTTTCGCTATGGGGGATGATAGGTGTCTCGGAAGGGTGCGCTTGCAAGGCCTACACACATTCTCGAATAAGTGCACTGTCATTATAGAGTATCGAGGAGCAATTGACCTTCAGCAGGCGCCCCAGGAAAGAGATGTAGTCTGCCCATTCCTGCTGCGCCGTGTCCCAGAGGGCGAGCGTCCGTTCGACGCCGAGTGCATATCGCCGGAAGGATTTATCCTTCTTGTACAGAGCTGGCAACTAAGTCAGCCTGTCTTGCGAGACCACAGGCAGTCTCTGTCGTGTACCATCTTCTGCGGCGCTGCGCGTTGCTCGTGGTGCTGGCGAGGAGCGCCCCGAGCCTGGTGGAGAGAACAACTGCAGGTTAGCAGCAGAATCAGCGGCCATGCTGAGTTTGGCAAGAGGTCAAATGTCCGTTCAGCTCGCTGTCTGCACGGGACATGTCGCAGCAAGATTTGTGTATAGTTGCTGGTTGCCTACTGCCGTGCGTTGAGCTTCAAGGACACGAACACGAAGCAGCACGATCGGCGAATGTGAAACAAAAGCGCCGACATTTCGTCATTCACCTGCGCATGGATGCAGAAGGAGCGACCCGGACTCGAACATCAGTAGCCGCGCGCAGAGCCTCCTTTATGACTTGACAGAACTTCTTGATGGACTTGATGGCCCCGCGCGCTCGCCATGGACCATGACTCCTCGGTAGAATGCTCCCGCGACCGTGAACGCCTGTAGACGCAGCTAACCATCGTCAGGCCATGCAAGGCCACCAGCCCCCTCATCATGGCCATCATCACGACCATGTAGATGCCGAATCTCCTCCCATAGAGCCACCGCCATCCTACGAAGATGCTACACAATCCTCCGCTTCGCCTCTCCTAGCGGGCCCGCCTCCAGACTACGGAGCCTTTCGAGCCTACGTCGACCCAGATGAGTCCTCTGAGGCCACCACTGAGGGCGACGATACCGAGCAGTATCTGCCGGAACGAATAGGCCAGCTTTTTGTCATCATGATACTCATCGGCATCTTCTACCTCTTCTGGAGCATCGTCCTCCAGCCTGATCTGGATGACTTGCCTGGCTACCTCTGAGGACGACCTTACACCATGCGTCCAGCAAGAGAGGTACCCATCTACTTCTCGCCGATATCATTGACGAGACATAGAGCTCGATGTGCTCGGTATAGTGCCTCGATGACCTCTCGACGACCTCCGCAGGTCAATACAAAGAACTCATTGAGAGCTGGCTATCCTTTGCTGCATGTTGTCTCCTGGACTGGTCAGTGATATCAGCTGGAGGCCGTCAGGTCCCTTATCACGTTGACGTTGGCTAGTACGAGAAGGACAGTAGGTGTCAAATGTAGGTGCATAGAGGGCAAGTAAGGGCCGGCAACGTGCCTATCTGGAAGATACCAAAACCTAGCAATCGTAAAAAGCCAGCAAATGTTACGGATATTACATACGTATGTCCGAGGAATACTATCCAAGAAACCTGATCAGCATTCGTGCATGGCGCAGCGACTAGTGTTCTTCGACTGCGCAGGCGCAGCACAGCGCATCAGCACATCTTAACGCGCAGATGCACCATCGACTGCTTGCAAATACGAACTTTACCTGCGGCTACCTTTCCTGATCAAACTATCGTTTACGCGGATTGTTGCAGCATGTCGACATGAGCATAGCTTTGTCATCACCAACATCGGCCAACATCTACCACCGAGCGCTTACTGTACACCCTGCAGGCTTGTTCAGCATGCATTCATTGGTAGTCAGCCCTACCAAGTTGAGCTTCTCCAGCATCCAGCAGTTGCTTGCGGAGGGGTCCCGGTTGTAGCGGCATGTCAGACGCGCGACTGGCGTTGGTGTCTTTAGCTCGCGCCTACAACACCTCGTGGCCTTCATTGCGATCAAAGAAACGCTCCAAGTTCTTGGCTCCTCTGGGTTCACCAAAAGCTTGTAATGACGATCTCATCCCCGCTCTGAGGCTGCTTTGCAACACCGCAGCTCCCGTCGCCGCTGTGTCGATCTCGGCCTCCCCGAGCTGAGATTTGCAGTGCTCACAAGCCCGACTCAAACCTTCTTGCTGCCAACAGGCGGATTGACCAGCAGCCCGGCACTACTTTCCACGTTCATTTTCGCGGCAGTACGCGCCATCCCGTAGGCTGAAAGCGATCCATGCCCACCGCTTTCAGCGAAACGATTACGATGGTCGCCGTTTTGGGCGCTTGCTTAGCACTGCTACCCTTTGCAAAAATGATACGTCGTGCCGGCTTCCATCGCATCTGTGTATCTCTGGGCTAGTGACCAAAAAGTCCTTAGCTACAATAGTAAATCCACTTAGCTGAATTTCATCTAGTGCTGTGGCTATGGTGAGTTTCGCTGGTGTTCTGTTCGAGCTGTAGAGCTATTGGGTAACTAGTCGTCACTACACCGCAAATGCAACACTCTGAGTACAATCATTCGCCCCGGCGTCTGCAAAAAGTCACTACGATGTCATCTTCAGTGGCTTATCAGATCCTATGATGCATAGTCTGCATTTAACTGTCGGCGCAGACCGACGCAAGCCAGCTGAACCGGATACATTTCCGCCCCGATCTCACCACTACCTCAACTCAACCCGGTACACTGTGGCTTGCTGCGTTTAAATTACTAAACAAGAGTACCTTGCCGGGTAGCCAAACTCTAGTTGCAGCAAACGAGACATTAAGAGAGAGTAACGCAGCTACGGATCCGAGCCGGATCCGATATTCATAGCTATGATAGTGCTACACCAGAATCACACAGACTTTATGCCGCGGAAGAGCAGTCGAAGAGCGGGCAAGCGTTGTTCTAGGAAAGATTTGCTCGCGCACATTATGCTATGTCTAACGAGGGTATTACAACAATGGAAAACTTTACAGACAAACAAATCCCTGCCGTCATCGTCACACACCTATCTCAGTCAGCAACCTCTTCAACGCTTGCCACAACTCTTCCAGTCTACAGCTGTCACCATGTCTTTCCCTTCCTACCATCACCAGATGACTGATCAGCCGATGGTTTGCCCGGAGGCGGCCCTCTACGCATCCCCCAGTACCCTGTGCGCCCCTCGACTTCCTTCGCACCTCTACATCTCGGGTTCGCATGATCCTCAAATGTACCCGTGGGCCAAATTGGAATGAAGCACACCTCTTCGTCACCACATGTGCCACACTCTTTCCAGGTCGTCCAGCCCAGCCACTCCACCAGCTCGGCAACAAGTTCAACCGCATGCTCGGCGTACACGGTGGAGAAGCGGAAGTGCGGCGTTGAACTTGTTGCGATGCTCAGAGACGTGAGCAGTGTGTCGCAGATTCTTTTCCCGACTGTGTGGACGGCGCGATGCGCGAGGGGAGGCACCGAGCCTGGCGGGACGTTCAGGGAGGGCAGGGTAGGAACAATCTGCGCCACGCACCGCTCCGTCTCTCTTGTGGCATTTCGATCCTCAGCGTCCACAAATGGCCTTAAGAGGCCCTTCAAATACCGCGCCAACTCCTCCTTATCCCTGCGAAATGCGGGCGAGGTCACGACATGCCGTAGGGGCGCCGAGTATCGCGCAACCGCCATGTCAGTCACAGCCTGCCAGTCGCGTCCCTGCGTGCTCCAGTCCTTCGCCAAAACCGCAGTTGTCAGATCGTCCCTGACGCGCGCCAGATCCGCAGCTGCAACATTCGTGAGCCGTGGCATCCTTACATCGCTCTTCACCTCGCCCTCCCACAGACCCCTCACATCCACCGCAAACACGCTCACAAATGCCTCGTAGTCGACCCGCACCCGCCCGCCACCAATTCCATGGTATCGACTCGCAACAGCCTTGGTGTACTCCCAGCGGCCCATAGGTCCTCTTTGCTTATCCTCGCTTCCTACGGCGAGCACGTCGACGCGCTCAAGGTGCGCTTCGAAGTCGCACAGGATGATCTCGAAGCCGCCTTCGAGTCTGATGACGCCGTCGATGCGGTGCCGCCACAGGGTCGCGGCGAGATTGCATAGGCCCTGGGCGCGCGCCATTTCGCCACCCATGGGACCGTGGGGACCAGAAGGGCCATGTTGGTCGCCAGAGGTGAGGTTTAACAGCAGGAGATCTTGCGAGTCGAGCGTGCCGTTGGATGTTTTCCCGGCGGAGAGACCGTCGATGTAGAGCAAGTGGAGATCGTGTAAGGGTCGGTAGGTGTGCAGGTAGCCGACTGCTTCGTCATTTGAAGACGGAGAGCTAAGGAGGGGCTGCTGGACTTGACGTTTCGAGGAGGGGCGTGCGCCTGCTGATCGCAGTTCGATGGGTTCAGAGTGATCTTCATGGGCAGGATGCTCCACTGCAGACGAGCCCTGGTCATCATTTTGTTCGGTTTGGGGCCCGTGAAACTTGGGCAAGTCTCCGCGGTGATCGTGGTGGTCTCGCGGTGGACCGTGCCAATCAGGTTTCGAAGGTCGCATGGGCCCTTCGTATGGACGTCCCCAATGAGGTGGAGGAGGGTAGGGTTTGTAGATATGGCCAGATGGTAGTGGGGGGGGAGGGCCGTGTTCACGGTGCTTATGATCTGACGGCGGAGGACCATACCCATGGTGGGATGGGGGGCAAAGATCAGTGTCGTTACAAGGCTTCCCTTCATGCGACGGTGGTGGTCGCCCATGTTCACGGCCGGGTCCTCGCTCGTGCCCTGGCGGCGGGCCGTGGTGCTTCCAGTCCTCCTTGTCGTACGCCAAGTCATCCAGATCAGACACCCTCTCATCTCGATCACTGCCAAAGGAGGTTTCCGTCTCGCCAGGAGGTGGTCCTCCTGGTCCGTGACCTCCCCTTGGGCGCGCAAAGATGAGCGCATGCTCTGGCTCAAATGCAAGCCACTCCGTGCCCTTGATGAAGTCTGGATTCGAAGTGCCGTGGTACAACTGCGTGCCTTCAGGCACAGTTGCTAGGAAGAAAGACATACCATTGTGGTTCAGGCTGCCTCCCCACTGGCGCATCGAGGAGTGGATCGCATTGAAGATGTGGTTTGCATTGCAGACCTCGGCGCCACCCGAACTGGCCAGACTTGGGTTGAGGAGTGCGAAAATTGACAGCAAAGCAATGAGCGCTTCGCGATGCATATTGACTGCAAGTGAGCGCTGTGCGCTGCCCGCAAGCGTGGAAATGTAACAAAACAGTCGCTGGACACGTCCGAGAGAAAACAAAAGCAGAAAGAGAACACCAAATGGCTGAAGGCTTTACCTACGTGTGCGTATACGCGGCTCTACGTTCGCAAATTTCTCGCGATGTCCTTTCGAGCCTCACTTACGCGGCCTCTGGCGAACGTAGGAGCAGGCGATGCTCGAATAGGCTACGGGCGTCGCACAACACGATTGATAAAATCTTTGGAATCAGTCGGCATATGTGACAAGAAGGGATTCCACGGCTGGGTCCTACATCCTCACATTTCTGTATATCAACAGTCCAAGATAGTGAACGCAGCTTTTCGCACCATGTCTGAGCAAGACGACGTCTAAGAATCTAAGGGGGCAGGATTGTGGTTTTACATGATCGGTCCGATTCCGTTGTATAGGCGGATACAACTCCAATCCAGTCTCGCTTCAAAAAGGCGGAGGAGCGCGTCAAGCGCCAGAGCACAGCCTTGTATGTCGGCAACTGTGCCACATGCAAGCGCGTACCTTGCATATGAAGTTTGTTGAGAAACGGTAAGAAAGATGCAATCGTGCTATGACAGAGAAAAGCTTTGTCAGTCACGGAACAACCCTGGAAACTTAGGTTCTGTGCGCCTCGCCTCGAGTGATAGGGACTGAAGATCTCGGAAGCAGGTCGGAAACAGCAGACTGCGCGAGGGAAGATCAAATCCGCGTTAGTTTCCATCGCAACAAAGAGCTGGTCCGTCGGCTCTCGCTTTGTGCCGTCTCGTGCCGCATGTCACTTTCGTCTGTAGCTAAGGCTGCTAAATAGCAGTCGGTGGAGCTTCAATATTGCACTGCGCTGATGTTGAGTCAGTTGTGGTTCGATTGCCTCCAATGGTTCCAGAGCGTAGAAGCTACGAAAGTTCAAAGGATTCGATGCACCAGCTCGATGCAGGAGTAAGAGCCACCGGGTCTACCTGTGACTCGTGGAGAATTGGCCCTTGGTATCGTCGGCTCGCGAGTATTGCGTGATAGGACAATTGTCAGGTAACGAAAGAACGAAGAAATGTGGGCTCGGTATTAATCGGGTCCCGGGTGCATGGCGTCGCAGTATGGGCATAGTGTGGCTGCGAGCGGCATTAGAAGACACGGTTGGTGGTCGGTGGTCAATACCATGCGACCGGTGCTTCATTGGCTGTGTTGCAACGCTGGGAGAAATTAAAACCCTGACACAGCGGGCGGTAAATTTTTTGGTGTTGCAGGCAGATGCGCGTCATTTGATACCGCGAGGGAGGACATTCACACGGAGGGCCCAGTAAATCGCATTCCCTCCCCAAAACTGCTAGGCACCCGGCCAAAGCTCGTGGTAAGCTGCACCCTGCATCTCGCGGCCGCGAATGACACAAGGATCATCGCTCAAAGTGGTGTAGGATCCTAGTCGTTGCACCTACCATGAGGGCCACGATGAAAGCGCTTAGAGCAGAGGAAGGGACAACGCAAAGTGGGGAGAAGTGGGTGATGGCGTTCGACCCTCCTGCAGACCCAAAGATCGTCTCGCTAGATACGCTATTCCAGCACGCTGACGCTTAGATTGCCGAGTTTGTCAGTCACGAGCAAGCCCAGGTCCCATCAGATAGGAGCAACTGTCAATTGAGGACGCGCATGATGCAGGCCCTCAATTTCAATATCTGACAGCTGTAACGTTGGGCGGTTGGAACAATTCGTGAAATGACAATTGCATGTGTGTGTTCGGGAAAAGTCTTTGTATGTGGTGAGTCTCGCAGCATGGTTCCTAATCCGGTATCCATGGCGTAGCGTAACCATTACCATGGGTTTCCACCACCCCTGACCGCTTTGCGCCTTTGCCAGTGAAAGTCGGCCGCCGAAGGTCGCGTCAACGGCGCAGTCACAGCGATGGCAGGATTCCCGCCCGGCACAGACACCGTCGAGCTTAAATCTAAAATCGTCTCTCCAGCCATACCGCTTTACAACTTGCTCTTGACGGTCGTAAGAGGTTGCTGACCGTCTATGATGTAGTTGTGCGTCTTGAGAACACGGTACCGACGCTGTGCCCCAGCCACCTCGTGTGCAGAACAAACACTAGTTTCGAAACTACAAAGAGGAGGGTTGGATATGGATATTCTGCACAGCGTGGCACAGAAGCGCGGGATGGACCCGTTTGGGCGTTCACCTTGCATGCGCAAAAGAGGCCCAACGGGTCTCGTCCAACGTAATATTCTTTCCGATGCGGTGCAAAGTAGATCTGACTGCGTTGTTGTTGTGTTGTCTTGACTCAAGACAACCGACCTCCCATAGCCACCACCACCGCAGTCGCGATGCACTGCCCATCATCTGTAGTGCAATTTGTACCCACCAGACGGGAAGAGACTCCACGATGCTCGATACAAAGACCTACTCCAAGCGGCAAGCGCTTGTGCGCGCGTCTGTGTGTTCTCGTATGATGGCGGGCGGGCCGGCGGTCCCCTTGGTTCGCAGAGCATTCTGCTTTGACCACCCAAACCGGTGAGCTTGACGGAGCAGCACGCAGCGACATGCAGGCACCACGGAAATACACACTCGTGGTTGTGATTCGCCAGGAGCATCCCTCCATTTGGAGCATGGCAACCGTAGGGTCTCGACCACTCAGGTGTCGGGTGGGGCCCTTGTCAAGTCAGCCTTGTTCGCAGAGTCAGGCCCCCAGCTAGTACTTTGCGGGTCTTACACCAAGGACCGTATGCAGAAAAGATCGTTCGGCATAGTCAGTTTCGCATGAATTTGAGCCTCGCGAATGCCGGGGAGTTGCATCGTCATGGTGGAGAGCGGTCTAAGTCCTGTGCTCGGGAATGGCATGATGTTGATCTGTGAAAACTGTCAGGGGAAAAGAAACAGAGTTGATATCGGAAGCAAATAAGCAGAAAGCGGAATGACATGGCTTCGGGCTAGCTATTCTAGGCAGCAGCGCCGCCGTATGCATCTATCCACCTCTTATCCCAACAGAGTCTACCAATGTATGGGTGAATAATATATCCACAAAAGTGATGTGAACGCCCCAGTATGCAATGCAGAATGTGCAGCCAGCCGGCGACTGCGGGTATACAATTGAGCGAATGTTGAATGTTGGAAAGCGAGGGTATCTTGAATCGTAAAAGGGCGGTAGACCGGCTACGTGGGCGTGATGGGCATTGCAGTAACGAAAATCGCAGCCCGGTCAAATAGCGTCGATAGCGGATTCGGTGTTGTGGCCCATCTCAGTCGTGAAGTGAAAACATAAAAGGAACTGCGATCGGCAATGCAAAAGCTTTGTGCTTACGCTTCGCTACGATGCTGCCGATGACTTTCGAGAAGCTTTGTGATGTATTCTCTTGACGTGGTCTCTCTGTGTGTAACACAATTAGCGTGCTGTTCGACCAAATGCAGTAAATGGGCGAATCGTACCATATTGTCGACCCGACTGAAAACCCTGTCGCATCCGGCCCAGTCGCACAAGACGCCGGGGTTGTGCTTCGCCTCGTGTCGTGCTAGGTCTTTCTTGCTCGAGAAGCCTCCACCTGTTGCTTGGGGGCACTCCGCGTGCCTGCAAAAAAAGTTCTTACTGTGTCTTTTGTGGTGCTTGCGGAGGTCGCAACCCCGAGTGAATACCGCTCTTGATGTGCATCCTGGGTAAGCGCACGACCATGTGCCGTTCTTGTTGGGAAAGCCATAGGCTCGAAGGTCTGGTGAGCTCGGAGACAGGGAGCGCGGCGGTGTTCTCTCTGAAGGTGGTGCGCTTGATGGAAGACCCATCGCAGAGCTCGATGCTGAGTGCGATCTCGATTGCCGTGGTCCAGCAAAGTTCTGAGGAAGGAGCTGAGTGTCTGGCGCCATCACAGGGCCAGCCGTCATGCTTGTGAAGGGGGGATAGGAGTACGACGATACTGGCGGCATTTGCATCGGCTGAGACGACCACGGACTATGCGGTGGGTACGGAGAGTTCATGACAGGCCTGTAGTGTGGTTGTGTAAAGATGGGCCCGTTGCTGGGGAGAGTTGTAGGGACCGGATGTGTCATATGGTGAAGAGGTGGTGAAGAGTACATGATGCTTGGAGGTGATTGACATGAGCTGAATGGCGACATCGCGCCCATATTCTCTTCTGGTGCGAGTAGAACCATGTCCACTTCCGGTGAGTAGTATGACATGATCATGTAAGCGGCTTTGGGTGGGGTTGGTGGTCGTTGAAGGTGTGTGGTGACAAACTGGATGAGGAGAGCGGTCGTGAGGTGGTCACCAACTGAAGTATATGTGGGATGGAAGTCGTCTGAGAGGAGGCCAGTGCGTCCAGACGGAAATCCTAGTGAAGTGAGAACGGTCGAGTCTCTAGCACAGACCCAGCTACAGGGAAGTGGACTCCCAGCAACTAGTCCGGGATGCAAAGCTCTAGTCTGTGAGCGTTTCAGGGGCCTCTCCGCAAAATAAGGCTGAATCTCTTAGACCTGTCGCAGCAAGTGGCGGGTAGTGGCGGTGTTGAATGTCTCGCAGTGCCCGGTACAATATGGGTCCGTAAGATTGAGCCTTACTGCCACGAAGATAGAAGCTGACGGAGACGGCTAATCAGACGGGAAACGCTATCCGCTGTTGATCTGGGGCGCAGACAAAAGCTACAGCTTTTGTATGTCTAAGAGGTCAGCATCACCTCACCCGAATTGCAAGTATTCGATAAATAGCATCAAAGCTAGTTGCGATCTTCCCTGTGGGTAAGTTGGCTAACGCTTGTTGCGTTGGCTTCTGAATTTATTACCGCTCCAAGGCTGCTGCCTCCCGGTTCAGAAGGTGCATAACCCGTTCACAAGTGCGGTGGGCGCTCGAGTGAGCCTTGGGGCGGGTGAGTGGTGCCAGACTCTACACTAGTGCTGGTCGCTTTTGCGGCTTACCGGAGTAGGTCTTCTGGAAGAGAAGCTTCGGTCAGTGAGCATTTCGCTTGGGACAACTCGTTTGCATCTGTCACTGCGCACATACCGGGCGAATCAGGAATGAAGTGTCACAAAGCCTCGCCGTCTCCTCCATCGTGAAGGATTTAGTCTCCGAATACAACGTTGTTGGCTTGGCGCCCCAGTGCAGCCACTGCGCGGACTAGCTGCACAGTGAGACGACATCAGAGGCGGCTGCACGTGAAGCACCAATGGGGGTTTACAAGGTAACAAGCTTCTGCTTCCAGGGCTTTGGCATTGGAGAGTGATGAGCAGTCGATCGCAGGCATGCCGAACGTAGTGTCGGTGTGTGCGGGCGGGTGCGCTTGGGCAAGTCGCCTGTCGCGCTGGGAAATCATGCCGGATGCCGGCCCCAGTTAGAAATTCACGGGTTCAGGTTCATCTCCACAGTGATTAGCGTGAAGCTAAGAATAGCGTCAAGCAACCCTGCTCCTAACCACCTCGAGGGCCATCACGTTCTGAGTCAAAGCGTTCCAACTGTCGCGACATTCTTCAGATTGTGATCCGTCCCGTCATTGTCGAGTCTGCCTAGTACGGAGCTACCATGCACTCATTCCACCGAAGACCGCCCGCCTACAACCTCCATTGCCAAGACGGCTTGACGTTTGAACGTTAAGATTGCAAATGGATTGCAAATCAACAAATAATGCCAGTGACTCGAGTCGTCACATCTGCTACTCATGCGCAGGATAGCAAAGAGCGAAGGCCGAAACATAGCCAGCCAGTGTGCGTCATACTTCTAAACTATCTCACACCTTAGTGACCTTACCTGCCTATCCCACTTCAGCGAGCACTCGAGATCGCATTAATGCATCTGCGACCGCCCTGGATCTGCTAAGCAAGTACTGGCCGTAACGTCACTGTCGACCAACTCAACACCTTAGTCCTACGAGCACCCAAACTTTTACAGAAAAGCTGGTTTGATCAGTGCCCACGTCGACGTCATTGGCGTAGTATCAATTGCAATTCTAGCGCTCTGCGAATTGCACCGGCGCAAAACTCCAGCATAGGAGTGAATCTTGGGTACTCTTCAATTGACACTTTGCACGCACTCGGCTGTAGCGGTTGCCTGGCCAGCACACACTACATTATGTCCAGCGCAAATGCAGGCAGCCCGACAAAGGGAGATCAGGTGGAATTCTATCTGCTTCTGAACACTGACTACTCCCCATGTCTGTTTTTGCAACATGTGCATAAGTTACCAAGGGTCAACTGCACCTTGCTTCTGACTGGTTTATTACAGGAGCTGTGGAGATTGCACAGCGACCTGGTAAGCACCAAAAAAAGAAACAGCATCTCCTTCACGCAAAATGCCAAGTACCATTGTCTCATTGGCTCAATGATCACCGGTAACCGCTTTCGAAGTTGGCTCTAACCCTGCAGTACACAGCAATGATCACATTGAACAGCACATCAGGCCCGCAGCTGGACCGGACGTTTGAAACGACCATAGCTTCGCTGGGCAAGTCCCCAGGGTTGGACCACTTACGGCAACCTCACCTCGACTATCCGTCCTGCTCTGTAGTAAACGTACTTGAATCCCTCAACCGAAACAGCGGGCAATGATCACCGCCTCGGACTGATCAATGTCGAACTGAAGGGTCACATCACCAGAAACGCATTATTCAGCGCAGTGACCTCCTAACCATTCTCCACAGGGACTTCTCTTGATCCGATGATTGAAATGATCTAGCGCTATTCATCGTCATTTCTTGTAGGCTACGGCAACTGTGGCGAGGTTTTGCAAGCCACATCAACCCGCTGCCGACTATCGGCGACGGGGTACCGTTCCGAAGAGTGCATCAGAAAATTGCAAGCATGCAATTACGGTTAACCTCACATCCAAATAAGCTCAAGATGGAGTCTTGCAGTTGTCTACGTAGCCTCGGCCCGAAAAATCGAAGAATCGGAGCAAGATGCCTATGGCGCAGTCCCCAGCCTCCGGGTGGAGTTCATTGCCACGACTCCAGTAACTAACGAGCATGATCCACGCACAATGGACATTTGCACAGGCCTGGATGACAGCGGATGTTCCACCCTCAGATCTGACCTGTGGCTACGCCATGTAGAAGATATCCACTCACTGATCAGACAATCGTAAAAAATCTCAAGATGAAGGACTACGGTAGTCGTGGACACGGTGCACCATATGGATCCAACTCGGTCGGGATTCCCACCAACGTCAGACACATCAGAACAGATGTCGGACACAGTCACAATGAAGGTCAGTGACAACGCTTCACCTTGGCCCTCCGATCTTTTGGTGGGTCTTTGAGAATTACAAGACATGAGCTTAGATTCACTAGATACTTCGGCAGCCAGACCCACCACTATGTACCTCAATGGACCCACTATCCATGAGTCTCTCATCTCTAGCCGCAACACCATATACTCTGTCCCAGGCATTCGGGATATCGAGAGAGATCTACATCCCTCCATCTAGAAGGACTTGCGCGCCCTCAGTCACCGGTTCAATAACCGATTCAATCCGTCAACCGTTGCTGTGACAAGAGTCCAAAGCTTGTCGGAGACTCCGGGTCCAGAGTCCATAGCCGATCATCGCGGCTCCAGAATAGACCATCGCGCCTCGACCATGCCGACTTAAATGGTGCCGCGCTACGATACTGGACAACGTCGTCTAGACTCGATAATAGACGCCATTATCGCCACTAGCGAGTCCTTGCTGGACAGCTGGCTCAGGGGACGCACGAGAGGATGCACCTGGTATACGCGTTACAGGTTGAGTGTGCGAGTCTGATGCAGGGCTCCGATACAAGGCTCGTGTTCCATACTCTACAAGCATCAAGTGCAGCTTGATGGCAGGACAACTGGCGAGACTAAAGGTCAGGGCCATAGGATGTGATGGAGAAACTCTAGGATTGAGCTTGTTTGGCCTGCCAGACCACAGGCTAAAATTTATCCTGAGAGCAAATTCACCCAGAAGTTGAAGTCTTCTGGATGGTCCGCGAAGTCTCAGCTAACACAGCTTCTCGTCATGGCGAGACAGCTCACGAATGATTAGCCTCTTGATAAGTTCGTCTTTACAATCCTCAGCGAGCACATGAATTGTGCAGAGATTCAAAAGCCAGTCGAGGTAAGACTGTGGCTCAGGTTGCGAATGTACGCCATTCGTTACGAATTCGAAAAGTTGCCGATCTGTCACGATCAGACCAAGACCCCACCGCGAAGGGGTTCTTCGCAACTATGTAAAATGATACAATGCAGGTTCAGATATCAAACTCAGAGTCTGAATAGGGGCGACCATGTGCTCTTCGGGCTCTTTCTGAGACCCTTTCGTAGCAGTGTCAACGGGCTTACTATAGGCACAGATGGGTGTGAATGAACAAGACCATTGTGCTTGGATCTATGCCAAGTAGTACGCCAATGGCTGGCAATCACACACAGCTATATTTTATGTGACTCTGATCATATGTCGCCTGCGGCTATCCGCTGATCTCAACTTGATGTTCTGGCTACTGAGAAGAAGGTGATTTGCACAGCGTAGGTCGACTTAGCCAAGACTACCGTAGGTTTGTGTGTGTAATCGCAAACAGTTACGGTCAATCCAGCTATATGAGTAGACCAGTGTTAGTTCTCTCCATCCGTGATTGCGAAAAGTACGGCTGGCAGCCCTGCTCGCTCTGTCACGAAATACACAGCTGAACGGCAGGGTAGGGATCGACAAACCGTTTCCATCGGAAAAATTCATCAGAGCACCTGCCTCTTCCGTAACACGGGCGTCTCTTGGACGACTCGCATGCGTTCTTTGGGCCTTCATATCACTAGTGATCTCTGATATGCAAAATTGTTTGTGTTGTTCCGCTGCAGCTTAGGGAATTTGAACTTCTTCTGTCATCAAGTTAGACTTGAACTTCTTCTGTTGACACAGGCGCCTGATGTCTGATGTTACATCAATATGTCTCTCGAAAGTCGGGCTATCATCAGATTCCATACTAAGCCTTTCAAAACTTCTATTGAGAGCTGTTGCTTTCAGCGAGCTTTCTGTACGCTCATACATCTGTTTGTGTATGTGACTGTGCAGCCGGCTTGTTCTGGTCCTCGGGAGTCACCACCAGCTGTGCCCTGGTTGGTACACATCGTACCTTTATCGAGATTCAGACCGTCGCGAAGTGTCAAAGAACGCAGACTTATCATGGCGTTGATGGTCTTTGCCTAGTAGCGTATAGTTTCTGTAATGTTAATGTTGTCATCCAAGCCTCGCGAGCTATATTTAATATAGACGCACTCTAGGGCGAAAGGGTGAAGTCAATATGTGCTAGGCTAATTTGTGCTGTGATCATCGACTCGTAGCTAGGCTTAAGAGGTCGATTAATTGTGGCAGGGTCACCAACATCATCGATCTGAGCCCATGCCAGAAGGCATTTATACAACTCGTGCGTGAAAAGCCGTACGCTGCATGGGGAAGGCTATCTACAGGAATGCCTTCACACGGACGATTTCAGGAAATATGAATCAAGGAGCAAACTGAGCATGATCCAAGATTGTTAAAAGTATAATAAAATAGTCGATATCAGACTGCTGTTTTGTGGATGTGGCCGAACAGTTGCCTGACAGCTTAGTCATGGAAGGTGCAGGTGGACTAACGTACGCGGAACCCTCTTCCACCTCAGAACGTGGAAGATCAAACCGAAATGTGAGCTTCTTTGATTCGACCTACACGAGGTACAGGCCGGGGCTGGTCATGGCGTCTCGACATAGACTTCGTCAGGACCGTCGATATATGTTCTACAAAACTCATGCACGATCATTACTTACTTCTTCTTCTTTTCAAGGCATGTACACTTAACTACCATGCTCTGAGTTGGAGAGATGGCCCAGTCTCTGTTGACATAATCGTCGAAGCGCCATGCTTCTTGCGTGGTGAGCGGCTCAATTAGCTTGTATGAGGTTGAAAGTGATACAAAGGAGATACCAGTAAGCATCAACGAGGGGTGATCGATGAGTCGGGTCACAACTGGAATGAATGCTCTGGACATTTTCGAATTTCCGCAGAATGCGAGGCTACGATGAAGAAAGAAGCCGAAAGAGCGCCATCCAGCAACGGGAATCATTGAACGACTTGAAGGCAACTTCGAGAAATGCTCTAAGCAGATCCTGTTAGTCATTCTACGACTCGAAAAGTGGGCCGTGATTTGACAAAACGCGTAGGAGGTTGTAAGAAATGTCAAGGACGGTATCCCAACGAAAGAGTAGGGGCATATACTTGTATCATCAGAAGTGAGGAGTTCGATTTCGAAGGAGCTCTTGTTCTGATGTGCTTTACTACTCTACGAACCGCAAGGCAGTCTTTGCGTAACGGGAGCCGTTCCAGCTAACTTGATATGTCCGGCACTACGGCAGTACATAAGCAGTGTCATATTTCGGGGGAAATCCTCCGTAGCTCATTCATGAAGGCATAGTGGCGTCGCATTGGCCTTCTTTAGTGTTCCTTTTGCGCCAGGTCTGAGCCTTAACATCTGAAGACTAAGATAAGATTCGATCAACTGGCGAGGCTCAGATGCAGCTGGTCCAAAGTCAGTCTGATGCTGACAAGTTTGCTTATTGACGCGGTCAGCTGGAGATGATTGAGTACGAAGCCAAATTCGATGCATCGGAGAACGTGTTGACTCGTCGTGACCGGAACAGCAAGTGTTACCAGAGGAGGAAGTTGGGAGGAGAGTGCGTCCGTGGAGGGAAGCAGCACCTCGGCTCAGTGGCCCGCTGCTAGCCTTCGAGCTACCCCAGACAATTCGTTTGAATTGAACAGAGCTTCCCTTTCCTGTCCTTAACGACTCAATTGCTGGCTGGATTACATACACAAAATGCCTTACTTATTAAGACCCACCGCGAGGCTATTTGCACGCCCACTACGGCGCTGCGCGTACTCGAGCGCGCCGTCACCTGTGATCAACGTCTTCAACTACCCAGCACCACACTCTGGAAACATTCGAATCCTTTCTTTGAACCGACCTGCCGCTCGCAATGCCATTTCGAAGCAATTACTCTCCGAACTGAACCAGCAGATCACCAGCATACACGATGAGGGACAAACAGGGACAACAAGAGCTCTCATCCTTGCAAGCGAGGTCGACACCAGTTTCTGCGCAGGCGCAGATCTGAAAGAGCGGGCAACTTTCACACAAGAAGAGTGAGATGTATTCTCGTACTACATGAGAGACAAAGCTAAAGATCCGCAGCACCGCCAACTTCCTCGCCTCCCTCCGCTCCACCCTCTCCTCGATCCAAGCCCTCCCGATACCCACAATCTCCGCCCTCGCAGCGCCCGCGTTCGGCGGCGGCCTCGAGCTCGCCCTTACAACACATATGCGCGTCTTCGCTAGCACCACGACCGTTGCGCTCCCCGAGACACGTCTGGCCATCATTCCCGGCGCAGGCGGCACCTACCGTCTTCCCGCCTTGATCGGTCTTGCGCGCGCACGCGACTTGATCCTCACAGGGCGCCGAGTGGGTGCACCAGAAGCTTACTTCCTTGGTCTGTGCGACAGGCTGGTTGAGATCACGCCTGAGGAGCAGAAGGAGGAGGGCGCAGCGAGGAAGAAGGTTCTGAACGAGGCTGTGCAGCTCGCGATCACAATATGTGAGGGTGGGCCTATTGCTATTAGGGCTGCGCTGGCGGCTGTCGACGGATGTGCATTGGGCGAGAAGGCGGAGAATGCAGCGTACGAATTAGTCGTCAAGACGAAGGACAGAGACGAGGCGCTTGCAGCATTCAGGGAGAAGCGGAAGGCTGTGTTCAAGGGCGAGTAGAGATACAATATGAGGCAGCATGAGTCTGGAGTTGCGGGCAAGTCGAAACTATGTAACGTTGAGACGCTGTGTCCAATTCCTCTAAAGGACTTTCGCTCCATGGATTACATTTGGACCGCCGGTGCTCACACCGTAGTCCTACGCGCATCTTGATAGCCAAAGTTCCGAGGAGGAGAGCATCACACGGCATCGTAATGCTGCAGGGCCTCACCAAATTCAGACCGCTAATGTCTGGAACAGAAAGCCTGCAACTAGCCTTGACAAATGAACTAGTACTTGGCTGCAACATCAAAACTATCATGATCATAGAGGTTTTTTTAGATTTTGCTCTTGATATCTTCCAGCAGCTTATCCAGCTCACCCTGATCCGCCTTCTGCGTCGGCCACTCAATGCCCAGACCCTCCTGCTTATTCGGCTTCGGGATCAAGTGGAAGTGCACATGGTCGACCTCCTGGTGTGCAATGCGCCCGTTGTTCTGCAGAATGTTGTAGTCTTCGACGCCTTGCGCGATGGCAATCTTCTTCGTAACGGATAGCACTTCGGACAGCTGGTCGTCGGGGATGTCGTGGAGCTTGGCGCCGTGGTGTTTGGGGATGATGAGCTGCAGAAGCAATTGTCAATACATGTCATATAGCGCCGAGAACCTGAAGAGATATGACTTGTTGGGGAAACGTACGGAGTGGCCCTTGCTCAAAGGCCCAATGTCGAGGAAGGCGAGTGTCTTTTCCGACTCAAAGATCTTCAGGGACGGGATCTCTCCTGCAGCTGGTCAGTGTACGTCTTCGAGTGAGATGATTGGTCAGACATTACCCTTGATGATCTTACAGAATATGCAGGCGGCCATTGTGGTGCTCCCTGTGGTGCTCAATGCTATGGAGGGCGTGACGTGATGGAAAGACGGAGCTGTGGATGCTGTTTTGACCCGAGCTCCCGAGCTTCGAGGCAGGTGGGGCAGGGCGCGGGGTAGCTCCCAATTGTTTTTGCTTGCTTGAATTGGGAATCGTCAAATGCTCGATTGATACTGTGTATTTTGACGCAGGTGATCTTGGTATCTGATTTTCCCTGCTTTCGAAGGATTCTTACTCAGACATTGTCCGTTCATGCTGGTGCTGCCCACTTCCATGCGTCGCACTCGAAGTTTGCGTATGTCCTGAACTCGTTGCTCAATCCCTTGGCGTGCTTGATGTCGTAATCTGTGGTCTTGACGCCCGCCTTGCCGTACAATTTTCCAGTGATGATGCTCTCCATTCGTTCTCCTGTGCAGGCAATGATGCGTACCATCTCGGGTGTCCAGCCCTTAGCCAGCCAGCGCACAGTCAAAGTAGCTTCGAGAGATTAGCCCAAACCAGTCTGATAACGAGTGAGTACCATACCTTTCGTTTGGCAATCGTTACTCAAAAACGGTGGGTCGACAATAATGCGGTCAAACGAGCCCTTCAGCTCAAGAGGCAATTGGAGGGCTTTCTCGAAGTCGTAGTGTACAAACTCCTTGAAGACGTTGAACCTTTCGTCAATTTCCAGTAGCTTAATCTGCGGTCTGCACTTGTATTCCCTAGAAGCCTGTGTTGCCTTAGCATGAAGGTTGAGCCATGTACCAACTCGCGACTCACCAGCAGGTTCTTCAACTGAATGAATGCACTCGGCGCGCTCACGACCGCAATTCTCGTCTCGTCCGTCGCGCCGTCAAGCAGCTGTCTCGCCAGTACGGTCGCAGTCTCATCGCTGTACCAGAACTGGCTCACATTCCAATCTTCAGTGAACGCGTCCATGGACAATTTCCCATCGAATTCATCTTCGGCCTGGCTCTTGAGTGCTTCAAACTGCTTTTGCCTTGCATCGCGCTCGCCGTAAAATTCTTTCAGCGCGGACAGAGCGTCGCCGGAGAGCTGTCTTCGCTGCTTAGCAGATGTCTACAATCTAACTGGAGAGGAGCATACGGCATATCATCATCGGAATCCATCTTGAACTCGAGAAGCGATTTAAGTGTTGTCTCGAAATGTGTTAGTCTACACACCTGGATTACACTTCCGTCATTCTTGGCAAAAGCACGCTAAGATAGGCCGCGCGTACCGAGGTAGCGATTGCGAGGATCCAGCACAGCATGAGATGAACATGTCCGCGCGCTTACTCTCAATCGTGAGATTTTCGAACCGGAGATTGTACTCGAATATGTCTGAACCGTTAGTGCCACTGCCTGCTGTCGAGAAGCTCAGCGATCGTGTGATCAGGGTCCTCGGCGGGAATCCGTCGAAGGTGAGACCCGTGCCCGAGTGTAGAGGCGAGTCTAACAGTGGAGCAGTTCACGCTACAAGGCACGAACACATATATCATCGGAACAGGCTCCAAGCGATTGTTGATCGACTCTGGCCAAGGCAAGGAAGCATGGATCCAATCGGTCAAATCTACGTTGGGCGAGCACAATATCACAATCGACAAGGCACTACTCTCGCACTGGCACGCAGACCACGTGCATGGCATTCCGGATCTTCTGTCTCACAGTCCAAACACGCAGGTCTTCAAGAATCACTCCGATGGCAATGAAGACTGGCAAGACATTGCCGACGGCCAGATATTTTCCACTGAGGGTGCTACGCTAAGAGCGTTCCACTGTCCCGGCCATGCAACGGACCACATAGCCTTCGTACTTGAGGAAGAAGGCGCTATGTTCACTGCAGATAATGTGCTAGGTCAGGGCACTGCCGTCTTCGAAGACTATGCAACTTACCTGAAGAGTCTAGAGGGCATGGGGAAGCAGTTCTCGGGCCGAGCGTACCCAGGCCATGGACCGGTCATTGATGATGGGCCGGGGAGGATCAGTGAGTACATCGAGCATCGGAAACAGCGTGAGCAACAAGTCTTGGATGTCCTCGGTAAGGAGAAGGAGAGTGGATGGACAAGTATGGAAATTGTTAAGGTCATCTACAAGGACTATCCGGAGGAATTGTGGGACCCGGCAGAGAGAGGGATCGTCCAGATTCTAGAGAAGCTGAAAGGGGAGGGAAAGGTCATCAAAAATGATGAAGGAAAATGGTCACTGAGCGGTAGAGCAAGTCTATAATTGATCAAAGTCCACATGGATCAGACCGCATAGAACTTCTGCTTGTATAGTGTCATGAGCGGGGGTAAGCCGAATGATGTACCGCGGATAAGAAGCTGCAGGATGAGGTTTACGGCACCCAATGATGCATGACGGCTCGTAGCGCTGCCGAAAGGATGATCACCTTACCCCACATCGATTTGAAAACCTCAAGATAGAGTTTGTATCGTTACAGTGTCCCTCGTAGCTAGCCAGCTGTTTTACTTATCGGTATATAAAGATTGTGAGGATGATTTCCCTGATCGATCATTGGCTGAGGTGCCAGAGTGGTTAATGGGTTAGACTTGAATCACCATATTCATGTTATCTAATGGCTTCGGCCTCGCAGGTTCGAATCCTGTCCTCCGCGATTGCAGTTGATTCTTTTTGATCTTGCCATCGTAGGACGTCTTGGGGTGGAGTTGTAGGCTGGGAGGTGGCCGCGAACACTTTTGCCCCAATAGCGTCCAGAGCGCGAAAACCAAGAATATTCGAAGAGTAATCAATGTCTTGGGTGTTTTTTGTTTTTTTTTTTTTTAAATAAGATCAGTCTCCAATTCGCTTCGATATATGTTACGCAGTGCAAGTGACGGGATTGCGGCCGTGGCGAAGCTGGCCTATTGACCTAACCACCTCCACCCCACGATCTCCGCAGAACATCATCGCATGTAATCGACAGATGTGCTGCAAACCCTATGATCTCGTTCCCGAAAAGCCATCGCAATCAATTTTCCAGCGGCCTGAAGCACTCATGCACGCGACATGGATGTCTAGCTCACCGACGACACTGCACCTAGATTCGCCAGTGTATGCTGTCACGTCCGCCTGAGCCCACGCATCACTAATTGATATCCTAGGGACTGTCCCACCACCCGGTGTATGGTTCTACAGGCTGCTAGTCTGCATTTGAGACGGCATATGAGCGTTCCACTACTGTGACTGTGTCGATAGACACCCTCCTCATTACAGCAAAAATGACGCACGCATCACATGTGCAGATAGATCATTAATAGGAACGACAGTCACACATGTTAGCTGCAGGCGAGTAGGTTAACAACAAGAAGAGGCTATATCAATGAAAAGGCCAACGTGGACAATAACAGGACCGGTTGCAGGATTGCAGAAAGAAGAAGACAGCCAGGGCTGACACGAGGGTCTCTCAAGAGCAGCTGGAGGGAATCTTAAGAGGATCTCAAGGGCATGTCGAGGGCATCAATCATGGTTAGAGAGACAACGACAAGATGACCGCCCGCCACCGGAAGAGCCACATCCAACGACAAGACGGACTGCCCGCCTCTGAAAGATCCGGCGCTAGCGATAACACCTGGGCAGCCGCTACCCGAAACTGGATGCTCATGCCCAAACGTGGTGACGGCGGGAGGACACCGCGGACGGGCACGGCGGCGATGACACATGCCAGCCAGGCTATCGAAGGTAGAAGACGGCACTTGTAAACAGCCAGCATGCAGCTAGCTCTAGTTGGCAATGCAGACTATCGTACATCACAATGTACGTTCTGTAGAGACCTGGCCTTCAACACTACATCACGCATGACTGCCCTACTACTCTACGCAAGACCATTTGTCAACCAGCATGACATTTCTATACCTCCGGGCCTTGGTCCAGACATGGCCTGTTACGATGTCAACGGTGACTGCGTGTGGCGCGGGCATGTGAGAGGGCTTGCAAGTGCTCCACCAATGCATAGGTGATGCAATACAACGCAGCGCGTGGCAGATCGCCTACTAGATGCGTTAGTATCACAATCATGTTCGTCTGCAATCTCATACCCTCATGTTCTCACACCGTTCGTCTAGTGAGAGTAAAGGCGTGTAGGTTCGCCATCTGCGATCCTGCGCTCATGCACACGTGCCGTTCGTTCGTCGAGTGAAGGTGAAGGCTACTCAAAGGCAGCCCTACATCCCACCTAAATACTAGAAGATACCTGCTCTTTAATTTGCACACACACCGCCGCAATGACACCACAACAAGTCAAGAACCACGATGAGCAACAAGCAGGGCCACATATGGCAAGCCATAGCTGCAATAGTACTGCAGCAGACCCAAGAGCGCTCTACAGCCAACTAACCAGCATTCAGAAGTGTCCGGAGGCTGCTTGTTGACAACCTAGGCGTGCCTTCCTCCGGGTAAGACCACGCCCCACTCACCTACGGAAACCCCTCAGTTTGCTCCCACCACTCCTTCACTCCTCTTCTGTTCGCCTGCTCACCAACACAGGTCTCTATTTCTCTACATCAAGCGCCACATCACGGCTTCGTACCCAGCGAGCTGACATCAATTCCACTCACACCTGCGGCTCCTTCCTATCTCACCCAACTTCCTCCCTCACCTCACCATCCGCTCCCGCACCGAAAGCACTGCTGAGTCCGCCAACATGACAAACACAAGAGCATTGCTGTCCGAGTCAGAGAGTGAGTCGGATGTCCCCGTCAAACATAACATCAGAGGTCGCACGAGATACCCTCGTGTCATCGAGCTCACTTCAGACGACGAGAGCAGCCCAAGAATCATCGCTCCTGCCAAGAGGAGGCTCAACAACAGTGAGCCCACACCCACATATAAGCTCAGCAAGCGATCATCTACTTCCACAATACGCCTTGCTGTCACGCCCGCCTCCGATGATGTACCAGTCGTCACTACATCGTCAAACTTGATGGTGTTAGATGTTCCCAACTTTGAAGCAGGTCGCCGCCCGCAGTGTAGTTCCAAACCTGGAGACGGAGGCCGCCAGTGACAGAGCCCATAGTGACATGCTCTTGCATAAAGCTAACTATTGTGGCATTGTTTCCCACTCTAAGGCGATGGGTCTTCTTAATTATGGCGGAGATATCAAATACTTCAGACCACGTAAGATCATGACGTTTGGAGGGTGTTGGACACACGGGTGTGGAGACATGGGAGTTGGTCGGCATGTCAGTATCCTTCTTAAAAGGGTCTTCATGGGTCTCAAAGGGAGCGCCCTCGTCCTCTTTATCAACTTTGGCCCTATCAGTCTGCGGCGTGGCGGGTTCAGCGGGCGTGTCGGCTGACGTGTTAGTGGAAAATGCAGACGTCGGCGGAGCTTGAGCGTATCCTGACGCTTTGAACGAAGACGCGGGCGAAAGAATAAGGACATGCGCGGCTGAGACAATTGTAGCCAACAGAATGTTCTATGGGTGTTCGAACAATGCGAACACAGGCACTGAATACCTCCCTCATTTCGAGCTCTGTGGATTACGTTTAAATTGTTCTAGGCTGCCAGAGATCCAAAAGACAGATAGTACGGGCGAGCGCAAGAGCAAGGAGCAGAGAATGTTGCAGAAGGAGGAGACGAGGAGTATCGCACACGAGAGGAGAAAGCAGAGCATGGGTAAGCGCTTGAAATCTTGCACCAGTCAGTGCGATACAGACCAACACAACGCGAATGAGTAGCAGACCAAAATTGTGCCACACCAGATCTTCCCAAAACTATAATTCATCGATTAGTACGTCATCACTCCATCACGTACTGGCGCCTAACCACAGCCTCAGTGCTCTCTACGATATGCAGTCCAGCGTATGCCGACGGTAAACTCTTCCATCATGCCTGACATGAAGCTACTGCGCGAGCTCAACTTGGTATCGCCTCTACCAGACCGACTCAAAGCGCGTCACAAAACGGCAGCTCCATCGCCCCGAAGATGATGGTCCCGCTTCCTCCATCATCATCGATCTTGTTAACTTCAAGCGGTGAGATCTACTCACACAGGCCAAGTGCTGACGAGCGCTATCATCTCACGGGAACAGTATTCTCGCTGAGCAAGTATTTCCAAGCCTTCTTGGACGTTGCGGAAAGTCAAGTCTTGCCAGTACGCCATTCCAGCAGAAAACATCATCACTCGACCCTTCTCTGCGGAGGTCGTCTCCTGGCCCAACTTGAGCATGATCAAGAGCAGTGGCAGGGAGGTGGTAATGCTAGCGACTGTCTCCCTGTGCAAGATCAATATCAAACCCCTTTGCCATGAACGCAACTCAAAAGGCTAGGTAGCGAAGAGCACATACACTAAGTGGCACAGCTCCAATGATGTTTGTCGCATTCTGACACTTCAGATGCATGCAGAAGTGAGACGGTCGTGACGTGCTCGTAGCGGTGGGCTAGACAATACTGCATACTGCGGCAACGTAGGCACTGGTGAGGAGCGCGACAGGCAGCTGCCTTGAAGATAGCTGCAGCACTGTTTCAATAACAGTGAGAACGTGGTCCTGAGAAGGATGGTGATTCAGCTATGATCTACGCAGCAACGGCAGCAGCAATTGGATCACCGACTCTAGTGATCTGCTCGCCAGCTCTCACCACTGCAGCACCTTTGGTGTCCTTCTCTAGCCTGGCCCACTCCGTCTTCCAGACTTCGACTTCCTGCCCTCCTCTCAGGATGCCCACCCGCATCGTTGAGAGCAAATTGTGCGCTGCGTTGCTGTGCTCATAAACGCCGCCATTGAACAGCGCTGTGGCGTCCTTACCAATGGCACTTACAATCAGCGCCTTGCCGCCAGGATGATCAACAATGAAGTCCTGAACATCGTGGATGACTCCAGCAACAGCGATGAGCTTTGCACCCTCTGCACATCTGGCCTTGAAGTCATCCCAGGATACAACCGGTAGTTGAGCCAGCGGAACCCCCCAGTCGAGCCTCGCGCGCTTTCGGTCCAGCGCCTTTTGTTGCTGCTGCAACCTGCCTTTCTCAATCTCATTCTCCCTAAACGTCTTGAGATCGTACGCCAGCATGCCCATTCCCGGAAGTCTAATCTTACTGAACGCGAAGATGAGCCACTTGGTCGGGTCGTACTGATACCAAGCAATCGCATTCCGGTAATCGCTCGGAAACTCATGGTGGAAATTGTGATATCCCTCGCCCATTGTCACAAGCGCAGTTAGCACATGATCCCTCGGGCTCCTGCGATCGTCGAACGGCTGCTCGCCAATCCAATGCGCAAGACTGTTCACGCAGAACGTAGCCTGCTGCACGAAACACGCGCGGATAATCCCCGCATACACCAGCCCCCCAATCCAGTCTCCCCACCCCAGACCAGCAACGAGCATAGGAAACGCCCATGCGCTGAACAACAGGCATTTCCCGTAGTGCCGGTGCTGCCATACCACGACCCAGTCGCTGTCGAGGTCAGACACGTCGGTGCGCCCCTTGACTTTGGGATCGTTGTTCAGCACCATCCAGCCAATATGGCTGAAGAGCAGTCCGCGCATCACGCTGTACGGATCCTTCATCGTGTCTGTCCATCGATGGTGTGCGCGGTGGTTTGCACTCCACCAGCGTATGCTGCCCTGGATTGCGCCAGCGCCGACGAATGCGAGGAATAGGCGGAGAGGTAGGGACGCGGAGTAGCATCGATGCGACCATAGGCGGTGGTAGCCTCCTGTTATGCCGAATGCGGTGAGGAAGTAGTAGGCGATGCTCCAGAGAAGGGTCGGGCGAGTAAGTGGGGTGTGACGGGCGAGGTAGAGACCGAGGAGCGGGACCAAGACGACGAGGGTGGTGTTGAGCCAATTGATCTTTTTGTACCAATTGCGAAGGGCCACGTCTTGGTATTGGATGTGTGTTGCTTTCTGGACGGGTGTCGGTGACGGCGTTGTTGACGGTGTAAACAAACTGGGTCTAGGAGCTAGCTCAGCCATGCTGAATGACGGCCTCTTGGGAATTGATTGGAGTTGAGAGGTACCGAAGGAAAGCCTGAAGGGGCTGGAGCTTCATTTACATAATGTACTGCATCCGGGTACTTCGGAGCCCGTATGTCGCGATACATGTTCAAACGTCGGCGCCATTTTGAACCCAACAAGCGTTATCGCGCATCCCGCAAACATGTCTCCGACTTCAATTCGTTGGTCGTGCAGTTGTGGAGTAAGATCCGTCGATGCTGATGATACATTATTCGACGCTTTTGTATACACTAGAGAGACTCTAACTATATTCAGATTTGGTCGCGAGCGCGCTCGGCCATAATTACTTTAGGCCACCACCGTTTCGTTCTTCATGCAACGTTCACCAGAATTGAGCATTTCGCGACAGGACCCGACTTCAATGCTGACTTGCGAATAGCAAGCGTAAAAGCTCTGCAGACATGTGGAGAGATCGTGGGCTCCTTTCTTCTTCGTGAGCTCTGCGATCAATCACCCAACAATCTTCATTTGTCCCTCGTTGCGAGCTGCAGAACCGTCTCCATACCTCTCTTTACAGCGTCGACCACTTTCATATCGTCTTGTGTTTTACGACTCGTCTGCATCCGCCTCGAGCTCAATGTGCCCCTCATCGGCCAGCATGCCCCAAATATCGGCGTCACCACGACGCGGCCTGCTACTCTGCATGTACGATTCTGCCATATCAATCAAGACAGGCGCGATACGTTTCCGTGATCCTTGAGTGACTCCTGAATACCTGTCACGATATATAAATCCACCATAAATCGCCGGATAGCACAGGGTTCGTGGGTGTTCTGAAAGAGGAATTCGATAGCGGCGTAGGACATGCCGGCCTGTCTTCGAGCCGCGATTGCGCTTTCTGCGATCTTGGTACGCACGGCGTGAAGGAAGTCGGAATATGCAATGGCGTTGCCCACAATGTGTGCCTCAGCAAACGGGCGACGCTCTCATCGACCGTTTTAGACTCATAGTTCGGGATCTGACTGGAGTACAGACACTGCACGTATACTTCGAAGCCATCTGGGTCGAGATTCTCCAACGTGGAGCTTCTCATAACACCGACCTTTCGCCAGAATGTGCGACGTGTGGGGCAGGTATTGGTGACCTTCGACCAGTCCTTCATACAGTTGACATGAAAATTCTGACCGCACGTCTTGCAAAACTCAGTGTCGGTCATCTCAAGCTCTTGCAAGCAGACTGCGCAATCGCCAGAGAGGTCTTTGCGAACGGCTTGGAACCGGTTCATGAAGAAAGCGGACCGCGAGCAAAGTAGGTCTTCGTGTGCGGAGAGACGGCGATTACCGACCAGAAGGTGTAGAATGGTGCCGCCGAATCTTGTTGTTGTATTTAGTAGGCATCTAGGTCTGTGCCCTACTGCTCATTGTTTGCTGCCTTACAGTAATGGCTTATGTCTACGCATTCTTCGCGTCACGCCGCCGCGGCCGTTGACGGGCATGACTGATTCGAAGCAGTGTGAATGGGCTGAAGTTGATCGCGCGGTCGCGTTAGTGGGAAAGGAGGGAGGGGCGACCGACTGGAAGTCGCCTATTAACATGTACGGGGAGGTGAAGAGTGAGCCGGTACAGGAGCAGATGAGGTGCCCAAAGACACATATATATTGCTGTCTCCTTGCCCTGTTTTGCGGCAACTCATGAACGAGACCGCCGGCTGTCGAAGTGCGCATGCCTGTGTTTGCTGGCAGTTCCTATAACACACCAGATCCCATCAACTCAGAGCTGACTATTCGTAGCTCACTATGTTCGCCAAAGCCAGTCTTATTGCATGACGGCTAGGTCCCACGTGGCATTCGTCTCTCCCACTCCGCCTTCGTTCCAGCCAGAGCAGAGCAAATGGTGCCGTCAGGTCGCGGACAGCACCCGCCACATTACCAGCGATCGCACCGTTTTGAAGATTGCGTGTCAACCACATCGATAACAGGCTTATGTCATGTCGGTACTAGCGACTGATGTGCTCTGCTATCCATCAAGCTACGCATTTCCTAGCCGTATGCCTCACACGTAGCTTAAAGCTACGAAAACGGATTTAGGACGCATTGTCAAATGTGCAATACGCACAATCACTGCCATTCTCCTTTTGGCACACATTGATCCAGGCCCCTACCACATCGAAGGCCACAGACTCCGGATCTATCAATCTTGGGGTCCTCCGATATCGTGGAGGCTTGCCCAGGACCTCCCAAAAGAGTGAAACCGGATATAATCTTGGCTCTTGAGCTTGTCTTCGCGACGCTTAAGCTTTCGTCCTCCAGATATTTGAAAATCGTTTTTGGAATCGAGATAGTGTCCCTTTAGTGTACGAAGCCTTCAGTGCACTCGCAAGGAACGAACATATCTGACAGTATGCGACTTGCATATTGGTGTCTCATCTGCAAACATGACCAAACCCAATGTCAGCCACGCATTGTGTTCAGTGCTCGTCCTTGCATCGTACTATGTGTCGACCTGCGAGGATCGTCTTGGGTTTCTTGTCGTGTCGTAGCAACCGTCTGACATGGTCGATGTAGGGAACAATATTGTTCTATCTGTTGTGTGAGATGTAAGCGGTGGTTGCCTGGAAACTGCAAGTCAAGATGTAGACTTGTCGCCGTTCAAATGTATCGGTCTGAGCATTCCGGCTTTAGCCGAGTCAACAGTCCTGCGAGGTGTACTGGCCCTTGAATGTTGATGCAGCTCTTCCAGATATTTGACTCCATATCTTACAATACTGGACATTGCGCAGATGGGGCCAAGCTTCGCTGGGGGTGATTCGAACCAAAACCTGAGCTCATTGCCGAATGAGGAGCAACTCGTGAAGGATCCGCGGCGACGAAGGCAATTTCTAAATCTAGGAGTGTGTGACACATGTTGATAATGCCGCCGGTGTGCGCCTCATCATCCGCACCATCGTCCGGTCCGTCCCCACAATCTCTCCGCTAGCGCGTCGTCATTGATAACACCAGCCCCGGAACGGCCAGCGCAGGGCAATCCAGGCACCGCACCACATGCACGCGGCGGCTTCACCTGACTGGCCGCACCGCCGCAGATCACCATGAGGCTCGAAACAGCGCGCCGTGTGACCAGCCGCCTTGTGACGCCGAGGACTGCGCCCTGAGTGGCTGACGCCTTGGTCCTTCGATGCATCAACGCCTCGACTCGCCATCCTATCGTTCACGGCGTACTCCTACGTGCTCCTCAAGTGCCTCCCCTCGATCATCTCCGACACTGTACTACCTGCTATACCCGTCGAACTAGCTACCACCTTCCGAATCGACTCCAAGTCCGCCACCACACCGACGTCGACGCACGAATCAGAGCCGCGAACGTGACGGCGTGAAGGAACAGCTGCCGCTACGGGAGAGGCTCGCCCCGCAGAAGCTTGAGGACGCTTGTGCTGCTCGCCGAGGCTACTGCAAGATCCACAGTATTGCAATCGCCATGCCCGTCATGCTGGACTCGGCGGAGTTGCTGGACTCGCTGGCTGCAGCAGTACAAAGTGTGGCTACGCCCGCAGTGTCCGAGGCACTATCGACAGCCATGCCTTCCCTCCGGACTCTCGGCCAGCTTGCGCTCGGTGGCGCGCAGATGATTCTTGCGCAGGGCGCTCTGAACCCGTTCCAGTCGTGCTCGAACCCGCAATTGAGCTGCCACAACACGACGGTGGTGGAGAACCTGTGCTGCTTCAATGCGCCAGGAGGACAGCTGCTGCAGACGCAGTTCTGGGACACGCATCCCGTCACTGGGCCGGTGGATAGCTGGACACTTCATGGGCTATGGTGAGTCCCTCCTTGCTATCACACATCAATCGCAACGAGAACAGTAGCTAACAAAATCAGGCCTGACCGTTGTGACGGCACCTATGACGCAAACTGCGACTCCTCGCGCTCCTACAGCAACATCTCCGCGATCCTGAAATCCTTCGGCGCAGCCGACACCCTCTCCTTTATGCAAACCTACTGGAAAGACTACCAGGGCAACGACGAATCCTTCTGGTACCACGAGTGGTCCAAACACGGGACCTGCATCAGCACGCTCGAGCCAGAATGCTACACCGAGCACAAGCCGACCGAAGAAGTAGTCGACTACTTCAACCGCGCCGTCGCCCTCTTCAAAACACTCCCTTCCTACGACTGGCTCGCCGCCGCAGGCATCGTGCCCAGCAGCACGCAGACATACACATTCGCCGCGATCCAGGACGCGCTAGCCGCGCAGCGTCCCGGCGTCCAAGTCACACTGGGCTGCAAGTCTGGGCAGCTGAACGAGATCTGGTACCACTACGACGTGCGCGGTAGTTTGCAGACGGGTGACTTTGTGCCCGCGAACCCGGATGGCACGAAGTCTACCTGCCCGCAGACAGGCATCAAGTACCTCCCCAAATCTGCGAGCCAGCCCACCGCAACGAGCACGACTGTGGGCGGCCCTGCGCCGACGAGCACATCTGCGCCTGGAACGCCGTTCAGTGGGAAGGGGTATATCAATGTGGAAGTCAATGGTAGTAAGAAGGGATGTATCATTAGCAAGGGCACTTGGTACACGAGCGGCACCTGCGCGACTTTCTCTGCGACCGATACCGGAGATGGTTTTACATTAACCAGCTCCAAGGGCAAGTGCGGGATTGTTGGCGGTGCGCTGACATGCGATGCGAGCGTGAGCTCCGGTACTGGGTTCACTGCCGTGGATGGCAGTCTGGCTGCTGGTGGCAATGCAGTCTGGAGCGCAGACAAGGCAGCGAGTGGAAGCACACAGGTCCCCGTCTACGCTGGGGGTGATCACGCACAGCAGTTCGCTTTGACCTGGCAGAGCGTGTAGATCAGGGTGCGCCATAGAGCATTTTTCATTAATTCAGACAATCCGGGTATCAAACGCCTCCAATGCATGTCTGCTCTTCTCGTTCTCTTCAATTTCTTTTCGGTTTCGCCTGCCGAACAGACCTTCTAAGGCCGCCTTTGCGCATAAACGCGCCCGAGTGAAGCTCGCGCAGCGTGAACTCTTCGACGCTGTTCTCCTTCCACTTCGGCGGGCTAGACTTGCTTGCAGACACCCTCTTAGACGGCTTGTTGACCTTTTGTGCAACGCCGCAAGTCGTCGTGCTCTTAACCTTTGTCGGCGTGGTAAGCAGGCCTGGGATGCTTCTTGCAGTAGATGCGCTCTTGATCCATTCATGTTATTTTCATGAGCCTCGCAAATTGAAAGAACCTTACCTTAGTGCCCTCGTCCTTGCCTTGTTCTGACAGGATTGACGGCACCGGCGACAGTGTGGAGGTAGATGATGCTGGACTGATGCCCTGAATGACAGACAGCGTCTTAGTTGGGCTCGCTGGCGGTGTGTCTGGCAGCTTAATGCAGCTGCTCTCTCGTTTCGCTGATTTCCGTCCCTCGCAGCGATCGTAGCTTCTGTGGAGGACTTCAACTATCTCGCCCGGCTCGGATCCAGGCTCGGTACCTTTGGGTATATCCATCGTATCCTCAAGGATCTTGGTCTCCACATCATTTTCATCTTGAAGTACTTCCTTCTTTCGTTTAGGCTTGGTAAGCAGATTGATGGCGAAGCGGCGAATGCTTCCCGGGGTACGTGGAACATCTGTGGTGAGCAAAGTGCTGTGGCCAGTGTCTATTCCCAGAGAAGGCGCGTGTGGCTCAGCTGTTGGACTCTCTGTTGAACCAATGGCACTACCTCTGTCTTGAGAGTGCACCGCCTCTGCGTCTGAAGGTTTCGTTTGGCCGTACTCATCTCCATCGTCGAAGAGGAATATGGGAGGCAGAGGCGTAGGAGCGCGGGCAAGTGGATCCATACAGTCATAATTGCGGTACACTGAAGATAAATCAGCAAGAACTTTCTTGTCATTGTGCTCTACTTGCCTCCATGCTCGTCAGTGAAGCCGTCCGAGTCCCACTGGTAGGTGCCATCATAGAACCTTCGTGACCGCTCAGTGATGGTAAGATCTGCCGGCAGAGGGTGCGTGGATGCGATAAGAGCTGCCATTGTGCTTCGTAGAATCAGGTTGAGGAGAGAAGAGGCGAGTGCAGTGAGGTCTTGTTGATGGTCTAGGCGTGGGTGTTGAGAAATAAGAGCAAACGGGCGGTCGCACGAAGTGAAGCTGAAGGCAAGAGCGGTGGAGCACCCGGCGAATAGGCTTGACTTACCAAACTGAAGAAAACTGAGCTGTCAAGAAAGCAAATTAGGTCTATCGCAAACGTAAATGCGGTGTGGACTGGCTGCCCACAGGTACGGCCACCCTCTCATTGCCGTGTAACAAAGGCCTCGGGCACCATGGGTAACACTTGTCAGTAAAGGAAGAAAGAGCACAAAGAAGGTGGAGAAGACTTCTGATTGGAGAGTCTAAATGATGAACTTCGTCTACCCTGTACAGATAACACCTGAGTCAAATGACATTGACAGAGAGACGAAGCAACACGTGGAAGTGCTCCATGGCGGAATGTAACGCCCAGAGTGATCGAATACCGAGAGTGAGAAGTGCCGCTACTACAAGGTACACCGGTCTTGCTAGTACAATTACCAAGGACGAAAGGAACCGCGTTCCCACCGCTCATCTTTCTATGCTGAGTTGTTTGGTCCAGCACTTGGAGCAGCGGGTTGCTTTGCGATTGCTTCTCCCAACTTCTCACGTGCGATCTTCTCTTGCTCCATGGCAGCACGGTCAGCCTTAGTGACGCGAGGCTTGCGCACGGTCTGACCACCGCGAGAACCTGGACCGCCACCACGTCCACGGCCTCGACCAGAAGTTTCGCCTCTTGTTGTACCACCGCGACCGCGGCCTCGACCGCGTCTGACGGTGCCATCGGCCCTGTATACCGTTAGCTCAAAGCTTTGCAGACATGAGTATGCAGCGACATACCTCTCCACAGCTGGCTTCTCTTCTGTTACTAGAGGGCCGCTGTATACGAAGAAGCCATCCTTAGCCATGAGAGCCTGCTGCTCCCAGGCAAGCTCAGTATCGTCGATAAAGTCATCTTCTTTATCGTAGTCTTCTTGTTTCCTCTTACGACGCTTCTTTCCGCCATTCTCAGTAGCTGATGCGTTGTCGTCCATGCCACCCATCTCGACGTTACTCTCGTTCTCGCTAAGATCGACTGACATGTCGTCTGTAACGGGCAGCCCGGCAGCGCGTTCGAGAGCGGCACCAGCAGCTTGCATCTGGCGCTTGCGTTCCTGGCGGGCAGCAATGCGGGGGTGGAGGGCAGCAAATCCATACTTCTTTTCGATCTCGAGCGCGACGTTGATTGTTGTGTTCTGGCGCCCTTTGAGATCGAAGTGAAGGAAGATGTTCGGTGCGACTGGACCATCAGCGCCCTTCACAGCACTTGTCACTGGCCCGAAAGCTGTTCCAGAAAGCAGGCCACTGCCGCTTGGCAGTGGTGGGGGTGCTTCCTTTTGACGTGCAGATTTTGCGGGAGGCGTTGGTGCGTTCGAATTCACTGACGTGCCGTTGGTGGCGGAAGTGACCTTTTGCCCTGTCGCCGCGACAGGCTTTGATGCATCTGAGTCAATCTCCATTGGTACAGGTCCGGTAGCCGTTGCAGTGTAAAGCAAAGGTTGTGGTGTCAGCTGTTGTGGTTGAGTGTGGGGTTGTGGTTGTGGAGCCGCAAACTCCTGGGAAGGAAGGACAGACGCGGGTCGCGTGTGAAAACTGGCTGGTGACTGTGGGGCAGATGTAATAGATGCCTGCTGTTGCAACTTTGCAGGTTGTGAGAAGAATGAGTTGCTAGCCGAGGGCGGGTCGATCAGACTGGTGATGGATGGTGATGCACTTGCGCGGTTGAGAGGAGGCGAGATGGGCGGCGGCGCACTCGCTGGGATTTGTGGTTTGTCCTCCATAATGCCACCTCGAATAGGATCGTATCTCTGCCCAGAACTAGAAGGCCGCGGTGTTGTAGGAGGGACGTTGATGTGGGCAAGATTTGGGTTATTATGAAGGGTAGGTTCTTGGGTACTTGAGATCGGTGTACCCTGAACTCGTGGCGCTTGTGAAGGTGCAGGAGACTGCTCTGGCTGCTGCGGTATCGGAGGAGGCGCTGGCTCACTGGGCTTGGGTTGCGGTGTGGGCGAGTTCTGGATTACGGGCTTCTCATCAACAACCTGGACAGGCTGCACGCCCTGCGCTTCCATAGAAGCTTTCGTTCTCCTCTTGCGGACAGGGGCGGCATTTGGGTCTTTTGGCTCTGCGGGTTTACGAGGTTTTCTTGTTTTCTTCTCTGGTTCTGCAACACTGGGATCTTTCGGTTTTGGCTTCGGCCCTGGTTTTTTGCGCGGTTGCCCGGATGCTGTAAGGCCTCGTGGTGCTGGTGATGTCGCAGATGCAGGGGTTGGTGTACTAGTGTTCGCAGGGCCAACACCAACACCAGTACTGGAAACGCGAGCTGTGGACGTGGGAGTGCCTTCAGGGGAGTGCGGGGGCGAACTCAAACTCCCTGGCGAAGACGCATCGTTTTCCATGATTGTGGAACACCAAAAATCTGCAGGTATCTCAAACTCGGCAAGCTGTCCGCAGGTAGTTCACAGCTCGATGCTTTTCTTCTGTATACAACGCCAGGTATGTCGAACGCAAATTAGGGGCGCAGGTAGCGCCAGCAGTTGTGTGGCAAATCGCTGGCTGAGCGGCGGGAACTCAACACCAAGAGTTGTGGACGGCGTCTATCGCAACAGTCGTCGAGAACACCAAAGTCGACGTGTAGCCGAATACCGAGCCGGAGGGAAGCTGAAAAGGAACCTGTTGCACGGAGAGGAACGCGATGTTTCAACCCCTAATTAAGATTCGATGGAGACGATCACAGCAAGTGCGATGTCGATGAAAAGGTAATTGCAGCAGGCAGGAATCGCACAGGTTGAGAAGGAGAAAAGGAGAGGAAAGAGACGTCGATGTGTTCAGTCGTTGAATGGGGGCATCAGGTATGAAGAGCGATTTGGCACATGGGCCAAAGCGCAAGGTTACGACGAGGAAAATCACTTTACGCCAGCGTCTGTCCCCCGGACTGGGCAGCCGCTGTTCGATTCTGTGAATGAGAGACCCTTGGAAGTGGGCTGCCGCCGGACCTCTGTGGTGCAGTTATCGGCATATCGAGTTCCAAGTTCGCTTGGTACATGCGCGCTTCATCGGTCTTGCGTGCAGCGTGAAGTGCTAATTTATAGATATCACTTGTATCTGATGATGCCGTTGACCTCTGTCTGGTCCTCAGAATCACGCGGTAAGGGAACCTGAGGGTATCTTCCTGATCGAGCAACCAGCGCGATCTGCACTTCCGCGTATGTATAGGCGTTTTCCGATCTTTCGCCATGTCGCCCCTGTGATTCGCAGCTAGCAGTGCACCTTGTTGAAACGGACGCATTCCAGCTTCTTGCATAAGCCGAGTGATCAGTGAAGATGCGCGACGAAGCATGTGTCTCGGACTGACATGTTCTCACGCGGTGGTGGTTGACCCAACTGTTCGGTCAACAGGGGTCCACTTGATCCTCGCGCCTTACCCGAAGCGAATGTGGCTGTTCCGTCCGATCTCGTTTCAGACTTGTGGCGCAACGGCCAACAATGCATTAAACCATCGGAATCATCACTTTCTATCGTTTTGGGGCTTTTTGTGAGGTGGGCTTCCGAATTGAGTAGAGGTGATCGCGGCTTTACTGCCGCCGCTCTAAGTCAATGTGAAACATGCGCTACTGAAGAGGTTGCCGTGAGAGCACTGGCGATCCCAGCCGGTCGAAGAACGTGAACATTTACCTCATAGATTGAAACTAGATATCGTCGCAAAGCGGTCCTACAGCAGACCCTATGCTCAATAACGCCGCCGAACGCCTTCCCGGCCCTACAACGCCGGAGGAAGTATATGCAAGAATACAGAAACAATGATACATCAACTTTTCATATCGGGGAAGTGAGTGATCATGCCTTGCTCTTCTTCTTCTTCTTGCTCTCACCGTCGTCGTCGTCCGCTTTCCTCTTCTTCTCCTTCTTGGACTTCTTCTCGGAAACCTCGTCGTCGCCCTTGGATTTCTTGTCCTTCTTCTTGTCCTTCTTCTCCTTCTTCTCATGGCGAGCCTGCTCGGTTGCACCTGCGGTGACACCATCGGCCATCTCAACGTCCTCGGTCGCAGTAGCGGTGGGGTCAGGGATACCAATATCAGTCATGGCGGCGTTCATAGCAGCCTGCATGACGGCAGCGTTCTTAGCAGGCGGCGCGCCAGAAGAGTAGAATTCGATCCTCTCCTCAACTTGGCGCTTGAGAGCCTCACCGAACTTGGAGGTGGGTGTCTCGGAGAAGTTGTCAATCCTGGAGGCAATCGAGCACTTGTTGGCCAAGAAACGCGAGATTCTGCCCTTAGACTTTGCTCCAGTCTTGCCGATGAACGACGAGTGATAGATCAAACCGTACTTAGGGGTGTTGCCCTTGGTCTTGAGACTAATTTGAATTAGCATGGGTTTAGTGCAGCAAGAAAGAACTACACTTACGCTCGGAACAGAGCCTTCTCAGCGCCGAGAATCTGAACAGTGGAAGCAGGGTACTTGGACAAGTTGGTCAGAGATCCGGCCTTGGAGATAAGACGTGCGCCAACGGTGTCACCGATCAGAGCAGCCAGGTTGGGCGCAACTTGGTTCATCCTGCTTCCGAGGTAGTTGGAGAGTTGCCTGCGGTAGGCAGCGAGCGATGCGGTGCGCTTAGCGAAAGCCATGACAATCTCCATATCGGCAGCGGAGAGGTCGCGACCCATGGATGTGCGCGCAGCCTTGATAATGGCGGTCGCAACAGCCTCATCGTCATCGACAATAGCGGCAAGGTCGTGGGTATCGTCGTCGGTGAGGCGAGACTTGTCGCCAATCTCGAGAACAACCTTAGCATACTGGTCGTTGCTCTGGACGATCTTGGACAGCTCTGGGAAGTGCCATCCGTAGTTCTCACGAAGACGCATGCAGAACTGGTTCAACTATGGTGGAGTCAGTACAGGTACTTTGCGGCTTTCGGCGACTTCACTCACGTCCTTGTCAACCTGGTCAAGGGTCGCAATAGCCTGGATGATGTGGTTGTCCTGCTTGTTCACGCTGAACTTCACCTTGGCGCGGGAGTATGCGTGACCGAGACCGAGAATGGAGCGGTCGATGTCGCCAGGCTGAAGCTTCTTGATTAGCTTGCCGGAGTGCTGACGGAGACCACGGAGGAGGTCAGAGACGACTTCGGAGGTCTGGGCGGTTTCGCAGGCAAGGTTGGGGAAGGCGGCCTTGATGCTTCCGGCCAAGTTGCTCTCGCTCAGACCAAGGGTGATGGTCTTCTTCTTGCCAGCCTTGGGAAGGTTGGTCTCAAGTGTCGCGCGCAAAAAGTCGGAGAGGATACCCTCAGAAATATCGTTGATCTCCTGGAGCGCATCCTGAGTTCCCTGGAATGGCGCCAGGCCAACAAGTTCGACGGTCTTTCCGAACTTGTCAAGATCTTGGACAGCCTTCTGGACTTCGGCAAGGCGGTTGCCAATGGTGTCAGGCTGCAGAATTACTTTGAAGACCTGCGCGGTGCATTAGCAACTTTATTCGAATCAAAAGCTCTAGAATGCCGGACATACCGCATAGCCGATAGGGCTCTCGTGGAGGAGATAGTCGACCGACATCGTGATTGTCGCAAAGCTTGAATTTTGGCGCGATGTGGTGACGCGAGACGGAATCCAGCGTATGGTCGTGAACTGAGCTCTTCGGAATTGTGGTGGAAAAGATTCTGTGAGCGGGCCCGTGCATCGCGCTTGCCGGAGAAGACCCGGTCGCCGCTTCCCTCATTTTTGTGAGGGGACGCGCTCGGCCAGACACGCGAAGCAGCCATACCCCACGCTGTCACCCTACTTTCTTTCTTGTATTGTTCGATACCCTGATAGACGTCTTGCAATATGTCGGCTGCACAGTTGTTAAACCCGAAGGCCGAGTCGAGGGTATGCCCCTCAGTGTTTGCAAACACAGCAGGATAACTAACAATCGCACAGAGGCGCGGGGAAGCTCTCCAGGTGAACATCTCGGCCGGCGAGGGACTTCAGAAGGTATAGAGGAGCACTGGAGGCATTCACTCATTTTGTGTTAATCAATAAATAGGTCCTTGCCTCCAACCTTGGACCCCGCGGTACTCTGAAGATGTAAGTTCGTATGTTACACTTACCGTAACACGTCGCTGACTATATGTAGGCTCGTGGATGGCGCTGGAGGAGTACGTAGAACTCCACCTAGCTTGCGCATTGCTCTGACTGTTATAGATCAAACTCACAAAGGATGGAAGCGTTCTTTTGAAGGAGATGGTACGTACATGCTCTCCAAGCCCTCTGTCTGCTTGCCTAACATTGTCGCAGCAAATCCAGAACCCTACCGCCGTCATGATCGCACGCGCAGCCACAGCACAGGACGATATCACAGGTGACGGAACAACATCAGCAGTGCTGCTGATTGGAGAGCTTCTGAAGCAGGCGGACCGCTACATCTCCGAAGGTCTTCACCCCCGTGTGATCACAGATGGTTACGACCTCGCGAAGACAGAGTCGCTAAAGGTCAGTAGAGTACCCCAAGACCATCTGACATCACAAGCTGACCATGCGGCAGTTCCTCGATGAGTTCAAGCTCGAGAAGGAAGTCGATCGCGAACTCCTGCTCTCCGTCGCGCGCACATCGTTGTCCACGAAGCTCGACAGCTCTCTCGCCGAGCAGCTGACCCCCGATATTGTTGACGCCGTTCTTGCTATTTACCAGGCACCAGCAAAGCCTGATCTGCACATGGTAGAGATCATGACTATGCAACACCGCACTGCCGCCGACACACAGCTGATCAGGGGTCTTGCTCTGGATCACGGTGCGAGGCATCCTGATATGCCCAAGAAGGTCGAGAACGCATACATCCTGACATTGAACGTCAGTCTAGAATACGAGAAGTCTGAGATCAACTCTGGCTTCTATTACTCGAGCGCAGAGCAGAGGGAGAAGCTTGTGGAAAGTGAGCGAAGATTCGTCGACGACAAGCTCAGGAAAATTGTCGAACTAAAGAAGGAGGTCTGTGGTGACGACCCCAAGAAGGGTTTTGTCATTGTCAACCAGAAGGGTATCGACCCTCTCAGCTTGGACGTCCTCGTCAAGAATGGCATCTTCGCGCTCAGGAGAGCGAAGCGTAGGAACATGGAGCGCCTCCAGCTTGTGTGCGGCGGAACATCTCAGAACAGCGTTGACGACCTGACACCCGATGTCCTTGGTTGGGCCGGTAACGTTTATGAGCATACACTGGGCGAGGAGAAGTACACCTTCATCGAGGACGTCAAGGAGCCGAAGTCGGTCACCCTTCTCATCAAAGGGCCCAACTCACACACCATCAGCCAGATCAAGGACGCTGTCCGCGATGGTCTGAGGAGCGTCTACAACATGATCGTCGACAAGAGCGTTGTACCCGGTGGCGGTGCATTCCAGGTTGCCTGTGCCGCCCGTCTCAACAGCGAAGAGTTCAGGAAATCAGTCAAGGGCAAGGCGAAGTGGGGTGTTCTTGCTTTTGCTGATGCGCTTCTTGTCATTCCTAAGACACTGGCTGCCAACTCTGGCCACGACATCCAAGATTCCCTGGCTGCGCTGCAAGACGAACATGCGGAAGGCAACATTGTCGGCCTGAACCTGGCTACTGGCGAGGCCATGGACCCCACACAGGAAGGCGTTTACGATTCTTTCCGTGTCCTTCGCAACTGCATAGCATCGGCTACTGGTATCGCATCCAACCTGTTGTTGTGCGACGAGATGCTCAAGGCAAGACAGATGGGACGTGCCCCTGGCCCTGGTGATATGGACCAGCAATAGTAGTAACAGGGCTATGTTACTTGAAGGATTGTAAAAGCTCTATGCTAGCATGTGGACTGAGGTAGGCCATTACGCGACGTTGTTCGCTTGTCGCTTATGGCTCCGTCATTTCTGCGTAGTGGCAATTCGAATGAAATAACATTATCAGCACACTTGGCTGCTTCGACCTCTTCATTGACGATACCACATGTGGCCTCACCGTATGCGTTAGCACTTCTTCACCAACTTATCTCACCGTCCGGGTCGTGTGGAATTTATTTGCATGGTGAACGTGCGTGCAAAACCACTGGGCCCCGACGTTACAATAAGGCAGACCATTGGAAGTCGGTCTGCAGCTTTACCTATCCAAGCATCTTCCGCGATCTGGCAGCCTGGTTTACACGTATTCAGAGCTGTTCCTCATCATGCTTAGATTGCGGGCCATTCAAAGGCGGCTTTCCATGGATGGTGCAATAGTTGAGACGAAGCGAGGCACACAACACGTGCCCCGCCAGAGAGATTCATAACACGAGTGCGGGGCAAACTTCATCCTGCTTATTGCACCTACGGACGACCATTACACACCCTACGAGATGGCCGACTGACAGCGAATGAAAAACCAGAGATGATAGCAATTTTGCTATTTGGCGAAGAAGGTATAACGCTCGATTCGACCTGTGCGTACCGCCCACACGATCACGGCCAAAGCCCAGGACTCGCAGGCAGCAGCACAGGCATCGAACCAAGCACGACCCAGCGACCCACACCAAATCATCTCAGCAAAGCACGATCAGGGCAAGTGCCTCGTGTGACCGCAGGAGTACCCAATTTCGTCCACTATATAATTTTACAATTTAACAGTTCTATTTGTGCAGTGCGAGGATTTGTACGAACTCATTTCTTGCCTTTTACCAGAAGTGACCGCGAGTCCCGCACAACACTGCACTTATCAAATCTTTGGACCAAACCTCATGGGTTCAACCCATACTTTTTGCACTTTTCGACTTCATCTGCTAGCGTAGAGTCAGACTTGCACTCTCCAAAGCACTGCCTCGTATGTTTTTGCCATGTTTTCTCGCCGAGCTACGCATTTTTGAAGTTTTGCTTCGGACAATAGCCACGGCACTCTGGACGGGCACTTGGTGCGTGCTGAGTCCATGCGCGACCTTACCGCCGCTGTTTGCATTTCATGTCCTTTTCACTCACCTCGGTGTTTTCCATCAGAGTGGAACCCATTGCATCATGAACTTCAATCCGTGTCTCCCGAATAGCATTTGGCAGCTTGTTGGGCGCTGCCTCTGTACGATGGGTCGCTAGACTTTCGCTTCTGTTTCTCCTCCGTTTCGATCGACAAGCCGTCGTCGAAGCTACGCAGCTTCACACATCGCGTCCAGTATCACGGCATGGACTTCCACGAGTTCAACCGGTGCGCTTTTCAGCGCAAATAGGCATGCTTACTTACCTACCTGAGCGACTCACTCAGCAAGGAGGACATGGATCATTACACCGTTCCATTGAAGGAGACCGATCAGCCGGACGGCAGGCTTTCAGGACGTAGGGCACTTCTGATTTCAGCAGGAGCGCAGTCTCCATTCCCTCCCTAGGATTGATCGTACCCCACGAAGCTCGAAGGCATTGATGGAGCTCCGATCTTCTTTGCTTGTAGAGTTTTCCCCTTTTTCATCTGGCCATCATCTGCTCGGATCGAGGACCGACGCTCATCCCTTGCCAGCGGTGCTGGTGCTCCGTTCGACACGTGCGGCCACCCTCACCGACGGATGTAAGAGCTAGTTTTGGCGTGAGCACATGCTCTGCGATTACGCGAGTGACGTTCCTCGGGTACGTTCGCATTGAGCTGTGCGACATGCGTAGCTGCCTCCCTCGACCGCATTGCGCGCCTCGCAGTCACATGTAGCGTGTTTTCTACATACAATCCAACGCACCAGCAAAGCATACGTCCATGGGGCCCTAATGCTGTCTTGTGTTGCAGTTCTTATCATGTCATTCTCCGAATGCAAGGTATGGCGCGACTCCACGTTTCAGATCTTGCGTCCTCATTTCAGGCCAATTTGGTGTTTCGCCTGACACAAACTCATTTAAGACGTCCGCGACCCTGCCTCGGACGCTCCCTCGACACACGATGCCCTCATCTGCTGATACTAGTGGTCGTCCTGGTGGCTCGTCATAGCAGACCACAGTTGAGTGCATTGAGGAACTTCGCGTTACACCAACAAAGTGAACCTGGGAGGGGCTAGGGAGCTCTGTGACTCGAAGACTTATTTGAAAGCTTCAAGAGTTATTGGCCCATGTGAGCAGCGTCACTCTCACCTACTGACGTCGCGGTTGCCCTGGCGGCGACGCCAAGAACGCAAGGTCGACGCAGGTACAAACAGTCCCAAACAGTCCCTCCTCCCTTGCTTGCACCTCCACTCACACCACACTCTTTACGTCCTTCTTCTTTCTACACCGAAGCTTCTCAACTCGGCTCAGTCCGACTCACCTTCCTTTCACTTCAGCTGCGGGCAGTCAGTCATTCGTTTTCCTTTGCTTAAGCTGCAGCTTTGCGCTTTTGCACGCCCAAACACAATTGCAGACACCTCGAGCGCCATCTTTGCACAGCACAGTTACCTGGAGCATTCCATAACATTCGCTTCATCTACACCATGAAGTCCATCGTTATCGCAGGCGCAGTCGCCGCAATCTTGAGCACTGCCAGCGGTCACCCTCTAAGTACGTTTTGCATGCTCGAGTGTGAAGAAGTAAAGCTGACGGCTGTCAGAATACAAGCGCGACTATGTCACTGAGGTCGTCTATATTACAGAGACTGTAGCCGATGCTGTTGTCTATGTTGACCAGGATGGCGTGCCATACTCGACCTCGACTGTGGAGCGCACAGCTGCGCCCACGTCTGTCGAGGTCTCGAAGACATCCGAGGTGACTCCTACGGGCGATCCAGCAGTGTCATCTTCTGCAGACCCAGTCTTTGCGCCTTCAGCCACCCCGTCCGTTTCTCCAGTCTCACCCACAACTGTGTCTTTGACTTCGCCTGTGGCTTCATCCGCCCAAGTTCAGAACGTGCCCACAACAACTGCTGCAGTCACTTCCGCATACATTGCCCCTCCACCACCCCCTTCCTCTTCTACCCCCGCACCGGCACCGGAGATGTCTTCACCTCCACCTGCCCCTACGCCTTCGCCGGCCGCCGCACCTGCTTCCTCTCCATCTCCCGAAATCAGCACAGACGCCGGTACCGGTCTTCCCATTGGTGTGACTTACGATCCTTTCACCGGCAGTGACCAGAACACACGCTGCAAGACTGCGGATGAGGTTGCAGATGAGTTCAGCAGGATGAGCTCGTACAAGAGTGTCCGCATCTACGGTATGGGTTGCAATATCATTCCCCTTGCTGTGCAGAATGCGAAGAAGAATGGTCAGACGATCATGGGTGGTGCCTATCTCAGCAATAAGGGCAACGGTGAGGATCTGAACACGGTCATCACTACCTGGAAGAAGACCATTGACGAGGATGCCAATGGCAGCTGGGATATCCTGAAGCTTTTCTCCGTCGAGAATGAGCGCGTCAACGATCATGACATGACTGCTTCTGAGGTCGTCGATGCCATTCGCCGTGCTCGTGACCAGCTTCGAAGCGTTGGCTACAATGGTCCAGTCGGAGCCGTTGAAACTGTGCCCGCGACCGTCGACAACCCTTCCATTTGCCAGGCATCAGATGTCGTCATGGTCAACTGCCACCCCTTCTTCGACCAGAACACTACAGCTGAGGATGCGGGTACCTTTGTAAAGGGCCAAATTGAGCTGGTCAAATCGGCTTGCAAGACCAACCGCGTAGTCATCACGGAGACTGGCTGGCCTCACCAGGGTGACGCCAACGGCAAGGCTGTTCCCTCACCCGAGAACCAAGCCAAGGCTCTTGCCTCGATTCGCAGCGAGTTCTCTTCGGATGTCTTCATCCACAACTCTTTCGACTCTCTCTGGAAGACGGACTGGGCTGGTTCCTTTGACGCCGAGCGTTACTGGGGAGTGATCCAGTAGGGGTCTGTTTGTCACTTTCAACTGGCGTTGTAGGCATACGTCGGGTGCGCAGCTAGGATCTGCGCATCCCTCATCTCACATGATGCCCACCAGCAGCTCTGGACTGCGTAAGCGTGTGGCAGGCATTTTTTGGGCCATTATGGATCATGAGGATATGCACCATATAACATAGATAGTAGTCAGACGACGAATGCATGTATGAAACGAAGCCACGGCTACTCTTGCTTGTGATGTTTGTTCCGCAGACGTGATAGCATCTTAAGGTTATACATTGATGGAAAAAGTGAGTTTTAGCTTTTAGAGAAAAGTGAGAGAAGAGTCGTGCAAGTCACGACATGATCACGCCACCGCTTGCCTACTCTGCCTGAGCATTCTTCTTCGCGGCGGCCTCGGCAACACCCTTCAGCGCAGCCGGAGCATCATCCCACGGCATGACCAGCTCGACGAACCTCATCTTCTGCGTCTCTCCACTCTTAAACTCGGCATTGCTAAACAGCTCGTCGACTTCCTTCTTGCTCTCAACCCTATACGTCAAAACACTACCCTCAGGCGCGCCAAACACCCCCGGCAGATCCTTATACTTCCACTCCTGCACATCATTATACTTATCCTCCCACCCGTGAATCAGCCGCTCAATCGTATACCCCTTATTGCACACCACAAAGATGATGGGATTCAGCTTATTCCTTATCATGGTGCTAATTTCCTGCGCTGTCAGCTGCAGACTGCCGTCGCCCGTGAATAGGATGGTGCGCTTTATCCCTGTTTCGAGCGCGGCGAGCGCGGCGCCCTGGCATGCGCCGGTCGCGTACCCGATGCTGCCCCAGAGGACTTGGCTTATGGCGTTTACGCTGGATGGGAATCGCGTTTCCCAGATGCCGAAGTTCGAGGTTCCTGTTTCGGTGAGGACGATGTCGTGGGGTTGGAGGAATTGGCCCAGCCGCGGCCAGAACCAGGCGTGTGTGATTGTTGGGTCTGGGGAGGTGAGTTCTGCGGGTGGGATGTCGTTGTTGGGGTCGGGACCGGGCTCGATGTTGAGTGTGTCGAGGTTGGAGGTTATTTTTGCGAGCACGCCGTTCATGCGCAGGCCGGGGTACTCTGAGTAGCGGACTTTGACGCCGTAGCTGTGGAAGTCGATGGTGGTGAGTTGGGATTGGCGGATTGTGAAGCCTGCGGTGTTGAAGTCGGATTTGATTGCGCCGATGCTGAGGACGAGGTCTGAGGACTCGACGCGCTCGCGTACGCCTTTGTTGCTGCCGTCGCCGGCGTAGACGCCGCCGAAGTTGGAGAGCGTTTCGTCGACGGCGCCTTTGCCCATGGGCGCGACGAAGGTGGGGAGGCCGGACTTCTTGACTAGGTCGTGGGTTTCCTTGAGGGCGCGGTGGCGGATGGCGCATGCGTCAACTAGGATGACGGGGTTCTTTGCGGCGTGGAGATACTTGAGGATGACGTCTACGACGTAGTCTTCGCGCTCCTGCTCGTTTGGTGGGTAGTTCAGGTCGAGCGGTGTGTTGAGCCTGTCGCCATCCACCTTCTTCTGGACCATGTCTGTGGGGAGAGAGATGTAGACTGGCCTTGATTGCAGAATGCATTCCCGAATGGCATTGTCGATGAGGGTGGCGGCCTCGTGGACGTGGTTCAGCATGGAGACGGCACAAGAGATCTCCTTGGACATCCTGGAGAAGACGGTAAAGTCGCCGTTGCCGAGCGTGTGGTGCAGAAGAGCGCCATCGCGCTGAGATAATGTCGAGGGGTAGCCAACAATGTGGACGATGGGAACGTATTCTGAGTATGCTCCTGCAATGGCGTTGACAGCGGACAGCTCGCCGACACCAAAGGTAGTGACGAGTGCAGAGACACCCTTTACGCGGGCGTAGCCGTCAGCGGCGTAACCTGCATTTAGCTCGTTGCAGTTGCCAACCCACTTGAGGCCGTTCTTGGGGATGTAGTCGAGGGCGACGAGATTGTAGTCGCCAGGGACGCCATGGACCGACTCGACACCGACTTGCTTGAGTCGTCGAAAGAGGTACTATAGAGAAATGAGCTTGCTAGCCTCGAAAGCTTCACGTGAAGGAGTACCCACCTCGGCAACATCGATTGGATTCTTGATATCCTGTGATCTGAGGTCTCCTGCCATTGTGCCAAGTGAGATGATCTGTATCAGCTTCGAGGCTAGATAATGGTGGTGTTCTGGTGTTGTCGAGTGGGTGATGCAATACTTTAAGCGTCCAGCTACGAGACTATGACATCAATGTTATGACCGGTTGGTGCCGGAAGGGCCACTGAAAGCAGTCTCCTCAACAGAGTTTTGAAGAGCACCGCTAAATTACATGCAACGCGACGTGGTTTAGTCAGGAACGCTCGTCAGCTCATGGCGTGAGCGAGGCGGCCTGCCAATGGCCCAAAGATAGCGTTGCGCCTCCCATGCGGCTCTTGCTGGAGATGGATCGACAGATGGTCTCGTCCTGGTGGTCTGCCGCGATAAGGACGAGACCTCACAGCGCATTGTCAGAGATGAGTGGTGAGACGCAGAAGACCGCATGCGATGTTGATGTTGGTCGAAAGAGTGGCTGCAGGCAGTGCAGGGGGAGTGCAGCCGCAACACGGCCGGTCTGTGGTAAGGGGGCATCATTTCATGGCCGTGTGCTTCATGGCCCTGGTGGTGTGTCTGCCAGCGAGCCCACTCATGGCCGTTGCCACGAACATGGCAGCACTGTCACTGCTACTGCTGTCAACCCTGCTCTGATCTCTTGCAACGCCCGCAAGACGCCCAGGCCCGGAAGCGAGTCCACGGCCAGCCGTTGACAGGCATGGTCAGCCCCGGCTAGCTTGTCTCAGCGGCGTCTGTCGTGTGCAGCAGGCCGCGCACCTCAGCTTGCAGGCGCAGCTCTGGCGGGATCGAGCGGTGCTGCAGCGGAGGGCGCAGGCTCCAACACCATCGTGCCTGTTGCGCATGCAGCTCCTGTTTGCGCGCCCGTTGTCTGCATCTCCAGCGTCCCTCGCGCAGCCTCGTATACGCGTAACGGCGGCGGCTGCTTTGTCTGCGACGGCTGGGCTGTAAGCGCCCGCCAGACGTCGAGCGCGCACCCTCCCGCGGTTGCGCCCAGCTAGCTCTCCAGCGGGCCTCTCGTGCTGGCAACGCCCGCGCCGGCGATCCCCTCACTGCTGCGAATACCACCGGGAGACACGAGACGGTGACGGTTGATGCGCCCGCCCGCCGCGCCCATCGACCCCAGACGGCGCGCTGCAGCTGCTGCCCGCTAGAAGCGCGCGTACCCACTCCGCAACCCGTCCTCAGTCTGACAGGGAGCACGGAGCCTCCCCAGAGCCAGGCAAGATCTGTTTGCTGAGCCTCCACGACAGCCCAAAGGCCCTCGAGCGGCGACGCAGCACGCAGCCCGCAGCCCGCAGACTCCCGGGCTCCTGCACTGCACTGCTGCACGGCCGGCATGCTGCCATAGGGAGCTCCTCGACCTCCCTCCCCGTGCGCAGGCTACGACCAGAGCGCCGCGCCCACGCTCCCCGTCGGCGTCCCCTTCGCAGCAGTCGCTCCCACCACCGCCGCAGCGCTCGCGGTGCTCCGCCAGCTCCCCGCCATGTACCAGCTCCCCCCTCCCCCTCGCCAGCCCGCGTCGGCGCCCGCGCAGCACATGGGCCTGCCACCGCCGCCGCCGCGGCCCTCGACAGGCATGAACATGCCCCCTCCTCCCCACACCGGTGGCTACGGCGTCGGGGGCTGGGGCGCTCCTCCTCAGCAGCGCCCCCAGCAGCAACAACAGGCGTACCCGCAGCCGGGCTACAACCCGAGCCTCTACCAGGGCTACCAGCAGCAGCACCTGCCCCCTCCCCCCGGGCCCCCTCCGCTGCAGCAGCAGGTCGAGGCGCCGCTCACGTCGGCCACATACATCCCAGACGGCGAGTCGTTTGGGCCCGGCGTGGGCATACCCGCCCTGCAGTCGCACTCCAACAGACAATACTCGGAGCCGACCTTCTACCGCGAGGATGGCTTCCCTCCGAATGCTGACATGTCAGGCACAAGCTTCCTCAACCTCCACGACAGCGTCCAGAGCGTGCAGTATGGCTCCAGCGCCCCCGTCAACTTCCCTTCCGCCCAGAACCACCGCGGCCACCCCGGCTACGACCAATCCTCGGCCACCATGCAGAATCACACCAACACCTACCACCGTCCAGACGGCCCCGTGTCACCGCCCATTACCGAACCGCAATGGCCCGCCGAGACCGTGCAACGTTGGCTGGCAGACCATGGCTTTTCCAAAGACTGGCAGGAGACGTTCAGGACCTTGGGCTTGGAAGGGTCGAGGTTTCTCGATATTGGCCGAGGACACGGCTCCAAGGGCAACGTCGCCATGATGCATCAGGTCATCTTCCCCCAGCTCGCTAAGCAGACCACAGCAAGTGGCACGGGCTGGGACCAGAACAGGGAAAGGGACGAAGGACGTAAGCTGCGTCGACTTGTGCGTCAAATTGTCGAGACTGGCAGTTCTGGACCTGTGCGCGTACCCCAGCGCACCGATACAGGCATGACTGGAAGTGCAGGAACTGATGGCGGCGTCGAGCACTCGCCTTTCATGCCGCCGAACATCCAGGGCTTTGGGTCGACACCCACTACAGCTGGCAATGGCGAAGAGAGCCCCGGCAGACACATGCTCCTGCATTCCCCGTCGGCTTCAGGGCCTCCGCGCCGAATCTCGACGCAGCAAAGGAACTTCACAGCACCGACCATTGGACCACCGCCAGATTACTCAGAAGGCCGCAGCGCATTCTCGAAAGAAGTGCTTCGCGAACTGGAACCAAACGCAAAACGCCACAGCCCAAATGTTTCTGGAGACTTCGGGCCTTCTGCATTTGGATCGCATCGACAAGCAAGCCCACAGCACAGTCCGGCGCTCTCCTCTGCGCGGCTTGCTACCAATGGAGGCCAGCTCAGTGCAGGAATTGCAGCCAATGGGCAGCGTTACTATTCACATGCTCGCGGCAATAGCTCAGAGTCGAACCTGTCCACATTTGCCAACACTGGCTCAGGCCCGCCCACAGGACGTTCCTTTATGGAAAATCGGTCAGAAAGTCGCAATGAGAACAAGAGAAACGCACTCGAGGCCAACCGGCCAGGGACCGGCTTCTCACGTTACGACAATGCAGAGCCGTTGAGCGCCAAAGACCACCACAAGGGCTTCTTTGGCAAAATCATGGGCAGAGATAGGAAGAAACTGGACAGCCATCCATCTCCAGATGACACAAGCCTTGACTCTCCCACAAGTCCGGCAAGCCATAGACACCACCCGAGTGGATCGTTCTTTGGCAAATCAGGCATGAACTCGAGCGAGACTTCGCTGAACGAGCGTTCCCCTTCACGAAGATCCGCACAGACGGACGCTGACAGCCGGTTGTCTGGTCGTACGCGGAATTCGATGCGAGATGAGCGGAGATTTGCATTTGTCACACCGGACGGCTGGAATTATCGTCTGATCGACATCACCAATGCAGACAGCCCTGCAGCTATACGCCGCCTATGTTGCGAAGAACTGAGCTCTGGCCTTAGTCAGATGCCCGGAGTCGAGTTGTTCATGACGTCGCCGGGACAGTACGAACATGACGATGCTCTGACCGACAACGGCCTCATGAAGGCTCGTTCACAATTCGGTAACAAGTTCGGCGAGTTGAAGATCTTCGTAAGGATTCCTCAAGAAGGCACAAGCGCAGCTTCGACGGGTCTCGGTGTCTCAGTATCGCAATCGAATGGCCTGGATGTCAATTCTCAGGCTGGATCTCCTGGTGGTCTCAAATCAGGGGAATCGACCCTCGTACCTGCACAGGCTGCAGCGTTGCGTAAACTGACCGAGAAGGAAGACCCCAACGCGAAGGCCAGCTCGAGTCGTCTGAATGTGGGTGGAAGACCGACGGAGCCTTCATGGGCAGCTGGCGATGATGCCTCCGAGCAAGAGCGTCGCAGGATGCTTGAGCTGGCTGCTGAGGAGCACCGCAAGGAGACTAAGCGCAAGCAGGAAGAATACCTCAAAGGCCGCATGGCTCGGCTAAAGGGCAACAGCCCTGATCACGTGTCAGTGTCCGGTGACAGTCTTGGGTTCCGCAGCGCTGGTGTCATTGACTTCGACGAGCCGCGCATCTCTCCCTACGAGGAGATCAAGCGGCCTTTCGAACCTCTAAAGGCCAACAAGGAGATCGTGCCCAAGCGAGCGCCACCGCCCGTGCCAGCCGACACAACCACACTTCTCAAGGCTAACTCGCTATCAAGGAGCAAGACTCGTCCGCCATCATGGCCAGAGGGTGACGACGTATCGTCCAAACGGAAATCAGGTGATTCCGAGTCCGCCAAACGCAAGGCGATTCCCCAAGGTCCAAGTGGTCTTTCGAATATCGCAGCTGCCATCATTGGAGCAGGTATCGCTGGTGGCTCTGTCGGAGCAGCCAATAAAGCGTTTCCCAAGCCTCCGCCCAAGGGGGAAATGTCTGATTCATCACCTGAAAGTGTCCGTCCTTCTCAGCAAGTCCTGAAGGACAGCGGGTTTGGAGGCGTGGCCGGATCTGGTAGGCACAGTCCAGGTGGGTCTCCTCGCACCCCGGGCGACATTACAATGAGCAAGGGCAACATTCCGTTCATAATTCCTGAATATGTGGAAGCATCACAAGACGATGTGGCCTTTGATAAGCCGAGTCTTGACCTTACGATGCCTACACCACCCCGTCCTACAGAGGATGAAGAACAGCGGCCACGCTCAGCAGAGTTCAGCCCTACATCTGCTCGCGCGCCCAACAACACGCTCACAAGAGAGTCATCGAGGGTGTCGATTTACGGACCAACACACGAATTCGAGGAAGCGCGCGTGTCTTTCCATAACACTGCACCGAACCTTGACTCGGTTGATTCTGACGATGATGACTCTGACGATGGTCTGTTTGCAGCGCCTCTCGCTGGGCGCAGTCCTCCAGCGCCAGCAAGGACTGTGTCCATTGCCAGGAATACTAGCGGCCATCGCGCACAGCGCCCCAATTTAAAGCTCAAGACATCACGATCGAAGAACTCGCTGGCGCAAGTGGCAGAACAGCAGGAACAAGCTGCGACGGACGATCGCCAATCGCTCAATAGCGAGAAGATCCCCGAGTCGGCCACCTCTGCAGCGTACACCGACTCGCCTCGTGACGAGCCTGAGTTCAATCGTCGTGACTCGTTTGCCAGCAATGTATGGGCCAACCGTCCTCCCGCTGAAGCTCTCGTGGACCACCTCGACGAGCTCTTCCCGAACGTCAATCTGGATCAACCGATGCTCGAGGAAGACGAGGCGGACTCGTCAGACCCACCCACCGACTCTTCAAATGTGTCAAATGCCAGCACGGCAACGTTGACACCAATGTCCTCCCTCGATACGCCTGCGCCTGCCAATCCAACATTGAGTCGAGGCCAGACTGGACTTCAGTCTATTGCACAACGTAACATGCGGAAGTCTGGTGTCGGGCTTGGGCGCACAAAGTCTATTCGTGAGGTTGTCAAGTCCCAATATAATCCGAACAGAGGACCGATGCCAGGTCAGCCCGTACCTGTGGGTCCCTCACGGGTCGCCACCCTCCGCAATGGGAGTGACATTGTAAGAAGGAAGTCAACTAAGATGTTCCACGCAAGAATCGAGCAGGTCAAGCCATCCCGAGGGTCTCGACTCATTCAGCTGGAGACCATCCCCCAGGATACACTTCCCCAGATGCAACGACAGCCAACATTCAAATGGATGAAGGGTCAGCTCATCGGCAAGGGCACATTCGGTCGTGTCTACCTAGGTATGAACATCACCACCGGTGAGCTTATCGCAGTCAAGCAAGTCGAAGTCAATGCGAAAGCAGCTGGATCAGACAAGGACAAGATCAAGGAGCTAGTGAAGAGCCTCGATCAGGAAATCGACACGATGCAGCACCTCGACCACCCCAACATCGTCCAATACCTCGGATGCGAGCGCAAAGAATACAGCATCTCCATCTTCCTCGAGTATATCTCTGGTGGCTCAGTCGGCTCTTGTATCCGCAAGCACGGTAAATTCGAAGAATCCGTCGTCAGCTCGCTGACCCGGCAAACACTGCTTGGTCTCTCCTACCTCCATCGTGAGGGCATCCTGCACCGCGATCTCAAAGCCGACAACATCCTGCTCGACCTCGACGGCACCTGCAAAATCTCCGACTTCGGCATCTCCAAAAAAAGCGACAACATCTACGGCAACGACGTCACAAACTCCATGCAAGGCTCCGTCTTCTGGATGGCCCCCGAAGTCATCCGCTCACAGGGCCAGGGCTACAGCGCCAAAGTCGACATCTGGTCCCTGGGCTGCGTCGTCCTCGAAATGTTCGCCGGCAAGCGTCCCTGGTCCCGCGAGGAAGCCATCGGCGCAATCTACAAACTGGGCTCTTTGAACCAGGCGCCCCCGATCCCGGACGATGTTAGCAAAAACATCAGCATCGAGGGATTGAGCTTCATGTACGACTGCTTCACTATCGACCCGACTGAACGGCCCACGGCAGAGACGCTGCTCCGCGCTCCGTTCTGCTTCTCGGATCCTAATTACAATTTCTTGGATACGGAATTGTATGCGAAAATCAGGGGCGCGTTCCAATAGAGTGCTTGGTAGCAGTCGGGGGTTTCTTCTTCGCTCTTCTCCGTGTGTATTTCGATAGGATTATATACCCCTCTTCCTCATCCTCTTTACATTTACCCACTTTCCTTTTCCTTTCTCTTTCCCTTTCTCTTTCCCTTTCAACTTCTGCTTTGTACCACTTCACACACCATACAAGATTAGGGTAGATGGACCACGATATCAATGCCAACTTCTTCACCGTGCTCGTCTTCCCCCCCCCCCCCCCCCCCCAAATCAAAATAACTTGCTTGCTGTCACGAGTCATTCTGCAGCGTTGCATGCCTCACGCTCGACACGTCAGTCTATCTCGATGAGACGAGTCCATGGCCGCGCCGGCGCACACGGCACGGAGTCCGCGTGGCGCGCAGTCGAAAGTTCTTGCTGTGCCACGAGACGGGGACAAGGATCCCTCACCTCCCCACGTTAAGCCAGCCGCACCGCCACGCCAGCGCGTCATGGCGCAATATAGACACTCCGAGCGAGACCAGCCCTGCAGCAGTCGCCATGGATGCGCGGCTCGAAAACGGAGCACGCCTCGCACGTGGCAAGTTTACATGCGAAGACGTCAAATAGTAAACGGTCGGCGAAGCAAGGAAACAAGATCCCCGCGTCAAAGTACATTGAAGGTATTATGCAAAGAGAAAAAAAAAAAAAAGGTATACACATGTCCAAATCTTCTCTAACCCCCCCCCCCCCCCCCCCCCCGCTTTATTCAATTCTCGATTCCCACCTCACATCTCAGCGTACAAGAAATTGCCGTCCTGGTCCACATACTCAATCGTCTGCTTCGTGGCGCAGTAGCCCTGCTCGTCCCACGGCATGCTGGGGTAGCTTGTCCCCGGGGCCGCTGCGGCGGACTCGCTGTAATCGTCGCCCTCTGGGAGCGCGATATCGATGGGGGTAGGTTTGTAAACAAAGGGTTTGCCGGCCGGCTTGCCCTCGGTCGCCTTGGGGAGTTGCTGGTACGGGGCGGAGAGGTCGGGGAGCTCGTCGGGGGAAGCGGCGGGGACGACTTTTGTGCATTTGGCCGAGACGTGGAAGTTGGGGATGGAGTCTGGGTTGAGCTCGCCCTTGACGCCGACGACTTTGTAGTACAGGTTAGAGGCTAGGTAGGGCTCGACGTCGGAGGGGTGCAGGGATTTGAGTTCGCCGGCGGCTTCTTTGCCTTGGAGGCAGGTTGTTAGAGGGAGCGAGCCAGAGGTCATGACGGGGTAGGTCGAGTTCATGACCATCTGGCCGCCGAGCACACCGTAGGCGCCGACGTAGTTGGGGTCCTGAGTGTAGTCGGTCGATGGGTCGTAGTCGGCCTCGCCGCTGGTGCCGTTGGTGTAGGGGGCAGTGGAGTTGGAGATCGGGTAGGGCGCGGTCGAGTTTGACGTTGAGTTCGACGTCGAGTTCGAGCTGGGCTTGCCGATGAAGCAGTGGACGGTGTAAGAGCCCTCCATGGCGTACTTGTCAGCAATGATGTTGAGAACGTGGTGGTAGTCGCCCTCCTTCAGAGGACGGCCCTGGTATTGGCCAGTCTCCGAGGAAGTCTCGTTGTCTGCACGTCTGCTCAGAGTGCGTTGCCCAGCACCGTAGAGCTGCGAAACAGCGCGGGCAACCTGGGAGTAGGTGCGCTCGCTAGTCTCGGGGTAGTGGTAGCCAAGGACACGGGTCTCCCTGACATCTTGAGATGTGAAGTAGTCACCGCGGTTGTTCTTGGTGAACGGCTTGAGAGGAGTGTAGCTGTTCTTGGGCTCACCCTGGTTCCACTGAGCCATGCCGTGGTTGATGTTACCGTTTGCAACGTACGTGTCGGGGACGATCAGCTGGTACATGGCAAGCAGACGATCGATGTTGGTGTGGTGGAGCCAGAAGATGGGGTCGAAGGAAGAGATGTCGAGGTAGTACATGTGGCCACCGGACTCACCGCCAGCGGTGTTGTGCACGGCGTCGTGAATAGACTCGAAGCTGTCAACACCGCTGCCACTCAGGTCAGTGCGGACACCAATCTGGGTAGTGGAGGCAGCGCCCCATGGCTGCTTGCTGGAGAACACGGCAAAGACACGATCACGGAGAGATGTGCGCATGGCGTTGAAGCGGGCGTTCATCTCGTTGTTGTTGCTGCGAGTAGGATTGGCAACAGGACGACGGAGAGTGCTGGGCCAGTTGTTCCATGGTCCACCACCCATCTCAGAGGGGAGAGAGCTGCCCCAGCTGTACGAGTACAGAGGGTTGGGGATAGTGGTGCGGCCAGAAGGCTTCGTCACAGTGACGGTCTGGTCGCGAATCTGGGTAGGAACGGTAGCGCTACCGCCATCCTGCGCCCAATCCCAGTAAGGCATGCGCAGGGTCGAGGCAGCCTGTTGCCAGCGGCTGCGCTGGCTCTGAGGGAACGAGTCAATGACCTCCTGGATGCTCTGGTACAGGGCTTGCTCGAAGATGGCAAGGTAGGGCCTGTGCCAGGAACCGAACAAAGTCTGCGCGTGAGGGCAGAAACCGGCCTGGTTGACCAGAGGAGTGGGGAAGTTGTTCCAGGTCACGAAAGGACGGCCATGAACACCAACGACCTGGTAGTACGAAAGCCTGTCGTTCTTATCCTTGGCCTGGAACCTCTCCATACCGAGCAGGTACAGGTTCCACTGGTCGGCATTCTGCGCCAACTGACGGATCTCGAGACGGGGAGCAGAGACACGACCGTTGCTGTTGCAGGTGCCATCGCTGCCGGTGCTTGTGCTGCAGACACCGGTGATGGAGGTGTAGCCACTCGACTGGCGAGCAACCAGGCTGTCAGCGATCTCGTCAATCTGCCTCTTCAGAATGGCATCGTTGGAGTCGGAATGGCGAGCGTGGTGTTGGTGGTGGTGCGCTCCGTGCCCGAGAGCAGCTGTGAACTGGAGGAAGGCAAAAAAGGCGAACAACATGGTGGTCATGTTCTGGGGCTTGCTGAAGTTTGCCATGGTGAATACAATGCTATGCTATGCACTTTTTGAGAAGAACGGCCAGGAGAAAGGAATCAAATGCTGAACTGCGATTAAAGAGAGCGATGCGTGTCCAAAAGAGCGTAACGACGTTGGATCGAGTCCTCGGTCTGTAAGAGGGAAAAGTCGAGTCCTGAACAGAAACCCCGACGTCAAAGACAACGAAGAATCAGAGGTTTACCGCGGACAGGCAGAGGCGGCCTGTCGGGTCATATATCAAACATCCTATTCCTAGCCATGCTCGACTAGGGTTGGACTAATCCCGTGTCGTGCCCAGTGCAGGTGAGGTGGTGGATAGGAGCTGGTGGCGCGGTCGCGTTCGTCTTCGTGGCGCTGTGGTTGGCCAGTCGCCCAAGATGGCGGAGTCTCTGTCGGTGAAACAACCGATGCGCCCCTGACTATTCCCAAAAAGTGCAGAGCCGCGGGCGCTTGGACGGCATCAATTGCTGAAGGGGAAAGCTTCAAAGCAAGCTCGTGCCAGCTCCGCCAGATGCTGCAACCAAGCCTCGTGTCCTGGAGATAAAGGCACCTCTCCCGCCGTGCGACTTGAGACGGTTGTATACGAACGTGGAGATGCTTACAGTGCTGGTGAGACTGACGACCCGCTCGTTCTCGCACGAAATGGAGAGCGAGCTCGAGCACACTGGCCCACGGGACCCGCTATGCGGCTCGCAGTCCATCGCCCAAAGCCGCTACTCGCACAGCCACGGCGCAGGAGTCAAGACACCGAACAGCTTCCAATTCGGTGCAGTCGTCAGCGGTGGTTTGGGCCATGGCAATCGCTGCATAGCGAACCACGGGACGAATCGTTGCTGTTTAGACGACGTCCCCAGTGCCCTCCTTCCCCTTTGCAGCTGTCGAATTTCAGCGTCGACTCTTTTGGTTGGGGACATCGCAGGCATCTCGAAAGCAGGACTGATTACCGCTCGCTCTTTCCTCATCCGCAGGCGTGCCAAATTAGAGGATGCGGTGATCTGCTTGCGCATCCACAACTTTTCGTGCGTGGAGCCGAGGCAGAAGCGAATGTTTCACCATCGACACCCACGGCCACCAATCGTTCCACATATCATCGCGGTGCAAAGTTGCCCATTCGACAGTTGTTTCGACTGCATGCAGCCAGCGAATGCTTGACTGCACAAGCAACGCTCGCATGTGTTGGGAGGGGCCGGATCGCCGGACACTATCCCAACAGGATGCGGTGGGGCAAGGAATCTCCATGCACTCGTCAGGATCTCTTAGCGCGCCGTACGAGCGCATACACGAGTGATGTACGGCCGGTACAGTATGACGTCCTCGCCTGCAGGAACCCTCCACAAACATGAGCACGATTCGAGTATACGTACAAACCCCGTTCATACGTGTAGATCAGCATTTCGGCACCTCCATGCATACGCGTCACATGTGACTGACGCCTGGCAGAAAGTGAGCTTGTCGAGTTTCTCATGTGGGGAAACTGCACGAGGTGTACGATGCCTGACAGTCGAACACCGTGTGGCCATCTCAGAGCGACTCCAGCACCCCTTATGTTCTTCGATGCACGCCATCTCACGTTCGTGAGGCTTTGCAGACTGCACAGATTAAACATGACATCACCACACGGATAAAAAAAAATAAGTCGATCAGACAAGAACTCGTTCTCCATGCCAACGAAACGGGCTCTAGCAGCTCTGCTCATACTCAGTACGTGGGGGTATCTCAAACGCCAAAAAACCAAACACAATCGCGCTATGCCATGCCAAACAGCCACTCTGCCATCTACACCATATGCCTACACCGCGTCAGCTCAAAGTCTTGGCGTCGCCAAAACAACAGCACTTACCACAGTGATCCTCCGCGGAAAAACCTACGCAGGTCTTAGCACTCTCCATGCAAGAATTCATCCCGTGTGAGAGGGTGAGGTCACATGACGACGCACTTTGATTCGGCATACACCTCACCGTACTGGTCGATGCCAGCCATGTGCTCGTTGTAGCGCTGCTTGGCCTTGACTTCGTCGGGGAACCATTTCTTCAGGAACACGGCGAGTTCGTTGTCGAGGTTATCTGGTTTATGTTAGTGGCGTATCCAGATTGAGATGCTGTGCTGGGCTGGGGTGCAACGAACCTGAATTAGCGTCGAAGACGGACTTTGCTCTGCAAAAGGGGCAATTGTGCTGTTTGTTGTTCTGCATGACGATCAAGCAGCGTATGCAAAACACATGGCCGCAGGACAGTTTCACAGGGCGCCACTCAATCTCGCAGCACATGGGGCAGCTGTAGTCGTCGAGCTGGGGCACGCTGCTGAGGATGCGGGTGTTGACCTCTGCGCAGACGGCCTTGGCCAGGTGCTCGCTGAACTGCGGGTACGCGACCTGTCTGGGGAACGAGCGCTTGACGCCCAGCGCGGTGCGCTTGTCGAATTTCTTGAGGATCTTGAGCATGGCGGCGTGGTTGATCTCGCCGAAGCGCAGACCCTGCAGGATCTCGCGGTTGATGTGCATGAACGTGTTGAGGGCGGCCATGTTTTCTTTCTTCTTGAATTGCTCGACGAGGCCGGCGCGCGCGATTTTGTTGCTGAATTCGGCGAGGCGCTGGGTTGCTTTGTCGGCGTCGTGGGATTTGTGGTCTGCTTCGGTGGTGCCGAAGAAGATGCCTTCCTCGATGTACATTTGGAAGACTTGGCGCCATGCGGTGATGGTTTTCTTGTTGGAGCGCTTGTTTGCGTCGGTGAGTTTGGCGATTTGGCCGCCGAGTTGTTCGATGGAGTTGTGCATGCGCTTTTCCTCGCGCTCTTGCAGCTTCTCGAGCCCGGCGATGGAGCTGGTGAGTTGGGTGAAGAACTCGGTGTCGGATGTCAGAGGGACTTCGACGGTGCGGTAGCCGGGTCGTAAGCCATGGACTGCGCCTGTGGCTAGGTCTTGGGCTTTTTGGGAATCTGCGTCTTCGAACACACGCAGGTCGGTCATGCCGGTTTCTACGGCGAGCATTTGCAGCTTGCGCTTTGTCTCGTCGTCGAGACTGGCGCTGTCGACATGGCCGTTGTTCTCGTTCACGTAGAACAGCAATTTTGGGTGGAACGGCTTCTTCGCCTTGGGTGACGTGGTTCCGGCCGCGTCGCCATTCAGGATGTACTCGAAGGGGCGATCCATGTCGCCTTCCTGGCCGGCAGAGGCATTGTAGTCCTCGACATGCTTCAGCAGCTTCGACAGGGTGTGCGGATCCAGGCCAACCTGCTGCAGCTCGTCGGTCAGGCGGTTGATGACCTTCTTGAGCTGGCTGTAGGAGATGGCCGAGTCGACCCACTCGGGCGGGAATCCTTCGTTCCGCAGGCACTGCTTGAAAACGTGGCCGAACTTCATCTTCGGTTGCAGCTGCGTTGGTGCGGTGCTCGAACCGTGGGTGGCGGATAGGGCTGGCGACTCAAGGGCTGGGACACAACCACGTGGGCGCGGGGGCAGTCCTGGGTGGCTCGCTGGCCGCTGTCAAGCTTTGTCCGGATCTCAGCCGCTGCAAGTGATTTCTAGGGCTCAAGCCAGCACCCTGTGGCGATCAAACGGTGATGCAGGTGCATTCAACGCCTTGAGGTCGCGGGGTCTTGAAGTCGTGAGGACGTGATGGGGGCCAACGTTTTCTGCGCGTTTGTTGGGATCCTGTGGCTGCGATCTTGTCCGGTGGTCATGTGTGTACACGGGGTGGATCGACTGCCAGGGCTCCAGTGAATCTCCAGTGAATCTCCAGTGAATCTCCAGTGAATCTCCAGTGAATCTCCAGTCTTGCTCTGCAGGATCACGCCGCTGCGGGGGATGTGCGCTTTATGAAGAAAAAGAAAGGCGCGACGTGCGTCAACGGTGAAAATTGCGCAGCCCATTTCGGTGCTGTGGCTAGACTGCTCCCGGGCATGTGGCTCTTTGACGTGCTGTCGCCTCGTCACTGCTGGCTCAGGTTTTTCGCCTGCCGCCCAATCACCGCCCGCGCGCAGAGTGGTTCCGAGCTGGTTCCGATGACATCGGCGCCGCGCTTCGAACATTTTTAGACTGCTTCGGGCTCGAGCCACTCCGGCGCAGCAACTCGAGCGAGCGCTGAGCAACTGAAGCCTGACTTGTCCGCGGCATGGGCGCATCGCAGTCGACGGGCGGCGCTGCTGAGCAGCAGGAGAGCGGGGCCATCAAGACCAGCTACTACGAGCTGCTGGGCGTGGAGAGAGCCGCGACGCAAGACGAGTGCGTCATGCTGTGGCTCGCATTCACACACACAACATTGCTGATCTGGACAGACTCAAGAAGGCGTACCGCAGAAAGGCGCTCGAGCTGCACCCGGACCGCAACTATGGCGACGTCGAGCGCACCACCGCCCTCTTCGCCGACGTGCAGCACGCCTACCAGGTCCTGTCCGACGCGCAGGAGCGCGCCTGGTACGATGCACACGAGGCCGACATTCTGCGCGGCGGCACCGGCGAGGGCCAGGGCGAGGACCAGTACCAGGGGAACATGAAGGTCACGACGCCCGAGGACATCACGCGCATGATGGGACGCTTCCGCAGCAACGTCCAGTACACGGACGCACCGAGCGGCTTCTTCGGCTTCGTGCGGGAGACGTTCGAGCAGCTCGCCAAGGAGGAAGAGTACGCCGCCGACTATGAGGACGTGGCCATCCCCAACTACCCCTCCTTCGGCCACCAGGACGACGACTACGAGGGCGTAGTGCGCGACTTCTACGCCGCCTGGGACGGCTTTGCGACGGCGAAGAGCTTCGCCTGGCTGGACGTGTACCGCCTCGCAGACGCCCCGGACCGCTACACGAGGCGCCTGGCAGAGAAGGAGAACAAAAAGCACCGCGACGACGGGCGGCGCGAGTTCAACGACGCAGTCCGGACATTGGTAGCCTTCGTCCGCAAGCGAGATCCCCGATACACACCCGACACGCGGTCCGCCGAGGACAAAGCCCAAGCCCAGCGTGAGCAGAGGAAGGCGCAAGCAGCGAGAGCCCGCGCCGAGCTCAACGCAAAGCTGGAGCGCGACGCACAGGAGCTGCCGAGCTGGGCCACAGAGAGGCCCGCAAGCGAGCTGGAGGAGTCGGAGGACGAGATCGAGGAGGAGCACTTTGAATGTGTCGCCTGCAACAAGACGTTCAAGAGCGAGCGCCAGTACGAGGCACACGAGAAGAGCAAGAAGCACCAGAAAGCGCTCAAGGACCTGAAGAGGAAGATGCAAAAGGACAATGCACATCTGGATCTCGACGACTTTGGGGCCGCCAGCAGTGGCGCCGTGACCCCTGCCGAGGACTACAACGATGCAGTGGAGGCGCAGACATACACACTGGTGGATGATGATGTGGAGCATGTCACGACAAAGGCGGAAGACCTCGACTTGGAAGACACAGCACCCAACGCAGACCAAGAAGCAGAGCCCAAGCCTGTACCTCTCGCTGACGACGCACCTCCCCCAAAGCCAGCCGATGACGATGAAGACGATGAAGACGACGAATACGCTTCCCGCTCCGACATCGAAGCCCGCCTCGCCGGCATGGCATCCACCAGCGCATCGACGCCTCAGCCCGGTACGGAGACCCCAGACATCGAGGCACCAAACGACGAAACGCAAGGGCCGAAGCTGGGTGCAGCTGCAAAAAAGCGCGCAAAAAGGGCCGCAAAACAAGCGGAGGCAGACCAATCTGCCAGTGCAAGCGGGATCAAGTGCGCCGGGTGCGATGCCGACTTCCCTTCCAAGACCAAGATGCACGATCACCTCAAGAAGTTCCCCAAGCATGCCGCATTGAAGACCGTGCCGACTGGCGGAAAGAAGGGCAAGAGGAAGTAGATGGATATGCCATGATACGAGTTACGAATTATGAGTGCATTGGGCTGGTGCATTAAACCGGAACAGTCGGAAAGAGAGGTTGCATTGGATCGGCGTGTGTTGCTTGGAGGGCTCCATCTGTAGACGCGGCTGTTGTTTGGAAGGAAAGAGCTCAGGACTGCTCCTTCCCACAAGGTACTGTGGTTGGTTTCGCATTACAATGACAACACCAGCATCTTCAATACATCAAGTACACGTATATCTATCCAACACATACACGACTTACGCAGCCAGCCAAGAATAGAGATAATGCTCGATCAGCATACTCGCTTAAGCACTCCGCCCCATCGATCTCGGGATATCCGCGAAGCCTCTCTCACCATGCCGCTTGCGGAATGAGGAACCACAGCCCGTCAGCACGGGATGTGAGGCGTCAGCATGCGGCTGAGCACCGCAATTTGCACACTGGTATATAACAAAGGGCAGCGGTGATTCTCATTTTCATCGGTTAGCCACCCGCTCGTCGGACGGCCCCAGACAACACCATGGCTGCCAACACGTACTACAACACGCACATTCCAGCGGCGCATGAGCAGCAACAACACCTCCTCGCACACGCCTCGCCCGTGAGTGACCAATTCAGTCACCCATCGACCCCCCTCAAGCCACTCCATTTCGTCTCCGAGACGAACTACCATCACGACCACATCGAAAAGCACGCCAATCTCCACTCCGCACTCCACTTCGACACCGTACACTCACCCCTTCCACCCCCCCAGACCCTCAAATCTCTCATCCGCCATCTCCGCATCCTATCCCGCACCCTCACCCTCCTCACTCCCTCGCCGTCCTAACCCCCCTCTCCCTTACCCTCGCCAAATTCCTCAAAACCCAAACCACACACCCAGACGGCAGCACCGCTTCCCGCACAGCATGGGCCCGCGACCCCCGCGTCTGGCCCACACACGCCTATCTCAGCGTCGCGCTGACCAGCACCGTGCTCGATTTCTGCACGGTGCTAAGCTACGGATTCGGCGTGCGGCGTGCTAATACCGCAGCGTACATCGCGAGCGTGTTCGCGTGGCTCGATGGGCTGGGGAGTGCGGGGGTGTGGGGAGCTGCTGCTGTGGTGTATAGGAGCGAGAAGGATGGGCCGGGGAAGAGCGATGATGTTTGGGGGTGGACGTGTAGTCCGGCTGCGAGGGCGATTCAGGGGTGTTTGTGGAGGAGGTTGATTTTGGGAGGTGTTGTAGTGTGCAGAGTGCGAGTTGGTATGTGGAGGTGGTGAGGGCGGTGGCGGCGGTGGTGGCGGTTGAAGTTTATGTGCTGGTGTGGAGGAGGGTGGAGAGGTTGGAGAAGGTTGGGCGGCAGGGTAGTTGTGGGTGTTGATGTGTACGAGTTGTGCAAGGATTTAGAGGGTGAAAGTTCAATGGACCATGGATGTCGGGACATGGCATGAGGCGTGGACTTCACGAGTAGACTGACTGGAGATATCGCCTTCGATTGGGAGCTCAGCACAATTCATGCCATCTCAGAGGTTGCATATCTCAAGACGCAGCAATTCAGAGTGAGTCCATGGTACAAGTCGTCGCATGGTTGAGATCCGGTTGCATGAAGACGACCGTGGAATGAGTGCGGCAGTTAGGGGCCCCGCTTTTGCCGCCGCGGAAGCTTGATCTCGTTGGCGTGAGCTTGTTAGCGGCTCCTCTTCTCCACGGCTCCGTGCAAACCTCCTCGTTGATAGGCCTATCTGCCCTGAGCTCGCCCATCGTTTCTTGGATTCAGATCCAGATGCGTTACAATCCTGCGCGATAACCGCACCATCCTATCAAGCCAGCGGGAACCATGACAGGTTCACTAGCAGGGAATAACCGACCGCTGGCGTGCGTAGAAGAAGTTTCTTCGTTTTAAAGTTGGAATTCCTCGCAAACCTCACTCTCGTGTCGATTTTGTCGCGCGTTTGGTGTTCCCTCAGTGCATCATGGCTTCGAACGACCCCGGGCTTGCGCCTCTCACCGCGCCAGCTGAAGATCCCGTGAAGGGCGCCGTCGACATCCCAACAATCGCCGCAGAGACGCCAGTTGCGCCTGATCAGTTCGACCCCCAGTACGAGACGACCAGGAAAGAGATATGGGCATACTACTCATACTACGTCGGCGACAATGGGCTTACGCTGTTCAACTTTGGTCCCACGGCTTTCCAAAACCTCATGTATCAGGCCGCAGGCGACTCCGAGATCCTCCATTTCTTCGGCAGAGACAGGACCATCAACAGCATCGTCCTTCTTAGCAACGGCATCAGTTTCGCCATCCAGATTGTAGTCTTCTTCATCCTGGGTTCCTTTGCTGATTTCGGCTCCTGGCGACCAAATATCCTGATCGTGCTTTCCGTCATTGCCTTTAGCATCGGATTCGGCTGGCTCGGCGTTCACACCCAAGAGGACTGGCACATTGGTGTAGGACTCTACATCGTAGGCCTCATCGCGTATCAAACCACCATTACATTCTGGACAGCCGCGTTCCCCGGACTAGCTCGCAACACAAAAGACCTGCGAATCAAGGCCGATGAGTTCGCTGAGGGGCGCATCACCCGCGCAGAATACGATTTCGCCGACATGATGAAGAGGAACGAGCTGTCCAACACGGCCTTTTACGTGCAGTCCATCTTCGAGATCCTCATCCTGGCCGTCATAGTAGGCATCATGTTCGCGCTGCACGTCAACGACAGCGACGCAAACAACAACTGGGGTCTCTCCGTACTCATCGCGTTCGCAACCGGCGTCTGGATCCTATGCGCAATCCCCTGGTTCGTACTCGAAAAGCGGCGCCCCGGCCAGGATCCCGGACAAACAAACATCATCATCGCGGGCGTCAAGCAGCTCGGCTACGCCATGACACAAATCTGGCAGCTCAGACAGAGCCTAGCATACCTCGTCGGCTACTTCCTACTCGGCGACAGCCTCAACACCACCGTGACGGTGATCGGAACCCTGCAGAATGAAATCGTGGCGTACAACAGCTTGCAGCTCACGTACCTCCTCATCGTCGGCATCGCCGCGCAGGCCGTCGGCATCGCCGCCTTCTGGCAGATCCAGAAGCGCTATGGGCTGTCCACAAAAACCATGTTCATGGTAATCGCCGTCTGCATCGTCCTCCTCGACGGGTGGGGCATGATCGGAATCTGGACCCAAGCCTTCGGCTTCCACAAGACGTGGGAGGTCTGGGTGTACCAGGCCTTCTACGGCCTGCTGGTCTGCCCGTGGTACAGCTACTCGCAGACCATGATCAGCGAGGTGACGCCACGCGGCAAGGAGTTTCTCTTCTTCAGCTTGTTCTCGATTGTGGGGAAGACGAGTGCTTTTATTGGGCCGTTGGTCAGCAGTGCTATTATTGACGATACGGGGAATAATAGCAGCCCGTTCTACTTTCTGTTTGCGTTGAGTCTGGTTAGCTGCGCGTGGCTGTACTTCTGCGTCGATGTTGAGAAGAGCAGGATCGAACAGCAGGACTTTTTGGAGAAAGAGAAGAGCAGTAAAGTAGAGGTCGTTAGAGTTTAGAGCCAGCCATGTGGCGGAGACGGTTCGTAATATTAGCGGTATCGTCCAAATGCGAATCATGGATTCAGACATCAACTCCCACAACTTACCAACCCCATGCCTAGTCGACAATATAGTACTGTTCCAGCTGGACTCACTATTGAACAAGTTGTGATGCCTTCTAGTTTGCTTGCTGCGGTGGCCGGAGTTGGAGGCTTGACTCTGGAGGCCTGACAACCGACTCACTCTAATGTCTACAGTGTGCATGAATCGAGCGTGTGTTCGAGTCCAGAGGTGACCATAGTGTGATCGCGGGCAGAGTCCTCTCACATGTTATTCCCCGGTCCAATACCCTGCACAGGTCTAGGTTTCAGCCGGGGAGGCGGCCTGCTTAGGCTGTGGCACGTCTATCTAAGCCGCTGTGAGCAAGTTGGTGCCGATTGATTGATTGATTGTAGTTTGCGTCAACTTGGCTACTTACATAGTAAACCGGCCTCCTAGAGGGCATGAGTGACGTTCTATGCTATAGGATAACAACTCGTAGGTAGAAGAAGAAAAGCATGGAGCAGATCCTACACTAGTCTAGGGTCTCCTGCGTATTTTAATCCCCTAAGAAGAAACATACTCCTGGTCTATATCTTCCTTGTACGCTGTAATCCTCGAGTTGTTATAGCATATCTGCCTTATACCCCTACGTGTAAAGCCTGCTTGGGGGAAACCACGTAGGACTTGAATAAGAAGGGCAGAAGCTTAGCTTCTTCTAAGGTTTATTCTGCCAAGGCAGGATTTCTGTAGGTTTAGCATATAATAGTGTGCCTTAATAACTGCTGGATTTGAACCAACGGAGCTTATGCCATCAGGCAGGTTGGTGCCGATTGATTGATTGATTGATATTAATTTATGTCGGGAAGGAGTAAAATCCTCGCCTCCCATGGGGCACTATATACGGCGCGTGAAGTCGGGGGAGGGAGCAGTTAGGTGTAAAGCTGCTGGTCCCTCTCTCAACGACACGTTTCATGGTTTGTAGGGTTCCGTAATGGAACAAAGTTAAGCGCGCGCTTCCTTGCCGGTCAGGAATCGGTTGCGGTGGTTCGTTGTCTTTCGAGGTGCCTCAGAGTTTAGTAATAAACAGAAAGGGGGCCTCGGCCCAAGTTGGTGCAGAGAGCTGCTGGAAGGACCAGTATCGCGTCACTTGAAGTGCCCCGGGTCGTGGCACCCAGAGAAGGGGGATGTTATCAGGCCCGGCTATGCCTAGCTGGCAATACAGTACTGTTCCGGCTAGGGCTCACCATTAGAGTGAGTCGTGATACCATTTTTTGCTTGCTGCGGTGGCTGAAGCCGGAGGGTTGACACCAACAAAGCTCACAGCAACAGCACAAGACCTCCACCTCATCTCAAGCGACTGACAGTATATGTGCTCAACCATGGTATTCGTGCACGAGGTATTCGACCATCCAGAGCTACTTTCCAAAAATTGACGACCGTCACGACGGCTACAACGACCACACCTCCAAATTACGATACTTGGCAATCAGCGGCTGCATGCCACGGAACGCAATCCTGCCCTCCCTAACAACAGGCCCCGTATCCGTCTTCGTATCATCAAACCTGAAAATTTCAAGCCCGTTAATATAAAAGCTCGCCTCCCTCTTATCCTTCACAACCGTCACATTATAATACTTCCCCTGCGTATCCTCCACATCGGGAATTGGATCCGCGCCCTGCGCAACAAGATTAAACCCCGGGCTCTTCCTTAGATTCGCAACGTGGAACTGCCTCTCCTCGGGCCACCTGCGCCGGAAGTAGCTTGCGTGCAGCAGCCGGATGTCGCTGGAGTGGTACTGCGGATAGCTCCCGTTGCGCGGCTTGAGGCTGGGATCGAATATGCTCCCGCCGGAGACGGACGTCGCGCCGAAGAAAAACATGGCGAGTCCGGGCTCCTGCACGGGTTGGAAATCCCATGATATTCTGATCTGGTCCGGGAAGATTTCAGGCAGCCAGTACACGAAGTAGTCGTCGATGTTCCCCGCGCCGCCGAGGGTGAGGGTGTTGTTGGTTACATTCGCGGTGACGGGGCCTTCAGCGATCCAGGATGCGATCGCGGAGCTGTTGCTGAACGTGTTGCGGTACAGAAGCTTCTCTGCCGCCGCAACAGACAAGATTGATAGAAGGGCTAGACGCATGATCGGTGAACGTATTCTAGGGATGGTATTGTTGATGTAGGAAGCGAGACTCGTGGGGAATAGAGCCGTATCTGGCACTTTGTAATTTCAGACAGACTGTTGGAATCGGCGGGATGGGTGCTTTTCTACACCCCGCCTCGTCTTGCGACATCATGATGTGCTATGAGCTAAGCCGTTCCCACGGGGGACTTCATCTCCGCTGCTGCCTTACCTCAACATGGAGGGAACTCCATTCGCCCTGGATCAAGTGTTTGATGCTTGGGTGGATGGTGTTGATATTGCCTTCGACATGGATCCACGCCGCGCCCAGCGTTCGGGTCAGTCTGCACGTTTTTGCTGCAGGTCACGCATGCGCATCGAGGGCGAGACACGTGAAGTCAGGGAAGCAAGACATGGTCGTGTTCTTCGTTTTCGCTTGAATTTGACCGAGCCGTTCTGCCGATCCCCAATCCGGTAGGAGGGATTTGGGGCCTTCCACCTATCACCGCTGTCAGACAAACTTTGCGAGTCAGCGCGTGCCGAAGTCGCTACGAGGGCCGCCAGAGTTTCCACACCACGACCGCTGCGCGAATTTCGGAAAGTCCCAAGACGAGTGGCTTCGGGGGTGCGCGCAGATACCACACCCATATGCACATCAATGACTTCAAGTGCTTCTTCATGATTCAAGGTGGATGTGCCCAACTGACAATGCAGCAAATCGACTCATGGAGCGGAAGAGAGGGTGTAAAGGCTATATTTTGGTGGACGTGACTCGTTACTAAAATGCTACGATACGCTGATAACAACACGAGTGGAGACGACCTATTCTTTGATACGAATCTCCGCAGACTGAAGCTCGAATGAGTCGTTTGACTCGGGCCTCCAGAAACGCTTGTCGCCCTTCATGGCGCGAATGAACCAAGGCTGGTTGCGAGCTGAGTCGGCGCGGACTGAAGACATTAGCTTTGTGGACGACGACGTGCAAAGGGAGATAAACTTACAGCTCCAGTACTCCTTGTCGTCGTAGTCAGGAGGCAGGATGCGTCCGCGCGAGACAGCGCCGAGAGCCCAAGTGAAGGTGTTGATGATGGCGTAGCACATGATACCAGCGACCAGGCCGTACGCGATCGAGTAGGCGAAGGGCATAAACATGAGCGTGACAAAGGCCGGGATTGAGTCGCCAGGATAGTTCCAGTTGATTGCGGTCATTCCGCGCATCATCATGCAACCGACGAGGATCAAGGCGCCACCAGTTGCCCAGGGTGGGATGGATGCGAAGATAGGCGCAAAGAAGAGCGAGATGAAGAAGCAAACACCGGTAGTCATGGACGTCAGGCCAGTACGACCACCCTCCTGAATACCGGAGCCGGACTCGACAAAAGCTGTGACGGGGGAGGAGCCGAAGAGAGATCCGATGGAGATGGCAAAAGCGTCAGCACTGTAGGCAATGGTGCTCTTGGGGAAGTCGCCTGTATCGGGGTCGACGACACCGGAGAAGCGAGCCATAGAGTACAGGGTGCCGGTAGCATCCAGGATGTCGACGTACAGCATAGTGAAGACAGCGAGGATGAACTGGCCAGCAACATTGCCGTCGATCGTGGAAAGAGTCCAGTCCTGGACAGCCAGGGTTCTCTTGATGGGGTGGAATGCGACAACATTCTTGAAGAATTCGAAGCGAGAATCACCAATTTCAGTCCTGGGGAAGAAGGTGACGGAAGTGTCACGGGGCCAGGAGAAGATGGAGACGAGTGCAATACCGACGATCATAGCACCGCGAACCTTGTAAGTCATAAGAAGCGCGGTCAACACTCCACCGACCATGAATCCAAGCCACATCGTGGGCGAGGTCGCCTTGTGGGAAAGACAAGCACCAGTGTCATCATCAAGGTATTGCGGAGGACAGCCACCAAGCTCAAGAGGGGTGGCCTTTGAGCCGGTGATGGCACCAATACCGGCAGAATAGGACAAGCCGATCAATGTAAGGAAGAGGCCAATACCGGCACCGCAAGCGACCTTGATGGAAGCGGGGATGATACGAGCGAGCCATTGACGAATACCGAGCAGAGACAGGGCGATGAAGATGAAGCCCTCGACAAACACTGCCATCATAGCAACGCGGTAGTTGATCGGTCCAGTTCCGTGGAAGCCGACAATTTGATAAGCAAGATAGGCATTGAGACCCATGGCAGGTGCAACAGCAACTGGAAGGTTGGAGCTGATACCCATGAGGAAGGAACCAAATGCCGCAATGGCAGCGGTGGCGGTGACGAGATCTCGGTTGACCTCAACCAGGCAGAGGTTGTAGGCTGTGTCCTTGAGACATGTAGGATCGTTTGCATCGTTGCAGACGCATGTGGCACCCGAGTCAGTGAGTACAGAAGCCTAAACATGGGCGATCAGCCGCTGTCAAACTCAAGATCCGAGACATCTACTTACGTTGACAGCAATGATATACGCCATAGTAAAAAAGGTTGTCAACCCGGCTCGCAGCTCAGTGGTGAACCTCGCGCCCTTGATCTCATTGGGCTACAGTCGTCAGCTTTGCTCGTGACACTCGGTCGCTTTGTGGACTTACATGACCGGATCCCTCAAGGTGGAAGTACCGCCCCACAACAGAGCCAGATACAATATCATTCAAACGGGCCTTGTAAGCCGCGAACCCCATGATTGCTGGTGTGAAGTCGCAGTGAGCGAAGGTAAAGTATAAGATACTTCAAGCCGGAGGATATGCACAACCTCTCGAAGGTCGACGACCAGTGTACTTAAAAGGTCAGTTTGACACCTCACCCGACTAGTCGTAGTAGCCTACGAGTAATGTCGGATGTCCTCCTTTCGGAGGGTTGATACTCTGCTTGCTCCAACGCATACTATGGTAGCGCACGTACCCACGGCCCTGCAAGCCGTCGTCTAGTTAGTGGCTTGTCCTACATGAAGCCACAAGGGTCGAAGGTTTCACTAGCACACGGCGTACCAGGCCTTTTACCTCATCTTGTTAACAAAGCCGCAAGCTTGTCGGCTTATCTTTACCGAGATTGCGCCATGAACATTGGGATCCCGCAGGTCCACCCCTTTGGGAGATCGTGTGCGCCCGCAGTGCTGGTTCCCCTGGGGTCGTGTCGGTATGACGATCAAATTGTTACATGGCCATATCAGCTGTGTATCGTGCTGGCATCATCCCGTGTTTGCTTCAACGATTGATCTCATCTCGATCTTTGCAAGCAAAACGTATCTGAGACAGCATGATGGGTGATAATACCAGCATGACTGCCGAGCGTTCGGAGATGATGGGTGAATCGGACTGATAGTGACAGGGAAAAGCGTCTAGGCAAAGCGGTCTAAGAGAGACGCGCCTCAGGTACGAAGCGGGCAGTACCTGATGAGGCCACCCGCGCTGCGTTATTGGACAGCCGTGGAACGGGGCAGCTAAAAGCGTTTCTTTGCTCGCATTGGCCGATGTGATTCTGGAAGGTGGCATCACCGCGGGCCAGGGACCCATATCCAAGCTCAAAGCTACCATGCAGTCGGGGCCGTTGGTATTGTTGAGTTGCAGACGGTAGGAAAAGTGGGTGAAAGTAGTGATGTGGCCGAAGATCCTTCTTGCGTGAAGGCCCCTGCGAATTGTGGTGGCCTGTGCGACTCCACTGGTTCGGTTTCGCGGGAGCGGAACTCATTCTCCACCAGCTTGACTGGCTGCCGTGCGACGCCATCTCCGCCATGGAGAGTCAGAGTCCCTGCTAGCCAATGCGCGTCAGGAACGTGCATCCTGGACAAGCCCACCAGGCATCAATCCTGATGACCCTTCGAGATTTCTCCTCGAGGCCACGGAGCGAGACGCCAATCGTTCCAATGCTAGCCATATAGGGCGCACAGCTGTACGCGAGTACGCGAGCACAGAGTCAGTTCCGGCGCCGTGTGCAGCGTTGTGATATGATCCGTGTGATTCCACCCATGTGTGCAACACATGTGCAATCCTCGTGCTCTCTGTCTCCGTATATGTTCATAGTCAAGGTCGCATCCCGCGCCAGCTAGGCCCAATACTCCATTCACTGGTCGATCGCATCCACTCATCACCAGAATGTTTCCAACTTTCGACGTCCCTCCTCAGCATGCCGAGACAGTAGGAGCTCGCAAGCAAAGGAAGGCCAAGGAGGAAGAGGTCACCAGACGCTCTTCCACTGCCACTTCGCAATCATCGGGGAGCAATCGAAGTGTAAGGGCCGAGTCCAGCGCTTCTGGGAGCAAGAAAGGCGGCTTTGGCTGGTTTGGAAAAGGCAAAGGTGTCCAAGAGATACCCAAGGTGCCTGCCTTGAAAACCAACATCTCAGATCCATCACCAGTGCCGCCTGCTTCTGCTGCTGTTCCTTCGCCGCAAGAAACTCCGTCTCCTGTTGTCACTCCTGCGGCCAGCGAGCTTGTCCCTCAGGTTCAAGAGAGGCGACCATCACAGCGCTCTAACTCTGACCTTCAATACCAACACCATCAACGCTTCCATGTACCGCCACCAGTGCAGCCACTTCCTCCTACACCCACAGGTGCTCTTCCACAGTTGCCATCACCCGGTCTGGGTTCACGAGGTACGTGCATGAAGCCCCTGCTCGATCTTATCTTGTGATCTGCGAACCATGCGATTGCATCGCTCATTCCGCAACAACGGTGCTTTTCCAAGTTTCTGGGAGATTGATCGGTGCCGTTGGCGATCACAGGGATCGCGAATCCAAAAACGCTGCTGTGCTTCAGCTAACTCCCGTCACAGGAAGGATCGACATGGGGCGGCCCTTACACAATGCTGATCGTGTAGAGTCGACGTACTCTACACTCTCACACAACTCCTACAGCACAACAACGACGTCGTCGGCTCGTACAGGATTCTCCAATCAAAGCATCTTCTCCCAGCCATCACGTCGGCACGATGATCTTCTTTCAGAGGACAGCATTTACGGCGATGACCACTCGCCCATCTCCAAGACACCTTCCCCTGTAACACCTCCGACCTTCGTCGATAACAGACGACCACCTCCACCTCGACAGACCGTCGACTCGACATATGCGAGCAACATTCAGATGGAGCCTGTCGAGTCGCGCACCGGCAGCCGCATGAGTGACGGCCCCTCCAAGGCCGCGCAAGGACCCTTCGCCCGCGCTCTTGGTAAGATGGAGAGCGCTGGGGCTCGCATCGTCTCTGCGCGCTTAAGTGAAGAGTGGGAAGGCCTCGATGATGACGATGAGAGCCTCCAAGAGGTCGTTTTCGAGAAGCGTCTCTGGGCCTTGACAGCATACCAGCGCCTGACACAGAACAAGCAGCTCCAGTCTCCCGCACACGACTTGCTTGCCAATAGCCGGCCAGCAGAGCAAAGAAGAGTGCTTCACCTTCATGGCAATCTTGCAGATGGTTGGGTATTGGCTACACGCTATCCTGCTGCAACCGTATACACTCTGTCCTCAGCCAACACCTCCAATCTCCCAACGTCACACCCTGCACCACTGAACCATCACTCCTTGTTCTCGCCTTCGATCTCATCGGCCATGCCATTCCCTGACAATTACTTCGACGTCGTCGTCTCACGCTTTGTCTCCACCTCTCTCCGCAACGATGAATGGGCACGCTCTTTCTTCGATTGCATGCGTGTACTCAAGCCCGGAGGTTCCATCGAAATCCTTTCCGTTGATGCTCACATGAACGGCGAGGGACCACAGCTTCAGAATTGGGTCGACGAGCACATCACTTGCAGGCTCGAAGCCCACAACATCAGCATGGTACCATCCGAGAGCGTTCTCGACACTATGGAGATCGTTGGTCTTGAGAATATTCGGCGTGCCCGGGTCGCACTTCCTGCATACCTCGGATCTCCCAAGGCTGTTGCGCGAGCTGTCCCAAGCAGCAACGGCGTTTCCACACCATCGCCACAAGATGTCGTGGATGCTAGCCGCATGATGGCATACCTTGGGCGCCACTTCTACCAGGATCTCTACGGAAAGTTTGTCCGCCTGTCCCAAGGCGAAGAGTGGTTTTGGAACCGGAAGGATATCCGGGACGAATGCGAGAAGTACCAGACAAAGATGGTTCTCACGATTGCTTGCGCTCAGAAGCCAGGTGCGGCTGCAAACCACGAGAGCTACCTTAACATCTAGAGGATGGCCCATCGACCTTCCAAATGTCCATGTCACGCTCGGTAACCTTATCAGTTTCCCTAGTTTTCCCCGCCATGCACGGCGTTTCTCAGACTCGTTCTTCCTTTCTACATGATACCACTTATAGATAGACTTTCCTATATTTTAACAGGCTACTTGTGCACTGGAACATACTCCACTTGGCAAGCTAAAATTTTCTTTCCATATTTTGCACGCCCTTGCGTTGCAGACACAATAGCTACTGCAACTTCAGTAGCGCTATACTTTAGCTTACTTTAGCTTACTATATACTATTATACTATAAATGTATTCTCGGTAATTTCACTACATCATCTTCTTTTGACCGGTGAGCTGTTCCAGCCACGAACCGCGTAATGCACATCTAGCGGCTTGCAGAAGAGACTCTAGCGGAGACATCTCCAATCCCAATTCTGCTTATCCAGCCTGCGTCCATCTGTCTCTACGTTAGCGCAGGGCGTCTGCAAGTCGGAGGGCGTCTGCTGCGGGCTTGGGGTTAATCCTCCCATTGGCTCGGACTGCTCACCATCCGAACGCGGCAGAGATCTGCACTACTGCAGTGTAGGGCCGGGCAGCAGGCCAGCGCCAGCAAGCCGCAGGCGCGAGCTTAAGCACGCCAAAATCGGAGCCGTTTTGGGATGCAGTAAAGGCACGATTCCCTCTTTGGATCTAGCCCCTTCTTCTCCCGTATTCGCAACAGCTGAGTTCGACAAATACTGTGCATGTCGGACCTTTGGCCGCGATTCAGTGGCGACAGTGCTCAGGCCGAGAAATGGTATCGATGGTACTACACACGGTATCTTCCATCTTTGATTCAGACAAATGCCGAGTTGTGGAGATGAGGCACGGCAGATAGCGGTACTTGCTATCATTGACCGGTCCCGGGGAAAGACTCATTGTCGGATGTTTGACACGTCCAGTGCTTTGGAATTGTTATCTTCAAGCCAATGCCCAAGCCATGTTCAGGCAATCTCCTAGCCTTGGTGCAGAGGGACGGGGTTCTGGGCGAGGCGGGAAATGCTCCGAGCAACTGCATCGTAGCTCCTGTTCTACTACTGAGCATGGACCCATAAACCTCAATCCTCAGAACCAAGGCACCGTAGCTATCGAAACCTTGCTCTTCAGGGGCATTGACGTGCCATGCGTCCAAGCCAGCATCGCCGACTCCACATGCGCCTGCAGATCCCCAGATACAAGGTTCAAGCACATTCAACAGCAGACCTACCAAGGCCTGGCACCGCCGTTGAACAACCGTTCCTGCGTCTACGTTGGCAATTGAGTTTCGGCTTCGACTCCGGTCCCTTGGGCTGTGGAACACTGCCTGAGGTTTCAGCGCTCAACTGGAACGATCCCACGATCCGAAACTTTGCTCAAGGCGCATGCAATCTACTCTCATCATTTATCGATCGACAAATGTCACTGAGAGATCGTGGGATTGCATAGCATGAGTAATATGGCTCTGGGGAGGACGGTGGGACTGGGATCCACCCCCACAGTTTGCTGTTTCGGGTTGCGAAAGTGGGCTTCTCGATGTTGTCGTTGGTGATCAACGTCGGACTTTGTGTGTTGGATCGACGTGTGATCGGCACTTGGGCGCGTGCCGAGCATCAGTGGGGTTGAAGGCTGAGAGATGTCATCCTAGACGGACACAAGCGAGGGATGTTCTATCGAGAACGTTTTCTCGACGCAAAATGTCTCAGTGTTTTGATGCCTATCTTTTTGCTCGTGAGTGACATCCTCTTGGCTCTGTGATCGATGGGCTTCTTCTCATGCATGTGTGGATAGTCGCCATCTTGACTCGTAGCGGGCTTTACCCTTGCATCTCATCATACTCAAAGTGAGACTTGCATCTTTACCATGTATTCAGAAAGAATGCTTGACTGCAGTATTTGATTCACCCACAAAATTGATCGTATTGCTTCCTGACGCACAACATGCGGCATGGAATAGCTTCGAGCTCTGTCGTCATGGTTTCCTTCTGATCGGTCTGGCTCCTCGAATCCTCTATGAGAAGCGAATGCAAGAGTATTGTAATTCTGCATCTTGCTGTGTGAATCATGACCAGGCGGGGAGCAGACGTGATTCCGTGGGTGATTTAGGCAATTACATCACCAGCGTGACCCCACTTTCCGTAACCTCACCCTTCGTGAAGCCGTACTTTGCGATGTCAGGCCCGCTCCTTACCAATCGAATGGAAGCTCATAGCCCACACGACCTGTCAGCTCCATTGAACAGCGTATTGGCTGCTGCAAGCGAATTCTCCGCTGATGGAGAACATGGAGAGGCGAGTATAAAGCTCGTGACACATCCGTGCAAGCTACGACATTTCAATCATAAGTTGTATCCCTCAGGACGGCTCTGAACACAGCCTGCAGCCATGTCTACTGTTCCCTCACCAATCAAGGCACTACAGCATGTGCTGGATCTGCTCTCTCGTCTCCACGCGGCTTCTCTAGAGCAAGAAGCCGCCCTCTCCAGCGACAAGAAAGTCTTCTCCTCGAAGATCCTCGACGACATCGAAGACAAACTAGCAGGTCAAGGGGACGCGAAGAATGAGTTTGATCAGCTAATGCTTGACAAGTTCATCGCCCTAGACGAGGACAAGTGCCACTTCATGTACCAGCTGATCAACGCTATGGGCGCGACCAACATTGTCGAAGCCGGTACCAGCTTCGGCGTCAGCACGATTTATCTTGCTCTTGCCACTGCCCAGACCAAAGTTGCGACTGGTAAGCCCGGCACGGTTATTGCGACAGAGAAAGAGCCCCAAAAAGCCGCGATTGCGCAAGGCTACTGGAGAGAGTGGTGTCGAAGAGCACATCGATATTAGAGTTGGCGATTTGCTCGAGACTTTAAAGCAGGATGTGCCTGAGGTTGATCTGCTCTTGCTTGACAGTGAGTGCCATGTGCCATGCGCCAATGGTGGTGTGTCGCTGACGGTCGGTAGTCTGGTCAGCACTCGCGCTGCCAACGCTGAAGACCGTCTTGCCAAAGCTAAGGCACGGCGCTGTCGTCCTCACGGACAATACAATTTCGGGCGCTGAAGGCTATAAGGACCTGCTATCGTTCTTGCGCGCACCGGACAGCGGCTTCCAGAACACAACTCTGCCGTATACGAACGGTTTCGAGATGAGCGTATATCTACCCAAGAGGCAGGTTTGAGGGGAATCTCTGGAGGGGAGTGGGAGTCATGTCCCTTTGCGCGAATGTCAGGGCAACAGTGAATTCTTAAAGGCATCGCGCGCGGCTACAGCGCTGCATTCCTCGATGCTGGTCCAGGCTTTCCGCAATTTCAGACTTCCTTGTTTTGCCTCATCCTGCGAGTCAGTGCTTCAACACGATACCACCCATTTTCTTCAATAAGGTCTACGACTGCGATTGTTTGCTTGAGGTCTGTTTGATCGTAGATCTGAAGATCTTACATCATAGCCATGGCGTACTACGCGACATGTCAGGAGAGTTGTTGCTGGGGAAACTGGCGCCCCAGATACGTAAACAGACAGAGCGCCCTAGCGCCTGCCACTAACAGACAGGGCTTCCATCCCGTCCACACTCGACCAGGCCTCGTCGACTCCACCGACTTTGCGCAGGCGCGTCTGACTGTCCAGAATACGCCAGAGCCTACAATGTACGGATATACAGCGGGCACGCCGTGCCCTGCTCCTCCGAGCGCATCGTATTCAAGCAGTCGTTATTACGGCTACGGCCACCCTTCGTCCGTTTACGCGCCAAGCTACGACGAGGACGGCACGACTGCAAACATCGAGTTCACGACCGAGGTTCAAGCAAAGCCGCGCGCTGTCAAGCCGCGCCGACCGACTCGCGCCGCGCGCCCGGCGACGTTCAATCCCAGCCTGGACATCTTCGAAGATGTCGCGCATGAGGAGGAGCAGCAGCAACAGCGCCATGCCGAGGTTGACACACGGAGAAGAAGTCGCGCAACAGCCATGCCTGAGGGCGCGCGCGTAAAGAAGAGCACTTTGCTTGGGCAGCCGGCACAGAAGATAAGGAGGACAGCGCCCTCGGAGCCAGAGGCGCCAGTCCTCAAGTCGCATCGCAAGCGCATCTCGCAAGTCTTGGTGGATGCGGAGTCGCCAAACGTAAACGCGACGATAAGGCTACAGGAAGACATCCTGGAGAAGAAAGAGCTAAAGAAGGGAACTAACAAGGATCCGCGACGCAGGACCATCTACGTGCCCTCGGACGACACCACGTACCTCACCATCCATCCGGGACAATCCGTGCATGAGCCGCGTAAGGCCCGGGAGACATCGCCGGACATTGGACTGGACCTTGTCACGGTCTCCGACGAGGACAACACAAGCCTGGTGTCAGCACTGAAGAAGGAGAAGAAGGGTTTGCGCAAGTCTCTAGCTGCGCCGCCCAAGCGAGGGCCGTTGAGCACGTCTTCGCGTTCACTGCAGAGCGTCTCTTTCTCTAGCGATGTCGCGGGCTCTGGAGACGGCAAGGAGAATGTGCCCCCGGGCATGGCCACTATCGAGAAGAAGAGCACCGGTACACACATCGAGATCAACTTCCCCAAAGCCCTGACAAAGAGCACCGCTTTCGTCGAGCCGCTCAAGGCCCGAGTCAAATCAAAGAGCTCTGATGTGACATCATCCGTGAGGTCTGAGGTCCGTTCCCAAGTCAGGTCAGACATACGAACGAGACCGGGTGGCTCAGCGCAAAAGAGGTTGCGCGAACAAGTCAGCCGTGAGCACATGGCAACCAGCACCAAGTCGATCAAATCGCGAGCCGACGGCACAGCTTCAGCAGCCAGCAGTCTCGCAGCGCACAAGGCTGCTCTCAAGGAGCACAATGCGGCCATCAAGAACGCGAAGCCTAGGATCAAGAAGACACGCCCTATTCTTCCTGCCTCATCTTCGCCTTTCCACACCGATAAGACTCCACCGGCTGCTCTGCGGCGCCAGAAGCCCGCGCGTGCACCTGCAGGAATACAGATGATTTCTGTTGTCGGGAAGCCAGAGCGGAAGTCGCGCGAGAAGTATCCGGTTCTTGAGGAAGACATTGCGCGGCCGGAGATGTACGAAGACAACTGGCTCACGTATCAGGAGATCGCCATCACGCAGCTGCTTAATTCCATGTTCGACTCGGCGGACGCCAATCCAAACGATGGACAGACCCCGGAAGAACTCAGGAGGAAGATGCTCGCCTTGTATCACGAGCCTTGTATGCCTCTTTTACACAAGAGGCTGCAGGCGTCTCTACAGTTTGGAGCTTTGAGCATACCCAAAGACGTGCTGGCGCAGACTTTGCGACTCAAAGATGATGTTGGTATGAGGAAGAAGTTCTTGACGCTTTGGACCAAAACCTACGAGCTCGGCGCCCTGCGTGCAGCAGTAGAAGCCATTGTGGGTCGGCAGATGACTAGTCCGTCTAGACTCTCGACCGGGTCGACATGTTCTGACGATGGATCGCGGATGTTCCGTGCTGAGCGACGGGCGATCGAGCACTTCTTGGATGCGTTCCTTATCAAGAACGAAGATGCAGTCCGGGTCAAGGCCGGAGTTGGCAGTATCGCAAGCATCACACGTGGCGAGGATGACTTTGGATCGCAGGGCTGGTCGTGGAGACGCACCGCTCTGCGAAGTCTGATGCTTATCCTGTTGCTGGACCAGGCAAAGAGAGCAGATGTTCTTTCTGGCTGCTTGTTCCAGTCTGCATCGGCATACAAGACGTCTGTCGATGTACTCCACCAGCTCTCGACTATGCTTCTGCCGTCGCACGGCGACATGACACGACCGCTTGGCCACCTCCAGTACAAAGTCGAGCACGTGCAGTACCCGCTGCAGGAGTATACGTACCATATCGAGAACATGGCTATCGATCTGCGCGACGGCGTCGTTCTCACCCGTCTTGTGGAGCTACTTCTCTACCCATCCAGCGCGCAGCACGACGAAGCGGTGACCATCTCTATGCCTAGCGGCGAGCTCTTGACTTCGGACATGACGCTGAGCGACAGCTGGGTGCTGTCGCAGCACCTCAAATACCCAGCCATCGGCCGCGCACAGAAGGCTTACAACGTCCAGGTCGCCCTTTCGGCGCTGGAAGGCGTCGGCGGTTTCCCCAGCCAAGCTGCAGGCGCCGTCTCGGCGTCGGAGATTGTCGACGGCCACCGCGAGAAGACACTCAGCCTCCTCTGGTCGCTTGTCGGCAAGTACGGTCTTGGAAGTCTTGTCGACTGGGCGCACATTGTCAAGGAGACGGAGCGGTTTAGGACACAATGGTACACACGCCGCAACAAGTTTGAAGAAGACGACTTGGACTCGGACAGCGAGAGCGAGAGCGAATCCGCAGGTTCAACAACCTCTAGCTCGGACAAACACACCACGCTGCTTCTAGGGTGGGCCCGCGCAATCGCGCGTCTCCACGGCCTCCGCGTGGCCAACCTAACCACATCCTTCGCCGACCCCAAAGTCCTCGAGTGCGTCGTAGACACATACCTCCCCTCCTCGCTCGCCACCCGCACCAGCCTCGCAGGCAAACTCACAGCAGCAGGCTGCTCGCCCTCCTTCACCAGCCTGTTCACGCCACAACACGCGTCCGCGCGCTCGCTCCCCAGCAAAGACTTTACGCTGCTCACTCTCTCCTTCCTCGCCAGCAGACTCCTCCCTATGAGCGCCAGACACCGCGCCGCCAGCACGATCCAAGGGCAGTTCCGCAGACACTTGTTGCGCAGACAGGTCGCGGGCCGGATCCGGGCGCTGGTGCTGGCGCACGAGAGCAAGGTGGTGGCGCTGGCGCGGCAGAGGGTGGCGGATGCAGCGACGGTGGTGCAGAGGCGGTGGAGGGCGGTGGTGGAGGAGAGGAGGAGGAGGTTGGAGGGTGATGTTTTGGCGTTTCAGGCGTTGGCGCGGGGGTGGGCGATTCGGAGGTGGGTTCGGAGGATTACTGCGGGCCGGGTTGGGGGGAGGGAGAGGGTGAGGAGGGTGAGGGGTGGGTGGTGAGGTGGGGTGGCGGTGTTTGTGTGCATTCTTGTCGTGCAGATTCCTTCGTTTGATACCTCCGTCTACTATCCATTCCTCGACATCTTACACATCCCCCCTTTCCCACAACAATATCATACAATCCAATCCAGCTCCTACTTCCACCGAATCATCATCTTCCACTCATCCACCTTGGCCTCCCACCACGTCTTCCGCGGCGCGCGCTCAATCTCCCTCATCAGATTCTCATAATGCGCGGGCGCACTCCTGGGCTTGAGCACTCCCTCGCCCAGCGGATACCTCTTCGCATAGCGATTCTCCAGCAGCGAAAACAGCGCCGTGATCTGCGCGCTCTCCTGCGCCGGCGGGGCGTTGGCGTGCGTCGTCGCTGTTGTGGCGGGCACCTCGGCGGCAGAGGGCACGGGCGAGGTGTTGGCGGGCGTGCGGGACGACTCGGGTGGGGAGTTCACGGGGCGGACGCCGTAGGGGAGGGCGCGGGCTTCGATGGCGCGGGTGAAGGGCAGGTTGGGGCGCAGGGCGTCGGTGGGCCAGAGGCGCAGGAGGCGCGTGTATTGCTTTGCTACCTGGGGGGTTTAGCAATTGAGTAAGGAAGGGGTAAGGGGTGTGCGGACTGTGGAGGCCATGGTTGGGATGTGGTGTGGTGAAGTTGTAGCGCTTCACGTATAGTTCGAAGGCCAAAATGTCAGCCAAGGGTCGATGACGCTAGCATCGCGGGATGGGGTTGGGGGAGAAGACGGTCTAACCGCATCCGTGGGTGGCGCAGCACCGCCGGGACTGCGGCTGTCTGAGCAGGCGCCTCGCCGGCCTGTCACCTTGGACTCGCTGACTATTGCCGCCTGACGTTGACTTTGCCAACACGCCGTGACACGCTCCGCTTTCTTCGTCTTCCCACCGCAAGCCGCTCACCACGACTCCGTATCGACACAGCGCGCGCGCGCCCGCCATGCCGAGCCAGGGCTACCAACGGGTGCGTTCGAGAGATGCGCCCCGAGTGAACCGCACGCTGACAGCGGACCAGGTCGCGAACGACGACGACGCAGACGCAGACTCGCCCGTCACACCACAGCATCAGTGGCCGCCTGCCTCGCCGCCCCCGTCCTTCCACAGCCGCGCCTCGTCGCCGACATCACGCCGCCTGCTCTCCGACGACCCCCTCACACACGCCGACGAGCCCCTTGCCCGCACCGACGACCCCCCACAGGACCGCACCCAGGACCGCACCCAGGACCGCACCCAGGACCGCACCCTCGCCGACACATTCGACTCCGACTCGGACGACGACGACGACGACGACGACGGCCGCGATGACCGCCAGCGCCTCATGCGCGGGAATCCCCAGCACGACGACCCTGCGCCCCCGCCGCCCGGCATCCAGCGCCGCGTCACCGAGCTCCCCACCTTCAACACCCAGACCCCAGCCAGCGGGCGCGTCTACGGCGGCGGCAACGGCGGCGTCTGGGCGAACCTGAGCGCGAAGCCCACACGCGGCGAGGACCTCGAGGAGAAGCCCCCAGTACGCCCCACCCCGTAACCCACCACACACTGTGCACTAACACCCCCAGACCTACGAACAAGCAGCCGCCGACGCAACCCCACCCTACTGGGAAACCACCATCCTCGCCCCAGGCTCCTTCGGCGACGAGGTCTTCGTCGAAGGCCTCCCCGTCGGCTCCCTCTTCAGCTTCCTCTGGAACGCCATGATAAGCACCTCCTTCCAGCTCGTCGGCTTCCTGCTCACCTACCTGCTCCACACGACCCACGCCGCGAAAAACGGCTCCCGCGCTGGCCTCGGCATCACCCTCGTCCAGTTCGGGTTTGGGTTTCGCTCCGTCACGCTGAATCCTGGTGGTGGCAGCGACGCGGGCCAGGATTTCAACGCGGGCGTCCCCGCGGATCCGAATGCGCACTCTTTTGACCCGGACAAAGTCGCCCAGGGCACGGATCAGACGCAGCCTGCGACTGGGGGGAGTGTGACGGGGAGTGATTGGTTGGCGTATGGGCTGATGATTGTGGGGTGGTTTATTCTGATTAAGAGCGTGAGTGATTTTGTGCGGGCGCGGAGGCATGAGCAGTTGGTGCTGCAGAGTCCGGAGCGCGGGCTGGGCGTGGCTGTTGTGGCCGAGGGGGAGAGTCCGGAGAGGAGTGTGTAGTACTTTTTTTAGACTGGCATTTTTTTTTTTTCTTTTCTGGATCATAGCGCTTCTTTTCACACCTTACTTTACACTACCTTAGCTTACCTTACCTCACTCGGTGCTTGGATTTATATCCCTCAATCGTCGCACTCGCCCAAATCACAACCACGTCCGTCGGCAAACCGCGAGATTCCACGCACACTTGTACTATATCCCCGTGGCCCACAATCCATCCCCCTCCCATCTCGCAGAAATCAAGATATAAATATACGATGTAGTACGGCTGTGTATCCATTTTTCTGTTTGCATACACGTACAAGACGCAGACGCAGGGAGGTATACTCGACACCATCGCCTCCCAAGCAGTTAATACCGAAGCCTTGTTCCGTCTCGAAAGAGAGAAAAGCGAATCCCCGACGATGCTCCCGATCAGCTTACCGACGAAGCGTCTTGTGCGCGAAGAAAATAGTCGTACTGTTTAGAAAGAGTGGATTCCCTGGAAGATTTGCAATCCCTAAAAGTCTCTTAATGGACGCTTCTCATTACAATCAAATCATAGCACTGTCAGCCATATCATCATCCCATTTCTAACCACCCCCAACCGCCCGCCCCCGCTCCAGAACAGCCGCCCTCAAACCCTCCACAACACTCCTGCCCAACCACCTCAACTTCCCATCCTTCCGGCTCTGCAACTCGGCCCACTCAAACACGCCCCTCAACTCCCTCAGCTCGTCGACGTTCCAGCTCTGCCCGAGCCTGCCGAGCACCAGTCTCGACTCTACAACAGTGTCTCGGACATCCAGCAGCGTCTTGCTGTGTGGATCGACCGGCAGCACGAGACTGGCGTCGCTCGTGCCCACAAATTCCGCGACCGAGGGCAGACTGAACACCCAGTGGAACAGCAGGTGGCTCATGCTGCTCGACTGCGCTTCGTTGAGTGCGACGAGCGTCGCGGAGAAGCTCGTCGAGTACGTATCCCTCGCGCTCCTGCGGCGGACGTTGAGAGACTGGCTGCGTGTGAAAGCCCTCAGATGGGTGGCGTTGTGCGCAAAGTCAAGGGTCGTCGGCCAGTAGTTTGCATCTGTGGTGGTGATGCTGGCGATTTCGTTGGTTTCAGGGAGGAGACAGGGCGCAACTAGAGTCTTGGACGGGCGTGTGTCGTCGCGGAAGGCGACGGTGATGGGCATGCTGATGGCGCGCCCGGTGTCTACGTCGCGCACGACAAGGCAGCGCGGTTCGGCGGCGAGGACCCAGAAATGGCGGAAGGCTTGAAGATGGGCCCGGCTGTCTTGCACATCAGACGGGAAGAGCGGGTAGAAGGCACAGATGAGACTGGCGATAGCTTTGTTGCTTCTGCTGAAGGTTTGCGTGCCACCAGCGATGAAGAGCGCACCAAAGGCCATGTGTGCTGCCAGATGGCTGCCGTATGGAATGTCAGGACTGATGCGGCCGTGGAGCGCACGCAACCGGCGGAAGATCTCGAGATCGCCCGTGCCGGCCATGACAGTGGCAGCAGAAAGCGCGACAAGGTCCTGGCAGTTGCGGACGGTGTTGCGTGCAAGCCGAGAGTCGTAGCGGATGGATGTGAGTTTGGCAATGCGCATGAATTGGTCCAGGTACCTGATCAGGAAGTCGCGAACTTCTATATCGCCTGTGCCTGCGTGCTTCAGCGAGATACTCCACAGGAGACCTGCAACAATGTTGTAGAAAGGCATATGTTCGCTTCGCAGCTTGTTGATGTGCTTCAGGTCGAAATCCTCCTGGTACTCCTCGGGAAGATTTTTGACCATCCAGGCGTCTGTTACTTCTATACTGTCCCACATGATGATGTGTTTTGCCAGTGTGCGAAGGAGGAAGATGTCTGGTCGAACGTAATCGAACTGCGGCAGAGTGTCTGGAACGTCAATCTTGCTGGCTACCATATGGTCATGGGTCTTCATATAGATCAAGGCGATGGCGATCACTGCACCCGCAGTTGCTTGATCCAAAATATGAACAACGTTGACCGATTTTGGTGCCACCGCAATAGTCAGTAACCGCTGGACAATATTCATATCTCGCAGTCCACCTAGGTCTCTGCCTTTGCCCAAGTTGATGAAACCTAGTGCAAATCCTGCTGCCAGCCGATAAGCTTCATCTCGAAGGGAGTCTGGGGGCTCGGACGGATCCGGCACCTCGACATGCTCAATCTCGGAAAGCATGACCTCACTCATTCGTCGATGCTGTGTATCATAGTAAAGAAGACCGATACCCATCAGACCAGTCGCTTGCGTGTATGGAGAGAGGTTGAGCTCTGCCGCCCCCACTGGGAGCATCCTGGTTACGTGCACAGACAAGAGACGTGTGACTAGTGTGTCCATAGTTCCCATAAAAGAGGCAGAGAGGCCAAGCAACAAGCCGACTGAGGTCATGGTGTGCTTCGGTGTCAGGTACTTGAAGGACAGCCATTTGGCGATCGTCCGTAGATGGCCGTTCAGACCCAGGCCAAGCAGAAGACCGGCGTGTTTGTTGGTCAGTTCGACAGGCTTGTTGTACATAATCCAAGAAGTGTCGATGCCTTGAGCATCTCGTGAGATACTCAGACCAGCAGCAACACCCGCATTGAAAAATGCCCAAAAGTACTTTTCCTCTGAGTAGTTCTGCCGTTCAGCAGTAACGACATTACCCATTGGTTTCATCAAGCACGAGGTCGAGAATCCGTACAGTGGATACTTCTCGGTGAGCAGTGGCTTTTTGCTGCTGAATTTGATCATAGAGCTTCCGAGTGGTAAAGAAAAAGTGCGAATCATGACCCACTGCATCAGGATCTTCTGATGATCTAGCATCGTGGCTTCGTCGACGATGTTGTCCGTACGACATTCCGCAACTGTCTGCCGCAAGGGCTCCAAGAGGGTATGGGCTTCCATGAATCGCCGGTCTTCACGGAAGATAAGCCTGGTGATGTAATGACGATCGACTTCTGCAGTAGACTGAACAGGCTCAGACTTCTCGGCGCTCTGACAGATCGTGTGCACATCTCGGACTGCAGCGGTTGTATAAAGAGGATTGAGTTGGACATCGTGAACAAAGTCGCCACGTGAGGAGGCTGTCATGTCAAGATCCTCGCGCTGAACGAGCTCGAGCAGGGAACTTGACCATGTGGTTGGTGGACTTGCCTGACATCTCGTGATCGCTTCCATCAATGGCGCCTTCGCAGCTTCAGGAAGCGTAGCGATCATGTCTGTGCTGATACCGCAAGTTTTGATGAGCTCCACGATCTTACTCGAACCGTAGGTTGGGTCAATATCTCGGAAGAATGCGTGCAGCGCCATGGTCCTTGGCGTCACGTCTGCAATGATCTCGTCGATGTTGATTGATGAATGGGGTGAGGCTTTGGACTTCATGATGAGCATGGCCAGTGTAGGAAATGGCGCATATCGTTGAGGGCCGACAACGGTACTGAGCCAGTCCAACACTGAAGGCGGCGGTGCATCTGATGGACGCGCATGCAGCCGCACTTTCGAAATCAAAGGCGTCTCTTCGTATGTCCAGCGGTCGCTCGATGCGCCCGCAAGATCATAATAGCCTCCTCGTTTCCAACTCCAGCCCTCCCATCGTAGCCAATAGCCAAGTTGAGCAAGCACAGGCATCAAGTTACCGGCCGGTGCATCACTGGAGTCGTGTGCGAGGATGTGAAGCTTGCGCTCCTCGCTGTATAGATGGAGGGAGACTAATATCTCTGAAAGAGTGGACGGGCGAATGTCCTTCTTGCTAGAGTCCTTTCTCGCGGGATCTTTGGGCGCAGACATCCAGTGAGTGCTGACAGCTTGACCAGGAGGTGTTTGTAAGAATTGCCGCGCAATTTCGAGACTATCGGGTATCAAACTCTGCTTCGTTGTCAACTGACGGGCGATAGGAATTGTTTGACGACCAGATGTACGCATAGAGGGCGGGGCCATTGGGGTGGCTGCTGGGTCATGGTGTAGAGCCCATCCCCATGTAGATGACGTCCAGCATTTCGATTGGAGACAGGAGCTCTGGCGATCGCACATCAGATGCCACGCGGAGTCTTCATCATCAATGACTTCGCCTGGCTTTGCCTGACTAAGTGGACGCCCAGAGCTGCGACGCTGGTGAGTTTTCGTCCGGTTGTTCGGCTTCTTTGGCTTATCGTCCAATAGAGGTACCACGAGGGTGAACAAGGTAGACACGAAGGCCAACCAGTCTCCATTCATGCTCTGACCAGTGTCCCCCGGTAGTGTTCTGCGGACCTTCCACCAAGTTTGCAAGAGGTAGTCTCCGGCATATTCAGGCAGGATCGTTGTTAAGACACGGAAGAGCTCCCGGACAAAACCATCTGTAGGTACAAGATCGAACTCCAAACGGTGTCTCCGCCCATCCGCGTCAACTACTTCGACCTGACCCGCTCGCCCTGGCGACATGAGCTGCCGAAGAGGTCGTCTAGGGTTGATCGTCCGCTTAAAACCTGCTGAAGCTCGCTGGCCGCCGTCCAGGATAGAGTATGGATCGAAAAGCTTCAGGGGGCCCATATCGAGGTCTGCAGGAAGCTGACTGCCCCAGCCCGCCATCAGGGACAGACTAGGACTCGCACCAGCAGAACCCTTGAGTACCACAATCCTTTCAACATGACCAGCTCTCACTTTGACCAGCTCTGTGGCTTCGGCGACTAGCCCAAACTTTGTGAGACGTGGGCAGCATGCGTATCGGTTAACATCACTGCTCGGTTGCAGACGTTGTGTCGACGCTGGCACTCTCACTCGCTTCCTAGATACCGAAATCTCGCACTGTAGTGGCGCAGAAATGGAAGGATGTGAAATATACAGGTAGAGCATCCGCTTATCCAAAGAGGCGGAATTGAAGGGTGCATTGAGTGTGACGACTTTTGGACGCTCACTTGGCTGTTCCTGGTCAGCAGATGCTTAAAGAAATGTCTCGAGAACATCAATGGCTCACCTGTACAGTCGTTGTCGGATCGTTCAGTGCGAAAAGGCCAGGCTTCAAATATTGCGTAGCTGGTATTTCGCCGACTGCCTCCATCAACAATTCTTTGCGCAGCCCGTCGGTTGGTTGAACCTCAGCACCCTCTTCAGGGGGAGAAAAAAGATTGTCCATCTCATCGTAATCCTCCATGAGATCGTATTGACTCTCTTCCATGGTATCATCGATCGTATCATCTATGTCCAGGAAGCTCCTCCTGGACGCAATGCTGCCCGGCGTTGACGCTCGATTACGAGACTGCGAAAATCCCCCAAAGCTGGAGCGATCGTGGCCGAGCGAGCGCCGGCTTCGTTGACTAGCACCAAAGCTACCGCCAATGCTTGTGCGATTTGTTGCTAGGTCCTGAAATGCTGACTTGTCGAAGCTCGTGGACAACTCTGCTCGCGAGAGCAATGAGCTGACGCGCCTAGACTCTTTGGGTAGTCGATCGATGTTGAAAGCAGGGTTGAGTTGCGAGGCCAGAGCGTCGTCTACCGCCTGATCCGTCAATCTCCCCTTTGTCTGTGAGACGTCCTTGAAAGATGGCACGGGTGGCTTGCTGCGTGTGCTGGCACTTTCTCTCAGTCGGTCCGCACCTCGAAGAGCCGGGGTAGTGGCACCTGTTCCTGTAGAGGTAGCACCATGCGAGCTTCTTCGACGAGTTTTTGATAGTGGCACAGGTGCGTGTTGCTTGCGAGATGCTGAGATAGATTTGGGTTCGCGGTAGGCTGCCCACCAGATGGTAAATACATTGGTCTCGTAGTTTGCCGTGACAACTAGCAGCAGAGGCTTGTCGCTACCACTGCGGTCGAAAACGACTTCGTTCTGCGGAGAAACGTATATGATCTCTTCGGCCTTGTCGATTGCTTCCAGTCTCCGATTATCTTCGCCTGTCTTCAGAAGCATACTGCCGCGTTCCCCACCCGCGAGTACGTTGACGACCAAGCCGAGCTCTGAGAGAGGGTCTGTAAATGAAAACAACCTTGGAAGACCTTCTGTGTTTGGTGCAGCAGCAGACTTGATGAGATCGTCGAGGAAGAGAGATGATCCATGACTTTGCGATTTGTCAGGACGTGCTGTAGCAATAGACGAGTTATTCCGACGATGATTCTGCGAGAGGCTCTGAGACAGACTCTGTGAGAGACTTTGGGAAAGAAAAGACTGATTGTTGGTCATGAACGAGTTTGGAGGCGCCATGGGCACCTGCGGACTAGAGGGCGTATGGATGATGGGTGCAATCTTCCTCTGTACAACCACTCCGCGCGCCGCCGGGAACGCCCTGTCGACTTCGAAGGGAAGGTTCACGATATGTGTAGTCCCCGATAGGAAGAAGACATGAGCCTGAGACTTGAGGAAGATGACTAGGGCCCGCGCCCTCGTTTCTGAGATAGCTCCAGCATCCTCAGCTGCCGCGTCCAGGTCCGCAGGCGGCCGTGTACCCTGTACAACAAGAGCGGTCGCCTGTTCATGTTCTTTCGTCCGCCCAAAGCTATGCGTGCTGCCAACGGCGGGCTGCTCTAGGGGAAACCAGGTGAGCAGCGCCTGAATGACCTTCTCTTTCTCAATCTCGAAGTTGAAGGCCTTTCGGACTATACCGCCCCGCGACCAGACAACATGGTGCTCGGTGGTGACTACCTCATCAGTAGGCCCCTCTGGACTCTCGTCGGCGTAAGTGTCCCAGACATAGTCGCGCTCGGTGCAGTCTTCGTGGAGGATGCCCTCTGTGACCAGGTACTGCAATGCGGCGGGCTTATGGACCCCGATTGAGCGAAGGGAGGCCATGCGGAGGCTTATTTCGCGGCATGAGGGCGCTGGCGAGTGCGAGTCGGGTAGTGGTGGGGTTCGGTGGTTGTTTGTTTGCGGGCGGCGCGCAATCCGCGAGTGACGCGCGAGGTCGCGCTTTCCCTTCAATCTGCGGACCTCCGAGATTCTTCACCTCGACTGTCAACACTGCAACAGGATCGCACGCTGTCGCCAATAGATACATCGACGATACTGCTGGCCTGCGACCGTATTCCAGCTTCAGTCACGTGAAGCGTGCCGTATCGTTACTGCTTGACGTGCAAGTTATCGATCAATGCCCGAGCTCGAAGCTCAAGCTGTAACCATGCAGCCCATCGCAACCACCAAGGGCAAGCTCACTCAGCTGAGGTAATCACAGCCTCTCTCGGCTTTCGCGACTCACACGTTGACTCTACCCACAGATATGAGCTCCCACAGCGCGTCCACGAGGCCACAATCTACCCTGTCAAAGCCCCCAACGGCTCGACCATTCTACTCTATGCGCACGATACTGGTGTCAGTGTGGTCTGGAGAGGCGGGCGACCGCTGAAGAAGGCTGCACCAGCCCAAACAAAAATACAGAAGTCACAGAAGGTCAATGGCGCTAGCAACGATGCTATCATGATCATCGACTTGGACGACGAGCCAGCCACATCGGCCCCGGTCCAGTCCATGCCGCAAGCCGAGTTTGAGGATGAAGAGGAGGAGCTTGATCCAGATCAACCCTACCCATCCATTGTGCAGCAAATCCAGCTCTCCTTCAACACCGAGGTGCTACACATCGCCGTGCCTGGCGTTCCCACTGCTTCCACATTGCGGTCTGCGGACACAATACCAGCCATCTTCAGCAAGAAGCTCGTCTTCACGGCAACCTGTGCCGATGCCACCATACGCATCGTCACGCTGCCGCTCTCACCCCCACCACATTCCACGAAGGAAAAGCCACTGGATGCGAAGTCGCAATTCGGTGAAGAAGTTGTCAAGTTTCATGGACACCATAGTATTGCACGGGGCGTCACCATGACCTGGACATCGAAGGGAGAGCCAAGCGCAAAGAACGAGTCCGACGATGAGATGGACGTGGATGTAGAGAGCACTGCTGGCAGGACTCCCGCGCGGCCCCGTAGAAAGCAGCAGACTCGCTCACACTCACGACCAGCTGCTGCAGCTGGCTTCGACATTCTCATCGCTACGCATTCAGCAGAACTCGGAGGGTTATTCAAGATCTGGCGCTTTGAGCTCACCGAGAATTCAGTCAATGGCGCACATCCTATCGTGCCCTACAAGTCTGTTACACTACGCAAGCCCGCCTCCAGCATTGCATTCAACGCCGCTCAATACCCGAAGCGCCGCCACTCTCAGCTGCTCATCACTGACCTTACCGGTACCGCGCGTATCTACGATCCATTCGCCCCTGCAAGTCGTAAGCGCAGTGCGAGCGGCCAAATCGAGCCTGGCGCCTTTGTCACTATGTTCAACTCCACGTTCGAGGGCACCAAGAGTAACTCACTCACACCACCCATTCTTGCCACACGGAAAGCAATTATCGATGCAGCGTGGGCATCCGATGGCCGACACGTTGTAGCTCTACTAGCAGATGGCGAGTGGGGTGTATGGGACTGTGACCAGTCTGGACCCAGCCCTCCCACTGACCCCACAGCGTTTTCTTTGCGCGGTTTCGTCGGCTCGACCGAGAAAGAGGCAAGCAGCAACGGTCCCTCCAGCCCCAAGCGAGGCGGCCGAAGCTCGCTCGCGCCGATGACACCCAACACTCGTCGCAGAAAGGAAGACAACCTCTTTCATGGCAGCTCGTCTGGCATTGCTGTGCCAACACGCGGTGGTGTATCCGTCGCTGCGACCACCTCGAAGTCGGGAACAACATCGGAAGACTCGGTAGTCATCTGGTACGGCTCTGAAGTGTACAGAATAGCAGATCTTACCAAGTTCTGGACACGCAACACATCTGTCAGTCGCGGCCAGTCTCTGCCTGGCCCTGGACTTACTCAGATCCACGACATACCCCTGCTCGGGGATGCAATCACATCGATAACACAGTTTGACACCACCACGGCCGCATCCCGCATGGCTATCGGCAGAGACCTTCTGATCGCAGCTGAACATCGCTTAGTCATCTCCGCAAGCACAAATCAGCCGGTCGAGCGCGACCTTTTTGCACCAACACCAGCAGAAGAGGAAGACAGCAGACGAGCAGACCAAGCTCTGCTCACCCGTGGAGAGCTCGACATCGGCGGCATGGACAGGCTGCTCGAGGACTTGGAGAGCAGCGGCAGTGGATTAAAGAGCCTGACCATGGGTAACCCCAGAAAAGTGCTGTTCGCCTCGTCCGCTGCCTAGGCGTTTCCCAAACTAATGATATCCCATCCATGGCTTCCTTGTTTCTTTTCCCACTCTTCCCCTTTAATGCAAGGTCACACAATTCGCGGCCTAAGGTGGAGCTCAGCGACCAGACCCATTCCTGCTGCTCAGTATAGCCTCGCGAAAGATCAAATGCGCTCGCAGTCGCCGATACCTTAGTACCTTCACTGGGAAGACAAGGCTTTTTGGATAGCTGTCGAGCGCGTGCACGCCTCCCTCCATACGTCGCTCATTGCGTCTGAGCCGCTTTGGTACCAGACCGAAGGTCAGGTGAGGATGACGCGAGAAAGCACGCATGGCATGCAATGCAAATGTCTGTGGAAACGCGGACGAACTGCGTTGTGTGTGGGAACGGAAGTGCCACAATCCTTGAAGTGACTTCCTTCTGTGATGCATGTCTGTGACGTTCATCATGCGTAGCTCGTCTCTTTGTCCTTCTGCCAGTGGGCTGTAACAGTAGCTCACGCGAGTATCTCGCTTCCGTGAGTGTATCCACTGATCGAGAGCGCTTAGGTGTATGTTGATAGGATCTTGTTGGCACCTACGCTTTTGACCCTACGTCTGCCTTCTATGTCCACACGCGTGAAGATTACCTCATTTGTACTAGTGCTCAATCGCTCCTGCCCATCACCTCTGCTACTTACATGCGACCTGGGTCGGTTTTTCGACGATCGTTCGCTTCCACCACTCTTACTGTCTCTCCATATCTGCACCTCGCGACTCTACGGCATTGCTTCGTCTGTTCAGCAGTGCTCGCCATTCAAGTACCGCTTCCATAGGTTGGGCAAGCTGCCCTGTCTTACGTGATATTAGGGATCGACGATATAGCACCTCACCACTTCTACATCGGGTCGATCTGTGAGTATTTATGCTTTCTGTCAGTACTCTGGTTCACCGACTCCAACGACACTTCTTCACGCACTTGCGGACTGTACTGATTGCGACAGATCTGCAATTTCCCATCATGTCAACGCTTTACACGAGAGTACCTGGTTATGCACGTGCCTCTATGCTTGTAGCACTTGGAGGTGTACTCAATGGGTACGCTTGCGAGACTTCAAATCATTACAATTGTCCGAGATCCGAAGTCGTACATTTCTGACATATCGACAGCTTTGACACCGGGTCCATTGGCGCCGTAACTGAAATGCCATCGTACATCGACACATTCGGCCACCTGTCACCTACTATGCGTGGCTTCACTGTTTCTTTAATTATGCTCTGCGGCGCCATCCCCGCGGTGATTGCTGGAAACCTTGCCGACCGGTTCGGACGTCTACGCATCATGATCGTAGGCGCAATTCTTTGCACCGTTGGCTGCGTTCTCGAGTGTGCTGCGTCTCAGTCATGGCTCTTCCTTCCTGGACGCGCTTTAATGGGAATTGGTCAAGGCTTTGCACTCACTAACATCGGCGTCTACATATGCGAGATTGCACCAAGTCGAAGCCGCGGCAAGTTTGTCTCGCTCCCGCAATTTGGTGCTGCTGTTGGTGTTTGTACTGGCTATTTTGCGTGCTACGGCAGCATACACATCGAAGGCACCATGTCGTGGCGTCTGCCATTCATGCTACAGGCCATAATCTCTACCGTCTGGGCAGTCGGCTCATTGACCCTAGGCGAAAGCCCAAGATGGCTCATATTGCATGGGCAGAGGGAACGAGCGATGAAAGAGCTAGAACATCTGGATTTCGAATGGGCAGAGGCAGAGAAAGATGTGCTACGGCCGATTGAAAGCGCAAGACCCGCCCCCGAAACTGGTGTGTTAGTAGGCCTACATACGATCTTTGCGCAGCAGTACCGGTCGCAGACATTGCTTGCAGTGTTCATATTGTCATTCATACAACTTAGTGGAATAGATGGCGTTCTCTACGTAAGTTATTTGAAGCACATGTCAGCGTACTGACTGACGCTGCCTAATAGTACGCACCGACAATTTTCGCCCAAGCTGGGTTGCCGTCGCAGACAGCTTCGTTCCTTGCATCCGGTGTTTCTGCGATCTTGATGCTCTTCTTCAGCATTCCTGCTTCCCTTCTCGCAGACAAATGGGGCCGCCGCGCGTCAGCCATTACCGGTGGCATCATTCTCTCAGGGACCATGTTCCTTGTAGGATCTCTTTACGCAGCCAACGCCGTCCATTCCTATGGCGCTGCACGCTGGATCGTCGTGGTGTCGGTGTTCGTCTTCGCAATAGGTTACGTGAGCACATGGGCTGTTGTAGGCAAGATCTACGCGTCTGAGATTCAGCCTGCAAAAACGAGAGCGACGACAAACTCGGTGGCGACGGGCGGCAGCTTTGTAAGTGATACAGTCGATACATTCTGCTATAGATCCCTGTGAGTATCTGACTGACTTCATGGTAGATGGCAAATTGGCTCGTCGCCTTTGCAACTCCTATTTTCCTCGCGAGATCGGCATATGGCGCGTACTTCCTCTTCGGTAGCATCGCGCTCTTGACGCTGGTTGTGCTTGCCACATGCATGCGAGAGACACGTGGCCAGTCTCTTGAAGATATTCAGGACGCGTTTAGGCAGCGAACTTCGCGGTCATCCATGGCGCACGCATCGGAAGCGCTGTCGTCGATCCCCATGAATACCTTGGTGGTGCAGGCATAAACACGACGATAGAGGAGAGGTGGGGATATCCTTCTTACCCTGTGTCGCCCACTGGCTTTGTCCCACAGTCGTCTGCTTACGTCAACAATACTGTCGGCTTTGATTATGAATACGCCTCCATCAAGTCCCTTGTGTGTATAGACAGATGGACAGGCTTTTGATAATTTCAGAAGGTAAATTTCAGACGACCAACTTTGTCGGGACGCCGCTCAAATCTTCTCTCACTTGATCATGCCTGTTCGATTTGCTTAGTGGCAAGTGAGAGACGGCCTGGGGCTAAACACCTTATTTATATACCCTCATTCGAGATGGTCGCTTCTTCTCTGACATAGCTCTGACACTCTATTTACTAGCAAGTAGCCTCCAAAAAATCTCTGACAATCACCACTGAATTCCGTACAAAGCGCCTGAGATGCCGCCCGCGCCGCGTATCACGGTTCGTAAGGAGCACGGATTTCGGTAAGTTGCCTTCCACATTACACAGAAGCAGTACTCACACTGTATTAGTCTCGGTCGGAAGACGACTACAGTCAAGGTCGGCCTGGATGAGCAACCGTTCACAATACACCAAGACCTTCTTTGCAAGAGTTCTGCTTATTTTCGAAATTTACTCCAACCTAACAGGCGTCCTGTCGAATGCGAATGCTCAATCTGTCATGAGGATCTTTTGCTACACGTCGAGGAACTCACACACTGCAACGCTTCGTGTGGCGGCAACTTTCATTACACCTGTATGGAGAAGTGGAAGCGGCAAACGGCACCAGAAGCAGCTGCCTGTCCGCTCTGTCGACAAGCTTACAGAGACGAAATGGGTAATTCTCAACGTATTGTTCTCATTAACGAGCAGAGCTTCGAAATGTACGTCGAGTGGCTGTACACAGGTCGGATCTTGGTGGCACCGACGTCGGCTGACGAAACTATATCTCCGACACTCGCTATCATTCTTGCTTACGAGTTGGGCGTGAGATTCGGCGATGGTGCCTTCTCTTATGCTCTCATGTAGTCCCTAGTCGAGGTTGTCATCGAGGATGGCTGCTTTCCGAGCCACGAAGCTCTCACCAGAGTATATGACAGGAGGCCTGGGCATCCACCTTTGGAGTTGCTCCTTTTGGGAATTTGCATGAACTACCTTACCACACACACTGACAAGTTCTCTGAGATCTGGAATCGCTCGCCTGCCAGATTGCAAATGTACCTTGCTTTCAAATTGCTGAAACGGTCGGCTGCCGGAGTGAAGACGTGGACGGTCGAGGGACTCTCGCGATACCTGCCTAAGCGTCCTACAGATACAGCCTGAACGCATCCAAGCATACATGAAAGAAAATCAAACGCAGCTGGCCGGCTGCTCGGAGAGTACAGAGATGAAGGAATCGAGGAGAGCGGTATGACTGAGATGCATCCGACAGCAACATGGGTCGGATTATGCATACAGACAAGATACAGAATCAACGAACACAGGCAGCTCTGCTTCGATGCTTCCTTTCACATTTCAGGTATCTTAACAATGCAAAAGTGGAGATGGGATACTTACATTCAACTTGATTGATGATAGGTGCTGTTGGAGGTATCTCTCGCTGAACCCCATGCACTGCGCTTTTAACACAACTTCCTCCTCTTACTTCATTCGTACTATCGCCATCATTACCATTACTACTCTTTTCCCGGTGCATCCGTCAGCGGCACATACTGCACGCCATACAACCGATTCTGATCCACCGTCCCATCTTCCCTCTTATTAATAACCCAGATATGCTGACTCTGCCCATCAGACACAGGCACAAACAACCTACCCGGCGCCTTCAACTGCTCCGTAAGCTCCTTATGATGCTCAGCCGCCGCAGCCCCAACATGAATAGCATCATACGGCGCGCCCTCCTTCCACCCTTTCCGCCCATCGCCCAGCACAAACCGCACTTGCCCCGTCTCCAGCATCTTGGCTGTGTCCTCGCTCTTCGCAAAATTCGCATTCGCCATGTCCACCAGCGGCTGGATGTGGTCAATGCCGACCACGCGCCCGGTAGGACCGACGAGATGAGCGAGCACGGCGGTGAGGTATCCGCTGCCCGAGCCGATGTCCAGAACGCGCGCGCCGGGGTGGAGATGGTCGAGCAGCGACTCGCAGGCGTTGGCGTGCATGTGTGGTGCGCTGATGGTGGCGGAGTGGCCTATGGGCTGTGGGCGGTCGTCGTAGGGATTGCGCGGGGCGAAGTGTGCGCGGTCGACCTAGATGTGTGTCAGGAGTGGAGTGCTGTTGGCAATGAACACGTGAGTCGAGCAGACCTGGGTGTGTTAGCGCTGGATGAGGCGGGTTTGGGTAGACGTGATACGCGAGGTGTCGTCGTGGGGAGTACCTGCAGCATGGCGTCTTTGACGCGTTGGGTTTCGATTAGACCATTTTTCTCGAGGTTCTCGATCAGAGATGCGTTGGAGGAGCCGGAGGAGCGCCAGGCCATGGTGAAGGATCTAGGCGGGAAGCTCTGGCGCTTGGGAGCTAGAAGGTGACCCAGTGGTCGGCGTAGGAGAGCGGTAGGAGACAGCTTAGAGGGCAGATTCGACGTGTTGGGGTACTTCACGAGGCGTTGACTGTGTGCAGCTGCTAGACTAGGACGCAGAGCAGCAGAGATAGGAATAGGGATGACATGAGCTGGTCCACGGTTCTTATGATGTCAATCACGAGCGCAATGGTGAGGGGTGCATGCGCGACAGCTCAGAACGTCACCTCACGCTAAATCTGGGGTAGCTGATAAGACACGCAAGGAGCACCATCCCTGTCGTCTCGAGTGGGTCCACCAAAAAGTTCGAAGTTCGCGCCGCGCAGAGTTCGGCGACACGAGCCACCAACACGACAATGCCGCCGCCCGCCACGAAACGCAGAAAGCTCGAGCAGTCCGAGGACGAGAGCGAGGGCAGCTTCGCAGACTTTGGGGAGAGCGACAGCGCTGGGTCAGAGGCCGAAGAGGAGGCGAGCGGCGAGGACAGCGATGTTTCGATGGAGGGACCAGCCGACGCCGAAGACGTGAGCGACGACGATGACGCAGAGGAGAGCGTCGTGCAGAAGAAGAAGACGACTGCGCCCGCGATATCGGCCACGCCTGCGCAGAAGGCACAGAAGAGGCCGGCTGCAACGCTGCAGGATGGCGCCTACACGTCCGAGTCGTTCAAGTCGAACATATTCAAGCTGCAGGTCGACGAGCTGCTGGAGCAAGTCAAGCTGAAGTATGGAAAGAAAGAGGCGCCGGCCGAGAATGCTCTGCGCACACTGAAGACCATCATCGAGTCGCTCCCCAGCCGGGACGCTCTGCCCGTACGTATACCAGCCCACTGAACCATCCCTTGTCTTCCAGCTGCTGAGTCCAATAGATCCCCGAAGCTGAGAAGGCTCTCAAATCTGCTGGAATCGCCGTTCCATTCCCCAGCCCGCGCCCGCCGAAGGACGCAAAGTACAAGCTCGCCTTCGCACGCCCGTCGAGCATCAATGCAACCGGCAGCTACCCGCTCAAGACGGCCACCAAGTCCGAGGAGGGGATTTCAATTGACCTCATGGTCACAATGCCAAAGACCCTGTTCCAAGACAAGGACTACCTCAACCATCGATATTTCTACAAGCGCGCATACTACCTCGCCTGTCTGGCTGCTGGCATCAAAGCCGAGAAGAAACACAAGTTCGAGCTGGCTTTCGAGAACTGGCACGGCAATCAGCTGCAACCCATCCTGGTGGTGCGATCCAACGGCAACGGAGATGCGGATGACTTCTCGAGCTCCAAGGCCAGGATCAACATCATCCCAGCTTTGCCAGAAAATACATTCGCGCCGAACAAGTTGCTGCCCAACTCGAATGCTGTGCGACCAAAGGGCGGTGACGAAGAAGAGGCTGCTGGCAAGACGCTCCCACCGACACCGTTCTACAACAGTGCGGTGCAGTCCGAAGCGAACATCACTGCCTACCTGAAGTTGTTGTACGCAACTGCCACCAAAGCCGATGCCTTCAAGGATGCCTGTATACTTGGTCGCATCTGGCTCAGACAGCGTGGATTCGGAAGCCAGCTGCGAAAGGGAGGCTTCGGCAACTTTGAATGGGCCGCTCTCGTCGCTCTCCTGCTGCAGCCCAATCAGACGACTGGTGCACAGCCCCTGTCGCCTGGCTACAGCAGCTATCAGCTGTTCAAGGCCACCTTGCAGTTCCTTGCGCGTCACGATCTGAGCAAGAAGGCAGTAGTCTTGCAGGCGCACAACGTTACTATCCCAAAGGGCGACACTACACCAGTCTTCTTCGATGGACCTCGAGGGCAGAACATTCTGTTCAAGATGACGCAGTGGTCGTACGCGTGTCTGCGTCAAGAGGCAAAGGCAACCGTGGACATGTTGAGTGACACCGTCTTCGACCAATTCGACTCAACCTTCATTCTGAAGACAGAGGTCTTGAAGCTCAAGTACGATGCTACGCTGGAGCTGCCTCTTTCAGCCCTTGGCCTCGATCCCGCAAGCGAGGAGTATGAGCAGCAGCTCAACGGTGCTTGTGGCAAGCTGTATGATACTCTGACTCGAGCGCTTACTGATCGCGTCACATCGATCTCGTTCACTATGCCGGCCGAGGAGCACTGGTCAATTGCCTCAAAGCGGCCTCATGAGAAGCAGCGCAAGTGCATTCTCGTCAATTTTGCAACTGATCCAGCAAACGCCAACCGCACAGTGGACCACGGGCCAGCAGCAGAGAACAAGCAAGAGGCAGCCGTCTTCCGCAAATTCTGGGGTGAGAAGTCCGAGCTCAGGCGTTTCAAGGATGGCAGCATTACCGAAAGTGTTGTCTGGTCTGTCAAGGATGTCTCCGTCATTGAGCAGATCATCTGCTACATCCTCAAGCAACACAAGATCGTGCAGGATTCTGAGCAGCTGGCTTACTCCGGCGATGTCTTCGCTCACCTTATTAGTGCTGGGCGCATACAGGGCGCATCCGGCGTGGCCCCGTATTTGCCCATCATGAATGCCTTTGCCACAATGGAGAAGGATATCCGCGCTCTCGAAGACCTGCCTCTTCAGCTCCGCTCGATACGAGCCGCAGATGCCCAACTTCGTTATGCGTCTGTAGAACCACCGGCTCCCGGTCACGCACCCGCTTCTGTCGTTCTGCAATTCGAAGGCTCCGGCCGCTGGCCCGACGACCTTTGCGCCATTCAGCGGACCAAGATCGCCTTCCTGCTGCGCATTGCGGATCTCCTGACAGAGACAGAGTCCGAATACACATCACGTGTCGGTCTGGAGAACCCATCGCAGCCGGCCTCCAACCAGGCATTCCTGGACCTCACAAATGCCTCAGGCTTCACGTTCCGGATCCGAATCTACCATGACCGCGAGGTGACTCTCTTCGAACGCCAACTCAAAGACAAGACCCTCGATGCGCCCTCCCGCGAATCCGCAGCCGCCTCGCTGGCTCTGTACAAACGCGAGTTCGTCCATGCCCCGCTGCACAGCCAGGTCTCGCAAACCCTCTGCACGCGCTTCCCAGCGCTCTCGCCCTCGATACGCCTAACAAAGCGATGGTTCAACGCGCACCTCCTCGCCCCGCACTTCTCCTCCGAGCTGATCGAACTGCTGGTCATACGGACCTTCCTGCAGCCGCACCCCTTCACCGTGCCATCCACTGCCACAACAGGCTTCCTGCGCACGCTCGCCTGGATCGGACGATGGGACTGGCGCTTCACGCCACTAATCGTCGACTTCAGCGCCCAATTCTCCGCAAACCCAGCAGACCTCGACGACGCACAGAAGCAAAAGGGCATGCAAGCATCAGACCTGGAGCGCCTGACAACGCGCTTCGAGGCATGGCGCCGCATCGACCCAGCCATGAACCGCGTCGTGCTCTTCTGCGCGACAAACCTCGACGAAGAGGGCACGACATGGACCGACAAAGCGAAGCCCGAAAAAGTCGTCGCGAGCCGCCTCACAGCCCTCGCCAAAGCCGCTGCTTCCGCCATCCGCACCGACCAAGACACCCTGTTGCGCCGCATCAACGGCGCCCAAGACCCCAGCCCTCCACTAGTCCCACAAACCCTATTCACCCCCAGCACCGCCGAATACGACATCCACATCTCCCTCACCCCAACCCACACCTTAAAACCCAGCAAACCCACCCCAACCTACAAAAACCTTGCCCTCCAGCACTCCACCCCCATCACCCCCTCACCCCCCGCCCTCCCCTTACTCTTCGCCCACGATCTTCTGGATATATACACCGACACCATCCTCTGGTTCTGGGACCCTACATCCCTGACCAGCATCGTCGGCCTGTGGAACCCGCTCACGACGGGCCAGCGGTCGTGGAAGGTGAAGCCCGGGTGGAACAGCACGCCGGTTAAAGTCAGGGTGTCTGGGGAGGAGAAGGCGGGGGGGAAAGGGGTGGAGATACGGGTTAATCGGGAGGCGGTTGTGAATGAGATTAGGCGGTTGGGTGGGGAGTTGGTGAGGGGGATTGAGGTTAGGGGGGTGTGAGGGGTTGTGTGTGTTGTGTTTGTGGGAGTGCGGAATGATACCTTGGATGGCTCTTGTGCGTTGTGTCTTGTGTTGTTTGTGCTTGCGGTTTTGAGTTACTGTGGCGCGCGGAGCGGTGCGACGGTTCAGGCAACGAAGTTGGAGTAAGAAGCACGGTTGAACACCTGGGATCCTTTCGCCCGCGGTTATTCGCACGACTCAGATCTGATGAGGGTGGCGAGCGCAACACGGCACCATTGTAAATGATGAGTCTCGGATTAAGAAGAGCGCTTACCTTGGCAACACAAGGAACCTAGTGACATTTTAGGACGGATGAAATTGAAGTAGTTATATTAGTGTAAAAGAAGATGACTGGAAGACTTGCTAGCACCGACATGAACATGTGGCTAGGACAAGCCAACCAGGAACAAGAGGCATGCGCAACGAACGCTGCCACTCACGCCTGTCCAGCTTCACGAAAAAGAGCAGAACCAGTTGTCCTTGTCCCACTAATCGTCTCCAACCCTCAGTCACTTCAAACGGGGTTCCCGAGCGGCTGCACACTATCTTGCCTCACTTGCAGCTCGTTCTCCTTTCCTTTGCTATTCGTCTTCGTCCATCGTATCGCCGTGCGTATGCTCCCGCCACTCAGACTCCTCGTGTGTGTTGGGGTGATCGGTGACTCGTTCTCCTGCTTCCCGAACGAGAGGCTGAGCTTGCGCTTGTGTCCTGTGGGCGCCGGAGATGCTGCTGTAGGTACAGATTCAATACCGTCAATGCTGATTGGCGACAACAGGGGTGTAGAAGAGGCCATTGTGCCGTCGATGCCAGTCCTCAAGGTCGTCGATGAGTTTCTTTGAGAACGGGTGACAGGCTTGTTCTTCGCTGCAACGGCGATGGCAGGGTTATGTGGGAAGCCCATTGCCATGACAAAGGGGATACCAGTGTTGGATGAAGCACTGAGCTTGCGCTCTGATCGTGATGTCGACATTTGGGATTGCAGACTGAAGCTTAGATTACTCGAGGCCGACCCAACACGGGAGTGAGCTTTTTGAGAAGGATTGCGTGACGGTGACCTTGAACGCAAATCTTGAGAGAATTTCGATTTTGGTATAACAGGACGTATGGTGGATACGCCCAGGTCTTCTCGTTCAGTCTCTGGTACATCATCTAACGTCATTACAGCCGGATCCGCGTAAGGATGCAGCAATGGCCTGGGGTTACCCATAGCGAGCGCAAGCATCTCCGAGTGGTCGTCAGGGCGCAAAGCTAGCAACTGCTCCTGTGTCTCAAGGGGCATGTCTGCATTATGCTGTGTGTCTTGAAGTGTGGGGGTGGTGTGTGGTGCACTGACGATAGTAACCTTCGTTGGTGTTCGAGGTAAAATGGGGACCCGCGATGCCGCCTCTTCGTACTCAACCACCCGAGACTCCGAATTTTGTATCGGCGAGTTGTTTGTGCTGACCGCAGCAGAAGAAAGAGGTGGTGTCAGCACACGACTCGATCCCATGTTTGCCGTGACGTTGCTTGTCAAAGCTGGTGATGGGTGTCTCGAGCTCTTCATTTCGGGCGTCGTTGCAAGAAAGCGCGCTCTGCTTGGAGTCGGTGCCGGCCGTAAAGACGAAGTGTCAGAGTCAAGGTCACTAGCCCTGTTTCCGTAACTGCCTAACTGCGCTGCGATTCTGTTGAGCTTCTTGATGTCGCTCTTGTAGCCCCGGATGTCCAGCTTGTAGTAAATGATTTCGCGCACATAGAAATCGATCTCGTTCCGAAGGTCTTCGAACAACGCTTCGGTTTCCGTCATAGGGGCTTTGACCGGAGTCATTGGCTTGGCCTTCCGCAAGCGCTGGTTGAGCTTCTGGATCCATCTGTCGATGTCTTTCTTCGTTGCTAGGGCAGTCAATTCGGGGAGCGGGTCGGCTTCGTCGACGAGGTAACGTGAAGTAGTGGCGTGTTTTCGGATTTCGGCTCGCAACAATAGCTTGTGGTGCTCAAGCTGCCTTTCTACAGCTCGTACCGACGTCTCCTTCTCCCCAATGACAGCTTCACGCTCCAGCACTGCAGTTCTCAGCTGTTCGATCTGTACATCCGTCTCTTGCCTCTTCCCGAGGAGCTCATTCTGGATGTCCAGCTGCAGGTTGATCTCATCGCACTGGTGGTGGACCCGTTCAAGCATTTGCCGTAGTAAGCTGTTGTCTCCTTCAAGGTCCGCGATGCAAGCATCTTTTTGCCTGATGTCATATTCAAGCTGCTCGATATGTGCAACGAAATCCGGGTTGGCGGGCTCGCGACGAAGAGAAGGTCTAAGATCAACGGAGAAGACTGTATCCACACTTTCGTGCGCATTTTGGTCCTGCGCCTGGAAGTCCGGGAACGATGCGTCGAAAGGCGATTTCAACGCTCGCATGTTGAACAGCTCTTCCTGCGCATCCAATTTCTCGGTATTTGCGATTTCGAGACGATTTTCAAGATAGTCAATGGTATTTTGAAGTGCTTCAGCGCTCGATGCAAGTTGTTGAGCCTCGCTTGCTTTGCTCTCGGTTTCCGTGCACCTTTGTTCGACATCCTGCAGGGTAGCCCTTAACGCCTTCTCGCTCTTCTTGGACTCATTTAATTTGGCCATCAGAGAACTGATCTGTGTTTGTAATGCAGCATTATTCTGCTTGTACTGATTGAGCTCAGGTAGCAGGTTACGGTCCGCGGTCGATGGCCGCCGCGTGGTGCTCAACTTGCGCTTTAAGCTCTCCATCTCTGACCTGTCCTGCAATGCCCGAGATGACTGTCTTTGCTTTTCCGGATCACTGCGAAACGACAACGTCGAGCCGGCAGTTGTGCCCGCTGTGTGTTGCCAACTCTCGCGGCTGGGTGTGGAACAAGACTCGGACCTATCCAAGAGAAACGGGAGGTCGTTCGAAACTAGCTTTGCGTCAGCTGAGATCTTTACGCATGTGGCATAATTAGATCAAAACTATACGCGACCGTTGAACTGCCTGCCGTGGTTTCGGGCCCGATAAACTTCAATAGCGACTTGTGCCCCTGGCTAGAGCTGCAGACGGACCCCAAAATGTGTAGATAGTGGCGAAAACGAACCCCGAAGGCCATTAATTGGCGGGTGGAACGATTAAGAGATGAGGAAACTGGAGTAAAGGGGAGTAAAGGAGGTACAATCGCACTCACCGTGATGCAGACCCGGATGCTGTGCCAATTGCTCTTCCAATAGTCTGACGTGGTTTCGTAGTGACGCAACCTCATTAGCGTGCGCTGACGCGTGAGCTTCGTGCCTCGACCTCAGACCGCTGAATTTCGATCGTAATGTCGCTATTGTCTGGTCTTGGCACGCAATTGTAGCATGGGCGTTTTTCGCAGGTTTGTGGAGTGAGGTTGTTGGCGCAGGTGTAAGGGAGGCGCCGAGCTAACCACGGTCAGTCGTTGACCATCTAGAAGTGAGTGCGAAAAGGTGTCCAAGGCTGTCTAATTGACTAAGACAGGGGCTCCACCTTACTTCCTTCTGCAGTCTGATGCTCGAAACGGTAACTGCGCTCCATGCACATGGGTCGAGACAGCAACAACAGCAACAAGAACGCTGAAACGATCACTCCCGTTGATCACAACCCAGTCGTCCATCTATGTCAGGCATGCAACGTCCCAGTAAGGCTGAACGAGTGGGTGCGCACCATCTGAAACGGTTTCGTTATGCGCAGTGCAAATTCGGCGAGTGATTGAGCACGACGCGAAAACAAGTGGTACTTACATCATCACGGCGGCTTGCGCGTCCTTCAAAAGTGTCGTTAGAGATTGTTGGCTCGATTAACGTAGGGGATGGCCGCGGTGTCCTGTTGGAACCAATGAGCGGCTTTTTCGACTCCCTGAGGCTATAGTCTTGCACTGCGGTCTGAGGGGCCACGCCAACGTTGCTATCGTGGATCGGCCTTGAATCTACAGCTGACAACCATTCGATGCTGCTGAGCGCTCCTCTCTGGTGATACCTCGAGGGGCTCGACTTGCCGGAGCTCGTTTTGGCAGCGGAGCTAGTATGTAAAGACATCATCGCACCGCCTTGGTAACCTTCATGCAGACTTGGGAAACTCTTCGAATGATTCAGTGGCTCGGGAAATAGGTGCAGCAGGTCGAGAACATCACCCTCATGTTCAGGACTTCTACCAGGCGGATGCGTTCCTCGTCGAATATTCCAAGAGACGGGACGACCGGGAGAGAAATACGGAGTATCAGGGAACGGGTAACCCTGGTTGTACTGCAAAAGAGATCCAGGCAACTCTACGGGTAAGTCTGGAGTCGAGGGGTCGGACGTTGAGCGCGGTCGCGTAGGGAGAGTCTTATGTACGGAAGTTGATCTTGGCCAACCCACACTCGAAGCCGGTGAGCGCAGCATGTCATTGAACATGGCGACCAGGTTGGACGCCGAACTAACACGATGGGCGTTGTAAGGCGGCGACAGGGGGGTCGATGCAAATTGCTCGAAATCGGGAGAAATTATGGAGAGATGGGAGGGTCGCCTGCGTGGCTCTTGGGTGTCCTTGCAGCTGGTCAGCAAATACACGACCACAACGTCGAAGCATGCATGCAGCTGCGCGCCACACGCATGCGCCTTGAATCACCACTCATTCGCTCTGCGCAACCACGTCGACACGCATTGCGCATTGCCAGCTCACAGCTCGTCATAAGGCAGTCGACCGTACCTTGACTTCATGATCGGTGCTGGACTCGTTGCCCAGGGTGTCGATTGGTACGAGACCTCCAGTCTTGTAGTATGGCTCCGCTTGGGAATGACGCTTCTGCCAGGAAAACACTCTCTTCGAGCTCATGATGACTAGGCGCTTCTAGCGACACATGACAGGTGATATTAAGACATTATGTTGATGGTTGATTGGGTATTAGAAGATGGACGGGACTGAGAGAAGATGACAGCAAAGGAGACACAGATGGGTCCGGGGTGACATTCCATAAAGAGGATCTGGAAACTTTCTGCGGCGGTTTTGCTATTGCGCAAATGTCCGCTGTCATGTTTCGGTGCACAGTGTCCGCCCAGAGCATGGCGTGCACGTCTGACTGGGGGCCGAGGCCTGAGTGGGTGAGACGCACGGAAAAGACAGCAAGGTCACGTCAAGGCAACCTCTCCATCTGGCACTCCCTGAACGCCGCAACGGCGTTGGTCGAGTTGGCGCGGAGAGGAAAGGCAAGCGCCTGCCCTGTGATGCGTCTGCAGGAAGGAGCCATTGGAGCTTGGACCCACCGATCATCATTGGAAACCGCGAACGGCTGCCACAAAACTTTGCGGCCAACCCTTGACTCGCCCTGCAGCCTGATATAGAAGCTTGCTGTTACACGATCAGTTTAACCGGACACCGCAGTGTCACACCGAGCGATCAATGCCATTTGTATCTTCATATGTCTGCAGGTGATTGTATTCGACACTGCCTGCCTGATCACATTAGCGAACCGAAACAATAGAACGCCAAGCTACGCCGCAATCAGGTCACACCGAATACGCGGCGCAACATGACAAGAGACTTGTCGCCCTTCAGTCAGAGGCGACTGCTCACCCAGCAGCTTGCTAGAGGAGATGTTCCAACACCGCCACGCGTAGTAGCAGAGAAAGCTCCTAGCAGGGAACCAGAGCGCGCAAGCAAGGAGCCTGCTGTGGCCTCGCGACGCCGCTCAAGGAGCAGATCTCGGGAGACGCGGCCTAGAGATCCGCCAAAGGAGCGAAAGCCAAGAGAAAGCCCTCCCGCATCGAGGCCCAGCAGACACGGACGAGATGGATCGCCAGGGCCGTACAAGAAGCCCCAGGAAGGGTCCCGGGACCGACAACGAGGTGGGTCGAAGGAGAGGCGCCGAGACCGTTCGAGGGATAGACGGCGCGATAGATCAAAGGACAGCAAGAGGAAGGACCGATCTGTAGATAGGAGGGACCGTTCGAGGGAAATGCGACGCGACCATTCGAAGGACAGAGCTGGAGAGAGGGATCGAAGACGAGATCGATCACGGGAAAGACGTAGTCGACGCGACCGCTCCCGTTCACGAGACCGAAGGCGCAGAGACAGGTCGAGGGACGACAAACGCTCGCCCTCTCCACTCGTCATTCGAGAACGAAAGCATCGCACGCGCTCTACTTCGGCGTCTAAATCACCACCGCCCAAACGCCGCCGTCGCAGCCGCTCAAAATCACGATCACGGTCACCCCACCAGCGCAATAAGAAGCCTCTGTCCGACCAAGAGGTCTCCTTCCGCGGCGTCGACAATTCCAACCAGGCACCCACAAAGTATGGTGGCGCACCTGTCAACAAAGAGAAGCCCAACTTCAAGACGACTGGTGCGCTTGCGAAGCACGCCAATCGCGTTGAGGGCACCAAAATCTCGCTCAAATACCATGAGCCTCCGGAGGCGCGCAAACCGCCTACGTCGCAGCCATGGCGTATATTCGTGTTCAAAGGTGACGATGTGATCGACACAATTGAGCTATGGCAGAAGAGTTGCTGGCTTCTGGGACGCTCGCACGAGGTGGCGGATTACGTACTGGAACATCCAAGCTCGAGCGGGCAGCACGCTGTCATTCAATTCAGATATACACAGAAGGTGGTCGAGGACGAATTTGGTGTGAAGAGCACAAAAGGCAGGGTCAAGCCTTATGTCATCGACCTGGAAAGCAGCAACGGTACAGAGCTCAATGGCAAAGATGTTGAGGCGAGCCGTTACTTCGAGTTGAGGGACAAGGACATCCTTAGATTTGCGGGTAGCGAGCGCGAGTACGTGGTCATGCTGCCACCACCAGAGGAGAAGAAGGACTGAAGTCTACCTGAATACGGAATACGGAATACGGTGAAGGGCACACGCGACATCAGTGTCTCGTAGCTGTACGGGAGCCTGCAGCGATCACATAAGGCTCGAATCACATATATAGCCTGTAAATGGCTAAAAATCGTGCAACGCTTTGATTGCGACACGCATCTCCAGACTCATGCTGCGAGTATACAACCACCTGCAGTGATTCACATTCAAGTAAAGCACCTTCTTCGAGTTCCCGTATCTTCCGACCCTTATCCTTGTCAAGTAGTTTAAGCTTAATCTCCTAGCCACAGTTGCTAAACATGGGTGCGGGGGCAAGGCGGTACTAGACTCAAGCCGCGGCCCGCGTTCGCCCATGGACTTGACACGTTCACATTCCTGGCATGATAGAGAGCTGAAGACATTCTTGAGAGTCGCGTCGAACGCAACAGAGCTCGACAGATTTTGGAAGGCAGGACAAGTTTTGGCCTTGCTCGGAATATATGCAGGCCTGGTCGAAACATCTCACCCTGCGTGCCGCCACCTGCAACGCCCACAGCGATCTTTAGTGGATCGTGTCGGCAAGCCAAGCCCGTGAATTCCATTCAGGCACGCACTCCTGTGTGCCTCTCAATCTGTTCTCCCACAGTCCAGTCTTCTTGTTACGCTGTCTTCTTCGTCCCTTCCTTTGACAATTGCGCGCTGTTCCTGATAGCAACGTCGAGCATTCGAACCATCTGAACCCTAAACTCTCCCTTCCACCACGCCGTCCACAACACGAGACCACACTTACCGCGATTCACGCGAGAAACATCGTTTCCGCCCACATCAAAGCACCTGCGCCGATCGCGGTCGTCATCGTATATCCACCCACGCGCTTGTTGCGCCGACACGGCGTCCAGCGCTCATCTATGAGTGATCATGCTTCGCATGAGAAGATATCGAGTTTTCCTGGTGTTTGCAGTCATTACAGTACTGGCAATCTACAAATTCGAGACGTCAGGAGCAACATGGCGAGAAGTGGCGTCGAATGCGGCGGGGAGCTTGGAAGACGCAGCTGAGGATACAATACAATACATTCACAAGCCCCATGTCGTCGCGCAGGAGACGCGAAAGTTCGAGGTCAATGTACCCGCAGCCACGAGGCAAACTCCCCTTCAGACACCGCCGCCGCCCGCTGCGCCTGTCAACCCTCCTGCTGGCAAGGAGTCGTTTGCGGCGCCCGCCTCAAGACCCGCGGTCACACCGATGCTACCCCAACAACACCTGCCTACTGTCCCTACTCTGAAGCCCGGTCGCCCCGGCAATCCTGCGAACGCCGTACCACCGGAGTCGAGCATCGAGCCGGTATATTGGTCAAAGCTGCCCGAGAACTTCCCTGTCGCTTCTGAGTCGATGATTCTTCTTCCGTCTGGCAAGCCAAAACCGATCAAACGAATACAGTTCGACTTCAAGCCAGAAACGCCAGAGGCGAAGGCGGCGCGTACTGCGCAGTTGGACACAATCAGAAACGTCTTCAAGAAGTCATGGAAGGGATACAGAGAGCTTGCCTGGGAGCACGACGAGCTCAAGCCCGTGTCTGGCGAGTTCAAAGATCCATTCGCGGGCTGGCGCGCAACTCTGGTGGACGCCTTGGACACGCTGTGGATCATGGGGCTGAAAGAGGAGTTCGCCGATGCAGTCAAAGCCGTGGCCACGCTCGATTTCACGACAACCTCACGCGCCGATATACCACTGTTCGAGACAACGATTCGATACTTGGGTGGGCTGCTGGCAGCATATGATATCAGTGGCAAGCAGTACAAGATCTTGCTGGACAAGGCGGTTGAGCTAGCTGAAGTCTTGTACAGCGCGTTTGACACGCCGAACCGCATGCCAGAGACGTATTACTACTGGCGGTCGCAATTTGCGTCGAATACTCACCGTGCGAGCACTCGCGTCGTGCTGGCTGAGATCGGCTCGCTTTCGATGGAGTTCACGCGGCTTGCGCAGCTCACAGGCAACAACAAATACTATGACGCGGTCGCACGCATCACTGACCTTCTGGAGGATTTTCAGGCGAATACGAGACTTCCAGGCATGTGGCCGACATATCTAGATGCATCAGGGTGCAACTACACGGCAATCGATGTGCCTCCGCCAGCTCCCATACCTCTTAACATCCCTCCAGAAGACATTCTGACCCCAGGAAACCCTAATTTGATCCTTGCGCCTACTCCTACTAATTCTGGCGATAAGAAGATGATACCCCTTGACCTTCCTGACCCGATTGTTCTGACTCCCAATGGTGTGAACCCGACCTGGGTGCCGCCCAAGACAGGCTTAGACGACCCAATGCTCGCCGCACTAGGGAACCCTACAAAGATGTCTGCTTTACCGATACTGGAACGGAGACAGCTTGACGTGGCGAAGAGGACTCCACCGAAGAAAGCTACTGATCTCGAGGCCGATCTGCTTGCTCTGCAGAAGGATAACATGGACAGCGTCAAGCTCGATGCAGTCTCTTCAGCTCGCCCGGGTCCCACGTGCAGACCCCAAGGCTTCGCCTCTAGCTCAAACTACGGTCTCGAAGAGTACACACTAGGTGGTATGTCTGACTCGACATACGAGTACCTGCCAAAGCAGTGGCTGCTTTTGGGTGGCCAGGTCGAAAAGTACCGGACCATGTTCGAGTGGTCCATGGATGTTGTCAAGAAGCACCTCATCTTCCGACCAATGGTTCCCAAGGAGAACGATATCTTGCATTCAGGAAAGTTCAATGTTGAATCTCTCAAAGGAGAGCCATTGGTAGGCGATCTTGAGCCCGAGAATGCCCATCTTACATGCTTTGCTGGTGGCATGTTTGGTATGGGCGCGAAGATCTTCGATCGACCAGAAGACCTGGAAATTGCGAAGAAACTCACAGAAGGCTGCATTTACGCTTATGATATGACAGCAACCGGCATCATGCCAGAAGGGTACGATGCTGTTCCCTGCGAGAGCCAAGCAGAGTGTCCCTGGAACGAGACACTCTACCATGAACTGATCGACCCACGCTCAGACTGGCGGATCCAAAACTATCAAGAGCAACTCCAGCAGTACCAGCTCAACATCGTATCCGCCTCCTCATGGTATAAAAGTGCAATGGCCGACTTCACTGCAGCCCCCGAGCCTGCCCTGAACCCACAAGTCGTCGCAGCCCAGCCCACACCAATACCTTCCTATGTCTTCGCCGACACACTCGACAAGCGCCAGATCATCGACCTCCTCGACGATGCAACACATGTCAATACCGAAGACATCCCTGGTATCCCCGCTAAAGCGCCAAATCCGTCGCCGCCGGCTGCCGTGCGCCCTCTCGCAGTTCCTCACACACCTCATCAGGACCACGAGTCCGTCATGGGCGGCGAGCCAGAGGAGGGCGAAGGCCCGCCCACAAAAGTCCAACCCAATCTCAACATTCCCGAAGTAGGCGGCTCGCCACTGCCGTCTCGCATCGCGCCGGCGTTTCCGTACGTATACTCGCCCATGCCGGTGCTGAGTCACAACGAATATGTAAAGAATCGCATCGAAGAGGAGAGATTACCTGAGGGCGTCGTGAGGATTGGGGCCAGGAATTATATCCTCCGGTACGTCTAAGCTTTCCTTGAATGACCCATCATATCAATAGCAGTACTAACAAACAATTAGCCCAGAAGCAATCGAGTCTGTGTGGTACATGTATCGCATCACAGGAGACGCACACTGGCGCGAAGCAGGGTGGCGCATGTTCGAGGCCGTGAACCGCGCGACAACAGCGGAGTTTGGCAATTCTGCTATTGACGACGTTACTAAACAAGTACCCGAGTTGAATGACTCCATGGAGAGTTTCTGGCTCGCGGAGACGTTGAAGTACTTTTATTTGTTATTTGCAGATGAGAGTGAGGTCAGTCTAGATGAGTGGGTGCTGAATACTGAGGCGCATCCTTTCAGGCGGCCGACCTGAAGTAGAATGGAGAGGTAAGGATGTTGTTGGGTACGGATACGGTGTTTGAGAGCAGTTGTGTACCGCCGCCATTGGCTGTAGCCTTGCTCATGCTACGGCATAGCATCTTATATCGGATTCGCATTCGTAGAGTTTTCTTTTCCTCAGGCAGGAGTCACTATCTACTTTACCATCCTGATGGCCTGTTCAGACACGTTCAGCTCGTACTCAACAACTCCATGCTAGGTGCGCCAAAACTTTGATCGCCGATACCTAAATAGATCCTCAGACTCGGCATCTCTGGTATCGCTGCGAGAGTCATGCTCTTGAATCTCTCGACTCACACCGTGCTCTTTCACATCAAGCATACTGACAGTGTGAAGAGTATTGCTAAAACTAGGCAGAGGTTGAGTTACTCCAAAAGGAGTAGTGTGAACTTCACTATCTCCGGTAAGTAATCACCAGCACTTATCCATTTTCGGTCGGATCTGAGCCTTGCCGGAGCTAACCACACACCAGGCGCGTCGATCAATGCCCATCATTCCTGTTCCTATCATAGCCGCCCTACTAAACCCTTCTAAAAGCAAACCACCACAAATCTCGGAGGCACAGTTGCAACCTTAGCAGACCAAGAGGCGATGCTCTCGTCATTGAATTGTCATGGCCGTAATTGGGTCAAAAGGCTTCCATGCCCGTGCCCTGCCTCGTTCCTCGCGACTACACTTTCTTGCACTCTCGCTTAAACTTACACTTCATACTCAGCATGCGTGTAACCATTGCGGCGGGAGTTCTGGTCGTCGGCGTTGCTGCGCATCCTCAAGGTGGCTCACTTCTTGGACTGCCACTCGACATCTCAGCGTTGCTCAAGTCGCTTGGCCCAGCACCTGCAAATGACCCCCGGTTCACAAGCTTCCATCCTGCTGGCTCTGGTGATGGTATGTATAACTCAGAATCTTCTCATTGTTCAGAACGTCTCCTAACCGCAGGACCAGTGCGCTCCCCTTGCCCTGGGTTGAATGCCCTCGCCAACCACAACTTCCTTCCCCACAACGGCAAAGGCAACACCATCCCCATCCTTCTGAAAGGACTAGCAGAAGGCCTCAACATGGGTGCTGACTTTACCGCCGCAATTGGCGGTGCCGGACTCCTCGCCTCTCCCAACCCACTCGGTGGCTCCTTCGACTTGGATGACCTAAACATGCACAACTTCCCCATCGAGCACGATGCGTCAATGTCGCGTCAGGACGCCGCACTGGGCAACGACCAGCCCTTCTACGCCCCCAACTGGCAGCAGTACATCGGTTTCTTCGATGGAAAACAAGTCACCGACGTGCCGACCGCCAGCCATGCCAAGTTCGCGCGCTACAACGACTCGCTCACCAAGAATCCCGACTTCACGTACGGCATTCGGGAAACGATTTTCTCGTACGGAGAGAATGCAATCTACCTACAGTCCATGGCTGACCCTGTATCCGGGAATGCAAAGGTCGAGTACGTTAAGCAGCTGTTTGAAAATGAGCAGTTGCCGTATAACCTGGGGTGGCGGCCGAGTGCTGCGCCTATCACATTGGCTACTCTAGGTGTTATGGTTACGGAGTTGTATGCGAACAGTCCGGAGCCGATTCCTGAAGGCGCACGCATCTTGGCGGATAGCTACAAGGATGCGTTGGTTGCAGTTGCGGGTGGTAGCAAGATCCTGGCGAACTTGACGGAGGGCATTAGCGAGGCACTGGGCTTGTAAGCACAGCCTGGCAATTGAATTGCTCTCATGTACGAATGGGCCATGTCATCCTGCGTGACGTGCATGCTCGCGTGTTACCTTGCAATTACCGCCACTGCCAGGCCATGTTATTCGGCATTCCACTCACACGATACCATGAACCCTCACGCCGAATCTCGTTCACACCCTTGAGGTTCCAGTCAAGAGGTCGTCGTGTCCAGTAAGACGAAACTTGAGTTGAGCCTTAGTAAGCCAGTTGCCGAAAATTAATCCTGCTCCCAGGAAGATGCCCAGGTGTGATTGATGAGCTAGAGTACGGCCAGGTGGACACACATTGCATTGGAAGGTCCAGCGGTCAACGGCTTAGCGGATCCGTAGACTCAAAATTCAATTAGTGCCACTGAGTACTCTTGGGGATCCGAGTACTCAAAGGGAACCAACCTGGGGGTGATCGCTGTCTTTTACGCTGTCATCGCGCCGCTCATATTCGGCTTCGTAATCGTGGGCATCGGACAGATTGAATTCATCCACCACTACTACTACTACTACTATTACATATTGTACATACACGACACTCAGATCCAAACCAAGGGTGCTTTTTATGCGCATGCGTTGAAGCAACTCATGTTTGGTGTCTCTCTGGTGGAGATCTGCGTCTTGGGGCTCTTTGACCTCACCGTTGGCGACACTGTCGTCTTTGATGAGCCTACCACCATTCAGGATGTCTTCGTCTTGGTAACAGTCCTGTTCCACACTTTCATGAAGCTGGAAATACGAAAGTCACACTACGTCGGGGAATGGGAGCGGTAGAGTTCTGATGCAGGACGCCAAAGCAAGCTCTGGTATCTGATATAGTAAATTATATCTGCCGGCAATACACGCATGCTTGCGCCAGTGCGCTTGCACGCCCTTCAAATATCCCTGCGCCACGATCGATGAGGTAACATATTCTGTCTCTGCGCATGCTGTCGGCTGACTAATCATCTGCTGCGTTCATCACGCTTTTGAATAGACCAGTGCCGCCATACATAGGACAGGGAGTTCTGGAAGCGTATCTACACCCAACTCAGTAAGTAAGACTGAACCCACGAGCAACAAGGAACTTCTTGAGGGCCACCTGGTTAGGTATGACATTGCGGCCACAGATAAGGGAGCTGTCACGGATGAGAAGGGAAAGATTGCGTGGAACGATTCCAGTGCTGCAAAAGTGCTGTCGTGGGGAAGAGCGGTTGTGTAATAAACGCCGACGACACATATGCGTTCGTAAATCTCACTGCACAGTCTTGTCGGTCAGTACGTATATAGCATGTAAAGATATAATAGAGCAATCAAACGTTGTCTCTCGTGTCACACTACGAGTCAGTCATGATTCCCGAGGTCAGAAAAGTGAGAAGTAGTCAGTGTATATCTACCATATTTCAAACACTGACAGCTCTTTTGTTAGCCATTACAAGGAATTCGCTATCGACTGCAATGACACAGGAGCATTTGTCACCGTCGAAGCTTTCAGGGTCCTCCTGTGCCACGCTAGAGTTGCCTCGGTTAGCGCGAACCCTCCACTTCGCTGAACCTCGATCGTCATCGTTGCATCCAATCATGACTTATCAGTGTTCCCTCTGCGACAGAGCATACACTACAGCAAGTCATCTCGCCCGACACGCCATCGTCCGTGAGTCTTCCAATGGCAGACAGCCTTTCGCCTTTGCCTGACGTAGTTTCCAGATCAACCAGATCGGCATTCCACCTGCCAATTTTGCTCGAAGACATACGTGCGAAAGTGCGTTGACCTTCCTCAGGAAACTTCAGAAGATGCTGAAACACCTACAGAGACATCGCGCGTCGTCATTCGGAAAGATGCTCTGAACGTCGCGGTCGGCCGCTGGCCGAATCACAGGGTCGTGGGCAACCTCGAAAGGCCTGCAATAGGTGTGCGCGAACCAAGCTTCTCTGTGATGGAGGCGCTCCGTGTACTTCGTGCTCGAAAGCTACAGCTTCGTGCACGTACGAGCGTCTAGAAACCGTACCTCGGCCATCGAGGCCTAACATGACTGGAAACGACGATCGCAGGATGCATGTCAGCAGCAATACGACTGAAGAGGCGAACACTGCTAGTAAAGTTCCTTTCTTACTCAGTTACACCGCTGCTGAAACCGGTACTCCGAAAGACTTCGCGAAAGCCCTGGAAACACTCAGGAATAGACCTGGAAGCGTGCAGTCACAAGACGAGACGTATCCTGGTGACAAGCTTCTTGACGGTTCTCCAGTGTTCGCCGAGTTATTTGCGGCAGAGCTGTTCCAGCTTGATGTACCGCAGAACTCCTCGAGTCTATTGGATTTCCTTCCACAAGTCATGACGAATCCTCGTGCTCATGACGACCTTCTCCACCAACGTACATCGGAACTCATAGCTCTCATCGAAGGAAGCGCGATGCCCTCGTCACCGCCCTCGTCACCGCACGAACTTGTAGCTGACCTTCTGACCGCCGAAAATCTGGGATTGTGCGTAGAGAACTTCTTCCATCATGCTTACAGGCACGCACCCATAGTCCATAGGGCGTCCTTCGAAATTTCAAGTGCCGAGCTCCCACTCCTGTTGTCCATCTTCATTGCGGGGGCTTTGTGGTCTTACCCTCGAGATCCCTACTTTATGGCTCTTGACACTGTCGAGCTGGTTGAGAGATGCATTTTCGAAAATGTGTTGTTTAAAAAGCTGCAGGATCCGGAGGCAAAGAACATTGGTACACGTTCTAAAGGTGTACTGTCACTTGTTCAGGCTGCTACACTGCTAATATCGATCAGTTTTGCTTTCCCAAATGCTGAGTACCGACGACGTTTTCGAGAACAGCGGTTCTCCAATTTGGTGTCTGTGACGCGATCGCTCAAATACGCAAGCGATGAATCCAGCGACGTCTCAGTGTCCGCACCCTTCAACTGGTCAGACTACATCTTTCGTGAGTCTTGCAATAGGTAGGTATATCGCGGCGTCAGTTCCTGCTATCCGCTAAGCTAGGAGACAGAGTTGCGTATTACACCTATTTGATCGATTGCCACATCTCCACCCTGTATGCTGTGCCGCCGCGTATGACAGTCTCAGAGATGAGGGCTCCTTTACCTTCAAACGAGTCGGCTTTCAGCGCCGAGAACATGGAGACGTGTCAAGAGAGTTTGTTCAGGAATGACTCGGCCCCGCAGCTTAGTCTGGTCGGTGTGGTCAGATCGCTTATGGCAATTGAGTGCACGAGCCGAGACCTCTGCAAACTCACTGCGTTCCCATTGTTCCTCGCAGTAGAAGGTAAGAATAAATGATCTACAGCATAAGTTGCCAGCTGATCTGTGATACTAGCGCTGCATGCCATGATATTCACAGCGAAGACGCAGCTGCTGGAAGATCATCTGTCGGCCCACTTCGAGCGGGCGCTTACTCGCTGGAAAGAAGCCTGGGATCTGTCTCGAGCTGCTCGAGAATCGCCGAAAGAGGTCGGGTTCATGGTCCATGCCGAAGAAGTTTGGCTGCTGGCATGTAAGATCCTGAACTTGGATACATCGAGATTGGTCCCTCAATTTGGGGTCCACAACATGGGCCAGATCAGACAGTGGTTGAATGAACTCAATTGACGGTTATGAGCTGTAAGCATTCCTCATGAACAATTATCGACGAGAAACCATCAATGACGTTAGCACGAGTTTCGCTTACATAGTACAACAGTGTTGGCCGGGGAAAACCCATCTCGCGGACCCTCGCGGACCCTCAAGGAGTAAACCCACCCATAGACGTCCCACTCGGGGAAAACCCATGTGCAAATACAGGGACTTCATTGGCCGCTGACGATCGAAATGGCTTGTCTATTCACTGCATGTGAATTATGCTCTCATCTTAACACTCAAACGTCCTTCATGTAGTGACAGACGATGCTACGTACCCGCACCATGCTCTGCTCAAGCATTCGTAAAGGTCGGCTCTAGCTAACATTGCAACTGCAGTTTCGCTAACCTTTTTGATAGAGTCGGCGGCCCTGATAGCTCGCCTTCGACACACACCCTTCATTCCCCTGCACTCAAATGCTCACCCGTCGTGTGCCGCTGCGACATTATGGCCAGGGCAGCCAAAGACGACCACACGGTCAATTGCGACTGAGCGAACGTTTAACACGTCTTTGACCAAGGAAAGGCAGCCCACAAGTGTCGTCGAATACGCCTTGTACGACTATCACCTCGTTGCTTCGATAGCCTAGATGCTGACTACTTCTCTCGTAACGCAGGAGCTCACTCGACAATATCGTCAACTGGGCACGTCAATCGTCTCTTTGGCCCTTGAGCTTCGGACTCGCATGCTGCAGCATAGAGATGATGCATGTTTCGATGCCTCGCTACGACCAGGACCGCCTTGGTATAATCTTCCGCGCTTCGCCACGGCAGGCCGACGTCATGATTGTTGCTGGTACCCTCACCAACAAAATGGCGCCAGCTTTACGCATGTGCTACGATCAGATGCCAGATCCAAAGTGGGTAATCAGCATGGGAAGCTGTGCAAACAGCGGCGGCTACTATCACTACAGTTATTCGGTAGTGCGTGGTGTTGACCGAATTGTGCCGGTCGATATCTATGTGCCGGGCTGCCCACCGACTGCAGAAGCACTACTTTACGGGGTTTTTCAGCTGCAGAAGAAGATGAGAAGAACAAAGATCACGAGGATGTGGTATCGAAAATAGACCATACTTATGGTACGGTCACCTTAGCGATAAGGTGACATCCAAACGATGTAATCTCAACTTGGCGCACTTCAGTATAATGCACTCCGTCATCCAGTCACTAGTTGAAGTGACACACCCGTCCTAGCGTACGAAACGTTGCGGGCTCGGTCGAATTCTCTGTTATTGCTTCGAACCATCACAATTTCCAAACGGCATGACAAGTTCTTTGAAGCTCCGTACTCTGGCAGGTTGCTACATCCGCCGGTCTTTTTTTACAGCTTTGACTCACGCCTTTCCAGACCGACAGACACGAGTCAATTCACCTACGAAGTGAGTCAAATGGTATTCGATTACTGGTAGCCTCAACCGAGCGTATCATCTCAGCGGATATCGCTTGCTCGGCAGCTCCGTACCCCAATGGCTTACAACCTGCCCTATCGAACACGCACATTACCTTACAGTAGACCAAGCTGATCAACGTACGCATGTGTGAAGCCCAGTTCTAGCCTCGGGCGAGAATGTAGAGATATTTCGGACTATGACTGCCGCAAGCAATTTCACGGTCCAGAGAACCGCAACGTCGCCGAAGAGTGACGTCCCTCCTCTAATGTATACCTGTACAATTATCTTTGACGCAATGGTCGAACTATTGAGGAACGTCTTGATCTCTGCACACAACGCCTCATGATCTCTCTAAGTGACTCGTCAACCCTCGCTTGTCAGACCCCGTCGCCGCAAAGCCCTTGGGTTACACACCGCGCCATTGACGCACATATATTGCCATGACGAGCAATTTGAGCGTCATTCTCGGCTGACACCCAGATGAGTAAGGGTGACGTGACGCAACTCAGCAGAGAAATATGCCGACATGGGAAGCTGCTGGACCCTCTCCGGGTTCCACTTGTTGAGTATCAAGGATCCGCGGATATAATCTCAGCAGGCACTGACCCTTTTGTCCACCTTTGACGCCATGCTGCAGGAGTTCGACAGTTCCAGATGACAAGCTTATGCCACCGAAGCTTAGGTCGGAGCTTGAGAAGCTTAGATCCTGATTAGGCGGTCATAGTCTCAGGGTTGAGCTCAAAGCAGTCAAGTGTACCACCTGTACGGTGCGACTCCCTATCTGCGGGAGACATTCCGAAGATCACTTGCTGACAGCTTCATCAGCGGCTGAGATCCGTCTACGTTGGTTCTACGACAACCGCAGCCGGAATTCCTCAACATTGTAGGGTGCACGCAACCGTCGTCCTAAACGTCGTCCGAAGATGCTCGCGCTACCCCACCATTTCATTGTAGATCACCATTGTACGCTGGTTGATGATGTAGACCTCGCATGTATTGATCACTAACACACCTCAGTGGATGGCTCATCGCCGTTGTCAAACTGTTTCAGTTGTAGACCTTGGTCTGGATGCAGCACAACATCGTCAGATTGCCGAAACTCTGAAGCAGCTTTGAATTGAACGTGTATAAGAACACCAGGTCAGTTTATTCCATTCAACATCAACAAGCAAGCAACTTCATCTACAGTAACAACAAGCAAGCACTCAGCTCAGCCTGCCGCTTTTCTCTTTTGGCACTTCGCCCTTGTTGTATTGTGTCCATCTTCCAATCAGACCTTCAAATTCACAATGCCTTCCGCTAGAAAGACCATCATCGCTCTGCTCCTGCTCACGGCTGTTTCGGCTTTGCCGACACCTCAGCATGCCGGCGAAGGAGTCGCTGCCAACAGCCTCTTCTCCGACACTGACGATGGTATCGGCTACTCTATCAAGGACGCTGAGGAAGATGCTGCCGGTCTGGTGACTTCTATCAAGGGTGGCTCAGCTACCACTACCACAGGATCTGAATCTCCACCACCACCACCATCTCCCCGCCGCAGGCAGGCGAACAAGATTTGCGACGGCTTCCAAGAGCTTTCCAATGCTGTTGGTACTGGCTCCGCCACGAGTGCTGCCATGGTGCAGTGTGACAATGTTGATGGTGAACTCACCGACGGTGCAGCCCAAGCCGGTGCCTCGTGGGCGGCACTGAGGAAAATACTTTGGAAGGAATTGGCAAGGCCGTTCCACGCCTTTGAGAATGAGGATGACTCATGCCCATTCAACAAAGCATCGAGAGCGCATGTTGTTCTGGGTTCGATGAGTACTTGGAAATCTTAGATTGGCTGCTGAGTGTTTGCGGGCGCTGGTGCTGCTGAGCTTTCCTTTGAGCGACTTCGTTTTTCAGCGTCCTTGTCAGTGAGCGATGGTGTTAAAAGCGCTGGTGGGTTAGTAATACTTGATGAAATAGAACAATAAGATAAAAGAGATTTCATCAGAAGCCGTAACGCGAGAAGTGACACACCAGCAAGTGCACACTATGTCAAATTGCCACCAGCCTGTAAAAAGCGTGCGTCAGCTTTGATGCGAACCAAATTTCGAAAAATTCCTACGACTTCTCAGGAGAGATGGGAAACGCACCCACGACCACTGCTGCGAACGATGACAGCACGCAGCTTGAGAGGTTATATAAGATATTGATGGCTTTCGCACACCCACAACAACGCGAGTCTCGGGCCTAACGGAATAGCTGGTGTTGAGATCGACTCAAAAGAAATAGCTACCTACTCGCTTCCGTCGTTGTGACGGATAGTTGTGAGGCACGCTTCTTCTGACCTACCGACAACGTAGTTCTTGCAGACCATCGATACCCGCATGCGAGCAAGTCAATGGCTGGAAGCCGGTGTTAGTGGTCTTGATCTCGAGTCTCGTGTAGTTCTTGGGGCTCCCCAGAGGTTCTCGTCGCTCTTGCTAGTGTCCCGACGCCACGTACAGATCCCGATGTCTACATGGACTTGTACGACAGTACGAAGGCCGAGCAGCCTGAAATCTCGTCAGCCATGTCGCATATGGTCGAACCGACCAGATGGACAATGTGCGCAATGAAGAAGACGATAATGGCCCGTGTTATAGTACTTGGCCGACCGAGCTCTCACTATGATCAGGCTTTCCGTGATCAGAATCGTTCACTCACAGACACCATCGTTACAAAATCTCGCAACCGAGACATGAAAATACAGCAACAGTGATGGAGGCCACTCAATCTGTACTATATTCCTCTTCGCAACCGAAGTCGCCAACGTGCTGGAGCCCAGCCTAGGACACGAAGTCTGTTCGTTGCATCACGTTGACGTGGAAAGTAAGGGGTGGTCGACAAGACTTCATCGTCTCGATAAGGTGCAGAACGCCACAGTAGAGGCAGGGTCGGGTAGCCTGCCCGGGCCACTCCCGCGTCCCCGTACCCCCGTGTACGTGAAAGTGAGAGCTAGTGACGAGATTTTGCCCAACACACGTGTTCCCCACGAAGCTAGGTCATCGTATCCTCGCGTGGATCATTGCGTATGCAACAAAATGAGGTGGACTAGCAATAGAGACAGGCTCTCATCTCCAAAATCTTTCGTGCCTGGGGATCATACTCAAGAAAGCGAGAGGCAGGCAGCAAGATGTGGCCATCGTGGAAAGGCTGCCGAAGCGAAAACGAGAACCCCATATAGACATGGGCGCATTTGTCGTCGCAGACTTGCAGGTGATCGGCACCACAGATTGGACCTTGCATCGATGGGGCGTTCATACCGTGGATTCGGTGATTCACTAGACGAAAGACGGCCCGATCGTTTCGCCGGACAGTGAACGATTGGTCATACGCCCGCGCGGCTCGGGGACCTCTTATCCCGTTCGACTACGCTCCGGAGCTAGTGCCTGTCCCGCCGCCTCGAGACCCATCAGACTCCAGGCCCGAGTGGTTGCAGAACAAAGGATTGGAGAGGCTGATCCTACCGATCAAGATGGACTTTGCAGGACTCACGTATGACCTCGCACGTCTCGCACGTCTCGCACTGCCGGTCAATCTTCTGATCATCGACCGCACATCGCCCGAACATGAGTTCTGATGGGACCATAGTCGGGGCCATGCCTGCTCCCGCGGGTGTGACCGCGAATTTCGACAACCCGGAGTCCATTGCACACCGAGTGATCATCATCTCGGTGCTTGGCGCTGTAATCGCCATACCTATCTGCCTTGTTCGGCTGTACACAAAACGAGTCATATTACGGACCTTTGGATGGGATGACTGTGAGCGACCCCCGAGAAAGATGGTGGACAATCTGACAACGATGCAGATACGATCGTACTGGCAACGGTAAACTTTGTTGACGTACAGAACAGAACAAATATGCTGAAGTTCGACAGGTATTTGCTCTTGGCTTCTCGATCTACGTCGGATACCGTAAGTGTCGAAGAAAGCCCCACCTGTTCGTTGATTGACATCGGTAAGAATCCACGAACTGCCTGGGCATCCATATCTGGGACTGCCCGGCGCCCAAGTTCTATGCTCTCATGAAGGTCAGTCGAAGTTGACAGCGCCCAGTGGGATCATGCTAAATGTTTCGAGATTGGTGATATTGCTGGACCCATCCTCTTCAACAATGCGACCATGCTCACGAAATTCTCACTTGGCTTGTTCTACTTGCGGGTGTCGCCTTTTAAGGTCAGCTTTCGTATCGCCGTTTATGTAGTCATGTGTGTTTCGGTCATCAACAGCACGTTGAACGCCCTCGGGTTCGCATGGGTTTGTCAGCCGATCGAGAAGTACTGGGACTTCTCTATCATGACTGGCCAGTGCATCGACCTCAACCAATACTTCCTTGCAACCGCTTGCATCAACGCGGGCACCGACCTGGCGCTTCTTATAATGCCTGTCTTCATTTTACACAAGTTGCAACTTCCGTTGCGCCGGAAGATTGGCGCGGCGTTACTACTGATGACTGGCTCATTGTAAGTTAAGAACACCTCGATGCATTGACCATATACTGACAAGGTTCAGTGTATGTGTGGTCAGTCTGATCCGAGTCGAGCAAGTGGTTCGTGGCATGAAGATAGTCCCTACAGACGGGACATGGGGCATGGTGGCAAACTTCATCTGGCTGTGCGTAACTGATGCCGGTTGGTCGACACCGCTGATCATAACAGACTCCTTGAGATGTGGCTCGGTATAATCTGTGCATGCTTGCCCATTCTGTACACATTTTTCCGGACACAGGTTACGGCAAAACGAAATAAAGGCCGACAAGGGGCACTCGTAGTCGTTCGAGATCCGAACAGCGGGCAGGTCATAGTGCAGACGCAAGATGATTCAGGATACTACACTGGTAACTCCACGGTCATAGGGATGGATCAGCTTGATGTCGAAAGGTCCTTACAGCGTCTGAGCCACGAGCACAGCGTAGGTCCGGCAGCGTCGAATAAGAGCCTCTTGGTTACGACTGAACGATGTGACGACTAGTGGCGATAGCTTGGCTGGAACCCAACAGGTACTCGATTCTTGATGACTACGAATACGTAAACACCTGCTTATACGTGTTCATCGATTGGGAATAATACGAATTCATATTCACACTGACTATAGCCGGCGTGTAGCTATCTAGTTCTCAAGATGTCTTCGGCAATTTTCTCCGCAAGCGCATACACAGTGCTCTGGGGATGTCCCGGGAGACTAAATGGAATCGCTGAGGCATCCACAACACGTAGCCCTTTTACGCCAAACACTCTTGCCTTTGTATCAACAACTGCGTTCTTGTCCCCGGCCTTGCCCATGGCGCAGGTCGAACTTGCGTGCCAGATAGGCTGCGCTGCTGATCGAATGAACTCGAGGATCTGTGCATCAGTCGTGACAGCGTCGCCAGGAGTGATCTCAGATCCAGTGACGATACTCGCGATGGCACTGCTGTTCCAAGCTTGTCTCACACGTTTGAAAGCAGCAACCAGTACTTCTCCGTCAGCAGGGTCGCTGAGCCAGTTGAGGTTGATGATTGGCGGGTCTCTCACGGATGCACTGCTGATGCTGACATTGCCCCTTGATGCCGGCGTCAATAACGTCCCACTGATAGCCCCCACCGTAGTCAAGTTGAGGAAGCCGCCTGGAAATCCAGAAGCGATGTACTCGATCTCTGGCCAGTCAGATGGGTACGATGCCAGCAGGCTCGAAGTGCGAGCTGACAACGTCTTGCGACTGGCTGCAGGCAGCTTTTCGAACGAAAGATATCCACCAGCCGAGCTGTACGGTCCTGACGCATTCGTCACATATTGCTGGATAGCGAGCACCTGTTGCTCGGGCGTTGCAATATACGTGCCGGTGTTAGGTACAGTGATCCCATGCAGTACATTGAAGAAGATCTGGTCCTGCAGATTTTGACCTACAGCTTCAAGGTCTGAGACTACGGCGATGGATTGCGAGCGCAGCATAGCGGCTGGTCCGATGCCAGATAGCTGTAGAAGCTGAGGAGAATGGAACACGCCGGCAGACAGGATAATCTCTTTTCCCGCTGTCACCAGAAAGCTCCTGCCACCACTTACCACTTGTACGCCTGTAGCCTTCTTGTTTGTGTCAAACAAGATTCTCGAAGCTTGCGAATGCAAGTGGATTGTAAGACGTGATTTTGGGTTATGCATCGCAGCCTCTAGATAGCTGCTTTTCGACGTGCTTCTTGTAGCATGTCTCGGTTCGATGGTTGTCGGTACCCATGCTCCTCCGTCGACAATACCACTGCTAAGTCCGCTTCGGCTGAGTTGCTGACCAAGGGCTTGCAGAGCACGAGCGAGCCAGCTCTGAGTTGGATCAACCCAGTTTGCCCAAGACACCTGTAAAGGACCACCCATTCTGTTGTCGAAAGCGCCGGCATCGTACAATACGGTCGCGTTGGGCGCCTTCCGTTTCTCAAGGTTGGGTGGTGTCAAGGTAGCCGTGCGTTTGAAGTAAGGAAGTAGTCGATCAAATGTGTAGCTTTGGTCGGCGACCAGGTCAGCCCACCGCTGATATGACCCCTTGGTTCCCCGATGATATGCCATGGTGTTCAGCGCTGAGCTGCCTCCAAGGGTCTTTCCTTGCGCATAATGAATGCGTCGACCGCCAGCTGAAGCCTGCGGTGTAGAGAGAAGGTCCCAGTCGACTAATGAGTTCTTGGGGTAATCTTCTGCGATTCCCAGCACGGGCATGACTAGGCCATAGTATGGCACAACAGATTGATTGCCGTTGTCTTGCTCGTAAAAACCGCCAGCTTCGATCACACCAACAGAAGCGTACGCTGCTAGACGAGAGGCAATCGCAAGTCCTGCAGTGCCCCCTCCAATGACTGCTTGCTGTCAGTAGTCATCCCTGGATCAGGCTGGTGCTACGCGAGCGGGGCAATCGCGGTTCCATGTGATTAGAGAAGATGTTTTATACGTACCAACATAGTCGTATGTTGCATTGGCTACAGTGTCATTCAGTACTCGCGACTGTGCAGCAGTGCCGATGATGATGGCGCAGAGCGTGAATACAGCCGCTGAAGCAGACGATGGACCCATCTCTGCAGCTATGTGGATAAGTTGAGAGTTGATGTACTGACGCGATGCGCGCTCAAAAGCAGTCGTCTGAGTATATAATCTGCAGACAAGCGCGCCGTAGCTGGGATGCAAGTACCGTACTGCATTGAATGGCGTGCAGTTTGTCAACTTTGACCCCGGCCATGGACTTGCGCAGCACGACTCGCATCATGCCAGCCGCATCGCTCTCGACCTCCGCCTCCCGTGCTGAGCTGTCCACGGAAGGGCCGTCTGACTCTACCGCAATGCTCAAAGCAGGCCGTTACCGTGCGCGCAGGCGCTGCGGGGCTTGTGCTTCCCATGCGGCAACGGATCGAAGGTCTGCCTCAAGTCTGGCGTTGTGAATGTTGGACCTGGATGAGTGCAAGGAACGGCAGATGCATGCAGGGTCAATGTCCGGTGCTCGTGTACGGGCCTTCTTCGGCGCCACTCACACATGATTTCCTAGCGCTGCTTGCCTTCTCACTGTTGTCAGCCGGCCAGATTGGCCGTCCCTTCGCCCAATTTGGAGATACCTAGAGGATTTGCGCGTTGCTCGCAACGTCTTTGTTCCTAAGCAACCGGAAATCATTTTCACAATCCTCCAACAATCCTGTTACTCGAGCATGTCTGAACGTATGCCCGCGAATAATGTGCGGTTTTGCCCTACGTGTAACAAACCTTTCACAGCAGGTACGGCAATTTAAACGTTTAGTTCCATGTATGATGGCGCTAATGTCCAAGAAATAGCGCCTTCATTTAACCGTCACGTGTCGTACTGTCGTCGCGCACAACTTCGTCCCAAAGTCAGACGTGGATCGTGTCAAGCCTGCAAAACCGCCAAGGTAAAATGTAGCTTCCAACCTTGCTGTGCGCGATGCACTGCAAAAGGTCTGGATTGTATCTATGATGAAAAGGTCGCCACAAGTAGCCAACAGAGGTCTTCGAATCCATCAACTACGCTTGTTGAATCTCGCATCTCAGAAACTCTTGGAACACAACCTCAGGGTGTTGGGTTCATGCAAGAGCCTTCCCTTCTCGGCTATGACGACAGAATGGAGATCGCAACCTTCAACTCAAACATTGGTGCAAGTGCTCAGCTCGACAACATCAATGTGCTGCCGTCATCATGGGATGCTGCACTGGACTTTCCAATGCCTACATGGTCCATGCACACCTACGATGATACTGGAAAGCCAGGCTTTCTGACAAGGATCGGTCGCTCTGACGCGTACGCACAACACAGCGCGGATATCATCCTGGAAGCTCTGTACGCGATACCAGACCAGATGCTTCGTCGGGAGACATTTCCACCCTTCATCCATCCTCAATGGCACCTTCCAGCTCTGCCCGAACCTCTTGCTGTATGCGTACAGCTTGTGGACATGTATTCGAGAGCACCGAACGTCCGTGACTTTGTCTGGCGGTGCATACTCGCTGAGCAACGACGCGCAGTGGGACGTCTCAACACGCTCAGCGACCAGGAGATCCTCACGCACGTCCAAGTTGGCATTGTATATCTTGCGATGCGGCTTGTGGACGGGATATCGCATGGTCTAGATTGGGTAAATGATATGGTAGCGATTCAAAACATCCTTTGCACTCGCTTCCTGGAGAACAACAATTCTTGCTTCTGTCATTCTGAGCAAACGCACCCCAGCTTGACATGGGAGGACTGGATTTATGCTGAGTCGCGACGAAGAAGCTCCATTGTCTGGTTCCTCATCACTCGTACCATTGTCATTGCGCCAAAAGAAGACTGCCATACTACAAATGCTCCAGATGCTCTGCCCCTTCCTGCACCGCAGACACAATGGGAAGCACGAACTAGAGAGGCCTGGATGAAAGAGGTCTGGTCTGACAGCCCGGCGATCACGACATTTGGTTGTTTGATTACGGCGAAGCAACACATCGATGAGCCGGAAAGCAAGCAAAAGCTTGCTGCATGGAACGCAAGAATGGACCGTCTGGGTTCATTACTCAATGTCGCAGTTGCTCTAGTCTAACAGGCAAGGTTCTGACTGAAAAGATACCTAAGAAAGGTATCCTTCTCCAGGAAAAGGCCGGCTTTTGTCGGCATATCGAGCCGTTTACCAAGCAATTTTCCCATCGCGATCACTAAATGTCGCAGTGACCTTGTCCTCCTTCTTCAATGTCGCCAATTCCACGATCCTCTCTGCTCCCTGCTCCGGCGTAATCCCGTAGTCTGTCCAGCCAGTCAAGTTCGTCTTGACGAGCTGCGGACACGCAACGTTGACCTTTGCGTCTACGTCTTCCAAGATACGCACGTAATTCAAGGCCAACATATTCAGCGCCGCTTTGCTAGCATCATACGCTTTATAGTCAGTCGCGTAGAAAAGTGTGTCCTTTACGGTAGCCTGTTGCAAAGAGCCCATGCGGGAAGACACGAAGACGAGTCTTGGGTTTGCTGACTTGCGGAGAAGAGGAATGAAAGCCTCAGTCAGAACGACGGTGCCGATGACGTTGGTATTGAATGTCTCGATGAGTAGATCGCGGGTCGCTTGCTCGGGGTTCTTCCCGTCAATCAGGATACCGGCGTTGTTGATGAGGACGTCGATGTGACTGTGGGCTGTTTCGACGGCTTTCACGGCCGCTGCGATGGAGGTATCGGATCCAAGATCGAGCTGGACGCTGGAGGCAGAGCCCCCGTCTGCGATGATTTGAGCGGCAGCTTTGGCGCCGGCCTCAGCGTTCCGCGAGCCGATGATTACATGGTGACGGTGGGTTTTGGCGAGCTTCGATGCGGTGGCGAAACCGATACCCTGGTTCGCGCCGGTAATGAGAGTTATTGTGGACATTTTGTCTACTCGAGAAGCAAGCGTTTAGAACGCGAATAAGATACTAAGCTAGAGGGATGCGGATGAAGTATGATACGTACGTGAAGATGAAACGAGTTCTGAGCTTGGTATATATAGCATAGTTGTAGAATGTTCAAGACTGCTATCCCCACTATCAGGCTGAGCTACCGGCGAAAGTTGTGCTGCGGCCAAATTGGCCGGCTCCAAATTTGTAGAACGATTGGGTCCTTCGATCCAGCAATCTTGCAACGCGAAAGCCTAGCTACATAGACCTTAGGTACTAATACATCAACCTATAGGGCACTAGTCTAAACACTTCAGCCTGTCTTTGCCTTCCTGTTACGCAGATTAACCGCTCAACCATTCTTATACCAACACAAGAGTGAGTAACGAGGTACACTAATCTTTAGTCAATGTTTGTTAGTAGCTGTTAGAATCTTCGATTTATATCTCGAATCAAGGGGTCATAACATGGGGTATATTATCTATTCAAAGACTTTAGACTACTTGCTGGTTTCTAAGCAGGATAGGGAGAGGTAGCTGTCAGGCCCCAGCTCCGGCCCGCTGAGGTAGACAAGTCAAAGAGGTATCGCGACTCACTCTAGTAGTGAGCCCTTGCCGGAACTGTATCGTCAGCTAGACCGGACAATAGCTTATATCTCCCTAGACAACCCTCCACTACAGCTCCATAGCCTACTACACTGGATAGGGCGGATGACTGGTACCATGGCTTTAAAGAAGTCCTAATATACGAACACTGTATACGCGGAAAGTATGTGACTGAGCTTACAGCAGCTGCACCTACACGCGCCCAAAACGAAATAATAAGGAGCCGACTGCCTGTAGTCTTTCCAAAGCAGGAAGCCCAGAACTGACCTAACCCAACCCTGAAAAGCCAGGACCAGAACCACAATGCTGGATAGCTTCCTCACCCCCGTCGCTAAGCCGCTGCAGTTCCTGCTAAGCTAATCACAACAATTGCACCTACACACGCCCAGAACAAAATAATCAGCAGCCGACTGCCTGCAGTCTTTCCAATGCAAAAAGCCCAGAATTGTCCAAACCAAATGCTGAACAGCCAGGACCAGAACAATAATGCTGACCACAATGCTGAATAGCTTCTCTGGGAAAACACAATCATCCATCCTGTCGAGCAAAAGATAGTTACGGCAAGCATCGCAAGGAACCACCACTTTTCAGTTAAGCACCACACCTTGAGGCTGCGCCGGATGCTGTGAAATCCTGGAGTAGAGTCAGCATACGCATATGAAACAGCACCGCCCCGGATTCCTTTGTTGATTCTATCTCTTAATTGCTTTTCCAGAAGAAGGCATGGGTCGACGTGCTGGAGTTGAAGCTCAGTTTGCATAGCGGCTGCCAGTTCGAGGACCGCGCGGTGTTCTCCAGCGATCTGCTCCGGAAGACGCTTGCGCAATGCTAACGTGTAGTGCGTGTAGATCCACATGATGTAAATTCCTACAGTCCAGGCAAACAACAATATGATGCAGATGAACAGCTGGAGAAAGGAGAAACCCCACTGATAGTTCTGGGATCAGATGTCAGCAGACGGCCAGAATGTCCTTGAGGAGATAAATTGCTGACCCCAATATTTTGACAAGATCTTCTATCCTCGTTGAAATATGCGAAGTCGTATGTCTTGTTATCTTTAACCCAGGTCTGAGGCAATATTCCTGAGGAATTCTGGCCACCGAGTTTCTTATCCTCGCTCACGTACACAGAGATATTGAGAGCACTTCCGCCAAGCGTGACACTAGACCTGCTGGAATAGTCTGCCGGATTCAAAAACTTCGTCGTTTCGTTGTACAAACCGTCAAGTCCATACGATGTGACGTCTGCAGATTGTTAGTATGCGACGAAGGTGCGGTGTGGGTCGAATTCACAATCTGAGATAGATTTGACAAGTCTGCACCCGTTAGTAGAGCTCCAGTAACCGTGGTGTCTACAGTGTGTGGCATTGTCAAGGAGCACAGGATCATCTGTTCATGCAAGTCATTTCCCGCTCCCACCTGACAACTCCTTGAGCAGAGCATACCTTCGTCTGTCCCATCCGTGACCCAGTAATTGTCAGTTAGGTTGATCCTACTTCCGTCGTGAACCACGTAGAGCACTCGTGAGTATTTGTTGAATGGAATGAGGTTATCCTCCTGGTCCTTGATACGAGACGCGACGTTGGAATCGTAGCCACTCATAGCGCTCACCAGTGTTGGAAATGCGAGAATGAATAACATAGTCGCAGTCATGAAGGCCATAGCAACCTTCGATCTGAGTCTGCGTTGCCATATGAAGCTTCTGATAGTCCTAAAAGTCGAGAGAATCGATGCGTCGTTCTCAATGAATATTGTACGGAACAGCTGGTATGTAATGGGCTCGTGTTCCATACATATGGTAAGGTATCGGGCGAACTCGCGCCATGACACGAGTGCCAACAAAAACTGGCCTCCGCGACCAACACCCTATCAGCTATCAGTACAAAAGCCCGATCTGACGTGGGTGCCAACTTACAATATCCCATACGACATCGATCACCTTCGCTTGTGGAAATGTCAGAGTGCCTCCTCCCAGGGTGATCTGGAAGAAGCCTGAGGATGACCACATGCTATACTTTTCTGGGTACAATCGAAACTCGCCATCTGGTTGACAGGCGTTGAGATCAGAGGTAAACAACGAAAGCATGCTGACGAAGATAAGGCTGGTGATGAGAGTCAGAAACCAGATTACTCCAGCGGTCCAGGCCCATCCTCGCAGCCATCGTGTCGTTCTGAGATCGTGCTTGAGGTCCTGCCAAGCACTTCGTAACAACTTGCCGATTCGGTGAAAGGCCATGGCTTCATATCATACCAAAACAACGAAATGGGGACACTTGATGAAAGCTGAGACCGCAGCGAACAGCTGCTCCGTCGCGATTGCTGGTTGACATATGGTGATGTCGTGGGACAAGGCTGATACACGCCAATGCTGACATGCGTCCCCGCCCCCAAATCGCCGCATCCATGGCGCTGCGATTTACATCTTATTCGTTAGCCCAGAGCACCTATTGGGACAGCGGTTACATAAGTGGTGGCAATCAGTTCGGAATGGCCGAACAAACAGCGACAACACCGACCATGCCAAAGGATTACGCCTCAGGATACTCGATTACGCGCGGTCGTGCCGAGGAATGCTAGGTGAGTGACTTGATATATCGAAATCTTCATTACTAAAGCCTGGATGACAACGCACAATCGACGTCCGCTCAATCGTCGGGGTATTCATCTTTCAGGTTACTCATGAAAGTATGGCTGGCTGCATCCCAACGTTTGAAATGACGACCGGCGAGCTTCATGATGGCAGCAGAAGGTAATGTATCTCTGCCAACAGGCTCGATATTCTCCGCGGCAACGTAGCGCACGGATTTGTCGTGTACGCTGCATAATGTTAGCCTTATAATTTTAACACCTGTAAGGGGATGAACACTTACAGCACATGATAAAAGGCCTGCTCTCTCCCGCCAGGCAATCGATCAACACCCATGTTCTGTATCCATTCCTCACCTGCATCACAGCTTGTGTCCCAGCCGGTGACCACGCCCTCGTAAGCGTACCTTTTGTGCCTAAAGAGAGTGCCAATCTTGTGCTCGACATCTCGCGCTCTTGCGGTTCGTTTTATCTGGGGTCGCTTTATAGTGTCGATATGATGCATACTCTGCACAAAGTGCAGCAATCGCTGGCCTTCAGGCTGTGTATAAAACATCGGTATGATGTATTGTTCAAGCAGCGCTACGTCCCATGAGAAGTGCGTCTGGAAGTGCTCGAGTAGATATGGGAGGTACTGGCGTCGTCGTGAGTTGACTTGCTGGGTTGAGCTTGGCTCGTCGCCGGGACCAAGCATCAGCATTGCCCAGATGGTACTGTAAAAGGCGTTGTCCATGTCGGGGTATGCATCTAGCCAGGCTGCGCTTATACCGTGTAGACCGACTTGCGTTTGCCGGATCGTTTGGACAGAGTTCATGATGTTGCGTGCTGTGCGCAATACCATCTCACGCGTTGTCGTGTCCGAGAGGAAGGTGTGGTGGTCAGCGGTGGGTACGCCTGCGTTGCGCAGCACGCGCAAAAGGTCACCTTGGTGCACCTCGTCAGAAGATCGAAATGGGTCAAGATACATGGAGGCGAGCGGGCCAGTGTTACTAGGAATGTACTCGCCATCCAGAGTTTGCTGCTTTGGCGCGTAGACGAGGCAGTAGACATGGAACAAGAAACCGCACGGCCGTGCATCGAGACCAACCCTCTGGGCGATGGCGCAGAACAATGCAACCGAGATCAGAGGGAGTGACTGGTGTGTGGGCGATCGTAGGACAAGTCCAAAGAAAGAGTTCCGCAATGCGCGATACGCGGCGTCTGGTGTACCCTTGAAGCCTTGGTCGCGAAGATAGGTAGCGAGCGCTGATGCCTTCGCTCTGGTACTGAGGTCTCTGAACTCTGGATACTCATTGCGCAAGCCAGTTATAAGGCGATCCAGATCCTCTGCCATCAGGTCGAAGTCGACATCCTCGCCGCTGCGAGCGAACATGTCGTAGGCGCCCAGCGCCTTGTCGATAGGCACGGGATTTCCCTCATGCAAATCTTTCCATACATTGATAGCTACCTCTCGATGTATGCGCTCCAGTGTAGCGTTCGCATAGTATCGCCGCGCGAGTACGTCCTCAGCATCATCCGGGCATGCGCACTCTCGCAGCAACGCTTCTTTTGCGTCGAACCCAAATTCAGCAATATCGTTGATGCATCGTATGCGCTCGTGTTGTGTGGCCACGACATGGTCCAACAACCGCCGTGTCTCATGCTCAATGTGCTTCTTCCGCGTGAAGAGAGCGCGCCAATCGACGTCTGACAGCGGGCCCGCGAATTTGGCGGCAATGTTGTGGCGTGAGTCCCACGTGGTAAAGCTCGAGCGGCATAGTTCGCGCCATATTAGCGGGGAGTCTGCTGTAAGCTGCTTGATCGGTCTGTTGGCTTGCGAGACGGCTACGAGCGAGTGGGCGTCGAGGTATAAGAAGACGGCTTCGAGAATCTCGGTCGGCAGATCTATGAAGGCGGGGCCGGCCATGATCGCAAAGGTGTGACTTTTCTCTTCTTCGAGCAGATTGTAGGTCCAACAAGTCCATGCGACAATGCTTCAGTGTGGTGTACTTGGAGGCGACAATGCGCACTGGCAGGAATGTCGTCAGTGACGGCATTTGCGAACGATGAACGCATCGCGCTTCGGCTGACAGTTGCCGCGGCAAGGGACAGCTGCGATACCGCACCTCGCCTGCACCTCTGCCTCTCACACGACAACATGGTGATAGGCATCATCTGCAGGAGCAGTGGATTAAATTACTTTGGTACTTTTCTTGGGTGCTGTTCTTACGCGCTATGCTATTGACCACGATTGTCTTTCTCTCGCAACGCCTATTCCAATGATGCGATTTTAATCGAGCTGGCCCTCTTGCCTTCTGGCCCGCTATCTTCCTTCCCCTTGACCTTATCATTGCCTGATGTCTCATCTCCGTCCACCTGTGTTCTCCTTGCTTTCCTCTTCTCTTGCTGCCACAAGCTCCATGTGCAGTACTCGCCCCACAGCTGCGCCGCCGTGAAGATGCAGTGGAGGACTGGTATCAAGACTTTCATAGTGATCGTCCATTTATTCCACAACGCTCCATACAGACCGAAGATGGTCGCCGTCTCCGCCACAGTACCAATAAGCGAGCACCAGAAGGCCACGGAGAAAGAGCGCAATAATGTCTTCTGTGTGACATCTGGGTCGCGGTAGATGATCATGGTAATATGCGGAGGCACTTCAACGACGAGGTCATAGAAGCCTGAGTCTGGTCAGCATACGATCTCAGAATCCCTCAAGACAGAACTTACCCCAGAACAAGGCCAGCACAGCCTCCAACGCCGCATCAGGTTGATGCTTGTTCGAAGCGCTCCAGTACAGCGTCAATTGGCCCATAATCAATACACCACCATGGTGTGCAACAGCAACAGGACTGATGCCCTCGCGGTATGCGAGCTCGTGTGCATACATCACACTCACGATCATGATAGCAAGGAACAATGCATCGCCCATCGTGAAGTCATCGTCCCCTTGGGTGAAGTCGTGGACGTCGTGGCCAAACATGGGCGTTTGGAAGTTGGCATGGCCAGTCGCCACAGCGAAAAAGGGATAGATAGCGAAGAGAAGAACGAAGATCTTGGCCACGAAGGAGAGGTGATGGTTAACAAAGCCGCGCTTTTGACGTACGTTGAGTGTGGGCCAAGTTCGTTTGTAGATGAGCCCTCTATCTAGAGCGGCTTCGAAGACGTATTGTCGGCAGAAGAAGAAGAGCGTGAGGAGCTGCGGCGAGTCAGCAGGTGTTGGCTTGATGTGTGATCAAGTCGTTGGCCGCTCACAATCGCGAAGACTAGGCCAGAGTGTCTGATCATTGGTGACAGGATCACGTTTGGAATGTTGGCGAAGCCAGGCAAAACACCACTATGATGTTTGCCATCACCCAGTGTCGTCTCCATGGTGTACAAAGGAGATTACAGGGATGAACAAGGAAGTTTAAGGAGAAACCTTTGAGAGAAGGGAGTCAAATCGTAAGGAGTGGATGAAGGAGTGAGGATGCACAACGGCTGGGTGAAGGTATATGAGCTGTCTTTACTATCATGCCCAGCCAATAGACTGGATGTATTGGTCATGGTCTCCGGGTCTACACATACAGACTTACCATTGATCGAGTGCGACGATCTCCTAGTTTCGCCTCGGGGCACTGTCAGCCCGCAGTAGCAGAGTAGCTTGGACCTCGAACCTCTGGCCCGAGTGATTCCCAAGACGACGACACTCGGGGCGCACCATGTCCGTTTGTGGATCGGAGCCAAACGTTTCGACACGAATCTGATGCATCGAGTGAAGTACTACGGTAAACACTAGCTCGGGATCAACATTGTGTTGGGATCTTTACGACATATCAACTTGCCGTGTCCCGAGGATTTGGTGACAATCTCCCCTTTGATAATGGCTCTGACCTATGCACAACTCGTCATGGATGATGCAAACTTCAAGACGAGCAGATCACTCGCGTAAAGCACAAAATTCGACCGACTAAGGGGGTGGGCTTCGATGGTCAAGTCTGGAGTGGGTCTCGAGGCTTTGCATTTGACGAAACACGAGGCAGACAACACGCTACGGTAGTTTACGAGGTTGATTCCCCGGACTTCATAGCCCCGCCCGCGGTCACCGTTTGACTATTGCTCGGTGATACGCAGTGGACCCCTGAGTAGATCTAGTGTAGTGCAAATATTCCTTTTCTCTGCATTTGGGTTGCATACCGAGCAGCACATGGCAGAATGTTTATGATCACGACTGGGTGGCATACAGCGTCATCGGCGAGACAAATTACGTTCACCTAACTACAGTAGTACGCTCTTGGTAAGGCTTGTGCATGAGGCTTGAGGCGAGGCTTGAGGTGAGGCTTGTGTTCTGAGGTGGTGCCACAAGTGCACAATAGCACCAAGCGAGACCCAGGGTCTGGAGCATCGACCAACGATGCGGGGGCCGCGGAGACTCGTGTCTAAATTGAGTGAAGACCTGTGAGGTAATAGGGCACCTCGCTTGCACTCAATGTGCGTCTCTAATGGCTATCAAGTTACTAGACCCCTGAGGCGTGCTTGCCGGCCAACAATCACTCAAACAGCGCGCGAAATTGCTTCCCCTGTAGGACGCACCACGATAGAGGACCCACGACGGAGCACGAAACCGGCGAACAAGCATGCCCAAGAAGCTTGTCCCTGATAAGCTTTTGTCGTGATCAATCGTCAGTCTTGCTTTGTCGCAAGCTTGAGCCAGGGTTGGATGTTCCTTTCGATATGTGGGTTGAGCGATTTAACATCCTCGACTGCCAGTCACACCGCGCCGGTGACCGCGCCATTTGTGGCTATGCACCACGTACGAGTTTCGTAGCCCGATTGTTGACCTCCTGGCTTCACCATTCCTGAACAGGCACGATTTAGCGCTGCCTTTGAGCGGCCTTGCGCATGGACGAGTGAGCGCGATGTGCCGAGTTCCGTCCAGCTTGTCTGTGGCTGGGTCGATTTCGGGTCTGTGGCTGGGCTGCTCCAACATTGTGCAAGTCTGGAACGAGGCTAGTGACGGTGTTTGAGGGTAAGTGACGGATGTCAGTGTTTGGAGGTGCTGTACTCACAAAGAACCAATGAACATTCGTGGCCGGTGACTAGTTCCCGTCCCACATGTTCATCATCAGTATCTACCTCACTATGTCCGTACATTGGCAGGGAGTAAGCTATTTCTGTGCTATGACGCTGGCTAGGTCCCCTGTGATAAGAGCTGAACGCGTGGCAGCGGGAAGATCTAAAGAAAGAGCAACGCCCCGAGACTGCCGCGCCACAGGAAGCTTCATCTGTTGACATCTGCACATAATCACACCGTTGATGTCGCCTTCCAAAGACGCAAACACCCGCAGACGAAAGTCGGATCCCTCAATAGACACTATGGGTGACGAAGGGCTCCCAAAAGAAATATGCAGCCGAGTAAGGAAGGCATGCAACCGTTGTCGCCTCAGGAAAGTCAAGTGCAACGGTCGAATACCATGCGCGAGGTGCGAGCAAGATCATGCAACATGCAAGATCAATTATGACGTTACAGGCATCAAGAATCTGAGGAAGAGGTATGCAGAGCTACTGCCGATCATGTTTGCCCTATGTTGACGTTATGCTTGCAGCTACATTGCCTCTCTAGAAGAGCAACAGATCTCTTTGCTCAGTGCCCTCAGGGATCTGCAGCGTAAGATGCCACATAACAGCGACGTGTGTGATACGATAGAGCAACTACAACGGAAAGGTTTCGACATCGAAGCGCTGAAATTCAATGATCCACACCGAGACTCACAGAAGGAGGAGAGCCCCCGCGAGAGCGCGAGCCCGCATACCATGCCCGAGAGCGGACCCTGGCAATCTACGCAATTGACCATGGAAGATCTCCAATCACTTCTCGAGCACCCAGTCGCACCTCAAGTTATGTCAGTTTCTATGTGGCCGTACGACGACACGGCTCAACAACACGAGACTCAACATCCTCCGCTGGCGATGCGGTGGCAATCTGCCGAAAGCTTCTTCGGCATGACTGTGCCACAGAATGCTCACCCTATTGTCGACCCACTATCAGGACGCTTCATCAACCCTTCGACGATGCCTTTCGGTCTTGAAGACTCGAACATGGTCTTGAGTTGATTGGTGTCGGTAATGCGTAGACGATCCATGGATGTGTCGGACAAGACGCACTGTTGAACATCGATGACTGCTAGACAATGAGAAGTGCTGTACAATGCTGATCATGAGTCAGTCGGGAGGAAACATTGATAGCCCGCAATCTCAACTGTCTTGGGGTTCACGGGCCTGGGATTCTAGAGACTAGGCCCAACTCAACCATCGACGAACAAAGTGTCACAGGCTATGCTCTTCGCAACGCAGCAAGAGTCCTCTCCAGTGTGATCGATCGGTCTCCGGAGGACAGTGGAAGCCTCTCATAGACATCATTGGATGCATCAGTGGCCAATTTTCGGTCAGTAAGACTTCCAGTACCAAGAGTCTTGCCCTAGCGCATTCGCTGTTGTGTCGCAAAATTTGTCCAGCTGACCTGAGCGCTGGTGAGAATATGCACAGGGCAGTCAGAGCGCGCACTTAGCAGGATGAGTCCAGACCTGGCTCGAACATACCTTGGACCTGGGAGGTGTAAAACTAGCCTTCTACGTGTGGAGCCTGCCCTATGGCAGCATCTCGCAACGTTTTAATGTCATACAATGAGCCAGTCCGTTGTACATCCGGGCTGAGATTACGCGTACGAACACGTGACGACAGGAAAGCGTGAAGACTGGGAACATGTACAAGCTCTTGTACAATGGTCGTTGCTCGCTACAACTCGCTATAGTACATGCAGTTCAGATCCAATTTCATGCCTCATCATCCTTTGACACTACGCCCAACGCCCAGCAATGCAAGCACAAGTCCACATCTAATCATCTATTCTGACAATCCTCAAACGCGCTAGGACTGCAACAGCTTCTGCGCGCCTCCCTTGCCCTTCTCGAGGCCCTCAACATCGTTGCGGGCGAAGCTGCACCACGCGTCCTTGATACTGACAACTTCGTACGTACCCTCTTCTTGAACAAGGATACGCATGGTCATCTCATGGCTGACTTCTGTGCGGATCTCCAGCACCTTGCTCTTCTTGCCGCGTGCAGCGTTAGTGCTGCGCGTGTACGTGAACTCAAATGGAGGAGTTCCCCAGAACTGGAAGTCGAGGTCGGTGCCGCCGCCTTCGTGAATATCGATCTCGTCTACACGACCGCCAGAAAGACGAACGGAAGGAATAGGATGGATCTGCTTGGTGAGATCAAGAGAGGCGAGACACTCGGACGCTGAATCACGAAGACCAGTTATGGTGAAAGTACCGGGAAGCTCGGCGAGGCGGCGAAAGTTAGTCCCTGCGTTGGACGCCTTGCGTTCCTGACCTTCGAATGTGTAGTAGACGGTGAACGGAACCTGGCCACCAAGCGCAAAAGAGAGACGCTCGCCGACACAGTAGTTTGTGCGATCTTCGAGAGGGGTAGCTGTTGGTGCATCGTGTACACTTATCTGCACACGAGGTCCGCCAGGTGCAGGCTTGAGAGTGCAGCCTCGCGAATCACGAACTTTGCGAATAGAAATAGACGAGTGCCCGAGATGGAGCTTGCGGTGCTCGATCTTCAGGTCGTACTTGTTGCTCGGGATGTTCTTGTGAATGCTGATCTCTGGCTTGGGTGTTCCGTGGTGTTTGATCTCCACCTCGAGGTAAAAGGGTGCGACTCCCTCGAAAGAAATTGGAATGACTTCTTCACCTTCTGACTCCCTAGAGCAGTAGCTGTAAGTCTTCCCTGGCTTGTCGAAGCGTGCACTAGGGCGAGGGTGAATGATCTGCTTGATCGTGACTGGGGAGAAATGTTTGCTGGAGTGGTCATATCTGGAGTCGGCCAACTTCTTGAAGGTGTATTCGTAGGTGCCGGCTTGGGTGGTCTCCGACCGGATTGAAGCCTGACCCCCTGCGACATGTAGGTCCTTGTTTTTGACGGAGATAAGTTTGCCCTTCGGATCGTGTTGCTGGGTCTGGTACGAGACATCGAATGGAGCGTTTCCTGTACAATAGTCAGTGACATGAAATCATCACTAGCCTGGGGCTGAACTCACCAGAAATGGACACCTCCAACGCATCCTCGTCGCCTTCACAAACTGGCTCCTTCACATACTTGCTGCCATCGAAAGCGATAGCATCAGATTCGGGAACTGTGAGCTTTGGTCGAGCGACCCATTGAACCAAGAACTGGTCAGCCTTCTCTTCGATCAGCCCAGGGCACACTGCGTCCTTGACTGAAAGGAGATGGTAAGTGCCGTCTGTCTTGACGTCCAGGAACGCGTTTGCGTTATTGAAAGTCTCTCTTCTAACCTCCTTGGTCTCCAAGACCTCGTATGCCAGTCTCCAGGGTGCGTTTCCCGTGAAGCGGAGGGGCAAGCCAATAGTTCTGCCCTCAAGCGCCATGATGGCTTGCTTGCCTTCGATATTCCCGAAGTATGCCTTGGGCCGTTCGTGACGTACGTTGACCTTGGCCTCCTCTTTTAGGTACTCCTTGCAACCCATCTTGTCGCTAATACTTGCCAGAGTCACAGTATATTCGCCACCACTGCGAAGCTTGTCAGTCTTGATCGTGTAGTACTCCTCAGCTGTCTCGACAGTGCGCTTGATGCGTTTGCCGTTGTGCACGACTTCATACTCCAGCTTCCAAGGTGCTTCGCCCGACAGCTTGACATCAAATTCGACCGCGTCGTCGATGCAGACATGTCTGGGCTTCTTGTCAACAAAAGAAGCCTTGGCAGACGGTCTGACATTCTGCTGCAGCTCAAGGTTCCTCAAAGGTGTGTCTTTGTAGACAGAGTCCCTGATGCTCTCGAAAGTGTATTTGTAATGACCTGCATCCTGAGGAGTAAACTCAGCTGTGCTTCTGAGCGTGGGGATATCTAGCTCCTTTGCGATCTTACGACGGCTGTTGCTGTTGTGCTCAGTGTATTTGATTACAAATGGCGGGCTTCCGATGAGGTCGATGCCAACTCGCAGACCAATAGGGTTGCCGGCGCATCTGTCCACAATGTCTTCACTGGTCAGAGAAAGTCCTGGTTCCGGTGGGTTTTGGAGCAAACAGGAGGCTGGCTCAAGTACCTCTCCTTCGCAAGTATCGGTCGACACGGACTTAATCGTGTATAAGCCAGCCTCAGAGATCAGCGGTTGTTCCCGAATTGTGCGCATGGTCTGCCTCTTCAATGCGGCATTGGGGCTTTGGTATCCATCCGTGACGATCTCAGTCTCAGGGGTGAAGAGATACTCAATGATGTGCTGTCCCTCGATAGCTTGCTTCCCTGTGGAACTATAGTGGACTGGTAGTCGTGCTACCTCACCCTTGGCTACTCTCAATGGTCTGGAAGGATCGCAACCCCTAAGGTAAGTCTTTGGTCGTTCTTGGACCTCAAAGGACTGGCGAAGACCAGCGAACTTGGCTTTCGGGCGCTCGTCCTCATCAACCTCTCCGAAGTTGACAATGTTGCCTAAACCGTCTCGTACCTCTACAATCTCGTACTCCCATCGTCCACTAGTGGAAAGTGTCTCGTTGAGAGGCACGGAGACCTTCTGCGATCGCGCCCACGTAACATCTTCACGTCCGTGCTTGACCAATGCCTGTGATGTGTGTCGTGTCAAAGGCGAGATAGCGTCCTCGGGCTGGAGACTGTGGAACTCGGAGACACCTCGCGGCTTGCCGTTCACCGACAGCTGGTACTTAATGTTGAGCGGCGGAGTACCCTCGGCTTCGAGCTTAACGTTGGAAAGATCATTGCGGCAGCGCTTATCGCCGGTGGGTTGGACTCGGGCCTGCGGGCACGAGGCGACAATCAAACTAGCTGCGCGCGGCCGGACTTGGAGTTTTGAGTGGTCTGTGACCTTCTTGAGCAGGTAGACACCAGGCTTCTTCACAGTGTAGCGGATTGTCAATGGGTCGTCTGGGTGCGCAGATCGTGTAGACTTCCGTGCCTTCTTCAACATCTTGCCCAACTCATTCTTCTTTATCAGGATCGTCTCGTTCGCGTTGGTGTCGAAGTCGATACGCAATAGCTCCATCTCGATCGGCTCAGTCTGATTGATCATAATTGGGATCTCGAGGTAGGTAACCGTCGAGTTCAAGCAAAATGACTCCTTGTTGGGATTCAAGATCGCAGATCCCTCCGGCAGAATGTTGACAATCTGCTTTCCGAGAATGAGCGAAGCGTTGTGCAAGATGGAACCTGGCTTGACGCTGCGTTCGCTGATGGCAAGCTCGCTGTCCCACAGGAAGCCGACCAAGCTGACAGCCCAAGCCTGTACTGGTATACCAATTCGGAACATCAGCATGACATCGAGCGCTGCGTGAGCCACGAAGAGCAGGAACGCGGCGCCGTTGCTCCATTCCAGCCAGGGAATCTCCAGCAACGGCACGCCGAACATGAAGATCATGTCAAAGAAGCACCATTTGAGACACAACCATAGCGACTCATCATCCTCGACGGCAAGTGTGTAGAAATCGTAGGACCGGTAGGCCCACAGGGCGATGTAGACGGCGAAGAGATAGAAGCGCTGTTGCGCGGGATCGAGGATGTCAGACGGGATGACAGGTCCTGAGGGCGGCGGTGCAGCTCGAGGCACATCCTGTATCGGCGACCGTACGTTTGGTCTGGAGGGTGTAGAGGAATTGGGGCTGCGTGCGCCGGGCGATCGATTCCATGGCTGCTGTGGTGTTGCAGGAAACCCGCCAGGCCCTTTGCGCGCGGGAGTTGCGCCGTTCATCGTGCCCAGGGGTAGAGGCTCACGGTACCTCACGCGATCATGGGCAGGCAGGTGCGAACTGCGGTATGGCTATCAGCCTCGTCGGTCGGCGTATTGAGGGGCGCGGTGTTGTGCTTTGTTGCAGCATCGACAACCTCGTAAACATTTGGCAGGCGCGATGACGCTAGACAAGGGTCCGAACACAAGGCTGCAATGACGACCACCCAGCAACAGCCTGCACTTCTGCGCTGCGACAACCTACACGAAACACGTCAAAGACAAGGCGCCAGCCACTTGTACGCATAGGTAGGCAAACAGGTCCCGCAGCCACATTTCACTTCCTGTGTTGAAAGTCAACCCGTCGAATAAGAGCGCGTTTTCAATTCGTCAAGATGCGGCACTCGATTTGGGCGCAGGCAAATCAGGCACCGTCACTAAACTCCAACCAAAGCCCCAACAGGCAGAGGTAATGTACAAAATGTGGATTTTGTACTTTTGTACACAATGCGCGCCTGTCCCATGCTTCACGCGATTGGGTGCTTTGGGGTTGCTAGCGCGGCGCGTCTTTTGAACCGTTCATTCACCCGAAGTGCTGCCCTGGACTTTGCTTTCATCATCTCGAGCGCTGCTCCGCCACGTACTAACAACCACTCAGTCCACTTGGATATCCATCTCAACAACCTAAGGCGCCCGAACTCAAATATAGCTTTGTCATGACAGTTTGCAAGTTCTATGCTCAGGGCAACTGCCGATTCGGGGGTAAACGCCGCAATATTCATTGATGGTCACGTGCCTAACGCGATACAGACGGCTGCAAATTCGAACACCCTGGTAGTCAACGGGATGGTAATCGAGGTGGTGGAGGCTTCAGTGGGCGGACGAACAATAATAACAACCGCTTCGGTGGTTTCAGCGGCGACAGCTACCGTCCCAACCAAAACTCAAGCGGAGCCTTTGGAGGTGAGTCTCGACATGATGATAGAATCACGCCTCACGGATGCTTCCTGTGCGAGCTGTGGTTATGTCCTGAGCAGAGTTGACACACACAGCAAATCGCGATAGCAAGTCGCTGCCATACCATCTTGACATTGCGGACATCAAGGCAGATCTGTCCGGACAGCGGCCAATATACCCGCTGTCATGTTATGGTCCTGGTCGTGATGCTCCACGGCAACTCATTGAAGGCCCGGTGGAAATCAGCCCAGAAGAGCTCCGTGTGCGATACTACGCAGCAAGAGCTGCAGGGCAGGAAAACGTTGCAGTAAGGACGGCACAAATGACAACAAGATTGAAGCTAATGAGATGTAGCAACAAGAAGAGGCCGAGCTCCATGCAAAGATGCAACAGCAAGTCAAAGCCATCACAGACGACGTTGAAGGTGCTGTTCGGTACATCGAGGAAGGCGCCAATGTCCATCCAAACCGGCTGGATATGCTGAAGGGGCCCGCTGGACAAGCAGCTTCAAGCTCAAGTCCGTTTGGACAACAAGCATCCAGTAACCCCTTCTCATCTGGAACAGCGAGTCAGGGATCAGCCTTCGGTCAGCCATCAAGACCAGGTTTTGGTCAACCGGCCTTCGGTCAGGCTGCAAATCCTGCTCAGACCTCATCAGCCTTTGGGCAACCATCAAATCCCGGACAGTCAACATCAGCATTTGGCGCTTCTTCAATATTAGGCCAGAAACCATCGCCTTTTGGCCAGCCTTCAGCACTAGGTGCCGGGAACGCTTTCGGCAAGCCTGCTTTTGGTGCTTCAGGATTTGGTCAGACAGCTGCGCCTGCTGCTGGGAGCGCTTTTGGGCAGCCCAGTGGTCTCGGTGCACAATCACAATCACCGTTCGGACAGACTCCTGCGGCTAACAAGACAGCGTTTGGGCAAGCATCAGCTCCTGGTGGAGCTTCTGCTTTCGGCCAGGCCTCTACACCAGCTCAGGGGTCCGCGTTTGGTCAGACGAACGCTCTGGGACAGCCGCAGCAGCCTAATGCCTTTGGCAAGCCTGCCTTTGGGCAAAGTCCATTCGGGCAAGCAGCACAGCCTGCTTCAAACCAGTCACCCTTCGGTCAGCAGTCGCAGGCCAATCCGTCACCTTTCGGTCAACAACCCACGCAGAATGCAGCTTCTCCTTTCGGACAGGCGGCCTCGACAGTCCAGCAGCCGAATCCTTTCGGTCAACCACAATCCCAACCAGCCGCAGCTCCGAACAATCCCTTCGGTGGCGCAGCAGCGACATCAACATCTGTCCCAGCGTTTGGCAATCCGAGCGCACCTGCCTTTGGAGCACCTAGCCTCGGTGCGCAGCAGGCAGCTGCTCCAAGCGCACAGCCACAAAATCCATTTGGTCAAGCAGTGCAGCCGACTCCGGCATCAGGAGCGGCCCAGTCGCCTTTCGGTACTCAGACACAACCGCAAGCTTCGGGAGCGGTGCAAGCACAGTCACAGGCAGCTCAGACATCCGGGCCAATTGATCCCAAGGACCGTTACAAGGAAGGGAGCCCAGAAGAGTACGAGGGGGAGACAGGCAGACTGCTCGAAGAGATCTACAGGAGAGTGGGTCAAATGGGTCGTTTCAACGACGACGAGGACATACCGCTCACTCCTCCAAAGTGCGAATGGATTGTAGAGCTACAAATATGAGCGCAGAGGCTCGATTTGAATTCATGAGTAGTGCAAAGCAGAATGCAAATGTCTGATACACTATGTCAAGGCCATGCATGTGTAGAGAATATCACAGAATGATCCTTGAGATTTTCCAAGCCAGACACGGTCTTCTTGTACGACACTTACATGTCAACTTCGCGGCGCTGAGACATTCTGGGTCAGGGTCCGTTCGGACCATCAACGTCATTCGCCGACAACTTCCGTAGCAAACCACGCACCTTTGTTTGAGCATTGAATCTGACAAGATGCTCGCCGCGCGCCTTCAACATGCGCCGAAGGAGATCTGATGAGCTACCTCGATATGCGAGGGACACGGGGTCGCCGCCCTTTCGCTTTCCTCGCCGCTACGCCTACTACCTGCTCGGCGTCCTCTTCGTCTGCTGGGTCCTGTACCCTTCGTCGAATGGAGCGTCTACCAAGGACGTGACCAATTGGAGTAACTTTGCATACAGCCTCTATGCGACCGATAGCGCGACGCTCTGCCATGCGCTCCTGGTCTTTGACGCGCTCGCTCGACTCGGGAGCAAGGCGGATCGCGTCCTCTTCTTCCCCGAGCACTGGGACACGGAGGTGACGAGCTCCAAGGACCGCGACAGCCAGCTGCTCGTCCTTGCGCGCGACACGTACAAGGTCAAGCTGCACCCTGTGCGGCTTATGAGCGTCGAGGGTCGCACCAAAGGTACGCAGCCCGGCCTGACAAGTTACACCTGAAGTAAGGTTTGCGGGAATGGACAAGGTGCTGACAGCCGCAGATGAATGGACAGGGACATGGGATAAGTCGGTCACCAAGTTCATGGCGTTCTCGCTCGCGTACTACGACCGCGTCATCGCGATGGATTCGGATGTCACGCTCCTCAAGCCCCTCGATGAGCTCTTCCTCCTCCCGGACACGCCCATTGCGATGCCTCGCGCTTACTGGGCGGACAGCAGGCCCTGGCCGCTCACGTCGATGCTGATGGTCATCAAGCCTGACCTGGACGAGTTCGAACGGTTCAAGAAGACAGTTGGGGGTGGAGGCAACAGCGAGCTTGTCGCTGTGCATAGGTTCGATATGGAGCTGGTGAACGAGCGGTTCGAGGACAGCGCTCTGGTGCTTCCGCATCGACCGTATGCGCTCTTAACGGGCGAGTTCAGGAAGCACGATCACAGCGCCTACCTAGGGAACAGCTTCGAGATATGGGACGCAGAGAAAGTCTACAGCGAGGCAAAGCTGGTCCATTTCAGCGATTGGCCGCTGCCAAAGCCGTGGATCATGTGGCCCACAGAGGGCCTGGAGGAGACACAGCCCGACTGCGGCGGAAGTCACGTGGGCAGCTGCGCGGAGAGGAAAATCTGGAAGCACTTGTATGATGACTTCAGGATGCGGCGTCGCGATGTATGTAAACTGCTGAGTGTGCCTGCGCCGGACTGGTGGACCATCAAGCATGGCAAACGTCCTGATAACTCAACAGACGGTACCGAGCATGCTGCGCCTCCGGCTGAGGGAGATGGCATCAGCTAAGCATAATATAAGCGGCGCAGGGTCTCGCGTTTACAGCTGTGAATTCGGGTTCCTGCATCTTGTCCGACTCGATATCCAATCTCGATGTGATATCTCGGTGCCCGGGTCGCACTTCATCCTCCTCACCTATCCTGTGCCCCATATCCGCTGTGTTCCGCGGTCCGATTGCATGCTCTGCCCGTTCACGCCAAGGTGAATATAACTATAACGATCGAGCGGGTTTCTCACGGCCTCCTGATGACGCGTTTCACTGACATTAATTACTTGTTGACCATTCCCGACGGTACTCGGAAGATGTTCAGGGTGGCTCAGACATCTCAGTTGAGCCTCCGCACAGTGGAGCAGCTGACAATGGCGGCTCATTATCAGGTGCGTGGATGAGCAGTTTAGGCCTTGTGATGTCTTGGTCAAGAATGCAGTCAGCCCTCCAAGTGTGCTCGTCGAATCGTGACAACGGCATGTGAAGTTTGATGAGACATGTCACTGCTGGCAGGGCTCTCGGCAAATGCTTCGCAGTCTGTAGCCGGCATTAGATCTCCGGGCAAGCGAGCGGCGCCTTCCTCCTTTCCTTCCCTGGGGGATTCGCTTGGGTGACGCGCAGGAGTGCCTTCCAAGAAATCTCCGGCTCCATTGTCGGCTAAACGCGTCTTCACCCCTTTGCAGCTTCATTCTTCTCGACTTGCACATTCTTAATGTGTCGGACGCCCAGTCTATAGCATCAGCTGAAGGCATGCCAGGTGACAGTGCTGCCAGGCCGCACGCATATACACTCCAAAACAAACCTCGACGGCCTGTTACAACGCGCGTGTAACCTTGCACGAAACATGCATATACTGGGGTGACAGCTGTTTGTCTTAGCGTGTCGACTGATCGGCAGCCGGCTGGTGGAGACGAGCTTGCACGAACCGACCAGCCAAGCCAAGCCAAGCCAATGCGGTTCAATGTCAAGGCAGATGGTCTGCAATATCAGGGTTGCGGTGGCGGGCTCACGAGAAGGACAACCTGCAGCAGGTGTGGTTGATATTTTCGTGTCGGCGCGGGGAGAGTAACATTTCGACGCCTCGGTGCGCATCAACTGGTAAGCATGCACTGGCGTGGTTACAGCAGAGAGAGCCTCCTCCGCTGAGATGCAGCAAGACTTAGCTCGCTGACCTATCTCATCAAAGCTACCACCGCTAGTGAGGTGAACCCGACCCGCGCCGCGGCTTCAGAGGCCCCTGTCATTCACTACCCAGCTGGGCATTAAGTTTCCCCCCGGATTGAAATAGTCTCCTTGGTCCACTGATAATACCTCGCACCACCGCGTTTGTTTCCTTGTTTCGTTGTTTCTGCCCTCGATCCTCGAGCGACTTAATACTTCCATCTTCTGCCATATTAGGACAGGTACACGAACACCAATACTAGCACAACCACTCGCTACCATGCATGACTTTCTCTTAGCCTCGGTGGCTACAGCTTCCATCCTGTTCACCAGGAATGCCGAAGCTGTCGCAGCGAACCCACTTCCTAAGCCTTCGAACCTCACCTGGGGCGATGCTGGATGCTTCTCCGTATCTTCTTTAACCCTGTCAGGCCAGGAGCATGATGTTTTACAACAGGCCTTCGATCGTGCCACCAAGACCATCACCGAGCTCAAATGGATCCCCCAGGCAATTGAGGCTCCGATGCGCCAGCTTGAACCCTTTCCAACACAGACTGCTTCCACGAAATCTCGGAGAAAGAGGCAGTACGGCGCACCGCCTACCGGAAACTGTACGGGACGTCTTTCCACAGTCAATGTCGAAATTGCCAATACACGCGCCGCTCTGCAGCACGGCGTCGACGAATCTTACACCCTAGACGTCGCTGAAGGATCTTCCTCTATCGACATCTCCGCGGAAACTGTCTACGGCGCACTGCATGCTCTCACCACCCTCCAGCAGATCGTCATCAATGACGGTACGGGCAACCTGATCATCGAGCAGCCTGTATCCATCCAGGATGCCCCGCTCTACCCAGTACGTGGTATTATGATCGACAGCGGCCGCAACTTCGTCTCCAAGAAGAAGATCACGGAGCAAGTCGATGGCATGGCGTTGTCAAAGCTGAATATCCTCCATTGGCACATCGTTGACTCTCAGTCGTGGCCTCTTGAGGTCTCTGCCTACCCTGAAATGACCAAAGATGCTTACTCACCCAACGAAGTCTTCTCTCACGAGGATCTCAAGGAGATCATCAGCTATGCTGCAGCTCGCGGTGTTCGTGTTCTTCCGGAGATCGATATGCCCGGGCACGCCAGCTCTGGATGGGGCCAGATCGATCAGGACCTGCTCACTTGCCAGGACAGCTGGTGGTCCAATGACGATTGGGCTTTGCACACTGCAGTTCAGCCGAACCCCGGCCAGCTTGATATCTTGAACAACAAGACCTACGAGGTTACCGGCAAGGTGTTCAAGGAGATGGCTGACATCTTCCCTGACAACTGGTTCCACATTGGTGGCGACGAGCTGTTCCTCAATTGCAACAACTTCAGCTCTCGTGCTGTCGACTTCTTCAACTCCGGCAAGACCATGAACGATTTGTACCAGTACTGGGTCGACAACGCTATCCCCAACTTCCGCAAGCAGGCTAACAAGACACTCGTCATGTGGGAAGATGTCAAGCTCTCAGCGGACGTCGCTGCTAGCGGCGTAGTCCCAAAAGACATCGTCCTGCAGGCGTGGAACAACGGCCTGGAGCACATCTCTAACTTGACTGCTCTCGGCTACAAAGTCATTGTCTCTTCTTCCGACTTCATTTACCTCGACTGCGGCTACGGCGGTTGGGTGAGCAATGATCCTCGCTACAACGTCTTGATCAACCCTAATGCAACTGATGGATCTCCGAACTTTAATTGGGGTGCTGGTGGAGGATCCTGGTGCGCGCCCTACAAGACATGGCAGCGTATTTACGACTTCGATTTCACCTATAACCTCACCGACGCACAGAAGTCTCTTGTTCAAGGTGCCATTGCTCCGCTCTGGTCCGAGCAGGTCGACGATGTGATCATCAGCCAGAAGATGTGGCCCCGCGCCGCAGCACTTGCTGAGCTGGTGTGGTCAGGTAACCGCGATGAAAATGGCAACAAGCGCACCACAGAGCTAACACAACGCATCTTGAATTTCCGCGAGTACCTTGTTGCCAACGGTGTTCAGGCTGCTCCTCTGATGCCCAAGTACTGTCTTCAGCACCCTCACGAGTGCGATCTATACCAGAACCAGACAGCTCTGTGGGGCAGTCCCGTCTGAAGCTTTCAGTTTCAGACTTTTCTTTGTATAATTGCAGCGCTTTTCTCCTTCTCGGCGGTTACATTTTGGATGGTAGAGTGGCGGCCCTCCTGAGGCTGAGCGCTGTCTGGGAGAATTCCTGAGGTTCGAAAATACCCATAAGCTTAGTGTAAGAATACGAATCTGACAATCATCTACCGTGTGTGTGCATATGTGCTGTTCAGATGTCGGGATGAGAGGAGAGCCATGGCTGACCCCTGTCTCATGCTCGCCAATGCAGCCAATGAGTGACTGACTTCTCCGCCTCGGCGAGGAGCTTTGACTGCCGTGCTCGCAACGCAGCACTTTGCCTCCCATGCGTACCTCTCATCCTGCGAAGGACCACTAGAGCCGTTCAGGCACGCAACCGTAAGTCCTCCATCGTTCTTGCACTGAATGCTGGGACGTAGCTGCCGTGCTCTGAACCAACGAACGCACACAACACATGCGCCAACCATGGCTGTCTGCTCGCACATTCCCACTGTCATCCGTCTGATTCCTATTACAACATGACGACTAACCATTCACAGCGGCTGCAGGCATCCACCCTACCTCGCAGCGATGCCTGCGATGCTCGAAGACCCGTCCGCCCCAGCAATAGTCCGCACGTCTGGTGATGTTCCCTACCTTATGCCTGGCGGTCCACTTCCAGTCGGCATCGCGCCCATACAAGTGATACTGCGCGACCGCGTTACCACTGCGACCATAATCCCTTTCTCAGCGCCAAACCAAGTCCCCATCACACTGCTGGCGTACCTCTGCGGCCTACTAGGCCGTGAGATAGAAAAGGGCGACACTTACCCCATGGTTGATCCGTTGCCGCTCGAGAACTTCGGGCCGTATTGGTTCGGCGTCTTCGGGGCTATCATGCTGCTGGGCGAAATCCAGGACGGACGAGAGTTGCACGAGATGGCGCGGCGCGGCTGTGATTGGGAGCGTGAGTGTCTTGGGAGCTTTTATATCAAGCCGAACTATCCGGGCCGCTCAAGTCATGTCTGCAACGGTGGGTTCTTGGTCACTGACGCGTCGAGGAATCGAGGCGTTGGACGACTGATGGGTGAAACGTATCTGGACTGGGCGCCGAAGCTGGGGTATACGTACTCAGTCTTTAACCTGGTGTATGAAACTAACTTAGCTTCTTGTCGGATATGGGATGCTCTAGGTTTCAAGCGTATTGGTCGCGTGAAGGGATGCGGGGACCTGAAGTCTCATCCAGGCGAGCTCATTGATGCGATCATCTACGGCCGCGATCTCGGTCAGGAAGACGACCTGGTCTCCGAAGAGCGTTTTGACAAGATCCGCTTCTACCTGAAGAATGGAAAGTATCCCAATGGCGCCGACCGTGCTGAGAAGAGTCGTCTTCGCAGCGCAGCCACGCACTACAAACTAACACCAGCCACGGATGACGAAGCCGAGAAACTATGGCTCAAGGGCAAAGAGGTCATATCTGACGGTCAGCGGCAGTACGAGATCGCGCGCGACGTACACCACAAGTCACACGGCGGGATCAATAAGACCACCGCCGCAATCGCAGAGTCATACCACTGGGTCCGCATCAAAGAGACCGTATCACAAGTAATCCGCAACTGTCCCGAGTGTAGTGAGATGAACAAAGGCCTCTCAGGAATGCGCCTAAACCAGACGCGCTCCTCACAACAGTCCAACGGGCAGCAACAGCAGTATTCTCCGCCATCCAGCGACCAGCTGCCACCAATGCCGCACTTCTCGCAGCCCTCAAGCGGGAGTGCAGACTCACCAGACTACCCGCTGCAGCCCGAAGCCCAGCAACACCACCAGCAACCTGCGTACTCTGCGTACGCGAGCGAGACCTACGACATACCGCTCGATCCGGCTCTGATGCAAGGCGTCCAGCGCCTCGCTGAACTCCCACCAAGTCCATTCCTTGCTGCGCAGCGTGTGAACAGCGATGCCCACGCCGGCGGCCAAGACGTGTCCTTGCCTGATGTCCCGTCTAGTAGGTATGTGCCAACGAGGACCAACCGCGCCGACAACTCCTACGCTCACACTGGAGGGCCACAGCGGCGGTCGAGTGCAAGGGCCGAAATGAGGAGGAGAATGGATAGGGTCGCGAGGTATGGAAGGCAGGACGCCGGAACGTGAATGAGGAGGACTTTAGTCTAACGCAAACTAGTGATAGGTCTACGACCGCTATGCGTCTGAAATATGGCCCGTTCTGGGAAGGAGTTCTGTAGTCGAGGTTTATGAGACTTACGCTTCAACAGCTGCGCTTGTCACTTCAGGTACGGATCACTCCCCATCCTGGAGGTAGTCACGACCTTTCGGGCACCGTGATCCAATTAAACGGGTACGAAGATGAGCATACAAACTTTGTCAAGAGTCGCTATATACACGTGGCGAGGACCACTCTGGTGGTATCCAGGATATTCAACAGTGGAGATGAGAGAGGGACCAAACGGCCGTACATGCAATACCCTCATACATCATTTGCGATATAGATGTATACCCCACGGAAGCAAATCAACGCCAAGTCGCAAGTCCATCATCTCCCGTGTCGTCACACGATCTTGGCAGTACTCCGCCCCTCCGGTCCATTCTCATCCAACACCGTCTTCAGCTGCCTCAAATACGCGCCAAATTCACCAAAGCTGCCGTAATCCAACGATCGCGCAGCAGTAGAAATATTCGACGCCACAGAGTGAAGACTGTCGTACTTCTTCTTGACCGTGATGTACGTCTTACGCACGTTGGCGAGCTTGACATCCGTATCAGACGCCGAGGTCAGCTGAGACGATGACACGGAAGGCGTGGGCGATGCTCTGACCTCTGCTGCGGGCTCATTCGCAGAGCCTCTAAGCGCAGCGTTCTCGCTTCTCAGGTCACTGACTTCCCGCTGGAGATCTGCGATCTGCTTCCCCAGCTGCTGGATCTCTGACGCTATACCCTCATCCCTGCGCGTCGCCTCTCGATCCTTCTCTTCCAGCCCACGCGTCAGCTCGGCGTTTGTATCCTGCTCTTCTTTGAGCAGCCGCTCGTATTCGTCACGCTGCTGGATTAGGTCGAGTTCGCCTTTTAGACAGCTGCGGGTGGCCTCTATTTCTTTGCGTAGGTGGTCGCATTCCCATGTTAGATCGCTTGTAAGACGTCTCTGAATTCCGAGTTCTTCTGAGCTATCGGCGGTCTGCTTGGAGCTGGTGATGCTTTGGCGGCGTTGGATGTCGAGGGCGCGCTGTTCGGCGGTTTCTTTGGTAGCTCTGATGTTTGCTTGCGAGGTATGGAGTTGTTGCTGGAGATGTTCGATTTCCTTTGCATGGGCTACTTTTAGGCGTGTAAGCTCGTTTTCAGAATTGTGGCTGTGTGTTGGAGTCGGTGTTAGCGTGGGCATCGCCGTTGGTTTCGAGTCATCCTTGCTGCCTGGAGAGTCGATCTTCAGCGGCTGGCGAGGTGGTGTTAAACTGTCCGTTGTGACTTGTCTTTCGGTGTCTTCGTCTTCGCTGTCGGAGATCACATATGCGTCCACAATGCTTGCACCTCCATTGACTCTCTTGCTGCTGTTTGCTTTAGGCATAATCTTTTGGATCTTGGTTGCTCGTTCGTTTCTGGTCTTTGAAGATGGGCTGCGCTTCTTCGTGGTTGCAACGCTGGATCCTCCCTTCGCTTTCGCCTTAGCTGATGCCTTCTTCAGTGGAGTTCCCCTCGATCTTGTCACTGCCATGCTCGTGGTTTTCAGATATGGTTTTATCGAGACTCCCTTGTTCGGTGTCCCTTCTTCGTCTTCGATGGACTGGACAATGCGAGTCTCGTTTTCGACGGCCCGGTTCTGACTGGCCTCGTCTTCGTATCGAACCGGTGATAATCGTTTGAGACCCTGATAGACCCTCTCACGATTGAAGAGTAGGTTGTTGAACAGATCGAGACTTTCTAGACGTTTGAGGAAAGAAGGACTCCTCCGTCGTTGGAGTTCCGGATTCGAGTCCGAGATTGAGGAGTATTTTGGCATGAAGCTAAACCCTCTGTGCCGGCAAGTGGTTTGTCTTTTGTACAATTCTCAGACGTCGAAATGACCCTGAAGAGTGATGACTAAAGAGAGTTGGTTAACCGAGTTGTCGTGTTAGGAAATGTAGTCCTTGGGATTGCGAGAGTATATTCCTGACAGCAAGAACACCGCGAGGCCGGTCGATATGCCGCGATGCGCGGTCGGAAGAGGTACTTTGTGGTAAAAGAGGTTTAATTGGGCCCAACAACTTAGCCACGGGTGAGTCTCGGACGAAGCACAGTTGCTTTGCGGGAGTGTGGTGTAGAAGTAACGCGTGTGATCCAGGCGCGGGAAGACGCTTATGTGGGGTGCTGAGAGTCGATCCGGGCGGTCAAGTGAAGGTATTCTCATATCTCTCTAGTCCAGTGCCAGACTGTACGGTAGCATGGGCCTCCAGCAGTCGAATGGCACCCTGCTGACGAGCAGTAAGCGCTGCCTTCCAGACATTGACGTGTTGTGAATGAACATCATGAAATGTAAATCGGAGGAATCACGTACGCAGAGGAAACCACAATCCGGTAAAAATCGTGAAGAAGTCGTAGCCAGGTGCCGCTGGCTCATCAACAGACAGTCATCATTAATGCTACAATAACGCCTTCTCGACCCAGCTATTCTATGCCCTTGACACCGAACGCTGGAGGACGTAGCCGTATGCTAATACATGATATCGTAAAACAAGCACGAAACGCTGACCGAACAAATGCACCGAGAAAACCGTACTACTAATACATATCCTCCTCCTGCTGTCTGTCCATTGTGGTCTGCCGGCTCAGGATACTATTCCTCGCACTGCGATCCCGACTCCGCGCTGTGTCGACACTCAAGCTCCTCTGCACATTGGGCTCTTCGGCTGCCATCCGCTCCCGCTCCCTCTCGAGCATTGCCCGGAGATCTGCGTTCTCTTCCACCTTCTGCTCAAGCCTCTTGCGTGCGCCGCTGCGATCAAGAAGTCTGGCTTCGCGCTCCGCCTTAAGCCGGCGCTCGAGTTCTTTGAGACGATGAATCCACTTCTGCTCACTAGGCTGTAGTGGCCCGGCCTCAGGATACGGATGCCCTGGTGTGCGGGCCTCGCTCACGCTTCGCTGCTGCTGCTCTTGTTGAAGCTGCTGCACGACTGAGGTCGAGTGCGCCCGCAGCAGGGTATGCGCCATACTTGCGCGCTTAGAGGAAGTGGGCGAGCCTGCCGGGTTCTTGCTAACGACCAAGCTGTCGCCAGCCTGGGCTGCGGATGTGATGGCGCGTAGTGTTGAGATCTCTGTTCTTAGGTTCTTGTTCTCGTTGCGCAGTTTAGAGACTTCTCCGGAATTCAGCTCGACTACGCCACCGCGCACTGTGCTTGGCCTCCCGATGGATTGGGACTGTTTATGCGCCAGAACTATCTTCTCCAGCTGCTCGAGACGCTTCATGCGGCCATCAAGAGTGTGCTCGAGGGTCTGGTAGTCACGCACGAGATCCTTCTCGGTTGCTCGAATTCTCTGCTTGAATCCGCCGATGATGCCTTCGACGGTCTTGACGGCTAGGACCATGTTGTGGTTGAAACCCTTGATATTCCGTGAGATCAGTTCCATGGACGTCAGTTCGCCGTTGACGAGCGCGTTGTTTCGGCACCATTCTGCTCCGCATAGGGTCGACAAGCGGTTCCAGAGCGCGTAGAGCAGATTGTTACGCTCAAGAAGCTGCTCCTTGTACTGCCTTTCGATGCGAAGCAGCTTCCCCTGATCCTGACTTCGCAGAGTCTCTAATTCGGAGACTCTTTCCTCATGGATCCGAATGGTCCTGGTGACAGACTGGTGACCGCGCTTGGCGTTTTCAAAGGTCGCCGCCTCTTGCCGACGCAATTGACGTTCACGCTCGAGCGCTTCGGTGCTCTGTCGTACTTGCAGACCTGTGCTTTCGAGTAAGGTGTCGCGGTTGCGCAATAGCTGCTCTTTTTCGTGAAGATCGTTTCTCGTGAAATTGAGTTCTTCGATGGTAGTATCGAGATCTCGTTGCAACTTCGTGATGTCCTGACATTGGTAAGTACGGGTTGATTGACAGCGGCAGTGTGCCGGCGATGCTTACCTTGAGCAAGCTGGGCTTGGAACCATTGTTGTTGCCTAGCACATCGCGTAGGCTTGTCTCGAACTCGTCGTGTTGTCGTCGCCAGTTGTTGGCTTCCACTTCCTTGCTAGATAGGTCCTTGCGCAGCCTTCTGCTTTCTTCTTTGAGCTTAGCCAATTGTGAGTTGAGATCAGCCATGACCTTCTCGACTTCCTGTTTGCCGTGGCTTTCGAGAGCATCCCGTTGCTGGCGCTCTTCCCCGAAACGATCTTCGAGGTCTCGCAGCCGCTCCTTCTCATGCTGAATGTTGATGTGCGCGTTCTCAAGCTCAGACTCCAACTCGCCAATCTTGATCTTGTCGCCCTCTTGCTCTTCTCGGAGGAAATCAACCTCTCCTTGGCACGACTCAAGCTGAATGTCGAGCTTCTCGTTCTTCGACCTCTCATCGTTGAGCATCTTATCCTGCCTGTCCAATTCCTCGTTCGCATCTCGTAGCTCTGATTCGAGAGCTTCGATCTTGCGTAGGCTTGCGTTCTGCTGGTCCTCGAGCTGAACCAGGCTTTCGCTCACATTCTTCATCTCCTGTTGCAAAGCGTTAAAGTCTTCGATAGAATGCTCCAAGTCCGTCGCTAACCGATCGCGATCTTGCTGCATCTGCTCAGCTTCGGCCTCGAGCCGCTGGATCGTTTCGAGTGCTTCTCCTCTGAGCTCTTCACATTCCTGCTCTTTATCTTGCAGCAATATCAAAGCTTCGTCGCGCTCTGCAACTAGTGACTGAATGTCCTCAGACTGCGCCTCCAGCTCTGTCTCGCACTCTTGCACCTTCTTTTCCGCGGTCTCAAGCATATCAAGGTGTCCAACAAGCTGATCGTCGAGCTCCTTGTTTTGAAGTTTTAGCTGGGACAGCTCGTCTCGGGCAGCTGCCAACTTGCTTTCAAGATCCTCACGATCAGTATCACTCATCTGAGTAATCCGTGTGCCGCCACTAGCGCGCGAGACGGACCTCATGTGGTTACGAGAGATGGATCGTTCCAAGATACTATCCCCGGCGATCGACCCCACATCTCCGCGACGAAGTGTGAGCCTGAGACCCTCGTTCTCTTCACGCAATCGTGTGTTCTCGCGCATTCGTGACGTAAGCATAGAGGTTTGAGCATGCAAATCGCGCTGCAGCCGCTCATTGTTGGTCTGGAGCTGATCGACTAGTGTGCTTGAACCACCTGACGAGGGGCGCTTTTGCTCCGAGTCTGCGTCTGATGCATAAGACTGGTGAATGAGGCGCGAGCTGGCATGCGTCCGGCTGCTACTGTGGTTGTTGGCATGCTGTAGGATCTGGCGATTCTGTTCCCTTGTGCGCTGTAGCTCTTCACGAAGTCTGTCTCGGTCTGCTTCCGCTTGCTCACAGCGAGCTTCCGCCTCATCGCGACGAAGACGCTCTTCTTGCAGATCTTCTCTCCAAATATTGACAGCTTCATCGTGACCGGACTCTCCAGATGAGCTCTTTTCTCGCATAGTCTTGATGTAGTCTGCCATGCGTCGGTTGTCCGCCTCCTTCTGAAGAGCCTCTTGCTGCCACTGCTCTGTGATCGTTTCTGCAGACTCGAGGCGTTCGCGCAAGAAATGGATCTCTTCCTCCAGCTCAGCCTGTGTTGACTCATGTCCGCTCTTCTCATCTTCCGATCCACTACCGCTGTCTTTTGCTGCAGGTTGACCCTCTTCCTGTGACTTAAGTCTTCGTTCTAAATCTCGAACCTTCTTGCGTAGTGTTTGAGACTCCTTCTTCTCGGTCGCGAGATCTGTCTGGAGCTGAACGTTCTTAGAGATCATCTCCTTGACACCCTCATCAGACCGATTCTGTAGCGCTTGATCGAGAAAGTGGATCTTCAACTTGAGATCAAAGTTCTCTTTGCTGAGCTTATCGATCTTGCTGTTCTGCTCCTTGAGTGTCAGGTTGTGCTTGCTCCTAGTGAACGGTGTCGCCGAATGCCGGCTCGGAGATCGTGAGTGCTTCGCTTTGAACTCTCGCGCAACAGTGTCAGGGACTTGGATATCTTGGACGTGCCTAGCGACCACGGTATCAGTCAAGTTTGTCGGACCTCCTGCAGCGCCTGTTCGCGGAGTCTCAGGTGGCGTCGTGGTTTTGTCCAGTTCCTCATCTACCCTCCCCAGGCCACCTTCGGGGTTCAACAGGCCAGATAGCGAATTCGCGCTGACGCTTCGGTGCTTGTCCCAGGGGTTGGTGTCGCTGTAGCCCGACACAGACGAGGCGATACTGCCTAAGCTAGGCAGCCTCGATAGACCCATGCTACTCCTGTGAGGCAAGACCGCGCGAGGGACTGCGCCGCCTGTCTGTAGAGCATAGTCGGCACCCAAGCTAGCCGTACTCGCCGCGTCGCCAGATACGTCGGAGTGATTCGTGAAGGAGGAGGTGGAGGATCGTTGGCTCGATTGGCGGTTCTGCAAGAAAGCCGGTCGTTTTCGAGATCGCGGGGACGTCGTGATAATCTGCGGTGGAGGCATCATCGCTGCACCGTCGATGCTGGCGTCTGATGCACTGTTGACGGATGCGGCTTCCTCGAATCTGCTAAAGTCTGGCGCCTTGACCGTCGATGCACTTGATACTGGTCGCAGAGAGCGGTCTAGCTCCTTCTGCTCTGTTTCCCCAGCATCCTGAGACTCGCTCTGATCTCCATGTCCCTTCAATCTCCGTTGCGCAGCGTCGGCAGAGGGAGAGGATGGCACAACCTCAGACATTGAGTTTCCATGGTCCAACGAGTCGTCTGTGCTGCTGTCGACACTGATGCGCCGTGCTGCTGGTGTCTTGTAGGCGCCTGCTGGTGTCGGCGGTTCGTTTGACAAAACCGACGAGTCTGTGTTCTGTGTATCTTCTTCGCTCGAGTCTGGTATTGGCACATTCTGAGCGTCTTCTGCATCTTGCGTTGCAGGGCGCACCGTCCCTGGCGACCCTCCGAACAAGTAGGTGTCGTCGGCCCCGATGCGCGTTTGCGAAGCCGCAGGGTGCGCCGACAGATCCGGGATGAAGCTTGACTCGACATCCATGAGCTGACGCTTCATCTTGCGATCCAAGAACTCGCTGCCGTCGCTCGGTACATGGTCGTCGTGGAAGTCATGGCGCAGGAAGCTGTCGTCCTCAAGCTCAGGGAGCGGCGGAAGGTCGGCGTCGGCAACATCGAAGGCCTGTACATCCTCGAAATCCGATATGCTGTGCTCCATGGGGTTGTGTGTGGCTTCAGCCAAAGTGGCTGCGGTTGGCGTGGGCTCGCCGCTGTTTGTTTGGGGCGTTTCAGCGGTAGAGGCAGGAGTGTTCGAGGCAGCCATGCTGGCAGATGCGCGCACGAGGTGTGGGGTTGGCGCGTGGGTATATGGAGCCTCGCAACGTGCTCATCGGCATAGCGGGTCCATGCAGAGGTTGGTGAAGCAAAGGGACCTTAAAGCGCAGCGTCACCTCTCCCCTTTGCGCGACTGGTACGCGAACATCATTCGCGTGTTTATGAGGTCAGTGCGCAGGACCCGCCCGTCATGTCCAACGTTGTTTGGAGAAGAGCAGAGCCAGTCGGAACAGCTACCGGAGCGACCTTGCTGTTGATCGATCAATCCCGTTGCACTTCCTAGCAACGGCTACTCACTCGTGTACGGCATTGCATTGATATGGTGGTATCTCTTTCATTGGTCCCATCTAAGTGCGCAGAAACAATGCTGTCACGGCGCCTTAGCGTAAGACGCTTCCCCACTGCCCTGCGTCCAGATGGGCCGCCAACAGGGGATCATGATGACTCCAAGCCCAATGCCGTCAAGACGCGCCCTCTCGATCCATCAAACTCTATTCTGGTGGTGAAATCACACCAGCCACTGTTGTGTCCATGCAGAAAAATCGACTTCATGCTGGATCCTCCCATATTCTGTGCTGTATATATCACCATTGCTGGTTTCGCTGATTTGCACATGCCATGAACCCGATCCTCTGAATGCCCCGTCAAGAACATGTTCAATGACATTGAGTGTTCGTACAGCCAACCGAACGCTGGATGCAAAATGATGTCGAATAACGCCTTGCCCTTTTCACCCAGAACGCAAGCTTCATGCCTTTGCTTTCTTCTCTTTCTTGGCCTTCTTTTCCTCCCTCTTCTTCAGCTCTTCTGGAGTCTTGTGCTTTTTGGCCTTCTTCGTCGGCGCCTCATCGCCGTTAGCCTCGCTGTGCCTCCTCTTTGTAGGCTTCGTAGGCAAGTTCAGACCATTTGGCGCGGCCAGCCCAGCACGCTCCTGGGGCACGTCGTCCTCCTCGCTGTCAGTGTCTCCCAGAACCCCTCCAGACTCAGCACCAGTAAAACCGAGCGGTGTGTAGCGCATTTTCAGGCCCTTGACTTGTGGTCGTGGCGCGCGGATGGTGGAGCGTGTGATGGATGCAGCAGCTTCCGAGCCTGTGCTGGGGTCTGCTTGCTTTGAGGTCAGCTTTGGTAGTCGTACGAGTTCCTTCAGGTGGAGTGTCTGCTGGATCTTGGTGGGAACTGTGTGAAATCAGAAAGAAGTTTTCAGAGTGTGCACGACAGATATACCTATGCCATAGCCGTTCTTCCCAGGTACCAGGACTTCTCTAGGGCCATCCTCGCTCTTCTCGGTTGTCGAGAAACCATAGTCTGTGCCCTTCTGGCTCAGTATAGAGTCTCCTTTCATAGCCTTGTCCATGGCAATGGTTTGCAAGTCCTTCAGTGATACTCCTGCAGGTGCAGTAATGTGCCAGACTTGCTTTCCTCGCAGGTTGTCGAAGATCTTTGCGGCTTTTGACCCGGTGCGATCCCTCTCAGATACAAGGTTGTAGCCCTTTGGTGGCTGGTACGGTTTCGCAGCGCGGAGCTCGACCTCTACCGGTTTCGACGGTGTAGCTTGTGTAGGCTTTTGCGCCGGCTTCGCAGTGTCTTCCTCTTCACTCGAGCTGTCCGACTCGCTACCGCTGTCACTGTCGCTGTCGCTGTCGCTGGACGCATCCTTCATCTTCACTTCACCAGGCAGCTTTGTCGGAATATCCCTTGCGGACGCATTGCTATCGTCTGAGATCTCTGAGCTTGACAGCTCTGCGACCTGCTCAGGCTTGGAGATTGTCTTCGGCGCAGGCTTCTTAGACGCGGGCTTGATCTGCGAGGCTGATTTCGACGTGGACTTCTCTTTCGTACTCGACTTTGCAGCGCTGTTGGGCTTGTGCACGCCAATGGTAGCTTTCGGCTTCTCTGCCTTCTTCGATTTTGGTGCGCTCTCGGTAGACGAGTCGTCGTCGCTACCAACCAACTCTTGGCTCAGCGACGATTTCGGTGGGGGAACCTTCGACTTCTTGGACTTCAAGCCCGGCAACGGTACTGGTGTCTTCTTCGCCGACATTTTGTTGTGGTCGAAAATGCTCAAGTCGCGACTTAGCATCCCGGCAGCTCGCCCGTGAACTTTTTCTGCCGAGGCGGTGGAACTTTGGAGCCGCGTCAAGCTATCGTGTTTTGGGACGCGCTAGCGAAAAGGTAGGCCAAGTTCGATGTGCGACTTGACATACACAACAACGACAGACTGCGGTCTGTACATCAGGATCACCGTGAAGTATTACGTTGATGTTCTCTGGTATCGGAAACGCCAAATGACTGACATCTTGCTCGCACGTTTGCAGTCTTGAAGTGTACCAATTTTCTAATGAAGACCAAAACCGAACTACACCATCTCACAATTTTGGACACCGCAATCCTGCAGTAGCACATTCATCAACCATGCCAGTGAAGAGAAGGAAGCTGGAAGAGACGGCTGTGACTGCGACTGCTTCAATGCAAAGTAAGAGTTATGGAAGTCCGACCTCGTCCCATTCATCCTGACGAGGTATGCAGAGCCTACTGCAGGACCCGAGAAGCCACTCAGTGCTATTGCTGCGGCCAGGCTGAGGGCTGAGGCCGCTAAGAATATTGTTCCTGTTCAAGAAACGACCCTTGAGCCGCTTGCTGCGCCATCGAGTCCGCCTGCTGAGGATCTCGTGTCGGAATATGAAGATTCTGAGGCGCAGCCTGAGCCTGTGGTCAAGCGGCGCAATCTCAAGCTTTGCAATTGGCAGAGTAACCCCAGAGATATCTTCGCCGAGAACGAGTCTGAGCTCAGCATCAACTTGGATAAGAACACGACCATAGCCCTCATTGGACACTTTGACTTTAAAGTATCTAGAGGCGCGATCAACATCAATGGCGCAAACATCGGTGCTGTAACGCGAGATGGCCAGAAAGGTCAGACGTATCGCGCACACGTGCCAGCGACACATCCAATATTCAAGATTCGAGGCTTGGATGCAAAGAATTTTGTGCAATTCACGTCGTGCAAGGAACCAACACCGTTTGCAAGACTGAGCCCATTGTACGAAGAAATCTGGAACACAGGTTCACAAGGTGAGCGGCGGCGAACCTTTGGTATAGTATGTAACCCCTCGCGTTCTTCTGCGACACAATGGTCGTGTGACACTGTCGTTCAGTGCCAGCTTACATGACGCTGACACTTCTCTCAGATCACCAGCTGTGATGAGGACCCTCTCGAGCGCCCTCTCCAGCCTCAGTCAAGTCCAGAAAATTGGCTGCGCGCGATCGAAGATTGTTCTACCGAGGCTTCGTCCACACTTGTTACTGGCTCACCAGAGTCCGGCAAATCCACCTTGTGCAGACGGTTGATCAATCGATACCTTACAGGTATGGGCAAATTAAAAACCGGCGTGTCCGCTGTCTGTTTCATAGACTTGGACTGTAGCAAGCCAGAGTATTCGCCGCCGGGTCAGATATCCCTTGTCGTGGTAAGACAATTGAACCTAGGTCCCAACTTCACCGATCCCACCGCTGCGCCGCTCCAGCCAGCAGCCGACCAGAACGAAATGGTTCGGTCACATGTTATCCCTACAGACATTGCGAACTATGAGGACTACTATCGCGAATGCGTCGAAGACTTGTATCTGGCATACAAGAACCTCTACTCCCGGGATTCGGCCTTACCACTTCTCATCAACACCTCGACCTTCCTGTATACAACACACTTCTCACTATTGGAGCAGCTGCTGGCACGCTTCAAACCTCAGAACATCATCCATCTGGGCGATACTCGCGTCATCGACACTTCCATCGCCGAGAAACTCCACGCCCTACAAACAAACAGCAAAAAGTACCGCAGTACGCTGCACGAAATCACAGCACAAGCACCCACCCCAGCTCCCCTACGATCAGAAACAGAACTGCGCGCCATGCACATGCAGTCCTACTTCCACCTCTCCACGCCTCCCACCGCAACCCACCCATCCTGGATCTCCACACCGCTCAGCACCCACCCACCCTGGGAATTCACCTACCTCAGCACCCCCACGCGCGCGCAGGACTTCATCGGCTTCCTCCCCCTCAATGAGCCCCTACCGCCCTCCTCCCTAATCCACTACCTATCCGGCTCCATAATCCACATCCTGCAGTCCTCGTCCTCGCAGATCCCAACCCCATACACCGCGCTGCCCCGCACGCCGAAAAGCAAAATCCCGTACTTTCCCCCAGACAAAAAACTGGGCTACACAGCGCCGCTGGACCCACGCACAACGCGCGTCGTGTGCGCTGCGCTCATGCGGGGCATCGATCCCGAGCGCGGCGTGATCCAAGTCATAGTCCCCACGGCGTTGGAGCCGTTGATGGCGGGCTTGAAGCCCGAGCAGACTGTTTTCGCGGTCGGGTGTGCGGAGACGCCCGGGTGGGCGTACGTCGAGGATGCGTATCTGGGGCAGTATGAGGAGGAGGTTGGGGAGCGGAAGGTTGGGGGTGGGGAGGTGGAGGTGTGGGTTGAGAAGGAGGGTGTGCTGGATGGGATGGGGTATTTGGGGACTGTGAGGCGGGTGAGGAAGTTTATCACGGGAGAAAAGGAGAAATGAGGTATGCTGTTGAGGGTTTGCCATCCACTCGATTTATGGACGATGGGGTTAGAGCTTCGAGGGTCTATGCGTCTTCTTAGACCGCGCTCATTGCGTCAAGCGTAAACGGCTTACTTCATACTCCTCGCCTTCTCCAGATCCTGCTCGCTCAACTCCCTCAACACACCCGTATTCGCAACTCCCCCCGTAATAGTCGCCCCAGCAACCTCCTTCGCATACCCGAGCAGCCCAACCTGCGTCTTGTAGTACGAAACATACTTGCTCTTAACCTCAATAAGCGTCATACGCGGATCATCCGGACCACCGTCGTGCTTGCCATCGCCCAGATCGCCAAACCAGGCCGCGGCGCCGCGGCTCCAGACTTCCTTGATACGCGGGTCGGAGTTGGAGGTCGTTGTTGCGGTGCCGGAGACGGAGATCCAGTCCTGTGTCTTGCTGTCCTGGAAGGTGATCTGGACTTCTTTGTTGGATTCGAGGTCTGAGAATTTCTTGCTGTGTGCGTTGGCGAGAAAGAGGAAGTCGGGGCCGTCGCGGCGTGCGGTTGCCATGGAGCGTCCGACTGGGCCTGGGGGTGTTAGTGCTGGCGCGGTAGGGGGGTAGGGTTAAGTACCAACGCCGGTGCGGTAGGTGTTCAGGATGCCAATCTTCTTGTCATCGGCGAGGGAGAAGAAGTCCTTGATTTGCGTGACCTTGTCGGTTTCGTTGTCGTACTGCTTTGCGACGGAGGGGTCGGTCTTGGAATTGACCTCGGAAGCTTTGAGCTGGTCTGGCATTCTGAATTGTGTGGGGACTGAGAACTGGCGTGTGGTTTGTAGACGGGTCGACGAGAAGGTGAATCGAGCAACGACCTTTGGTGTATACTGAGTCGAAGTGCGAGCAGCAGAGCGTACAAGTAGTCGGGGAGCAGACATGATGAGCAGAATTACGTCAAATCAGGTGCAGACGGTAGGCCACTTTAACAGCGACACGAGCAGTGTGACGTCGCTGCAATGCTTGTTTATGGACCTGTCATCCATTGTTGTGGAGTTCGGGTTGCTCTAGGAGTATGTATGACGATTGAATAAATCGCAGAACGCGTCAGGCCAATGAGTTTCTAGGGAGCCCGCAGGAGACGGAGGACGCGGGGTCCGACGTTCGAGATGAGTCTGAAGACAGGAGATGTAGAAGTCCATCTTTGAATGCTCTGGACGGGTCAGGGGGGTTAGAGTGTGGTGATGCTGGTCGTGGTTGGAGAACTCCCCACGAAATGGCTGTGGATCACTGCCTTTTCTGCCTCTTCTGCCTCGTGTCTACTGGAATTATGAGACTTGCGTCTTACCGGTCTTCAAATAGGACCCATACATGCTCTTTCTTCTCATGCTTCCATGGCTGCACGGGACTGCTCACCCTGTGCAGCGTGCAAGTGGGTGTGACCAAAGCGCACCGAGGTTGAACCGGCCGTCGACATGTCCTCGCTGACGCCGTCTCATCCCGAGAGACACCCAAGAAGATCCACATAGACACACCCCCATGGCCCTAATCGCGCCTCGGCCCGCAGAACATGTGCTCAACTTCAACGATCCGCCGTCGTCGCCTGAGCCTGCGCAGATCCACGACGGTCCGCTGTACACGTCGCGCGCACTACCCGAGTACGTGAGCGCCGATGACTACCATGAGGGCCTCAAGCAGATCCGCGCCCATCTGGGCCGCGACTGCGGCTTCGGCATCGCCATCTCGCGCACCAAATCGTACACGCCCATGAAGACGGGCCAGAAGCGGATCACGCGCGTGATGCTGCAATGCGCCCGGTCCAAGGAGTATAAGAGCAAGGGCGTCGGCCACAAAGTGTATGCGACGCGCATGACGGGCTGTCCATGGCGAGCAAAGATGCAGCCCCAGCCCGGCGGCGGGTGGAAGGTGACGGGCGTATGCCACGAGCACAACCACGAGCTGAACGACGTGCTCGACGACAGAGGCATGCCGCCGCGCGCAAGAACCAGCGGGTCAGCACACAAGAGGAAGTCCGGCGAGGACTCGTTCACACCACCCGCGCCGTCCACATACACTAACATGCCGCCTGCCACTGCGCCGCCTGTGACTACCAACTGGCCCACCATGTCAGTGAGCGGCGTGAGGCGTCTCGTGATTCCGCTGCAGCAACGGCTGTTGACTGCGTCGCGAGGACAGTTCTCGCTGGACGCGCCCATGTTTCTGATCTACAACGAGCGTTTCCAACACATACTCGGCACGGGCGCCGACCTCAAAGTCGGGTTCGAGGAAGACTTCCCCTTTGCCTACCAGGGCGGCGTCTACACGCCAGCCAACGATGTCCTCTATGTGACCAGCAACCAATACAGCCTCCCATCCGGCCAGGACAAGGTGGCCACCGTCAGTAAAATGACGCGCAACGTCTACGGCCAATGGACCCGCTCTCAAGTCCCTAACCAAGTCCGCAACCCCGCTGGCGGCGCAGCCTATCACGACGGTGTGCTTGACGGTGTCCTGTTCTGCGCTCAGGGTGACATGGAAAACATCACAGGCCTCGTCCAGATGGAAGCAGACTACCCTTTCCGCATCCGCACACTGGTCAACAACTACTACGGCCGGCGCTTCAACTCGCCCAGAGACATCGCCGTGCACAGCGACGGCAGCATCTACTTCACCGACCCCGCCTACGGCCACGACCAAGGAATGCGGCCCCCGCCCGAGCTGCCAAACCAGGTCTACAGATTCGAGCCCCACACCGGCGATGTGCGGGTTGTCGCTGATGGATTCGGGAGGCCGAGTGGGATATGCTTCAGTCCGAAAGAAGGGACGTGTTACATCAGCGACACCGAATTCATCCACGGCAACGGACATGTAGATTTCCAGCGCGCAAGCACAATGCACGTCCCCCCCTCCCCTTCCGCCTTCCTACAATCAACTAACTATCAACAGCTACGCGTACGACGTCGGCGACCGCGCACAATCCAAGTTCCTCATGAACCGCCGCGTCTTCGCCATGGCCGACGTCGGCGTGCCTGACGGGTTAAAGTGCGACACAGCCGGCAATGTGTACGCCGCGTGTGGCGACGGCTTGAGTGTATGGAGCCCCGGGGGCGTGCTGCTGGGCAAAGTGCTTGTTCCTGGCGGCCTTGCCAACTTTTCGTTTGGGCGTAAGGGCGAGCTGTTTTTGTTGAACGGGAAGAAGCTTTGGGAGCTCAAGGTCGCGGATACTGTGAAGGGTGCGCTGGTTAGTCGTGAGGCGCTGAGGTACGATGATGGAGAGTAGGACTCTTGGTTGTAGGGCGACCAGGCGGTAGATGGGGCAGGAGAGCCAGACTTTTCTATTTTTGATGACGGGGCGGCAGATGGGGGAGTTGAGCAGGATACTTTTATTTTTGGTGACGAGGTTGCAGGCGAGGGAGCCGCCCAGGACTCTTTTATTCTTGATAACGAGGCTGCAGGTGAGGCATCAGAGTAGGACTCTCCGCTGTCTGGTGCCGAGTCAGAGGCAGACTTGCGGCAGCACATGGACTTCTCCAACATGTTCTTCGGACTGGGTCAAACCGGAGAAGACGATAGCGAGACGTCCTCCCACGCAGACTCATTACTCCCATAGTGATATGCCATTCCGATAACTGCAATTGAACATTTCCAAATCAGATTCACAGAAGAGGCAGGTCACATGGCAGGAGCTATGATCTGCACATGGGCCCGTGGTCGTCAGGTCAGGACCAGACATTTCGCTGAAGCTTGAAGCAAAACACCGTCTCTCATGCCATCTCACTTACTCTCTGGCAGACATTATACTTTTCGAACCACTGTTGATCAACACCACAGTCCTCTCGGCACGCTGCGGATCCCAAGGTGTTGATTGCGATGTTCGTGTTGCTGACATGCTGCACCACTTTTCGGCGAACGCTTGTCGCTCAGGATGGAAATGAGCTTCAGGGTCCACCAAGCCCCTGGTATTGCTTGTCACGCTTGTTTTCCCGCCCAAGCCCATCGTTGCTGTCAACCATGCGCCTCGCAGGCATGGCATTGCTTGAAAATGCCCCCAACATCGCTGAATTTCTGCATGTCCCTCCGCTCGTCTTTACCCCGGCATCAAGCCTCGAAATAGCTCGCGCAACACGGTCTCTCGCACAGTCGCGGCCCAGGCCTGCGCTCGAAGGAGTTCACAACTAACCTCAGTCACCTTAGTCGACAACTGACTGCTCTGGGCATGCAGGAACGAGCGTGGTCAGACCGCGCCGCGGCCCCTGCACCCAACTCCTATCGACAATGGCAGATCTCCAGGCCTCGCGGCCAGGGGCAGCGTACACACCATGCGGGCCTCACCAATCCACTCGCAGCAAGCGGCAGCGCTGGCAGCCCCGCCCGCTCAAAGCGATAGTGCACGGCGCGGTCAGACCGAGGATACGGACGAATTGAGACGTTGCTGGGGTCGTCGGCCGTTCGTGAGCTACGAATAGCTAGCCCTCATTTCACTATCGTATGGATGGGTCAGCCGGCGACGGCGTATCTTTAGGGTAGGTCTTGCTGTTTCCTACGCGTCTTGTCCCATGGCTTGACGCTTCTTGATTCCTGTCGCTCCCTCTCGTCTTTGCGTCTCTTGTTCGTTCTGCCCGTAGTCCCGCCGCTCGTTGAACGTCACGTTATGCCATCATGATCCACAAAGGGCTGCGCGTGTCGTCTACGCACCTTGTCTTCTACATTTGTTCGTTCGTTATAGCCATCCAGTTATGGTCTCTCTGGAGACAGTCGGCGAAAGGCGGGTTCGGTTGGTACTCGCATGAGCCGCGGGACTTTGTCTTCGACGCGGATAAGCATGCCAATGTGCACACGTTCAGCCACGATCAGTGCGACAGTTCGTTCCCGAATCTGTACCATAGTCTCGATCAGGCAGTCGCTCGGCGGCAGGGGCGCAAAGTGCATATTCAAGACATTGAGATCCGAAAGGGCAGATGCATGCTCCGGCTCATGATCTGGGGAGGCGAGGTATGGAGCTATACATCGTTTCTGGACGGCCCTAACAGACACAGCTCTTTGTCGTTGACTCAGGCAAGCCGGAAGAATGCTACGTAACCAACGGCAACGAGCGCGAACGCATCCTCGGCACCCTTGCACAAATCGACCGCGCCATCTCCACCTCACCCGCCTCCGACCCCTCGGTCCCCAACATCGAATTCAGCCTCTCCCTCGACGACCTCCCGCGCCGCTCCAAAGCCAAAGGCGTCTTCTTCGGCTACACCCGCAAGGAAGGCCGCGAATACAACGACATCTGGATGATGCCCAACTACGCCTACTGGAGCTGGAACTACACGCACGCCCCCTCGTGGAACAGCATCCGGCGCGAGATCAGCGCCGCCGAGGACTCCCTCCCCTGGTCCCAAAAAGACCCCCGCATCGTCTGGCGCGGCAAGATAAAAATGGCCAAGCTCCGCAAGGAACTCGTCGCCGTCAGCGCCGGCAAGGAATGGAGCGACATCAAACCCGTCGTCATCAACAACGCCTCCGACCCCCACTCAAAAGACGTCATGAACCTTCGCCAGTTCTGCGGCTACAAGTTCACCGTCCAGACAGAGGGCACCAGCTATTCGGGGAGGCTGAAGTATCTGCAACTGTGCCGCAGCGCGCTCGTCACGCATCCACTCGAGTGGCAGGAGTTCCACACGCATCTCATGCGGCTCGCGGGCCCGGACGTGAATTACATCGAGGCGAGCGAGAACTTTGGCAATCTGGAGGCGGCGATGGAGTACTTCAAAACCCGCGACGGGGAGGCGGAGCAGATTGCGAAGAACAGCTATGAGACGTTTGCGAGGCGGTATTTGACGCCTGCTGCTGTGAGTTTTTTTTCTTTTTTTTTTCTAATATATTTCTCCGCGTGGTAAATCGGGATCACTGCTGACGCAGACAGGTGACGTGCTACTGGCGGCGGCTGTTTTGGACGTGGGCCAGTGTCCAGGGGTACGAGCCGCAGTTGTATACGGAGGATAGGCAGGGCAATATGGTGATGCGGGGGACGCCGTGGACGGCGTTTGCGGCGAATTGGCCGAGTGATCCGTCGATTATACCGTGAGAAGGGGAGTGGAGGTTTGATAATCAGCGAGCATTTGCATAGGCGTTAGGCTGGAATGATACCCGCATATGTAATCATAACGAATGATGGAAGACACAGCGCACAGCCTTCCTTGCTAGCATGACGAGGCGTGTGTGTGTGTGTGTGTGTGTGTGTGTGTGTGTGCGGAAGAATACTACATTGCTATTGCTATCTTACACCCGTGCTCAGCTAACACTTCATCCTAACCCCCCTCCGCTTCTCCGCCTCCCGCCACTCAAACATAAACTGCACGCCCGTAAATAGCGCAAAACACGCCGTCCCCAAGAACGCCCAGCCACTCCACGACCCCGTAATCCCCTTGACCAGCCCGTCCAGCCCATCCAGCCCCAGCGCAAAACCCACCAGATTGGCAACCATCAGCATCAGGATCTCGCCCACGGCGCCGACGCCGCATATGATGCGGTACAGGTCCGGGTGGTTTGTGAACTTGCGCGCGGGGAACGCGTAGCCCGCGATGATCTCAGGCAGCACGAAGAGCGTGACGAGCCAGCCCCACATGAGCAGCCGCAGTTGGATGTCGTGCCAGACGGCGATGAAGCTGAAGACGGCGAGGTAGTTTGCGACACCCCGAATCTTGGCCCGGGGCCCGCGCCCCGCGCTGCCACCGAGCGGGATGTACAAGTATCGTAGGCTCCACTTGTTGAAGCTGCGGTGCCAGCCGCGCCAGAACTGCATGACGCTGTAGTTGTCGCTCATGCAGCGGACCATGTTCTCCGGGGGATCGACTCCGTCGAGCAGCGCCCAGAGCCGGAAGAAGCGCCAGGGGATCAGGAGCTTGAGCCAGATGTGCTTGAGGTTGAAGAAGCCGAGCATGCTGAGCTGCGCGGGGGTGTAGGTTGTCCAGGTGGGTGCCGCGTGGAAGATGGCGACCATGTACATGTAGTGGATCATGATTTCCATGGTGAGGAGGACGATGAGGAAGCGGATTGCGTATTTGGTTGTGCGCGAGGGGGTGATGCTGTGGGGGCGGTAGCGCGACTGCGAGATGTAGTCGTTGAAGGTGAGGATTGGGCCTGCGAGGTAGAGCGGGGAGTACATTGTGTAGGCGAAGTAGTTGCGGAAGGAGAAGTCATGGGGTTTGGCGGGGATGGAGACGCGGTCGCGTTCGGAGAGGTTGGAGGGGTCGAGTTGTTTCTTCTTGATGTTATTAGCTTGATCAGGACGGGTGCACGGCGGACGTACCTCTATCGGACTGCTTGCGCGGGCGTTTAGGCTCCAGTAGTAGTCGAGGTTGAAGCTGATGAGACGGAGCACTGTGAAGTTGAAGAGGACGTCCCATCGCGGAATCAGACCTCCGTAGCTGTCCAGCGTGTGGCCGAAATTTTTAGCCGGTATCCCCTTCTCGGACGGTGTAGATGGGGTGAAGAAGGCAAACAGCGCAGAGTAGTGGTAGCCGTGCAGCAGCTCGTTTGCGAACAAGACAGCGAGATTGAAGACCCAGGTTGCGCCCGGGACGTACGCTCGAGGCAGCTTGATGGCAATCTGGTAGTTGAGGTAGAGGATGGCAAGAATCTTGAACATGGAGAAGCCGTGCAGCGCTGCCAGGAAGACGACGGCAAAGCCCACGTCAAAGGAGATGCGCTGATTCAGACGGGCATCGGCGGCAGCTGCAGGGGTCAAGCCCATAGTCAGCCCTGCTGAGGGACGAACCTGCGTGTAGGTGTCGGCTCTCCAGAAGGCATCGTACGCTTTGCGTAGAAGTGGGTGGAGAGTGACTACTATAAAGAGATAGGGGACATTCTGTCGAAAGCCTGAGTACTGGGCGTCGGTGTTGTCCTTTCTTCGTCAGCTAGGCTGGGGTGTGAAAGGGAGGTACTCACCACTTTGCGGCCTGGTATCCAGCCATCGGACAGCAGATGGGAGAATTTGGAGTAGTTTGGATGGGACTCTTCGCTTGTGTCAGCGCAGGCGTACGTGAAGAGTGGAGTCGACGGACCTTTGGAACAATCAATTACCAGCTTGAACATGAAAAAGATGCTAGCTGATATGGAGAGGTAGTAAAAGTAGAATTCGTTGGTCCTCCATCGCGGCGGTTGGACATGCTCGCCGGCCTTGTCTCTTCCGTTTGACGTTGGGTACGGGTTCACAGAGTCGGCCTTTGCCTCCTCGAGAGCTTCCTTAGGGGGTGAGGTGGCCGGAACAACGAAGCGTGTGTCGAGTGTGTCGAGCGAGTAGAGCTGGCGGAAATATGCAAGCGCCATGTTGGTGTTCCAAGACTATCTCTTCATGCTCTGAAACCCGACTGGCCCTCCATGGATGTGGGGCGTCGTTTGGTGGTGATGTTGCGGGGAGCGGACGGGGGTGAGGTCGAGGTGGAGCTGTTCGCGACCTGACATCGCGTTCGCGCGAAGCTTCCTTCTCGACCACCCTGCACCCCACGTCGAAACACTCTGGTTGTTGTCGCATCACCCCGGGCCACGCGTCAATCTGCCCATTGAGCCGTATTCTTCTTTCCGAGAAGCTCTAGAGAGCCGCAGAGTTCTGCGCAATGAACATTCCCAACTCATCGACCGCGCCCGCGGCTGGTGAGTACGCCGGAGGTAATTGAGCGCCAGCCGAGCTCCGTCGTGTCGCATGCTAACGTGCAGCCTGCAGATGAGGTCTCGGCGATCGTGCTCGACCCCGGCTACTCGACGACCCGCGCGGGCTTCGCGGGTGAAGACGTCCCCAAGAGCGTGTGCCCTTCGTTCTACGGCCAGAGCGACAACGACTCGTACCTGTTCGGCGAGAATGCGATCCACTCACCCGTCGGCAACCTGGACATCAAGAACTACTGGGGCGCGGACGGCATCGTCGAGGACTGGGACGCCGCGACCAAGCTGTGGGAATACTCCATCACAAGCCGGCTGACGGGCCCAAAGGCCGGCGATCCCACCAAGAACGGCCTCAACGACGCCCCCGCGAACGGCGAGTCGATGGACGTGGAGATGGAGGGCGTGGAGAACAACGAGAAGCCCATGGAGGACAGCCCGCTGCTGATCACGGAGCCCGGGTGGAACAGCGCAAAGGCGCGCGAGAAGTACATTGAGATTGCCATGGAGGACTGGGGCGTGCCGGCCTTCTTCCTGCAAAAGACAGGCGTGCTCGCCGCCTTCGCCTCGGGCAAGGCATCCGGCATCATCATCGACGTCGGCGCCTCGCACACCAGCGTGACCCCCGTGCTCGACGGCATGGTGCTGCGCAAGGGCGTGCAAAAGTCCCCCCTCGCAGGCAACTTTGTCGACCAGCAAATCCGCCACGCCTTCAAAACAGCCGTCCCAGAAATCCCCCTCACCCCCCACTACCTCGTCAAATCCAAAACCCCCGTCGACGCCGGCGCCCCGCCAAACGCAGTCTACAAAACCTTCCCCATCGCACCAAGCCCCTCCTTCCGCGCCAACGAAGAATCCCGCATCCTCACCTCGTTCAAAGAATCCGTCGTAGAAATCTGGCCAGGGCCCGGCCGCCTCACCTCCCCCACCAACGAAGAAGTCGCCAAGAACACCCCGGGCAGACCGTTCGAAATGCCCGACGGCTGGAACAACATCTTCAGCAGCGAACGCTTCCGCGTCGCCGAAGGCCTCTTCGACGCCTCCGCCGCACTCACGTCGGACACGCACCCCCGCCCAAAGGACGAACACACGATCCCCCGCCTCGTCCAGGCCGCAGTCGCCCACGTCGACGCGGACCAGCGCCCGCTGCTGCTCGCCAACATTGTGGTCACGGGCGGCAGCAGCCTGCTGCACAAGTTCACCGACCGGCTGAATGCCGAGATCAATGCGGTTTACCCGAGTACGCGGAACAAGCTTATTGCGCCCGGGAGCGTGGTGGAGAGAAAGTATGCGGCGTGGATTGGGGGGAGTATTTTGGCGAGCTTGGGCAGTTTTCATCAGTTGTGGGTTAGTCGGAAGGAGTATGAGGAGCATGGGGCGGGGATTGTGGAGAAGAGGTGTCGGTGAGCTTTCTTTTAGGTGTGGATGACGGAGCAGGTCATGTTTGGCGTCGAAAAGCTGGAGCAGTTCAATGGTCATGATAATCTACAACATTCACGGCATCTCCATCTCCAGTGCAATGTGAAAGCTCATGGATTTTGGTCATATCATAGACTCTGTCGTCAGTCGTGATGGTATTGCCTCGTCTATCTGGCTGTATAGTGCATGTCTTCATGCCTAGCGCCTCATCACCCCTCTACCGTCTCTATGTGTCGACGTCCATGGTCTCGGCCGTCGCCGTAATGTCCTCGTCCTTGAGCTCCGACACTGTGACGTACTTGCTAATCTCCTCCTTTGTGATGATCTTCTCGTTGAGGACGGCCGTGGTGCCCTTGGGGAAGCGGTAGTTGCGCTGCTTGGGCTGGCGTGTGTTGGGGGTGATGTAGTTGCGCATGAGCGTCGTCTTGTCGGCGGTGATGACGGCGACGTCGACGTTGCTGCCCGAGCCCAGGTCGTTCCAGATACCGGCCTCGATGGCGTTGGCGCACAGCTTGACGGCGTCGTCGCGCGTCATGCTGGGCTTCCACTGGGTCTCGAAGACGGACATGGCGGCCAGCGAGCCGGAGCCCATGGTCACGTAGGGCAGCTTGTCGGTGGAGCCGTGGGCGTGGACGGTGAAGAGGTGGGCGCCGGTGGGGTCGACGCCGGCGATGACGAGGTAGGCGCCGATGTGGCCCTGGTAGCGGAACAGATGCTGCTTGAGCATGGTCATGGCTGTGACGACGCGCGACTTGCGGCCGGTGCTGAGGGCGTGCAGCTCGAGGTTGGACGAGATGATGGCCGTGGTGAACTCGGTGTCGGCGGCGGTGCCCGCGCCTGCGCACCAGATGTGGGGGGCGATGTAGTGCAGCTTCTCGCAGTTCTGCGGGGGGTCAGTGATGAAGCTTGACAATCACCACACCATGGCTTGAGGGTGCATCTATGTGGCTGCAGTGGAGGCATCGGCGCACCTTGTCTGCGACTATCGGCCCACTGGTCGCGCGTGTGTCTGCTGCAATCACAACGCCGCCGTCGAACAGCGCGCCCACAATGGTCGTTCCGGTGCTGGTCGCCTTGGGCAGCGGCACGCCCTGGGCGTGGAGGGCGGCATTGCGGTTGTGGTTGGAGAAGTCGAAGCCGGCCATGGTGGCGGTGTCGGGCGGGGGGAGGGCAACGCTGGGCGGGGCGGGTGCGGGCGGTGGTCTGCAGCTCCGGGAGTGTGCCTGGCGGTGGGGAGGCAGTCTAGCAGGAGGCAGCGCTGATGGTCGTGGTGGTGAGGTCGTGGGCCGTGATGCTCGTCCAGCTAGCTAGGCACACTGGCTCCGCGTCAACGCCAGCTGCTGGGGCCCACTTTTACTTGGCGGCCGCAGGAGCTGTCCACGCGCGCCGCCTCGAGTTCGAATTCCGCTCGCATCACTGCTCCCAGCCCACCGCGGCACCGAGCCCCGTCTCCTTTTTGGCCTGTTGGTGCCCTTGTCCGAGGCTCGCGCTGCTGCGCTCCCACCCTGGCGCCCACCGGCAAATTCATCGTGCCTGGACCCGCGACGCTCGCGCAGATTGAGAAAGAACGCGCCGAAGCCAAGGCGCGCGAAGAGCGAGAGTTGAGCGAAAGGCTCGCGCGGTCCCAGGGCTCAGAGGCACGCAACACCCCGACACCGAACCGCGCCACTCCCACACGCCTCCACTTCCGCTCCTCGCTCTCCTACGACTCGCCCACCAGCCTGAAGAAGAGCCTCGACCTGCTGCGCCCGAGCCCCTCGCCCGCCTCGCCCTCCAAGTCCGTCTCGGCCAGGTCGTCGCCCGTGCTGCACCGCGTCAGCTCGCATGAGCCCGCCCCGAAGCTCTTCCGCCGACAGACCAGCCGCGAGCTCAGGCCCGAGCACCAGCGCGCCAGCATGACCTCCCCCCAGAGCGCCGCCGCGCCCGCCGCGAATGTGGGCGCCGACGTGCCCTCCATCCTCGCCGAGGTGTGTAGACAGTGTCTCTCGCACAAGCATCCCCGACTGACGCGGTCCAGGAACTCTCCTTCAAGGCCCTCAGCCAGGGCGCCGAAGGCCCCAAGAAGCTGAAGCTGCTCCCCACCCCGTGGCCCACCGACGACGTGCCGCCCGCAAGCGTGACGCTCCTCTCCATCGCCTCCAAGCCGGGCCTGCTCGCCGCCGCCGGCCCCGACACCCTGGTCCTCGCGTCCACAGGCAAAGTCAGGAAGGCCTTCCAGCACAAGGCCGGCGAGTGGGACGTCATCACAGACTTTGCGCCCGACGCAACGCTGCCCGTGCCCAAGCTGCGCCATGTTGTCTTCTCTTCCGAGGGCGACTTCCTCGTCATCTCGGCGGAGAGCGGTGGAGGTCTGGCCGTCTTCGACCCACAGGAGCTGCTGAAGGGGAACCAGAAGCCTGGCAATGAGATTGCTACCGACAAGCAGGCCATCCGCGCATTGCTTCCCAACCCCATCGCAGACATGGAGCACATCTTCGCCGCGGTTCTCGACAATGGAAAGCTGTGCCTGGTCGACGTCGCCAGCGGCAAGACAAGCACGCTGAGGGAGGAAGGCGTTGTTTGCGCCTCGTGGAGCACCCGCGGCAAAGCTCTGGCCGTCGGCCTGGAAGACGGCACAGGAGTGCTGTACCTGAACGATGGCACCCAGAAGGGTGTGATCCCGCGCCCGCCCGCTCTCAATGGGGGCTTCACATACTGCGGCCTGGTCTGGCTGGCCAACGACGAGTTCTTCATTGTGCATTTCCCAAAGAAGTCAGCCATCGACACAGGAGAGCCGGAGGAGGCCCGGTACCACTATGTGAGGAGCAACAAGGGCTGGACATCCTTCTCGTTCCACCCAACCCCAGAAGAGCCCATCCTTCCTGCCTGGGACGCCCCAACACGCGCATTTCCTCCTCGCCTGTCCGTCACACGATTGCGCAGTTGGGAGCCCGACCTGGACGACCTGCTCATCCTCACCAACTCGCACTCTGACACCATCGTCACCGTCACGTCTGCGAGCAATGAGCTGTCTCGCGGTGCGCCCGTGAACGAGTACACAATGACTGAGCTCAACGAAGGCCAAGGCGCCCAAGTCCCGCGTAGAGTCTTCGGCGAGGAAGGTGACAGTCTCTTGATCGGCGAAGCTTTGGATCTGTCCGCGACTGAGAAGCTTTTGCGACCCATTGCTTCGAACGAGGAGATTACAGAGGCTCCTTATCCCCTGCCGGCCTACGTATTCCTCACCCACCAAGGCATCCTCTCCGCATACTGGGTGGTATGGAATCGCTCCATTGCTGACGGTAAACGGTACCCCGGCCTTGTCTCGCCCGGTTCTTCAGCAACAGGAGCCGCCGCCGGTGCATCACAACCAACACCATCCAAGATCCCCACGCCTGGAGGTACAAGCAGTCTATTCGGTAAGCCCTCGGCGCCCGCATTTGGAGCCCCTTCCACACCTTCTGCGCCCAAGTTTGGCGCCTCTCCGTTCGGTTCCACGACTCCAGCTGCTTCTTTTGGGAAGCCAGCATTCGGAACTCCTTCTACACCTGCTTTTGGTCAGCCTTCGCAGCCCAGCGCCACACCGTTCGGACTGCCAGCAAAGCCTGCTTTCGGTGCGCCATCTTCTATGGGATCGTCGAGTCCGTTCAGTCAGCCTGCTGGATCCACGACTCCTGCATTCGGCCAGAATTCAAAACCTTCCTTGGGTGCGGCAACAAGCTCGACTCAACCGGCTTTTGGACAGACTGGTAAGCCAGCTTTCGGCGCTCCTTCTGCACCCGGTGCGGCTGCCTTTGGTGCTGCATCAGGTATTGCGAAAGCATCGCCCTGGGGTTCTCCATCGCCGCAGGCTTCATCGACGCCAGCCAACCCCTTCTCTGGGGGCGGTTCCTCCGGTTTCGCCAAGTTTGGTCAGCCTTCTGGAAACAACTCTGCTTCTCCGTTTGGTGGAGCAGGCGCTGGGCAGTCGGGCTTTGGCGGTCTTGGACAGCAGAAGTCGAGTCCGTTCGGAGGTGCTAGTGGAAGCCAGTCGGGCTTTGCGGGCCTTGGCCAGCAAAAGTCTGCTTTTGGTGGTGCTTCGAATGCCACTCCCGGTCTCAAGGAAGAGCCAAGCTTCGGGTCCACCGTCACAGTGGGCTCCAACAACGGTTCAACATTGCCCTCGTTTGGCAATCCGGCGCAGCAGTCGAGCTCAATCTTTGGCCAGAAGACTACAAACTCCTCGTTCGCGACCAACTCTTCGTTCGCCTCAACAGACAGCGGTGCCGACGCCCAACAACGCAAGCGCGATGAATCCACGCCTACTCCCCAGCCAGCTCCAGGCCTTAACGGCATCGGGTCCGGGGGTTTCAAGCTCGGATCCACTTTCCAGGGTGATGGTACGGCGAAGGATGACCTGCCCAAGCCTGCCGCTCCCGGTGGCAGCTTTTTCGGGAGCGGCTTCGCTTCCATGGTTCCCAATGCTGGTCTGCAACCGAAGACACCAGGGGGTGACGGATCGACAACACCTCTGTCGCCTCCCAAGAAGACATCATACTTCCCAGCCACGACACCGCAAGTCCCGCCGCCCACAAAGAAGGAGCCGCAAGAGGATGCCCCACTGCCACCGGATTTTACAAAAACAGCAAAGAAGACTGAGCCCGTCGACGATGCACCGCTGCCTCCTGACTTTGTTACATCGAAGCCAAAGTCACAGCCTGCAGATGACCCTCTCCCGCCGGACTTCTTACCGAAGAAAGCAGCAAAGTCTGCGGACGAGCCGCTTGCTGGTAGTCCCGGAGTGAAGGTCGAAGTCCCTAGCTCTTCGCCCGAAGCCGTGCCTCTCGAGGACGATGACGAGGAAGAGTTCTCTGGCTCGGAAGAGGGAGACGAGGAAGGGGAGGGCGACGACGAGGAAGAGGGCTCGCAAGAGGAAGAAGAATACTCTGACGAAGAGGAGGACGAAGACGACGAGGAAGAGGGCGAAAACAGGCCTTTGCCGCCGACACTTGGCAACTACAAGATTGATCGACCCGAAAGCGACTCTAAACCGCGTTTCTCCCCGGACAGGATCGACCCCGGAAAGAGCGATCAGGGCTCGCTCTTTCCTCCTACCCCTGCACCTGCCAAAACAGCGAGCGCACAACCATCTTCTCTCTTCGGCGCCAAAGCGGCAACCCAGCCGACAAGCTCACAACCGCTCTTCGGACAGGCGGCGCCTAGGGGTACGCCGCTGTTCCAGACAAGCCAACAAGCCAAGCCTGCAGCGCCACCGAGCTTTCAGCCTCCACGAGCACAAGCAACCCTTCGATCACCAAGCCCTGTTCGACCTTGGTCGCAAACGAGCCATCGCCCAACCACTCGTAGAGAGCCTTCGGCGCCTGGAAGCTCACTGAGCGCCTCGTTCCAACAGCCGAAACCGCAAACACCGCAAGTGTCTGATCTCGAAGATCAAGAAGACGAGCGTATCCGTGCACAATTGGCGCAAGAGATCGAGCCGAGCCGAACACTCGACGACTTCGTCGCACACCAGAAGTATACAGGCACGTCTGAGAAGACAGGTCATGCTGCGCAGATTGAGGCCATCTACAAAGACATCAACGGCATGGTAGATGCTCTTGGATGGAACGCACGGTCTATCAAGTCTTTCACAGCATACCACAGGCAACCTCAGCCCGGTCACAAGGTCGACAGACAGACATTGGAAGACGTAGAAGCCGATGGTAAAGATGGGGCCTGGTACGAGCAATTTGCGATCAGCGAAATCAAGGATCTCCAGGAACTCGAAGACAAGCTGTCCCAGGAACTCGACGAAGGCCGCATCCAAAACGTGCACGACAAGCTCGTCCAGCTCCGACGTCTCATCCTCGAGAAGGCCAAGCTCATGACCCGCATCAACGACATCCGGCGCCAGATCATCAACCGCAAGGACCCCGAAAAGCTCGAATCAACACGCAAAGCCGCCCTCCCAAAGGAGCTCGCCGACACGCAAAAAGCCCTCCGCGCCGACTACGCCAAGCTGCTCACGCACCTCTCCCAAGCCGAAGAAGCCGCCATCCTGCTCCGCTCCCGCCTCGCCTCCCACTCCGCCACCGCCGGCAACACAACCGCAGTCCCCAGCATGGACGCCGTCAAAAAGACAATCATCAAAATGACCGCCCTCGCCGAACGCCGCAACAACGACATCGCCCTCCTCGAGGCCAAACTGCGCAGATCCAACCTCGCAGAAACAAACCCCACACCCTCCTCCCCCGCAGACAGCACTCCGCGTCGCGCCCGCACCCTCAGAAAAAGCATCGCAGACACCCCCTTCGCCACGCCGCCCCGCTCCAAAATAAGCCTCACAGACCTAAACCGCCGCGCGCTAACACCCGACGTCAACCCCGCCGACGACTCGCCCAGCAAAGGCTTCGGACTCTTCTACGACGCGCACGAGTCCGCTGGCGGCGACCTGGCCCGCCTGAGCGACATGGTCGATGATAAGATCGAGGAGTTGCGGCTGACGGCGCGGAGGCGCAGGACGGTGGCGGCCGGGCTGAGGAAGGTGTTGTTGGAGCGCGGGGTTAGGAGTACGACGGTTGCTTAGTTAGGAGGGGTATCGCGCAGCGTGGGAGTTGTTTTTGTTTTGGGAGGGAGATTGTGGGATGGGATAGGGGGGGATTGTACAGCACAGATTGATTGCATGTGTGGATTTGCATAGCGCGTGGAAAATTTACATTCGTACGGATCGGATTGGATCGTGTATTCTTGACTTGACTCGTTGACGTGCTCATCCTGAATATACGTGATTAACCATGAACCTTTGGGTATTACGCTATCAAACATGCCGCCACGCTATGCTATGCTCACCAACACAAAGATACTCCAATGACCCACCTTCCACTCATCAAGACATACTCATCAACCCATACCCCTCACATCTCGTAAGCAAAAACCCAAAACCCAAAACCCTAGCCAGCGAAAGCGAACCGGTTAAGATTAAACATTGGCTTGCGGGGCGAACACACACTCTCACCATCGCTGTCGAGAACGATGAGATCCTCGCTGCCTTTCGGAGGGGATCGTCTCCGCTTCGCGGGCGTGCAGGGGGGTGAGGACGCCGGCACGACGATCTCCGCGTCGAGCGAAGCCCACGCCGAGTCCTCGAGATCGGGCTGTTCGTCCGCGGGGGGTGGGGTGCCGAGGACGATGGTGTCGGGTTTGGGTTCTTGTGTGGTTGTGGAGAAGGTTTCTAACGGCAGAGATGAGGGCGTTCCTGCTTCGGTCTCGCGTTTGCGCACTTTGCTTGATTTTGAGCTCGCTGAGCTTGTGATGCTTGGCCCTGGGCCTTTGTAAGTAAACTTCGATCGCAGTTCCTTCATCTGAGACGATAGCCCAGCGCTGAAGATGCTGTCCGGCTCCGGGCTCCCAAAAGACGTGGCGGGTGTGAGGATGCCAGTAGAGTCCTGCGACTCCACTGTGGATGTTCTTGTGGTAGCAGTAGACTGCGAGTCACTCTGTACATCGCGGAATATCATCAGTTTCCTCTTTGCTTGGGAAGCCGACTCTTCCAGGTCTGCCGCTTCTGCCATAGCATCGCCTAGGGAGTCATTAGAGTACAGCTCAAAGCCATTGTCTGTCTTCCGTCTGCTGCTCTTAGTCGGGCGAATCGAAGGACTCGGCTCAGGCATGGTCGATGCAAAGAACTGACTCTTTACAACACCCTCGCCGTCTACAGTAGGAGTGTCGAATACAGAATCGGAGCATAGTCGTTGCCTCTTAGGTGGTGGATGTGGAGCAGATCTTCGTCGTCCAGGCTCAGATAGGATCCGTCTTACTGGCTGCGGTGCCGTATTGGGAAACAAAGGTCGTTGTGTTGATTGGGATCCAGGTGCTGGTACGGCTGCCCAGCCGTTGTTTTCTCTTTGCTGTTCGAGGAGGACTTGCTGGCTCGGTGACGGTGTAAAGATGTTCGGATCGAGCTCGGCCAATGGTGTGCGCTTAGGTTTGAAGAAGGAATTGATCGGCTTGGTACCCTTCAGGTCCGGTGTCTGTACGTTTGTCGAGGTTCTTCGCGAGTTTTCAAACATTTTGCTTCTCGACGTCGCCTTTGCCGCGACTTTGATAGGTAGCTTCGTACGCGGGTAAAGGTCGCCCTTTGCAACTCCTGCCGCAAGGTGTGCTGCAACCTCTTCACCCAGGTAGGGCATGTCAGCGACGTTGACATCGTCCGGGATGGGCGTCAAATTGACCAGCCGGTTTTGGTCTGGGCAGAATACCCATTGGTAGAGGAACGTTCTCTCTGCCTGCTCAAAGTCGGCCATGAACCCAGCCGGTACCTTGAGCTTTCCTTCAAATAGCGCAGCCTTGACCAGACGATCAACAGTCTTGTGTTTGCGCAACATGCGGTGAGCAGTCTTCAGCCCCAGCCCACCAATACCGGGCAGGTAGTCGCATCCGCTGAGAATAGCCATGCGTCTGAAGTCGGCATCGGACCAGCCCACAAGGCTGATGTCGCGACATGCCGTGAAATGGTCGCGGTTGACCTCAACACAGTCGCCATACTTGTCGAGCTTGGTGATCAGACATTTTGCACCAAAGACGAGCAGATCTGAGTCTTCAGACAGGATGCCATGGATGATGCCCTTGCGTTCCAGGTACACCATCTGCGAGTCTGCTTCGTACGGCGCAACCACGTATTGGACGTTGCTGGCCTTGAGCTCCTCTATGAAAGCCCGCGCCATATCCGGTGTGACGTCGACGGCCTTCTGTAGCTCCAATTGCGCCTGCGATGTCTTCCCAACCTTCAACAGCTCCAGGCCTAGTCGTTTGGCCTCCTTCCTCCGTTCTCTCCGGTCTTTCTCCGTTCCAGCTTTGCTTGGCAGGTTGTCTCCATCGAAGATCAGGTACGGAGTAATGCCGAAATGGATAAGCATACGGACGCGGTTCATGCAAAAGTCGATATACCTGTACGAGGTAAGCCAATCATCTTGTTCCGAGATCGCGCAAACATACTTGGTGGTGGGCTTCTCCAAGGCTAGGTCAATTGCGCAGGCAGCTGTCCCGCGGTGTAGCCAGCCATAGGCATCGACGCCTATTGTTAGGCCAGCAAACTTTTTGAGATTACATGGCTTGTGAATGGACTTGAGGAGTGGCAACAAGCCTGATGTATGTTAGTCTGGTGTCGCGCGTACTTGGTCGGAGTACGTACCTGAGATACCCATCTTCGCTGATTTGCCCCTCACGCGTCAAGCCCAAACAATGGCGTTCAGAACGATGCTATGAGCGCATTACGGTGACAGACCTTCCCAATCAACTCGACGAAGAGTGCCCTGTATCAAGAAGAGGGTTTGCGATCAAGCAGGACAGCCTTACCGCCTGTGTGACGGACTTCTCGACGTTGTGAAGCATTCATCGCGTCGTGAAAGGGATCCACTTATGCGCGCCTGCACTACGGAAGAGTGCGGCTAGCGCCCGTCGCTAGTGCCTTCTCATCCCCGGGCCCCAATGATTTTCAGAAAAAGTTCAGGCAAGAACGGACAACAACGTCAGCACAAAAACAGGCTCAAAATGGTCAGCGATCGGTTAAGCAAAGTACACAAGGCGATTGCCAAGAAGAAGGGCAAGAACCCGAACCTGCACGAGGGCAGTCGAGACACAAAGCGCCTGCAGCGTGCAAGCGCACGTGATGACAAGCTCAATCGCCTATCCAAACTCAGAGAGAAGGAGAACAGACACTACTGTGTGTATAAAATCTCATTGCTAAGGTTTTGAGTCGTGCTGATGTTGGTGTACAGTGAACAGAGTGAAATCTTTCCAGTCATACACTGCAGAACACAACTCACCTCTTGATATCAAGGAACTCCAGGCCATGATCGAGGATTACTTGGGCCGTGATGACGAGGAGTTGGCCAAGCTCAAAGCCGAGCGTCGCACAGGGAGACCGCCAAACACCCGTCAGACTCTCCTGGAGCAAGCCAGGGCTACTGAACAGGATGAGTATGCCGCCGGATTCTGGGTGCCCGATCTCGAAGATGCAGCTGTTCTCGAAAAGCTGAAGCAGTGGGACGGTAAATGGGCCAGTCTTCCTACGCTGAAGTTTGCAAGAATTTCGAAAGAAGGACACAAGAAGGTGTCAAGTTTCCCACCAAAAGGAATGTCATGAACGTCGCCGCACTCTTATAGCAGTACGGTGCAGCAGGACATCAGAGCCTGGCCCATGTTACACGACTTCTGCGTGTGCAGTAGTAGTTGGGATGTTGCTAGTCGATGAGGATTGCGCGCTGAGTGAAGTGCAAAACAAAGAGACGTGCGTGGAGTCGGGACTTGTTCGACCAGCAACAAATGCATCGTGTTGCCTTACAACGGGACAGATGTCAACCTGCAGCTCAAAGTAAGCCAACAATTGTCCTTCCAATACAACAACTGGGTCTTAAGAGCCTAGAAAAGAAGCATGCTACGATGTCCTCAAGGGGTCATCTGTCCGGCCAGCAAGAGATGAAGGGGCTGAATTATTTGAAGGGTTTACGAGTAACGAAATCAAGAAATTGAGTGTGCAAACGAGAAGGTGTCAATGCGTTAATACTGACTGTTTCTTGGGCATGTGCTGGACCCCGCTACTGGGAAGGCTACCGTTATTCAATGATTTGATTGGGAGTCGCACAGCATCTCCATAAGCAGCGCAGGATGCAAATCATCGAGAGCATCAAGTGGAGAGAGCGCATGCAGATAGACCATCAACCAATAACTAGCCGCCGATCATCTCCGACGTGCATGAACAGCGCATCGTGAGCTGAAGCTCTGTCGATCAAGATCGCTAGTGAGTGCCAAAGAAGGTAGCGTCGCAGAGCAGTATGGTTGCGACTGCATGGTTGGGAAACCTCACTTGTGCCTGCTTAAAGAGCGACGAGCCCGGCGCAAATCCACTTGATGCAACCAATATCTCATCCACAACCTGCACCTAGACAACTACCATGGGCTTCGCACAAAAGCTCACCAAGCCCTTCATTGACCTGTCTGTCATGACATGGGACTTTGGACTCTTCTTAGCGAACCTAATTCTTCCAGCCCATCCTCCCAACAAAGTTGTCGCTGCAGGTTTTCCGGGCCATGCAGGAAGATGGCCAGAATATGTTGCACCACGCGAAGGCGATTCTCGATCAGCATGCCCAATGCTCAATGCGATGTGTGCTTCTACTTATCCTCAGCGCCATCAGTAGTCTGACCTCCTCCAGGGCTAATCACGGTATCCTTCCACATGACGGCAAGAACATCACATTCCGTGAACTGAACACCACAGTACGACAGACCTTCAACTTTGCGCCCTCTTTTTGCTTTTTCGTGCCCAAGTTTTCGGCAGACTTCTTGGGCCGCTCTTATTGGACCGACAAGTTCGATCTTGCAGAGCTGAGCAAGCACAATGCTATCGAGCACGACGCAAGCCTCACCAGACAGGACGCTGCCCAGGTGCCTGATCAGGGGAAGCCAGATATAGACCTGGTAGAGCAGCTACTCGGATCCGCCACAGGCAAAGGAGAGCATGGCGGACAGATTTTGACTAAAGAGGACCTCAGCAAGCAATTGGCGAAGAGAAGAAGCGAGGCCAGGGCACAGAACCCACAATACTCAGAAAGTCTCTTCAACAACATGTTCGGAAGCGCGAAGTAAGCGTACTCGACTCCGTATCGTCAATATGCTAACAAGCTACGCCAGCTCATCTACAATGCTCACAATCTTCGGTGGTCGTATTGACGACCTGAGACCCATGCTTACCGAAGAGCGGTTTGCAGACAATTGGGAGCCACGTATTCGAGCTCCGTATGGACTTACGATGGCTGCATTCAACGCGACAGTGCTGCCCGTCGAGCTGGGCGTAAAGAGGAAGCTTAAGGAGCAGTAGAGCGAACGTCATCCCAGATGCTTGGCTATTACAGGCCTTGCAAACCAATATTCATGCATCATAGCTTCTTTTACCTACTCAAAACCGACTGAGGCGGGCTGTTCGGGATGGTCTGGGCTCCACGAAGCAATAGCAACGACCGATCATCAATACCGGAATCCCAGAACCCTCTTCGACGACTTTGCTCGTAAAACCTCCAATGAACCGAATGGTAATCACAAGTGTATATGGTTCCTAGTGCCGCTTTCTCCGCAACATCAGCGGCAGTGCACCTACCCACCACTTCAATGCAATGCTGGGATGCAATCTCGTTATGCGCCCCATACACAAGAATCCAGTCCCTCTGAACATCGCAGTGCTGAAACTGTGAGACTCACCTAGTGCACCATTCGAACGAAGGCTTTTTACTTTGTGTGCGGGCAGAGGCAAGGCGTAGAAAAGAGGGACTACGTTTTTCCCTATCTAATGAGGGGAAGAGGGAATATACACCCTACAGATGATTATGTAACAGAGCACGTGATGCTGGCTAACATACTTCATACAATAATTTCCAGTAGCCCACCAGTCCTGTCGAAAGTATCACGAACTCGAAATCTCACAAGAAAGATGTCCGCAGTTACAGTCTCAGGATGTGCTGACAATGCTACAGTAAGATCAATGTACCGGTCAGCAGACCTTGGGATGAAGGCTATGGTTCTGAATACGGGTGAGATTGCGTCGCGTTGAGATCCCGAACCGCCGTTGAGAAAACAGGCCACATAGTGGTAACAAATTGGCGTCTTCACCAGCAGTGGCCTTTGGGCCATGCCTAGTTTACCCTCATGGAAACACCGGCGCAAATTCGTATCAGAATATTAGCGACGTCCATCCTCACCATGTCGAGACAGACTATGGCATCAATCTGCTTCCCGACCAGTGGTTTTACAAGTTGCAAGAGAACAGAACAGACAAATATACTGGCATCAACCACAAGAGGGTCTTCGAGGTATTAATTGGCGGCGCCTGAACGCTAACTCTTGTCCGGTCGTGGTGCCAGACTACAACTTTACGATCGATCACAACACCACGGAACTCTATGGTCAATGAACTGTGTCTTCTGGACAGCCTTTGACAGCGATTGGTGATTTGCGTACTTCGAACAGTAGCGTAGGAAGTGCGAAGATTGATGGGGAGCGATCTACGTAGTCCGATTTCAAATTTACTGACTCGCCCATACCGCGGGACATGTCGAATGTGAGCAGCATCTCGGGATAGAAACACTTGCTGATGCTCTGAATATAAAGGAAGAAGATTGACTCCAAGGGCTGCTCGAATCCGTCGCCGCATCACCACTCCTTCACGCGAAGGATCCGGACGATATCAACGTTGTTGTTAGCAGTCTAATGCAGCTTAACCTAACCTCCTACTTACAGTCTTCTCGGCTACGCCAAATTGTATTACAGGCCCTCTCTACCTACGCAGTTGAGCTTATGTATAACGCCAAAAATGATTTCCTAGCCTCCGATGGAAGCAGCCACAATCGCTCAACTCTGACGTCACATGATTAATTGCCGGAACTGTGATGATACCTGTAATAATATCAGCTAACGTTCCTGTAGCCCTTTCTACGCTATTGGCCTTCATCAGCTCAGGTCTCTGCTTTCCCTACGAGTTTCGACGACGATCGAGCGCGATCCTCAATTGCCACACGTTATTCAAGCTGGGTGCTGAACTAAACGAGAGTAAGAGGGCGACCCTTTGACGGTGTTTGTGGCCAATCAAGAAATATCTGGCTGTTGGAAGGGACTGTCTGTATAGGTGGTCATCATTCCAGACCTGTGTGATACACATTTGGAATGCGGTAGCGTCAATGCGTTATCTTAAGTTTGATAGTCTCGCATATTCTATACCGGTTCTACAAATGGTGTATTTCCTTTGGAAAATACGTACACTGTGACCAGATGCATCTTCTGCAAGCTGCAAGCTGCAAGTGGCCTTGTAATGCACAAAGCGCTTTGTTCCTTGTACATAGGGATCCCTTTTCTCGACACGGTGTTAAACTCTCTGTTCACTTCTGAAATCTCTTTGTCTTTCTATCCATTGCTATCAGTTATATATCGTGGCATTGCGCACCCAATCGACTTCTGCAAAACAAAAAGCCTACAATTACTTTACATCAGGACTTGATTTCGCTCAAACAGACACCATGACAAGCATGAGATACGAGAGGCGGGTGCATCAGAAGACAGAGACTACAGGCTCTGATCACGAGCCCAGGGCCGTCTGCAAACTCAAAATCAGAACCGACAAGCACGTCCCTTCAGTAAAGGTCAAGAAGGTCCGCACTCCAAAGCGCGCACCTGCCCGGAAGTCGCCCTGGCTTCTTTAACGAGACAGCTCTTACTCGTCGCACCTACAAGACGGAAGTTTCCGTCAAGCCTATTAAGAAGGGTAGGAAGGAGAGGAGGTCTCGGATGATGTTGTGCGGATGATGTTGTGCGGATGATGTTGAAGAGGGCAGAGTATATTGTGGGTGATAACGCCAACCACCACCGGATGGCGCACCCCACCGGAATGGCGCACCCTGTAGCAAATTTATCTTTACACCTCAATATTTCAGCACCACAACAAGAAATTTAAACGTACAATAGCTTAAATTAATCCTCTATCTCTATTACATCTTGCTGGCAAGTGCGCTTATTATGCCCTATCCTGCCGCATGTTGTACAGCACCGTTTAACTTTACTACTGCTACCTACCTGCGCACCTTCTCCCTTAGTCTCAGCCTTAGCGTCTTTCTCCTTTAGTATTTCCTCTGCCTCTGCCTGCGAGAGAGTCCCGCCTTCCTGAATCCGCTTCTTTTTACGCCTCTTACGCTCAGAAGCAGCCTTGTTTGCCTGTTCAAGCTGGGCTATCCTTGCCTCAAGTAGCGTGTGCGAATAGTCCCTCTTTGCAGACCCCCTTTTAACCTGTAGGACCATCTCAATAATTGAGTCAGGAGAGGAACTCCTATGTTCTCTTATCCTCTTAATAATAAGAGTTGTTTGGCTATCAATTTCAATCGCGTTGGTTGGTGTTTTAGGTTGCCAGTTGGTAGGCCCAGGCAGAGGCGGTGTTGGCGTACGAGGCTTAACTTCAAGCCTTGACAGCACCGCCTCTGGGTCAAGTGGGACCAAGCCAGTTGCTCTAAAGCTTGATAAGATGTTGCTCTTTGAGATTGCCTTGTTGTATACTGGTTGAAACGTTGCTAAGAAGGCCTTTTTGTCCACGTGGGTAATGTAACTGTCTGCCAAGCTTTTGATCTCCTTCTTGTACGCCTGCTTCAGCGGGGCAAAGCACCCAACGTCAAGTGGCTGCAGGATGTGAGAGGCGTGCGGAGGCATACAGAGGGCAATAATCTTGCTTTCCTCGCAGAGATTCTGGAATTCGAGCGACTTGTGACTCTCGTGGCCATCGATAATCAGCAGCCGATGGCTACCTACAGTAGCAGCCTCTGTGTGCTGGATAAAGTGCTTTAGCCAGGCAAGGCCAAGCTCATTAGTAGTCCAGCCATTCTTGCTAACCCCAATCCTCCAATCTTTTGGGTTGTTAACGTACCAGGCCTTGTCGTGGTGCTTTGCTTTGAGGATGAAGAAGGGTGGGACAGACCAGCCCATCGCGTTGATACAAGCAATCAAAGTTATCCACTCACGATCGCCAGGCTGAAGGCTGAGTGGTGCACGACGTCTCTCAGACGCAGTCACTACCTTAACTGACCCTCCAACGCCTATCTGGAAGCCAGTCTCGTCAAAGTTGTAGGTATCTTGGTCCAGGATGCCGTACTTGGCTTTAACGTTGCGTATAAGGTCGAACCAGGGACTGATAATTGCTGTATCGCTGCACAGAACTCTCCGGTAATCTCTCAGTCTAGAAACCTGAGACCTAACCTCAGGTTTCCGCTGGATAAACCTGTAGGTCCAGTTTTCTCCAACCTTGCCCCCATCGCGAGCAGCCAACAGTTGATCAGCCATCTCTCGCACATAAGTAAGCGTAGGAGCAAATCCTCGCGCGTCAAGCTTTCTTATATGTTGAACAAGCACCTCCTCTTCTTGCTTTGTAAGCCGAGAGCAATTGGGGTAGATAACGCGTTGAGAAGCTGGTTTGGCGCGTTGCCTTCGAAGAGTACTTTCAGGCACGTTGTAGACAGCAGCAGCGCGTCGCTGGCTTAGGTTCGCATTAGAATTAATAGCTCTAATAGCAAGCTTAATTCTATCTTCACGAGAAAGTAATTCAAGATCAATTTGTTGCGACATCGTTGGTGGTGGTCAAAAGAGGTGTGGTCTTGGCAAGGTGCGCCATTCCGGTGGGGTGCGCCATCCGGTGGTAGTTGGCGTTAATCATTTGATAATTTACAATTGTGTGATATTCTCGACCGATAATATACCATACTGACAGGGGAGACAAGCCACAGATGCATGATTACATTTCGATTTCAACAAGTAGAGAAGAGCATGTAAACTATTGCTTACAAGTTTGCATGAGTAGTCCAATGACAATCATTAGCCTTTGAGTCATTGGCGGCTAGGATCCAATCCAATCCAATCAATCAATTTCGCGGCTGCAACCATATAGGATCCAATCAAATTGTTTTAATTACTGCAGCGAGTATCGATACCAATACGAAGAAAGAGAAATAAGAGAATTAGGAACTTATCTCCGCCGTGTTCCGGCGTGCTTACTTAGGTCGTTACAGGCTTTGTTAACACTCCTAGCAAGCGTAAAGCCTGCCGATATCGTATTGTTCACTAGCTAGAGCTACATCTACGTTGCAAGAGGTTTGCAGAGTGCCTATCCCCTCAGCTAATAGTGCCGTCGGACGGACCTACAATGGCGATAGCAAGCATAAAGCCTGCCGATATCGTATTGTTCACTAGCTAGAGCTACATCTATGTTGCAAGAGGTTTGCAGAGTGCCTATCCCCTCAGCTAATAGTGCCGTCGGAAGGACCTACAATGGCGATATCCAGCTGGAAACTGGACAAATGCACTGCTTGAGGCATCATCCATGTCACATCGTCGCTTCAGCAGTTACTCAGCAATATCATCTTGCGTAGTTATAAAGACGTGCACTTTCCGGCCAAAGTATACAGTATCGCTTCTGACAATCGCTCAGCTTCTATTTGCTTTCGATAACTTTCACGATCCTGATTTCTCTAATCTTTAATATCTACCAGCCAACGAAAGATGTTTTTCGACGTCCAAGTGATTGCCATTGTGGCCGCTCTGCTTGCTGGAGTCAGCGCAGCACCCAGTCCTGTTGCTGAAGCTCAGCCGGCGCAACCTATCACCACCGTAACGGCGGTGGCGTACAAATGTCCTGCTAATGCCAACGGTGCAACCTGCAATGCAGACATCGCCAACCTGCGCAAGCGGGAGGCACAGGACTGCGATGTCCTCGGTCAGCAACCCTTCCATGGAGCGGAGAGATGTTTTTGTCATTTTGTTTTCTTGTAATAGACCATGCTGACATTAGTCTGATCCCAAGCTTGCATCACTGCCTCCGCAGCCGCTGTATACCCTTGTTTCCTCGCCGCCCAAGAACTTGCAATTAGTAAGTACCCTTGCGTCCCTCCTTCATTGCTTTCCTAACCGTCTGGCAGATCCTTTTGCTGATCTTGCATGTTTCTCTGCTTCCTTCAATGCTTCACATCAGTGTCAGGGCTGTGGTATTGGCCATGCCTCCACTTGATGGATGTGCGCTGTGGATCAGCATGTCAACATGCCGTCCTAACTTCGAATCCTGCTGGCTGCCCCGATGTATGGAACTAGTAGTAACGGACCTACGTCTTGAATCTTCACTCATAGTATTCGCCCGACCCCCTTAGCTTGTAGATCTACTTGTACAATGACATGGCCAAGGCTGCCACAATTGCCCGATATGCCTTTCTTACCAAGCGCTGCTCACAAGCCCATTAATTATCACGCGGTTTTGTGCATCGTCAATGTCTATTCTCGATGGAAAGGTCCGCAATTGCGAATATGGATATGCTTGTTGTGACCGTCGCCAACAGTGTGTGTGCGCGTTCTGCATCTAGTCTCTAACGCAATTTCTTAAGTTTACGCTGTAATAAGGCTGCGTAATATGAAAGTATGTACCTGTTGGTTTTCTTACTGCAGCGCGCTTCTTAGCACACAGGTAGGGATATTAGGAAGAATTAAAGCAATAGCCTATTATTAGTGCATAGTGCAATTACGTTAAGTAATAGTTTTATACAATTCTATGTATAATAAGATATAGCTTTATACTTAATATTCCTATCTATACGCCTAGTGCTACGCTACTAGAAGTATTAATAGTTACTAAGTAGAATATCTTATATTATCTATACCTACTCTCAGGCCCTGTCTGCCCGGCAGCGTCCGGCAGAGGTGCGGCTGACGATATAGTACTGTTCCGGCCTTGACTCTCTCTGATGAGAGAGTCGTGATTCCTTTTGGGCTTGCTGGCGCAGGTGGGCCGGGTCTGCGCTTGACAGAAGGTTATAGTGAGCAATTACCGTAGTTTTATTAGCCTTTGAGTCATTGGCGGCTCGTCTCTCTCGAACACTGCGGTCATGCATCCAGTCTGAAGTGCTGACGGTCTCCGCGTTTAGACTTGTTCCGCCAGAATTCTTCAGCGAGGCTACACTCTCCCTTAGAGCCCATGGAGAGTATTACTCTAGTTGAGAAGAAGTCCACCCAAGTTAAAATGAAGCATGCCCAAGCTAAGAAAATGCATGCTTAAAGCAAGAAAATGCTGGCTGGGAATGAGAAAAAAAAAAAAAAAAAAAAGGGAAGAAGAAATAGAACGAAAACGTGTAAGGGACAACATGAAAGCATAGGTCCAAAATAAGGAAAGCTCAGGATGCAGACCTGACGGATTCTACCCTGTCTGCTCTTTGGAGTTTGAGGGAGAGGCTCGTAAGGTCCCTATGGACAGTAGCTATACTATGGATCAGGTATCGAGACAAATACCTACGAGTGAAGCTTTTCTAGAGCTACAGTGCAACCAGTTCCTCAAGCTACAGGCAGAATTCGTGGTTCAAATGAAACGCAACTTTTTCGTATGGACATTCGTATCCGTTAGGTCCATTGTGCGAAAGCACATGGACAACTCTAACACAGTGCTCATTCCCAGCTTCCAGCGCAAACAAAGAAATCTAAATAATAAAAATGACACACAGGCTAAACTAGAAGGGACACTTTCCGATATGTCACAATGTCTTTGCTATACTTCTTCTTCGTACTGCCCCTGGGCGTCGTACAAATACGCTCGATTCCACACAGAAACCCACCACACAGAAACACACTTCTAGCATCAAAAATCTCCTACCATCAATAAATACCATTCACTATGTCGAGGTGGTTCCGCTGCGGTTGCAGTTCGCCACGTAGGCCTATCGAGCTCGAGCGCCAAATACAAGCCTCTAGAGAACGCATTCGTACCCTCCGCAAACGAACGCGACCAGCAGGCTACTGCAATGAGATGAGACTTTCTAGCTCTGCGCATACACTCCGAGTGGGGAAATTGGAGAAGGCGGCAACGAAGAGGCCTAAGTGCAGTGAGGGGTGCTGCTATGTGCCTCGCAGGTGAGTCGGCACAGTCCTGCCTTGATCCGGTCGCTGGTGGTAAAGTTGCGCGTTTGTAACGTTTTGGTGATCAGAAAATGTGTTGTTTAGGTGAATTTTGTGTTTGAATAAGTTTAGAGAGTTTAGTAATAGCAGATCTTTGAAGCATTATTTGCCTAGTCGATGTGAGATGTCACTTGTTTCCCTCTTAGCTCTTGCAAATTGAAGTGGGAACAACATGATGTAGCGTTGAGACTAACCCTTAAACCAAGAGAGACAAAATTCAGCAGCTGATAACGCCCAGGTCGTCGATATAAATGTCCCATCCGTCCTCGCCAGCACTCTTGCTCATCGCCACGACTGCCATCGTACTCCCCACATCCGGCACTCCGCCCACAACCTTGACCTTAGATCCAACTCTGTGCCAACTCTCGTCTCCGGGCTTCAGCTCAAGAGCCCCACAAGTCACACCATCGAGGAAAACGGTAACTGTGGTGACGTTCTCGCTTCTTGATCCTTTGACCCAAGCGTAGCAACCTACAGTGCTGCCCACGGGGAGCATAACACCAGACTGGGACATGGTGAGAGAAGACTCGACTGTGGAGATGGCGTGCGCATAGTAGTAGTATTTGCCGCGAACTTCAGGTGACGACCTGGGGTATATGCCGCGGTCGGTCGACCATGCAGATTGTACGATCGGTAGCCAAGGATCAAGGTTGTTGGTTTCGAACGACGGGTTTTGGAGGTTGTTGACACACGCTCGTGGGACGTTGTTTGGAGCGGTTGGCAGAGCACTGCCAGCTACAAGAAAGCTAGCGACAGCCCAAAGAGCAACTGCGAGAAGCATGATGATTCCCTATAGCAAATTCTGATGGTGTCGTGCAACTGGACGAAAGTATGTCGGGCGGTGTTGACTGATTGTTGTTGCGAATGAATGGAGTGTGGTTGAAACGCCGTGGAGCGTTGACCCGAAGAAGGCGGTATGTACGAAGTACCGGACGAGAGAGCTGACAGTGAAATAATTGTAAGATTGAAGGACTGTTGAAATGTGCACTCAGAATCAACTCCGGTCTGTGTGTCTTTGCACTGCCAATGTTATTGTGAAGAGTATCGCCTCGGAGTTGCGACCGCTGCGATGAGGATGAATCGAAGCAATCCACGCATGGAGCGTGGTCCTTCAGGTAGTATCAAGGGAGCATAGGTGAGCTGCATGGAAAGGAGACATCCTCCTTCTTCCAACCACCCAAACATTGAGGGCACACGTTCCATCCTGCGGTCACTCCAACGTTCTACTATAGCAACTGCACGCTTGCCGTGATCGAGTATAGTCGCCGAGACAAGTGCAAGCATAATCATGAGGGACTCGTTCAATGTCACCTCCAAAACACAGATCTGAGACAAACGTTGGTGATGGGCTGGTGAGTGGTGATCTGGGTGGGACAAGCGAGATTGGTGGCCAGCCTATCAGCGTTGCAAAGACCTCCAAGCTGAGGGTCGCGCTAATGCGAACACAGCAATGGCTGTGAACGCCTTCTGATGTGTTCCCGGGCAATTGGTCGCAAAAGCTCGAGGATTTGGATGAGGCTCAAGCATGCTCCGGTCCAATGGGATAGTGTACCGTCGAAGAAGCATCGTCAGTGGACAACTTTTGCGAAGGTGTACTTGGTCGACAAGATCATTGGAAAGGAGAATGGGACAAGAACGTCCAGTCAGGCTGACACTGGAAGACGTATGCTTTGTGTCCTGTCCAGTACTCAAGGATTTGCTAGTCTGTCAAAGTAATGGTCTCGTGGCCAATCCCGTGCCAAAGTCCTGTACGTGCGGTGTGTCCCGACGCATATATTATCACCGACTGCTTTAGTGCTGCTGCAGTGCGCTCAAGTATATGGTCGAGACCAATACAAGGACAGGAACTGATGTCCTCTGGAGCTCTAGACTTCGCGTGCTAACGATGACCAACAGGAGCGAATAGATCTGACTGGATAGGCATATACTGAAGAGAGCAGAATAAAACTGGAACTTTTGTGAAGAGAGGAGATTGCGAAATGATCAAGAAAAATACTTATCCTGGCAGGTGTGCAGGAGGAAAGAGCGAGAAGCAAGAGCAAAGACGCCGCACTTGCCTTTGCGCCAAGGATTTCGCAAGAGCATCCGCCAACCATGGATACTGAGGGACTGTGAAGTGCACGCAGTGGGAGACCCACGTGTAGATGATCCGGATGGCCAGCATGCTCCGGGCGACTGCGATCGTGGTTCGGAGCTGGGCGGTTCACGTCACTACCTTCTCGAATCCTACCTGGGAAGGAGTCGTTGATTTGTTGAGGCTGTCTGTACCAACTGTACTCCCACCTCGTCACCTCGCATGCCGTGCACCTCGCCTGTCATGTGCTCAATCTTAGGCCCAGTCCCATGCATACGCACGTCTTCGGCCGGGGAAGTGGAAGTACCGCGACACAGCATATGCACATCACCCGCAGTGTCACTGCTTGTGAAGCGACATCGGGCCCCAACATCCGTCTAGTCCCCGCGGCCGAACGATATCTGATGCCGTTCACGCAGAAGGAGCGGCCGAAGTGGTGGCCTTGAGTGCCTGACTGCGACATGGCGGCCGATATGGCGGCAAGCTCTGACGAGACCTCTACACAAGGTGTGTGAGGATCTGACAGTGTTTAGATGAGGATGCGCAAGGCTGCCTACCGTGTAGTGCAACGCCTGCGTGTTGCAGGCAAGATCGTCTTCGTGGGAACGGGCTGGATGATCGGCTGCACGACAAGCTGTGCTGACACGTCACGTCTTGTCTGGTGTATCACGGCGTGCGCTGCCCTACACATATACGGCAGCAAGGCACCTTGTGTGTCTGATACTGCAGAACTTCAGGATAGCGGTATACTGTGGTATCCGGCAAAAGTAGCGTCCCTTGGTCGGTGCGGTGACTAGTGTACAGAACTTCTTACAGGGCAATCCTAACGGGCATGCTCGGACAGAGACTGTATTAGCAAGGCAGATGCTACTCTCTAATTAGTGCAGATTATGTTGTAAATCTTGCGAGGGGTTTGAGCTAACCCCTGTCTAATCCTTGTCTGCACTGACCAAGGGACTCTACTTTTGCCGGATACCACAGTACCAGTAATTACACTGTGTTTGCAAGCGAACATCTGGTGTTGCCAAGAGAACATGTGCCTTATGGTGCACTCAACTTCGAGACATGTTCCATTTGCGGAGCAAAGTCTGGAAAATATCAAGATGGAGCGATGCTGCCCATGGGTACCTGGTCGGTACGCCTCGCGTTTGACAGCCAGCGGTGTGTAGGATCGTCCGGGACGGGACTGTCTTTCAGGAAGGTCGCAGCAGCCTTGCAGTCTCCGCTGATGGCCACGAGACGTTGCGCATAGATGCGGCGCCTCACTCGTCGTCCAAAGCCGCTGTGCCTCGCCACAGGAGCCCGAGCTCTGATGTTGTTGATGCCAGGTTTCGCACATCTGCTTCCAGCAACTTACCCGGCAGGTTGGCCTGCGCCACAAACCGTGCGCATCTGACTGGCTCGCTTTATTTGGCAAAGGGCGTTTCAGACGTGCACCACTGCACCTCGTGGCTGATGGCCTCAGCTCGGCCCCCACGGCCAGGCCTCGCCTTGCCCAGCGACCTGCGCGACATCGTTCTACGACCGACAACCCACCTTCCACCTTCGATCTCACCCTGACCCCTCGTGCGACTCTGAAGATGCTGCTGCCGCGACCATGATTCCGGATTGGAAGCCAATTTTACACAAGCGCTGAGCGGCTGCGCCAACGCACACGTATCTCGGGTACTGTTGCGAGGCTGGGAGCCCGGTCATAGTCGGCCGACTGCTGCGACGCGCACCGAGGCAGCTGCAGACGAGATGAGGAAGATCGCAATGCCGGCAGAGAAATCGCGCAGTGGTGGCTTCGCCCTGCCAGACCGAGACAAAAGTGGGTATCGATCTGCGGCGGCTCTTGTGGAGAAGGGAATCAAGAGGAAACGTCCGAGCTATCGAAAGGCGGCTGTTAGGTTGATTGCTTCGTTGCGCGGGTCCAGGACTGAAGCCTGGAGCGAACAGCTGTCTTCAAATCTGTCGAGGTAAGCCATGAGTGGGTCATAATCCGGAAATCACGCTGATGGTAGTGCAGTCCGTTCTTCGAGGCCCTGCTGCGCTTGCCTAATGAGCTTCACGTTTTGATATTGAGTCAGCTGTGCATCTCTGATCTGCTGGCATTGCGGCGAACATGTCGTATTTTGAACGTGCTTGTGGCAGGCTCTGCACCTTCACTCGGTCGATACTGGGTGAAGCATCGGATGGGTAACCTCCACCTGCGCTTGTATCCAACCGCAGGGCCACTGGAAGCGGACTTTCAGTATCTCCTGGGAATGCGGCGCCGGCATATTGCGTCCATTCGACTGAGCAGACAGCTTGCCAACTTCCTGCTTGGCGATGTACAAGAGCAAGCCGATCCGCGTCGGCGTCACTTGTGGACATCCGTTTACCAGAAGATCATGCCGCTCGTCTTTGGCGTTGGCTACTTCCTCGAAGAGCATCGAAGGGCTGTGCTGGACCGCGACTTGGGTCAAATTCGACCGCGATCACACATTGGATACGACATCTGTACAACAGGTCGCATAGCAAACCATGACCTCAAGACCATCAAGAAGATGGATGCGCCACTGCGGCTGCAGTACTTCTACATGTACTGCTTCATCTTGCAGGTCCTGAGGCGCACATTGCGTCCTGAAAATCACATACGGACGGTAGGCAGCTTTCTGAGGGGATGGTCAAACCACCCAGCTTGCTCAGAAGACATCGCTTTCTTTTTGATCTTGGGTGGCATTGGACAGATTGCCAAGCTGCTTGCATGTCCGACATACACTGATCGAAGGAGGTACTTGCACGCGTACATCACACATTTGTCGCCGCACGCGAGCAAGTGCTGGAGAGCTCACTGGAAAGACATCGGCGTCATATCCCCTGCGCTACTGGACGACATTCCGTGTACCAGTATTGGCATCACGCAGCTCGACCAAATCTGGGAGCCAGGGATAGCAGAGATGATGAAGCCGGAGAGCAGGGTCTTCACTGCTGCAGAGAAATTGCGGTACGACGAGCTTCAGAGTTCGAAAAAGTACATCAACGAGATAATGGGATATGACATACTGCGGGTGTCAGCTGCAGAGTGCGCAGACATTGACGAGGACGTGGAAGAGCGGAGACTGTAGAGGCTCGTATACCGTAAATTGCAACCGAAACAATAAACTTATTTTTTGGGACCTACTTTGAGGCTTGGTCAGGCTTGAAATCTAGGCTCTTCATCAGCTATCGTGAGATTTGCTCTGTTGAGGTTTGTTGCCGCAGCTTTCTCTAGTTCGATCCTTTCGATGCCACCAAGTGCTATGCGTTACGTACATTTTTGGTTGCGTAGCGCGCTACTTGCGGATGCTCATCAAGCTCAGCGGCAACTAGAGGTTGGCGCTCCATAAAAGATGGTCGGTGGGTTCGTTGCGCAAGTAGGGGTCCACATAGAAGCTTGTGTGGCCTTAGTGGGCTGTTGTTGTTCCTGACCTTCCTACACGAGCTCGTTACGGTCTTGTTCTGTTCTGGATCTCTGCGGTACGGGCAAATCTGATTTCCATGTTCCATGCACGACTATCCCAATTGGGGCTTCACGATATTTGTTAGGTCACGTTGTTGCAGCACGGTGAGTGCTGGCAGTCGACCTTCCCAATCGCTCACCGACGGCCACCGTACTCGGCTGTTCTGATAAAGGGAAGCAGAGACCATGCGGTTGTAAACAGCATCTTCCTGATAGGTTGCTGGCAGAGCGCAGACCCTGCAGTAGTTGTTACCCACCGCAACCAAAGAATCACCGGGCAGACAAACCGACGGCGAACATCGTGGATTTGCGTGGCTGAGGACCCACATCGTGGTAGAAGCTCGAGCAACTTCTTCTAGAAAACTGTCACATGTATGGAAGGTTAGGCCTCGTACAGCAATTGGCCGCCTCCTGCACCGGGGCGAAGCCTGTGCGCCAATGGAGACGAGATCGGGGATTGCCGTTGCGCAAAACAGAAACGCAACCAGGTCAAAGGCCAACTGAGGCCCACTGCATCCCACTTTGCAGCGGAGCACAGCACGAAGCCGTGCACATGCAAATGGAAGGATCTGAGGGCGGCATGACGAGCGGTGCATTCAGCCAAGACGCATTATGCACCGGTGCGTGTGAAGCCGCCAGGGGCAGCCTTTGTTCAAATTGCGCGGCAGCTGTTTGGGAGAAAGATATTCCAGGAATGACGTGAAAGCGTTGCACATCCAGGGGCAGTGGGCAGCAGTGGGCGTTGCCAATTCCTCCGCTGCGAGCACACAACGCAGATCGTGTGACCAAGATGGCAGTTGCAAGCCCCCAGATCGGAAAGAGAGCAGATGGGCATTCCGCTGGGCGGCTGGGCCTGTGAATGCAGCGTTGGCTGACTTGGGTCGGATCGATGCAGCAGCAGATCCCGGTGCATCATCATTGGCTAGCGGGCTCTGCGCAGACGAGGTTGCAGTACCGTCGAGGCGCCAGGCTGCTGGGAGCACGGATTGGGCCCAGTGCGTTCCCCGGACGCAGATGTAACACGAGACGAGAGGTTATCTACGCAATTCGGAATGCAGTGTAGTCGACGTGCAGCGTCGAGGCTACGCAGGCAGGGCAGTGTGTGACAGCGCGTGTGCGGCGGTGCGCTCCTCACATGTCGAGCACTGCGCCCTCTGCGAAGCTTCTCGACGCTGGGTGCAGCCAATCGAGGCCACGCCATTCACCGCAAGAACGACCCCAGCCTAGCGCTGGTGGGTACGCATCCGCGGAGCTCGGGACTCTCACGATGAGCGTGGTTGACGCCTCCGCGTCGCCGTAATTACTAGTTGCTATCGTTCATTCGGGGGGGCTAAAGCCTGCCGTCTCGCTCGGTGCATGCGCGCTACTCTCTTCAGACGCTCTCGTCGGCATCGTCGCCCGCACCGCTCGCATCTGGCGTAGTCTTGCCGCGCTGCAGCAGTCTGCTTCCAAGCGGTGGCGCCTTTATTAATCCCTTCGAGCCCGGCGCAACGTTTGCAACCACACCCAAGACATATCTACCCCAGCCGGCGCCACATACATACAGCGTCTGTCACCACGCGACGTCGCCACTTCGCTGTCCTGCTGAAACCTGTGGAGCGCTTCCTCGCAGCTTCTGCCACTCACAGCAGCAGCACCACCTCCGCCTGCGCATCACACCCTCTGCCGTGCATCCTCTGTCAGCTGAGCCGCAACCTGACCCACCCTCTCGCATACCCGCACACCATGAGGGCGTAGAGATCAGAGCACCGGAGAACATGGATTTCACCATCTCGCTAGCACACTTCTGCGAGGTCCACGGTCCGACCTCCATCATCTGCACACAGGCCTCGACTGCGCCATGCGGCTCCTGTAACCCCTGCGTGACGCCGCCGACGGACGAGCCACACGCGGCCTACGCCAGCTACGGACTCTATGACCAGCCCTCGTCCTCACTGAAGCTGGGCCGCACGCCCAAGCTGTCGCCGTTCGAGACGCCGCCCACGAGTCCTCGATCGCCTTCACATAACCCCTACTTCCCCAGTCTCTACTCGTCTGATAGCAGCTTCGGCGGGCGGAGACCCAGCAGCACCTTCGACTCGGACTCGGACTCGTGCGAGAACTGCCAAATGGTAGTGCCCAAGAAGTTCTGCGACAAGCTCCCCAATGGTGCGCCAGGAAGCCCTTCCAAGGACGGGCGAGGAAGGAACGGCAGCCCCGTCCTACGCAGTTCCCAGAACTTCCCCGTTCGCGGACCGTACCTCGGAGACGATGCCAGCAGCACCCACTCGTCTGAGATGTCAGATACCGAGCAATCCAAGTCCTTCGAGAGCAACGCCAGCTCATACCCCAACTCTATCCCTCCCTCGCCGTCGGTCACATCCAGGAACATGCACACACACACCCTGACCTACATCTCCACTAACCAGCCGCAATCACCAACGACCTACTCGTCTCTGAAGCGTACCTGCATGCGCACGCTTTCCACTGAGGTCTTACCACGCGGCAACTCGTCCGGAGCCATCATGTTTGGAGATCCCGTTGCCGGATATACCATTGCTTACATCTTCCGCATCCAGGACTCTAGGGCCCGAGGATCTATCAAGCACTACGCGCTGATCGCAATGGTTGGACGCGACTGCCGCAAGGCCACCAAAGCTATGGTCAAGGTCACCGAGGTCTTCCAGGGTATCGCAAATCGAATTACTGTCTTAGCAGAAAAGGTTGAGCGCGAATCCCGCCCTACCTCTGCCATTGCCGACACACCTCCACTGGGAACATCCGCGTCTTCCATGCCACCTATGTTCACCTCACCTCAGAGAGCTCGAGACATCTCATCTACAGCAAGCTCGCCCACGACACGCAACATCACACCAGTATCATCATTCCTGTCCGCCAAGAGGATCGACCCTGATGGCTTCCCTCGCGTCTCCCGCGATGCTACACGGCCTAAGAGTTTGGCCGAGATTGTTGGCCTGGAGAACTTCTTTGTTGAGTTGCACCGCGACTTTTGCCAGCTGTTACACTTCCTCATCAAGCACTTCGCTTGAGCGCTTCTCCTCATACGTTTGTCACATTCTCCCGTAAATGTTTGCTGTTTACCTGTTCTTGTCCCGCAATTTAGCGATTGTTTCTATTTGTGCGCTCCAGCATCGGCGTTGTTGCGAGCCTGTACATCCTGGTCTTCTAGCAAGCGGCCATTGTTTCCATGCCTGCGATTTGCTCAACGCAAACCAGGCTCGATACCCATCCGAGATACCCCAGCCTGTTGTTCCAGCGTAATGTGCGGTGTACATACACGGCCATGAGGTCATTGTGTGGGTTATTATGATTTCACGGCTGTAGATGGCTCGATATTAAAATCGATCGCCAACGATATATTAGACGTCTTGGCACATGCTGCCTGTATAGTTGGTACGAGACAATGCAGAAAGTTTCAAGCAAGCCTCAGCACACCGCCATCGTCTCGAGGTTCCTTCCCTTTGTAATCTCGCCAGAGCTGCTCGTCGCTGCTTCTTCGGTGGACGCCTTGTCAAAACGCTTGTCGAACCATAACAGCGCGAACACAGAAAAAGTGCAGGTTAAGACCATGGTTAATCCTGACATTGACAGGTCCACAACCACCACGTTTCTCCACAACCAAATCCACAGTGAACCATAACGGAGCCAAGAGAGGCACGATCATCGGACCCTGTTTTTGACGCGCATCGCTGAATCGACCGATATCGCTCAACTCGCATAACACGGGCCCGTTCGCATCATACCTAATACGGAAACCATCATCGATCGATAAGCATAGCATGACGTCATAATCTCAGAACTTCACCTGCACGTCACGGCTGCTGGAGGCAAGCGATGTGAGAGCATGATGGCAAGCAACCACCAAGGCTCCATGGCTTCTAACTTTTGACCTACGCAGATGCTCACTCGCACAATTCAACTCCCCAACAGCCACAACGATGCAGCCAAAGCTTGGTAGCCCCTTGACCTTCTCCGGCGTTGGCTGCACCAGAGCCAAGTTACAAGTGCCCGAAAGCCAAGTTTTTGGTTGCCAGTGACGACGCTGACGCCTGTTTCTCTACGATAGGGCTGAACGTGGATAGCTCCACCTCATATGATACGACAGCTTGTCGCAGTGGCCTGAACGTGTGATGCCATACCTCTGGACTGTCCCCGGATATAACGGCTTCCATGTATGCTGTGTGGTTGAAATAGATGTGTCCCTTAGATATATAATAGCTATGACGACCCAGCCACGTTCTGGAATCTTACATACCACTGCACTATTATAGCTTATTACCACAAAGTTTGACCTTACTTATAGCACGTCAGTACTATCACAGCTCAGAATGAACGCCAACGACAACACCAACGCTGCCGCCGGTCAGAAGGAAGACTACCTTGACAAGGGCATGTATTATCTTCAGTACTCACGGTACCAGCGCTGATAACAAGAAGGTCTTGACGCTGCCGAGAAGAAGTTCGGTGGTTCTATGGGACAGGACGCACAGAAGAACCGCGCCGTCAACGAGAAGATTGTAAGTTCTGCCAAACACATTGGCTGCACAACGATCAAATTCTAACACAATTGTGACAGACAGATGGAGCCCGCAACATGTTCGAAAAAGCCACTGGCAAGAACGTCCCCGACAAGTTCTCCAACTAGACGTCTCTCCCTGGACGTTGACTCGTCGACCAACCCACCTTCAACATGCTACGAAGACGCGCACCCAGCGCCTATCTCCCCTACATCGTCGTCACCGCGCTCATCGCGCACCTTTCCTCTCGTGAACAAGATGAAGCACGAGAACAGGGCTTCTATTGACTCGACGCACTCGGCTGCGAGCCACGACTCATGTGCGACTGCACATGAGCACAATGATGATGAGGAGAAGGATGGCATTCTGCACAAGATTGCGACGGGGATGCAGAAGGCGAGACCGTATGTTGAGAGGTTGAGTGGAACGTATGAGCCGATGCCTATGAAGGAGCCAGACCATGTTACGAAGTAATGAAATGAATCATAAACATCTTATGCTGTGCCAAAACCTGATGTATATAATCCAAGTTGAGCTTACGAAATTCTGCATCGATGGGATTTATGATATGTATCGGCCGTGGCAAAACAGCTCCTGATGATTCACAGTTAATAATCTATATCAGTTCTGTATGGACCATGTACTAGATATATTATGAGAATAAGCCTGGGCATGCAAATGAAGGTCGTTGCAAAGCACGGTTCAGACAGAGTAGGCAAATCAGTCCGGCTGGCTAAACAAGCCTTTTGCGTCAGCCCCGCCAAAATTTTGGATGCTCAAACCCCCGCGGTAAACATTTGTGCTGCGCTCTACAGCATTCACCACGCAAGTATGCCTCCGTACGAAAGTGAGTCCTCTGATGAGGGTGAAGACTATACCGAAACAAATGTCTTGCTCGGCTATGCCACCAAAGATGCCACAGGCGACGCCATTTCTCACATCGGTGGCGCGCCAGTACGTTTGAGTTTCCCATGGAACGAGGGTCTACTGACACCCTTTCAGAACTGGATAGACGAGAAGACAGCACCATCTGGTGCGCTTGCAAAGTGCAAAGTCTGTAATGGGCTCCTGAGCCTTCTGCTCGAACTCAACGGCGACCTGCCCGACCACTTCCCCGGCCACGAGCGAAGACTATACATCTGGAGTTGCCGGCGCAAGGCGTGTAGGAGGAAGGAGGGCAGCGTGAGAAGCATTCGAGGAGTGCGCGTTGCAAAGGGCGCATCTTCGAGAGCGAACGCAAAACCGGAGAAGAAGGAGGTCAAGCAAGAGGAAGAGAAGCCGCAACCGAAGATTGGCGAATCGCTCTTTGGGGTGAAGAGTGGCACAAGTTCCGCGGCACCTGCAAACCCATTCTCGAATCCATTCTCGTCAAACTCGAACAGTGGCGCACCGGCGAATCCATTTGCTTCGTCCAGCAGTGTCAATCCATTCGGCGCACCGGCTGCTGCACCGGCTGCACCTTCAATTGAAGTAACGTCTGAGGACAAGAAGGATGAGGTGTCCACGACTTTTTCCGAGACCTTCGCCCAAAAAGCACGAATCTCTACCCCAGCAACAACCACACCACAGCCCGCACGACCGCACGAGCCCTGGCCCGCAGAGTCAGCGTTTCCCACGGCGTTCCCCAACTATTCGCTCGACGCGGAGTACGAGACGCTCGACGCTGAAGCACCCCAAGTACCACAGAACGTACGAATGATGGATATCGACGAAGGCGGCTCTAGCAGCGCGGGTAAAGAAGATAAGGAGATTTACGAGTCCGCGCACGATGCGACATTCCAGAAGTTCGCAGACCGCGTTGGCCAGAATCCGGAGCAGATCCTGCGCTACGAGTTCAAGGGCAAGCCGCTGCTTTACAGCGATGCGGATGCTGTGGGTAAAGCGCTCGCACATCATTCTGAAAATGGATCCTCGAGCAATGCCAAGGTTCAAACCACAGGGAAGGGTGGCGCTGGCATGCCCATATGCCAGAATTGCGGTGCTGAGAGAGTCTTCGAGGTCCAGCTCACGCCACATGCTATCACTGAGCTTGAGGCTGAGGAGATGAGCATCGATGGTATGGAGTGGGGCACAATCATCATGGGAGTTTGCAGCAAGGACTGCAAGCCTAGCGAGGTCGAAGAGGGGCAGGTTGGTTATGTGGAGGAGTGGGCTGGTGTGCAATGGGAGGAGGTTGCGTCGAAGAAGTGAATACCTTGAATCAACAGTCTCACACCAGCTTCATTGCTCTGGCCATCAGCAATCCTGCACCGTCAACATCGACCTCCATCACAAACCTTCTATTAGCAGACTCGCTTTTTTGGTGCCATGTCATGCGCTATTTATCACGGTCCGCCTGTGCTTGATTGTATCCCACTGCCTGCCAGCCAGAACAGGAAACCACCACCCCTACCCAAGTAACACTCACGAATTGAGCATACATCAACGGTGGCCATCTATCGAATGAATACGAAGTCTCCGTATGGGCCACAACAGGCAGAGAGGTCAACAGAACCTTGACAAGGACACGACGCCACGCCACCGTCCCTTCCCAGTCCGTCCCCTTAGCCATCCCATAAACGGTGACTCTACTTCGCTCAAGGATTGTACCCTCTGTCAGTCAAAACCCATTTGACACTGTTCCTTAGAAAAGCTCTTCCAATATCCCACAGCGAGTCGCGAGCAGTCCATACATACAGCTTCCCCACGCCCAACACTTTGACGTAGATTGTTTCCTTTATACCGGTCAAACCGTCGTCCCTATGTCCCTTTTGAGCGCTTTAAGAGTCATCCTACTGCTCTTAGGGAGTCAACGGATAGGCACTGCAACACGCCATGATATATGAGTCATTCGATACGGTCAGGCCTCCCATCTTGCATACGAGACACATATCTACACGAGACTGGATGTACCTGAGTAGTCCGTATGCTCACTGATCTACCATCTCACGACAACATCACATCACCACTTATCCATGAGCGACTGCCCAAGACCACCACCCATCCTACGTCTTCCTAGCGAGCTGCACATCCACATCCTCTCCTTTCTGGGATCAGAAGTCCCAAAGTGTTGCCTCACCGGCTTCGCGCTCGAGCCATACAAGGCAAGACCTTCCTGGTACGACCGCGCCTTCCCAAAAATCGATCACGATGCATTCAGCGACCACGATACCGAGACGGTCACCGTCGCGCATCCCGCCATCCTCTTACTGCGCTCCACCCATCCCTATTTCCACACCCTAATCCAGCCATCACAATCCCTCCTCCTGCAAATTCTCCGCCACCGCTCCACGCCCCGCCCAAAACTCGGTCCTCTCCGCGACGTCCTCGGCGCATGCTGCGTGTCTGCGTCTCCGCCCCAGCCACGAATTCGCAATCGACGCGCCCTCCACAACGTTGCAGAACACGCGCAACCACGCTCTCTGGACCCTGCAGCTGGGCGCAAGGTATCGCTTCTGCAGAGACTGTGGGTTTCGCGCTTATCCGCACCCGCACCCTGCGCTCCCGCCGCGACGGCAGCAACGCCACAGGGGTAATGCGCCGGTGGGGATGACGATCTACAGGCCGGGGACTAATGTGGTTTCTATTCGATGGTGCGATGAGGCGGGGCTGTGCTATGTGAGCTGGACGTGGTGTCTGGACTGCGGGCTTCTGAAGACGGCGATTGGACTCGGTGATGCTGCTTGTTCGGTGTTCTGTCAGGAGTGCTGTGTGCGGCTTGAGTACGGGCTGGAGTTGTTCACACAGCAGGGCGCAAGGATGTTGCGATATTTGCACAGAGGGTATGCGGGGATTGGGGAGGAGATTGCTGCTGAGACGCGAAGGCGCGAGGATAGGTTGAGCACGGGAGCTGCGTTTGTTGCGCAAGGGAGGAGTTTGCTGCTTAAGAACGTAGAGAAGCCTGTGGTTGACCAAGAGGACGATGAAGAAAATGGCTGCCTCGAAGATGCGGTGTGGAGGGCTTGGTTCGATCTCGAAGGGTTTCCGGCGGTAAATGTGACACCTTCTGGCTAGACATGTTTACTCAGTGAACCACCAAACAATAGTCGGCCCATGCCCAGCACTGCGATCTACTGCTCCCGAGGGGTTCCTTCGAGGCAATCAGTAGAGCCATGGCAATGGTGTGTCGTAAGTCTTTTGCCCCGTCACCGCACCACAATCTCTAACCCGCTCACAGATATCCAGCCCACCTCTTCTCGCCTTGGATCCGCAGCGTCCATATCCAGGAGTCACAATACCATGCATTCCGAGTAGAGAGAGAATAACACGCAACTGATGTGCTGACAGAACTGAGTACGGCCGGGCTGCTAAAACCCCTCAGCCAAGTAGTGACGAATGAAGTGTTAGAGCAAGCTACATAATACATCCTGCTCCTGCATCTCCAAGCTCTGATTCTAAATCACATCTTCCGGCGCGCAAGGTGTAGCATCGTAACCAGCCCTACACCACTAATTCCTCACATCAAATAAACTTGGAGACCCGTGCTCATCACGCTCTATCCGTCCCCCGCTGCTCCCCCAGCTCAAAGATCGCAGAAAATTGCTGTGACAGCGCATCCTGGGCGTCCTAGCCTATAGCCGAGTATCTTCATCTCGTCTTAGCTTCTCGGCCGTCTTGGATGTGCAAGACTGGGGTCCTGGGTTTAGTTGAAGGGACACTGGACTGGGTGCGAGAAGATTGCAGCGTCGTGTGGACTAACCTCAGCTCGTTCCGTTTCGGCGGAGAATCCAGTGAGGGCGCGTTTGTACAGCGGACTTTGTGGCGCTGCGTAGGATGTATATAGCCTCGTTCTTGGCTGGCGTGAGGTTGTGATGGATGGTTGGCAGACGTTGGCTCGGCGTGGTCTGGGAGGTCTGGAGGATGGGGGTTGTGGGGTTGTGCGAGATGGGGATGGGTGGTAAGGGTATATGGAGTGGCATGGAGAGCAAGATAGAGACAGTAGACACTGAGAGTCAAATCTGGTAGAACGGTAGACCCTGTTAAAGCTGCATGTGCATACAACGACGGGGATGTAGCTGCTGGTGCATCGCGCTGTTGATGAATCTGGTCAGTGTGTGATCCAAAGACTTGAGCACCGCTGATTAGGTCCATGGTGGAACTCTGGGTGGAGGGTAGATCGGCAGAGAAGTCGGATAGAATTCGAGGAGCTTACTTGACAGTCGAGGCTATTGCTGGGTTACCTCCCTTCTGCATTGCTCCTGCCACTCTGCACCTCGCATCAGGCGTCGCACTCAACCCACCACCCATCTCAGTACCCCAACTCCCTCGCAGTCTCCCCCAAAGCCCTAACAAGCCCATCCAGCGTCCCCCTCCTCGTCCCACCATTAACAACCACACGGAAGAACTTTCCCCTCTCCCCCGGCGCAAAATCAATCATAAACCCCCTCGAAACAAGCCGATGCGCAATCTCGCTCGTCACCCTCCCATTCACATCCTTATCACCCCCCAACCTCCCCCCCCTTGCGAAATAAAAACACACCTGCAAACACGGCACAGGCTCCGGGCTAATCAGGAGGAAATCGCCATCCGCTTTCAGCGCGGCGAGCAAGTACTCCGCGTTCGCGAACCCGCGGGCGACTAGGTCGGAGAAGTAGCCCGGTCCGTAGTACTGCAGCATGAGGAACATTTTCAGCGCGTCGCCCCTGCGGCCGCACTGCGGCGTGAGGTCCGCTAGGTCGTAGATATCGTTTACGTCGGCGCTGTTGTTGTGGAAGAGGTACCCTGCGGGCAGCGTGAGCGCGGTGTGGAAGGTTCGCATGTCGCGGCCGAGCAGGAAGGAGCATGTCATGGGCGCGCCGAGCATTTTGTGCGGGTTAACCGCTATGGAGTCTGCGAGGTCGGCGCCGTCGAGCCGGGAAGAGGCGAGCGCGGTGTTGAAGATTACGCTGCCGCCCCAGCTGCCGTCGATGTGCAACCAGAGGTTTTCGGACTTGCAGATTTGGCTGAGGGCGCGGAAGGGGTCGTAGGAGCCGTGGACGGTGGTGCCGGCGGTTGCGTTGACGAAGAAGGGGGTTTCGCCTCTTTGTCTGCTTTGGGTGACGAGGCGGGAGAGTTCGGAGGGGAGCATGCGGCCGGATGGGTCGACGGGGACGGTGATGACGTTTTTGCTGCCGAGGCCGAAGAGGTTGGCTGCTTTTTCGACGGAGTAGTGGCCGTGTGCGGAGGTGAAGAGGGTGAATTTGTGGGAGCCGTTGCCGTCGGTTTTGGTTTCTGGGTACAGGGTGTTGCGGGCGATTACGATGGCGGAGCTGTTTGATGCGCTGCCGCCGGGTTGTGAGATGCCTCCTGAGTACTGTGCGGGATAGCCAAAGAGAGTGGCGAGGTATTTGGTGGTGGCCTTTTCGATCAGGGTTAACACAGGCGAGACCTGGTAGACGTGTACCTGCGAGGATCAGCGGGTGCCGGGAGGTCACATGTATGAGTTGATGTACATTTGTGTTTAGCACTGCGAGAAGCAGCTCAGCCACTACGCCTACGGCGTTTGTGGAAGCGTAGAGCTTGTCCTGGAACGTGTCAGATCTTTGATAGAGGGATGTTGTATGGAGAAAATACCATGAATCCTTGGTCCCATGTGTTCACACTGTACTTCAAGACCGAGTCAACAAGCCCAAGAAGCCTGTCCTTGCCTTTCTCTACATCATCACCAATCCTTAGTTGGTCTTGCAGCAGAGCCTCGAGTTTCTTTGGGGGATGATGCTCGACAAGTGCGGTGCGAGGTGCGCCACCCTTGATGGCGAGACCATGGCCGGTGTGCTTTGTGTCTGCATCCCGGTCTGCGGCAGCGATGAACGGAATGATGAGCTCCTGAACCGCATCGAGGAGCTATTGTCGAAAGTCAGCATCGGTAGACTAGGGCTTGAGACGCCAGTAAGGTTGTTCGGTAGAAATGTATGTGGATTCGGAACGGTTCCGCAAACTTACGTCTTTGACCTCCTCCGAGCGGCTGAGAGATGGCTCTGCGGTGCCATTACCGTTGGCATGAGATACGGTCATTGTATACTGAGTATGATGAATGTAAACCGTCAACAATCGTGTACAGTGTTTATACAAACAGAAATGAGGTCAAAATAGCAATCACAGTACCAAAGTAGCGTACCCGACTTATTATAAAAGTGACATCTTCCATTGTTCCATACTAAATCTCCGCCGCTTCGGTCTGTCGGCGGCAGAATTCTCATGCGCTAAAGGTATCTAGAGATCGAATCAAAGCAGATGGCCAGACCCACACCCAAATGTGGAAGTAAACTGCAACCAAGAACGCCTTTTTGCCATGCCAGCACGAGATTGGGACAAACTGCTCGAACATCATACATACGCGATTCCCGCGTCTTATTGCGCCACGACGCTTGCTTTTTCCGCCTGCTCAGTCTTGTTGCTGCCTGTTGCCACGCTCCTTTCTTTTCGACCGGGCTTCTTCGAGGCTGACTCATTCTTCTTGGGCACAGCGTTCTTGGCGGCCGCGTGCTTTTGACGTGCGCGCTCAAGCGCTGTCAGGTGTCTGCCAGGGTACTTGTGCTCTGTGTGGCCGTTGCTCTCTGGGAAGGACTGGAAACCGTCGTTTCCAGCTGTATATCTTGACTGCTTGACCCAGTCTGCGCGCTTGCGCTTGTAAAGATCCATACGCCAGTTGCGCCAGACTGCGCGGCCGACAAAAGATTCTCGAAGCGCGTTCTCGTTCTCTGCGAGCTCCTCGGCAATGCGTTCACGAATGAAGGCAAGGCCGTGCGTGCCTTCCCAGATGGCGTCAATGACACGGGAAGCTGCTGGATCGAGCGCGAGCTCTCCAACGTGACTGTAGAATTGCTGAATCATTTTCCGGCGGAAGATGACGGAGGCATGTTTGCAGTTCAACGCAGCTTGCAGTGTGCGTGATGCTGTAGTGTCGCGAGCAAGGTTCAGTGCAAGTTCTGGAGACAATCGCGCGAGGCCGTCGAAGATGAGGTTTCCAAGAGGACCATCAATGGTCATCATAGTCTGCGCTAACAGAGAGCCGTGAACCTTCTCAGGTGAGTGATCGGGCTTGCCGTGAATCTTGCCATTCGTCTTGCCATCGTCAGGCTGGGGATCGCTGAGCTTGAGGATACGTGAGATCTCAAACCCGCTGGGTCCGCTGTAGGCCAGCTCGAGCTGTTTCGTGATGGGGAGGGTGTCGACGTCACGGACAGCGCAGCGCTCGATTAGCGTTTTTATGATGGCAGTACGGTTCCGTTCCACAAGGTTGGGAATCTGGTCCACAATCTGGCGCATAGCATCTCCTAGGTCCTCCTTGCCAAGACGTTCAATGATCTTCCCTGCGACATAACCGGCGATTTCATTCCGGGCCAAGCTTCCTATGCGCTCCTTGAAGAACTCGGTATAGATAGTCTTGAACAGTTTGCCGGGAGCATTTTCGATAATGGTCTCGAGCAGGCGGGAGCCGATGGGGTCGTAAACCAGGCCGTTGATGAAAGACGCACTCTCTGTACCTTCGGCGATGGGGTCGTCGGGCAGCAGCTTGTGGATGATAGACTTCTCTTCTTTGGCTCGGGACTTTCCAAAGTGCTTCAGCTCCAGCTTCAGGAGCATCTGCAGGGTTGGATTACCAAGAGGGTGTGTGGAGAGTGTACGGAGGTAGTTCGAGTCCAGCCCCGAGACGCTCTTGTCGATGACCTTCTCGAGAGCTTCTTCAAACGACTTGGGTATGGCACGGTGCTCCAGTGCCAATTCCGTCTTGTCTGCACCCGCAACGCCCACCTTCTCTTTCCGTTTGCTCTGCATGGCTGACTTGTTCTGCTTCTCCAGCGGCGAGCCAGAGAAAATGACAACCAGGACACGCAAGACGTGTGACGCAAAGCGGTCTGTCATGAGGTATCCCAGGTGTTCGTCCAGCTCGGCGAGAGTGAGCAGGAAGAGGTTCTCCATGGAGATGATGATAGCATCGGGGTCAGAAGATGGGGCGAGGGCGAGGTCGGGGTTGGCGAGTTCTTGTGTGACGACGGGAGCGGCCTGTATGAAGAGGGCTTCGCAGCAGTGCGAGGCAAAGCGGTGCTGGACAAGGTGGAGGAAGCTGTGCAGGTTAGCGACTAGTCGATGATGTCAAGGTCAGGTGCACGCACTGTGAGCTGAACTTCTGGAAGAGGCGCTTCAGCTGGTCCGGCGTCGACAGCAGTATGAGGCGCTCCATCAAGCGCGAGCAGGACTGGCTGTTGGCGATCTTGAGCTCCTTGCCATCGGCCTCCTTCCAGACGCTGGCGAGGAACATGGAGCGCTCCTCGGGGGTCTCGAACTGGTTCAGCTCGAGCATCTCGTCGGCGCGCTTGAAGTACTCCTGCTCGTCGTCGTCGAGCATGCCGTAGAAGGGCATGGCGCCGGGACGGGTGACGCCATCGACGGCCTCATTCTGGTAGGGGTTCTGGTCGTCGGCGTGGTGCTGCTCGTACTGCTGGGCGTCGTCGTACTGCTGCAGAACCTCCTGGACATCGTCCTCGCGCTTGGAGCGCTTCGCATGCTTGTCGGCGTTCTTCTCGTTTTTCTCCTCGCGCTTACGCTTCTTCTCCTCGCGGCGTCCGCGTTTCCTGTTCTCGGCAGGCATCCTAGCACAAGTCGCCGATAGCCGAGACCTGACTTTTGCGGCTCAGCAGCACGGCGGAGGGAACAGCGAGGAGCAGCACAGCGAATGTATACGGGCACGGGGGCCGCAGCGGGATCGTAGCAGGCTGGGGGCGCTCAGGCGACACGGCAGGCGAGTGTGTGCATTAAGGATGTTTTCCAGCGGCGGCCAGCGCAAGAGGCAAAATCGACAGAAACCACACTAGCGCCGCGGTCCAGCGATCGATGCTATCTCAGATCGGCCCTGTGCGCAGTGCGCAGGGTGGGGCAGACGCCACAACTGGCAACGCCCAGGCAGAGCGGCAAAGCGTCCGCTGCCCACACGTGCGCTGCCCGCCGCTGGCCTATCGTTGTCGTGAGCTAGCAGCCATCGCCGAAGCCATCGCACGCCACCTGGGGTTGTAGCCACTGCACCCCTGGAGAGAGCCAGACCTTGGGAGCCTCGTGCGGTGCATCGTATGATCAGCAGCCGACATCGTTTCGGAGAGACAGAGGACGGCGACACGGGCGACACGGGCGACACGGGCGACACGGGCGACACGGGCGACACGGGCGATACGGGCGACACGGCAACATGAGCGACTTGGGCGACAACGAGGCCCGCGTGCTCGACTTCCTCGATGACAAGCTGCAGACGGCCGGCGATCTAGACTCGCTCGACGAGCTGCTGGCCACCATTGCCGCGCAGCACGGCCTGCTGAAGCAGCAGCTCGACGACGCCCAGCGCGACCTCCACGATACAAAGCACCGCCAGCACGAGCACCAGCAGCAGCTGCAGGACAAGGCGGCTGCCTTCCGCCGCCAGCAGCAGGACTTGGACCGCCGCCTGCTCGTCATCACCGCCTCCGAGACCAGCGACGACGCCGTGCCGCGCTTCGAGGCCGTGCTGGGGACGCTGCAGCGCCTCGACGTGACCCACGGCTACATAGAGCTGCTGCGCGAGGTCGACGTGCTCAGGTACGACAGCCCACCCTGCCCGGCCCTGCCCGGCCCTGCACCGCCTGGCGTAGCCCACCACCGCTGACACCGCCGCAGCAAACATGCCCACGACCAGCTGCAGACGTCCAACGAGGCTGCGCTCGCGCCCTACCAGCAGCTGCGTTCGCTGCACACCCGTCTGATCAAGCTCCAGCACGACGCCGAGGGCGCTGCCCCGCAGCTGCTCCACCACGTCAGCCAGATCACCCAGGCCCTGCGCTCCAAGATCCTCGATGCCTTCGCCGCCGACCTCGATGCCATCCTCAAGAAGGTGCACTGGCCTACGCCAAAGGCTGTCATCCCGCCACAGCTGCGCGACGACTGGGCTACGGCCGTCGTGAAGCTGCTCGACCTGCAAATGCCCGAGCTCGAGGGCAACAACTACGCGAGTGGGCCAGTGGACAAGGTCAAGCTGCCGCCAGTGCTCTTCCCCTTCGAGGTGCTTGTGCAGCCTCTAGAGATGCGCTTTCGCTACCACTTCGAGGGTGACAAGCCCACCAACCGCCTTGATAGGCCAGAGTACTTCCTCTCGCACGTCACTACCCTCCTCGACGACTATAGTAGCTTCGTGAGTGACTATATGCAGCCTGTGCTGTTCAAGCACTTCCGCGGCACGGATCTCGCATTGAACCCAGTTTACATTGATGCCATGTCTGCATTCATCACTGCCCTCTTGCCTGTGCTCAGGACGAAAATCAGCTCACTGCTGCCAAAGGTAGCCAATCAGCCCCAGCTGCTCAGCCACCTTGCCCACGAGATAATGAGCTTCGATTCCACTATCAGAGACACGTGGGCATATGATGGCGGTTATGGCCTGAGCGGCTGGAACGGCCTATCGTGGGAATTTCTCGTTCAAGGCAACTGGTTCGATCAGTGGCTGCGAGTCGAGAAAGAGTGTATGCCGCTCACATCCGAAGCACACCCGAATAACATGCTGATCTGTCGATAGTTGCCCTCAAGCGTTATCACGAGATTGTAGAAGCCGACGATTGGAGAGATCTCGACTACGAAAGCGTTGACACCAAAGCCACAAAACCGACAAAGGGGGCAATCCGAGTCAACGATTTGCTCGAAACGATCACAGGTACGATCGATGGTCCCCGAATCGATAATGCAGTGCTGATCCCATGCAGATCGATACAGACCCCTGACATCCTTCAAGCACAAGTTGGCTTTTCTGATCGACATTCAAATCGCCATATTCGACCAATTTCACGAGCGCCTGAGCGACAGTCTAGAAGCCTACCTCCGAATGACCACCACCCTGGGCCGCGCCATGGGCGGTGTGAGTAAGGAGGAACAAGACAAGCTGTTAGGCATTGAGGGGCTGGAGAGCCTTTGCCGGACATATGGCAGCGCCGACTACCTCGAAAAGGCAATGCGCGACTGGAGTGATGACGTGGTCAGTATACCCCCACCCTCGCCCCGATCCTGTGCGTCCCGTACTCACCCTGCGCTCAGTTCTTTCTGGACATTTGGGAAGAGCTGCAGGATCGTGCTCAGCACGGTGGCAGCATTGGCACCCGCACCGTTGCGTCCGTCGCCGAACGCACCTCCAAGAACATCGGCACAAGCGAGGCCGACGCCTCAGAAGCAGGCGGTCTTTTCGATGAAACGGCTTCGTGGTACGCGCGCCTACGCGACCGCAGCGAGCAAATCATCACCGAGACACTCGTCTCCAACGTCCGGGTGGCGCTGAAGCCGTATCGTCAGATGTAAGTCGACCCATGCGCCTCTCCCTGCACAGCTCCCAAAGCAGCATCGCCCCCCGCCAACTGCTGTCATGAATGTTTCCGTCACAGCACCTGCTTACTTTTTCTGCCAGCAATCCCTGGGCGACCCTCTCTAGCTCAGGCGGAAGTGGCAAAGATCTCAGCCCTACCGCCGAACTCGACCCGCTGCTCTCTCATCTCGGCACCACCCTGGCATTCCTGTCTCGCGTCCTGGCTCCCGCCCCACTGCGCCGCATCACCAGAGCCGTCCTCGCCACCATCAACGCAGGAATCTTCGACTCCGTCCTGCACGTCAGCTTCTCCACTCAAGGTGCCGCCCAGCTGAACGCCGACCTCGAAGCGATCTGCGCCGTCGTCGACGAGAAGGTCGGTGCAGGCGTGGCTAAATCAGGCCTCAGACGATGCTTCGAGGGCGCCAAGCTAGTCAGCTTGCCGATTAGAGGGGGAAAGACATCTGCGAATACCGCAGCCCATGCCGACGAGGACGGCATGGAGGAATGGGATGCGTGGGCCACGGAGGCTACAGATGCGGGCGACGAAACGTCAGGCGCGGGGCCGCAAAAAGCAACGTCCAACCGAGACGCAGACGACAGTGCCGAGGCGGGCCGCGAGCTGGGGCTTTGGGAGGTCGAGAAGCGGCTTTTTAACGATAATCAGAGCGCGAGAGATGTGCTTGAGGAGCTTGATCTTGAGGTTCTGGACGAGAAGGAGGCGAGGAGATTGTTGCGGCTGAGGGTTGAGTTGGCGGGATAGGGTGAGGCGCTGTAGGTCAGTCCAAATGCTTGTATGCGATGCCCGGATTGAATTCCGCGCTGTTCTTTTGTGTGTCTTGTCAGTCTTGGAGAAACTTTCGACTGCTATCGCATCGGTTCCACAAGGGCTACGCCGGGGGTGTCACGATGGCTACTAGCAGCCTCGACGTACCGTTCCGTCACTCACCCCATCCAACTCCGTCCAGCAACGCTCCAGCATTGATATCCCACTGCTCGCACTGCTCCTACGCCGCGAACGCAGTGCAGGCGCCGAGTGCACACAAGTCTGACCAACTCTACGAAGCCACAGAACTGCAACTCGACGGCTCGGATTCCTCAGGGCCTCCTACAAGAGTCGGCGCAGCCATGGTTTTCTTCGTTTAGGAAAGCGTATATTCAGTCCAGCAGTATCTGGTGGTGGTCGCGATTTGCGACATTGGTGGAAACAGGTTCCGTCACGCTCATCGGCGAATTTGAGGTCGCTCGGAGGGTTTTAAATGAGGCCGGTGAAATTCGTCATCTTCTCCAGGGGAGAACGTCCGTAAAGGCCGCAAGGCTGCTGGGTATTCGAAACCAAAGATGTGCATTCGAGGTAGATGTCTCTTTCCAGAGCATGCACTGGGCTCGATGTTGCTGCAATTATTGCGCTTCGGATCGAAGCTGAGACGATGGCACTCAATGGTTCGATCACTGCAGACGCTGAGCTCATAGACCATGTTATACATGTGTGTAGTCGGCAGGTGTTGTTGCTGAACGTCGAGATGCAAATCTGCTGAGCTGCTGAGGTCGAGCTTTGCTCAGGCGCATCCGGCCAACCAGCGCCCCTCACAGCAGCACCCGCCAGGAACGCACGCTGGCCGAGCACAGCTGTTCACGATTTGGAAGACTTGCTGATTGAGACAAGCGCCTCCTAAAGCACGCCAATCCCGCGTTTGTGTGAATCGATCTCATAATGCGGTGGCTTGAAAGACGTCATCCATGCTTGTACATTTCGAGACCCCGGACTTAAGCTCTGGACCTGCGCAAGCGCAAGTTTTGTCATCGCATCCTGTTAAGTAGCTGCAATCCGGCATTGTTCAGCTGTTTCATCGAGTTTGACGATTCAATCACAGAATTAACATGTTTGCCAAATCCATCCTGACCGCTGCCGTTGTTGTTGGTGTCGCGACTGCGCAGACGGGACCCGGCTTCCCTGTGCCTGCTAGCCAACCTCTGATTGTGAGCTTTGGAAACAACACTGTTTCTCCTGCTGGGGAATTGATTCCTCGTCCTGGTAGGCACTCAGGTCAATTGCCAACGCATCACATGCCTGACTGTGATTAGAAACCGCAAGCCCTCCCAATATCAGTGTCACCTCTTGGTTAGCGACTTCCGAGGGCAAGAACGCGCCCGGAGTCATCCTCATCGTAGACCTTGACGTGCCGCAAAACGGCTCTCGAGTCCAGCTCGTGCATTGGGTTGCTTCGAACGTGACTCTCGGCCCTCACGTCTCTTCCTCGAACTCGACACCTCTCGTTATTCCAAACGAACCCGTACCCTACCTGCAGCCCTCACCCCCGGTGGGCGATATCCCGCACAACTACAACATCGTTGTGTTCCAGCAGCCCGCCAACTTCTCTCTTCCTGCGCAGTACAGTAACCTGACCAACAACCGTTTCCCATTCAACGTTAGCCAGTTCGTGGCGGACACGGGTCTGGGCCAGCCGCTTGCTGGTAGCTACTTCCAGGTGCAGAACCTGACTGGCACGGCTACGACCTCCTATCCTCCTGCGAGGTCTCCTACGTCGACTAGCAGTGGAAACGGAACTTCGCCGCCCCAATTCGAGGGTGCTGCGATGCAGCTGTTGGGTGACAGGGCGGTCTGGGCTGGTTTGTCTGCTGCTCTGATTACCGGTCTTGCTGCCTTCGCTTTATAGAGCAGCCGTTAAAGATAGTCATGTAATTAGGAGGCGAAATGATATAGAGCTGTTCCAGGTGAAGACCCAAGCACGTGCACCGCTGATGTCATCGCAGCTAACTTCGTTGAGTCGCCTAGCGCGTCTGAGAGGTTTGCGACGCGCGGGGTGGTGGGGTATTGACTCTCAGATCCTAGGGATGATAAACATCAATTATGCGACAAGACATGGCCGAACGCGCTTTCAGAGTAGACAGCTGTGATGAAATAGAGCAAAAGAAACGCTCTTGATTGAGCTACAACAACCCCCATCTCACAACATCGACGTTTGCGTCGCAGCTTCCCTTATGCGCAAATCTTCTGATTGGACCAACTAATAAACGAAAAGTTGCAGCGGCCAAGTTCGTTATATCTCCACGGCTGCCGCACGTTTGACTCCCGTCTTTCCCTCGCGCCTCTTCACCAGGTACGCAGACACAGTGGGCGTGACTCAGGCGCTCTTATCTAATCACTAGCCCTGCCAAACTTACACCGGGCAGGCGAAACCTTTGAACACCTCCACGGTCGCCGCACGAGTCTGACTCTCGTCACATTCTCTCTCATCGAAGATGTCTACAACGGTCGTCCTCGGTGCCCAATGGGGCGACGAAGGCAAAGGCAAGCTTGCCGACATTCTCGCCAACGAATCGCAATTGTGCTGCCGCGCTCAGGGTGGTAACAACGCCGGACACACCATCGTCGCCAATGGTGTCACATACGACTTCCACATCCTCCCCTCTGGTCTCGTCAACCCCAGCTGCATCAATGTTGTTGGCAGCGGCTGCGTCGTCCACGTGCCCAGCTTCTTCAAGGAGTTGGAGGCGCTCGACAAGCACGGCCTCGACACTACGGATAGGATCTACATCTCTGACAGAGCGCATGTTGTCTTCGATGTTCACCAGCTGGTGGATGGGCTTGAGGAGGTTGAGCTCGGTGGAGGAAACATTGGTGCGGACCCTGCATGAAAAACCAGGGAGAAGTGCTGACAGTTTACTTTCAGGTACCACAAGGAAGGGCATTGGTTAGTCTGGACGCACTCGGAACGTTGAAAACGGATGCTAATTGTTATTCAGGGCCAGCTTACAGCTCCAAGATGACCAGGAGTGGTCTCCGCATGTGCGATCTGTTCGACGAGGAGGTCTTCGAGAAGAAGCTCCGTCGCGTTGCAGCCGGTTACCAGAAGCGCTTCGGCGACTTGTTGAAGTACGATGTCGAAGAAGAGATCGCGAGGTACAGGGTAAGCACTGTCTACCGGTCTCAACTTGAGTGCCCTCACGCTACAGCATAAAGCCATCATCTGCATCACATCAAGTATAGTAACTGACGACCATTCAGGAACTTCGCCCTAAGATTGCCCCATACGTAGTCGACCAGATTCCTCTCCTCCAGTCAGCGAAAGAGAGGAACGCCAAGATCCTCGTAGAGGGTGCCAATGCTCTCATGCTCGACATTGACTACGGCACATACCCCTTCGTTACATCCTCGAACACTGGGCTTGGCGGTGTCATCACAGGTCTCACTCTGGGCTGGCGTTCTCTCAAGGAGGTCATCGGCGTGGTAAAGGCTTACACCACCCGTGTTGGATCGTAAGTTCCTCAGGCTTTACGCGAACGATCAGAAACTGACATGTTGCAGCGGTCCTTTCCCCACCGAACAGCTCAACGAGGTGGGCGAGAAGCTCCAGAAGGTTGGTCATGAGGTTGGTGTTACAACAGGTCGCAAGCGCCGTTGCGGATGGCTTGATCTTGTTGTCATGAAGCACTCGCACGCTTGCAACGACTACACCACTCTCAACCTCACCAAGCTCGACGTTCTCGACGACTTCGAAGAGTTGAAGATCGCTACTTCGTACTCGCACAAGGGACAGAAGCTTGAAGGATTCCCATCAAACCCCGATGTGTTGGCCGAGGTAGAGGTTCACTACGAAACTCTGCCCGGGTGGAAGAAGCCTACCACCGGCGCGAAGAGCTACTATGATTTGCCCAAACAGGCCAGGGAGTACATCGAGTTCATCGAGAAGTTCGTCGGTGTCCCGGTCAAATGGATTGGCGTTGGACCTGCGCGTGATCACATGGTCGTTAGACCGTGATCCGCGAGATGGGACCACAGGCAGTAAAGCCTATATCGATTTCCTTTTATTTTCGCGTACGTGTATTTGCCAGACCAGACTTAGCACGTCAGTTTGGATGAAAAGAAGATTCAAGGTATCCATCTTGTAGAAATATAGACGTACATACATGCGCAGAACATACCTGGTACAGCAACACTTCTATTACAGCCAAAAGAGGCTTCGTTCGCACACAAGAGACGATCGAAGAGCGACTGGCTACCTTCCAATTTTCTCGGACTCACGCAGGACACAGCATGGAAAGTGGGGTGTAAATGCACCATACTACCCCGCTTCTGTCATTGCAGCATTGGTCAGCCAGATGGCGACGAGCATGACGCAGTGGTTTATAGTCTCGGGTTTGACATCTTGAAATATGTAGACTGCGCTCAGCGTACTTGAAAGCGACCCGTACAACTCATCTTACTAGAAAAGCAGATCCAGCAAATATGGGCAAAGACCATCCCGATGCAAACCTTCACCCAGAAGCGACAGGACTCGCAGCCAAGATAGTACAGGTGAGTGTACGGAGGCTCTGTTCGATGCACTACAGACTAATTGAACCAAGGCGCATTCGGCAGAAAATGATCTCAAATTGTACTCCGGCTGGTTCTGCCCCTTCGTGCAGCGCGTCTGGATCGCACTCGAAGAAAAACGCATCCCGTACCAGTACATCGAAGTGAACCCCTACCACAAGCCCCAATCCCTGCTCGACCTCAATCCGCGCGGCCTGGTCCCAACCCTCCAATACCAAGGCAAACCGCTCTACGAGAGCACCGTGCTCTGCGAGTTCCTCGAGGAAGCTTACCCCGACCACACGACGAAGCTACTGCCAGACGATCCGTACCTCCGCGCTCGCACCAGGATCTGGACAGACTGTAAGACTGCCTGACGTTCCCGGGGTGTGAAATATTGACATAAGCAGATGTCGGCTCGAGAATCATACCAGCCTACCACCGCTTCCTCCAGCACCAGGGCGATGAGGGTCTGAAAGACAAGCAAACCGAGTTTCTCAACCACCTCAAAGAATTCACAAGTGAGATGGATCCCGAGGGCCCGTTCTTCCTCGGAAAAGAGTTTAGCTTGATTGACATCGTGATTGCTCCCTGGGCTAACCGTCTCTGGGTCTTTGATCACTTCAAGGGCGGGTCGGGGATACCGGAGGAAGGTCAAGGTGGTAATTTTGAGGAGGTGTGGAAGCGGTGGAGAAAGTGGCTGAGTGCGGTGGAGGGCCGGAAGAGTGTTAAAGAGACGCTGAGTGAGAGGGAGCACTATTTGCCGATTTATGGACGGTATGCGAGGGATGAGGCGCAGAGTGAGGCTGCGAAGGCTATTAGGGCTGGTAGGGGGATTCCTTGAGCATAGCCATGGAAGAGTATGATGAGGTGTTTGCGCGGTTGGTGTTGGAGGTAGGCTTACAATTTGTAGCAGCAAGCCTACTATCTCTTTGTGTACTTCCATGTTAAGAAGGTGGGATGTGTGCAGTTTCCACCAGGGATCGAACCGGAGTCGTTGTGCCATAGGCTGTCTGGGTTGTTTTGCGACTTGCCATGCCTCCCACACATGCTCAGCTCTACCCGGACGCCCATACGCGTAGACCTGTCTTCATCGAGTAAGTAAGGCGTTTCCAGTAAGATGGTATCACCATCTACTGACGAAGCAGCTGCGATGATCACATCGTAGCTTTAGGATGCGATACTAACCGGGTTTTCCGTGTTCACCAAAAGCTATTGATCTGCACTAGCCTATACGACAGAGGAGGTTGCAGAGTTTCCACCGATGAAATGACACTTATCATCTACTGCGCCTGGTTGTACAGACGAACACTTGGAGATCATATATCACGACTTGAGGGACTGCGTGCTGACGTAAACTTCGCAATGGCCAGACCATATGCCCTTGGTGTTGATATCAATGATCGGGAGTTCCATGACGATGTTGTGAAGGTTATGACGATACACCCACTTACCGTTACTACCATTGTCGTAGGACTTCTGTACGCACGTACGCATCGCATTGATCCAGTGAGGAGGCTACTCGTTGATATCTGTGTGCGTCGGCCGGATCTGAGGGCTGTCAGTCGGATGGTCAAGGATTCTTGTCTGGAGTTCTGGTCAGACCTGCAGAGAGGCAATTGGCAGTATCTGGAGGACACGATACCAGAACGACAGGTAGAAGTATGGCAGGCAGATACAGATGACTATAGGTCAAGTCTCTAGTACTCGAGCTATTTTGGAGACGGCTAGCTCTCAGTTCTATAGACTATTCTCAATCTCAGCTACTGCGCCCATAGTTTTCTTGATGTTCTCCTTCACAGCATCAGTGACGGGCACATATGGCTTCCTCGGTGCCAACCTAGATTCGGCATCCTCGATGCCCGCCGCTACAGCACTATACTGGCTGACAGCATACTTGACGCTTGCAATGCCAGCTTTGACCGGGCTCTCCGCGAGTGCAGCCTTCCTGTGCAAATCCAGCGCCTCTTTGTGCTTGCCCTCCTGGTACAGGTCGTAGATCTTGACTACAGTCTTAGGGAACACGTTGCCGAAGCCTGTAACGCACCCGGATGCACCACTAGCCAGCCCACCGATAAGGAAATCTGCTTGGCCGGCGAAAGTCGCAAAGTCCTCTGGTGGAATCTCAGCTGAGAGACGTGTGATCTTGGCCACGCTTCCGCAAGTGAGCTTAACACCGACGATCTTGCCAGGGTTCGCCTTTGCAAGAGCAGATATGGTGACGCTGTCAAGGTCAACACCGTTGGCTACACCTGGGAAGTTGTAGATGACGATGGGTAGGGGCGATGTCTTTGCGACTTCATCGTAGAACGCGTAGACGACATCTTTCGTAGTTGCAGGACCGTAGTATGCTGATGGAAGCAGCAACCCATAGTCTGCACCCGCCTTCTTCGCATCATCGATGTATTCTTGGACTTGGATGACTGAAAATCCGGAGACACCGACCATCAGAGGGTAGTCTGGACCGACAGCCTGTCGTGCACATACTGTAATGGCGATACGCTCATCACGAGTGAGCAGAAGAGCTTCGGCGTTTGATCCGAGAACCACGATGCCCGCGAGACCAGTTGATTTGAGGTAGGTGAAGTACTTCTTCTGGGCCTGGAGATCCAATCGACCAGTTTTGGGGTCGAAGAATGTGACAGCAGGTACCCAAATACCAGAGCTGGGAACGTTGGGAGCCATTGTTGCTTCCTTAGTGGTGGTAGTAGTTGTTGAAACTCTGATGGCGGGGTGTTTGGCGGGGTTGCTCGATATGATGTACCTTCCTCAACGGAGAACGTATCCGGAATCCTACGAACAAGACTCTTGGAGTAATTTGAATTGCCAGAATGCTCGAAGTCAATAAGGTGATTGCGTTAAAGTCATCGAAGTTGAATGCAGCGTCGGGTTCGCCGCCGAAGTAGCCTTCAGTAGCCGCCTAAAGATGGCAGGCATTCCGACGCGCACGCGGGAACTCCGAGTCTCGGACTCGCTACTGCAGACGAAGCTGATGAGAGTGATTCCATCCTTTACTTCCCAGCATGACCAGCAACCCTGCGGGGCGCGCAAAGGCAGAGATAAACAGGAGGTCGGAGGCTTGAGGCGGGCGAGTAGCAGACAATCACACAACGATGCTTTTGGCTGGCCAAGCACAACACGCGCTTACCTCCGCTAGATTTCCTACATACGCTCTTGCTTTTCTTCAAAGTGTCCTGGAATAGGCGCCAGCAGAAGAGACACTTTCTGGATGCGCAGTGGAGCCTGTTTTTGCGTGCTATCGTCCCCAGCCCGTGATGTGATGACAGACGACTTTCGACTGCCACCGTTGTCAACTGCAAGTGCCATATGACTTGCACGAGAATGAAGTTTGTGTAGAGATTAATTTTAGGGTTCCATGGCGAGGCTCCCTGATCGACCCATAAGCAGCAAAGGATGGTGCTACCGCCGACGTTCGTCCATGTCTGCTTTTTCCTGTCTGTTGTTGCTTTTGGATCAAATCTGGTTTGTTGCATCATCGTATATCGCAAGATGGATGTCATCAGCAACGTGTATATGAGTATTCTAGCCTTTAGCCTTGTTTATAAACTTCACGCGCTGACTCAAGATCGATATCGAATCTGACCTTCAGCGGAATGTGTGACACAACGGTTTGCAGAATATTAGGCAAATTTGAGCGAGAGGTTGGCTGTGTATCTTTGAGTATCGGATTAGGATATGCATGCATCGTTCCGCGACATGACTCGCCGACCATAAGCTGTGCCGCCTCCTTGCGTAACGCTATGCTCGATCATACATATACTCACGATAGATGCCCTTCGTTTTGACTTGACATGACCTGGGAATCCTCACAGAGTTTCGTCGCTGCCGCTGACAATGGGAGTCATTGGAACAATCTACGCCAACATCTTGCTGCCTATTGCAAACGTTTCTGCGCGACTCTTCGCGCCGTCTCTCGAAACGATCGCGATACCATGGGACGGATCCATAGAGTATGGTACTACAAGTCCAACTAGGAGTGGTAAAGCGGCTTGAGAGAGTCTCGGGAAGTAGAGACAGGTATGCCATCTCTGTGGACATATTAATGCGCTATCGCTTATCCTCGTAACTCAGTCTCTTGATCTCAGACGTGAAAGAGGCGCAGATGCAGCCTCGCCAATACTTGGTCCAATTATCTTGGGAGGTCGACGTTCCGATGCTGCGCCGTCCGGTTGCCTACTTTCATGGCGTAAACCCAGGATCCAGATTGGCTGTCATTCGGATCGACGTGTGCAGAGATTAGAAATCTGCAGTGCATCTACGCGCGCGCAACACCAAAAGGTATATTGAGCAGCTGAGATCAATCCAATCTAAGTAATAGCGTGGACCACAAACAGTGTTAAATTCAACATAAGTTCTCTCCGTTCCGGCAGGAAAAAGACTGCAACAATCGGGACCAAGATCCGCACAATGTCAGTCCCTGCGAAGGTCATCCCGAACGGGATCATCGCTCGCAATACACAGGCGACTTCGACTTCACACTCGCCCAGTGTTTTCATGTCGCCTCCACAAACGAGTAATGAACAGGCCAGCCGCCTTAGGTTCGATGAGGGTCTTGAGTATGTTAGGTGAAGCTTCCTAACGAGCAGAAGATTGACTGAAGCAGCCTCAGTGGCATGTGCCTTCGCGTTTTAGTTGGGAGAGATAGTCAGCAAAAGGAGTTTTGGGTTCATGAAAAGCTGTTCGCCTCGCGTTCAGAGTTTCTCAAACGCGCAGCAAAAGAGGAGTTGATCGGCGGTACTCCCACAAAGACGGTGTCACTGTCAGAAGACAAGCCAGAAGCATTCCAGATGTACGTTGTACTCAATTACACCGGCTTCATTGCATCCGGGGGTTTGCCCAACGAATGGCAGTCACTTATCAACGTCTACATCCTGGCGGAGAAACTTCAAGATTCGCGGGCTAAGAATCACATTATCGACGCGATACATAGCTACGTTGTCAACAATGTGCCGGGAACGCTTACATCAGATAAAAAGAGCTCTGTCTTCAATCAGCATTTCAGCGCTACGGCCCTTAATAGTCTTTATGCGGGCACAACTAGGGAAAGCCAAGCTCGAAAGCTTGTCGTTGATCTGTTCGCGGACAATGTCACTCCGGACTGGTTCCTGTTCCAAAGTGAACATCTGCCCCACGACTTCCTCGTCGAGCTCACGATAAAGCTTGTATGCAAGCGTTCTCAAGTGGTCTTCGGCAACATGATCTCTCTGCCCTCCTCGCGTTACCACGAGAAACCGAACACCGACGAATCAAAACAGAAGGAAAGCCTACCAGGCAAAAGCCCGGCATCAACAACGCAGCCAGAGACAATCGCCTGTCCACTACAAGGTAGCAAACAAGCGCTCATACTGGAACCCAAGTTGGCTGGCAGCTCTGCCTTCACTGTGTCGGATGCAAAAGCTGCATAAGACACCCTGTTAAGGGCCAATTGGAAGATTGTAGAAGTAATGAATATCAATGTAGCCCCTTAGCAGCTTAGCCACCACCAATAGCACTAGCATTCAACCCTTTTTGCGATTTTGACAGCAGCATGCCGTGCAACTTGCGAAAGTCGTATAAGCGCGTGCATCTGCAACTTCGATCAGTCTGAGCAAAAACGATGGGTATCGCCTTGGCATATATGAACTGCTTAGGCCGTAGAGAAGGCCATGAGAGCATCTTGGTCAAGATTGTGAGGGTATTAAAATTTGGATTGACCACGTTGCTATGTCCATACTATTCGTGTACTTTGGCCGCATTTACCACAAAGGTGAGAAGACCGATAGTATGGGCCTCCAATTATTAGTCGGCAGTATGTGTCGAAGACAGTCAGCAGACTTTAGTATACGATTGTAGTAGAAGGAACGCACAGAGACCATGTTAGAATTTGAGAATAGTATCCTTGTCCGGCAATGGGTTTGACGTCGCATCCGCCGCTCGACATCCTATCGCTATCAGACCACCTGATCCGTGTATTCTCGACGGCTAGTTCTCAAAGAGCCTTTCCGTGAACTTGCGTCCCCTGATTTTGTAGGGAGCGCATTGTTGAATATCCAAGCAATTCATTGACAAAGCATGATCACAGACTCCGGTCGAATGGTTGATGCACAGATCTCTTTACACTTTATTCTTGTGATGGGTGTATTGGTCGTTACCAGAAGCTGCGTACAAAGAACTTGTCAGAAGTGCTAGCGTGCACGTGCTGATAAGATCTTTATCAATTCACTCCTTCCAAAATTTTGGAGTTACTCCAGCTGCCGATAACAACAACCAAAATGGCAGTACAGAAGACAACACGCCCAGCAGGAAAGACTGGGAGGTCAAAAAAGAGAAAAAGCAGGACAGAGGGTGCGTACACCCCTTTAAGACTCTTACTGCCTTTGCTGATCAAGTGAAGTCTCGTCCTCGGAATCATCCTCGGACTCCTCAAGCGACAGCGAAGTCTCGGTGGAACCAAAGAAGAAGAGCAGAAAAATTCAGTCTAGTTCAGAGTCCTACGAAGACTCAACACCAGAGCCCGCGCCAACACCCGCCAAGACAGCGAAAAAGAAGAAGGCCAAGGCTGCACCAGTAGCAGCAGAAGATGTTGCTATGCGCGACCCCTCCAGCTCCCCTGCACCCGTCCCAGTACCAGTTGCTGCGAAGCCCCAGAGCAAAGTAGATGAGGATTTCGACGCAATTTACATCCGCAAGATCACCACGGAACTAGCTGATGACTTAGACAAAGTGCGCTCAGCTCAGGACTTCAAGGCGAACAGTATCCCTATGCTTATCCATGCATTGAAGCAAGGTGAGAGCTTGTTTAGCGTTGAGGAGAAGAGGAGGATCATTGGCATGGGGAAGGCGTAGGTCAGATGTGTACGAACCGTCATGCAGACATGTTGCATAGGAGGAGTTTGGAGTTCATATTGTATCATTGTCTAGCCGTCCAAGTAATCTAAAGTCAAGTCATCATTCAAACTTGCGAAGCCACGCTCGGTCTGCGCATAGTGCTAGTACGCTTCAACATCCAAACCGGACCGCCACTCCAGCTCAATCTGCCACGCAAGGTGATATGGGTGCTTGATGACAACCATATCGTGTGCTAACTTCATTACTTTCTGCCTTTTCTCCTCCTTCGCGCCTGCAGGGAGTACAAGCATGGTATCGTACACGCGCTCCAGAAGTTTCTCTTCGTACTCCCTCCGCAGCTCGTCATCATTCGTCCAGTTGATGATCTCCTCATATATCCCCTCAAGCGGGCTTGCACTGTAGACCTCATTCTTTACGGTACTTGTTGTGTTCTCGAGGGTTGCGCCGAGGCGCAAGCGTCGCTCGTCAATCAGCTTCTTGATTGTGGCGTTTTCTTGTGTCTCGTGGATCTCGGCAATACGCATCAATGTCGCCGAAGGCTGAGGTAAACGACCCTCAAGGTAGGAGTATACGGGTGAGGAGGGAAGCTGTGTAGCAAGGGCGCGTGCATACTGTGTCTTTGTACCATGTTTGCGAGCATGGTCTACCAGCTTGTCGACAGCTGACTGGCTACGGTGAGCGTCGTCGCTGGTCGTGTCAGTCCATGTACCATGCGCGTGAGCTTTTGTGCCTACAGATTTGCATAGATCTCCGCCAATCTCAGGCCAACCTCGATATTCTCTTCGACGTTGCGCCCACCGAGCCCTTCGTACATGCCTCGTAACCCAAGCCATGCTTGAGGGTCCTCGGGTTTGATCTTTGTCGCATCGTTGTATGCCCTCGCAGCGTCGTCGTACTTGCTCAGTCCGTCATTGGCGCGACCCAAGAATAGCTTTGCGAAGTAATTGCTGGGGTCCTTCTCAAGTACAGCATTGGCCTGCTCAACAGCTTCCTCCCAGTTCTTCGAATCGATTGCTGCCTTGGCGGCCTTCAGGGCGGCCTTGGTAGACATTCCGGCGTTTGTCGGTGTTTATGATACGTGAAAGCCGTCGAGACGGCTAAGCATGTGTTATGTGTATGCCATTTGGTCGTGGATGAAAGTGAAGTGGGGCGCGTTGAATATCGAAGAGCAGGCAATGACGCAGGTGCACTAGTGTAGCCCTATGCGAAACGCAAACATCACCACTTCGCCCTCTCCACGCGCAATAGCATCAAACAACCGCCCTGCCGTCAATCCTTAACGGTTATATCAGATTTTCTTTCTGATATTCTCTTGCATCGTTTGGAGTTCGGAATTCAGAAGGAGTTGGGTCAAAAAAGTTCAGCAATCATGGCGTCACATGCGGACAGTGCGCACGACCTTCTGGATCTCGACATTGGCACATTACGGCAATATGTCGAGCTCTTCCCGACTGAGGGTCTCGGAAAAGTCATTACGGGATACCTCAGCAGCGGTATATCGAAGTACCCGCTGGCACAAGGGAAGGGTGATGCACCAGACCTCAGCGAAGGTGGGGTATCACTCAGTGTGGATTTGCCTGTGTCACAGGATGACTGTCTAGCCCTGATGACAGAAGGGATCCTCGAAGCTAGGAAATCGCCACTTGCTCATGTCCTCCTGGCCGACTTCTATCTATCTCTGGAGGAGTACGAAAGCGCCGTTGAATGTAGCAGAAAAGGCCTGAAGCTCGCAACAGCAGATGCGAAAAAGACAGACCTCTCGTTCCAGCGCACGCGCGATGCATTGAGTAGTACTCTTGCAACAGCACTCGTGTACTATCAGGCACCGAGAAACCACCTTGAGGCCAAGCGGATATTCCAGGAAATCTTGGAACGCAAACCCGATTTCACAGCAGCATTGATCGGCTTGGGCTTGATCCTCGAGGAAGATGAAGATTATACAGAGGCTGCAGAATTTCTGGAGCAGGCTCTGAAGCTGAATCCGGACAATGGACGTATTGGCGCAGAAGCAGCGTGGTGTCGAGCACTTGCAGGCGATCACAAAACTGGGCTCGATAAGCTAAGAAGCTATCTGGAACACCCACAGATGGATGCGTCCAAGCCAAGAGGCCGAGATTTGAGGGCTCAGACTTTATATCGCATAGCTGTGTGTGTATGGGAACTCGACTCCTCTAAAGCTGCACGGAAAGATAGACAGGGAGCTTACGCTCAGCTCCTTGCCGCCATCAAGGCGAACCCCAACTATGCCCCCGCCTATACTTTACTCGGCATTTTCTACGAGGACTACAGCAAAGATCGTAGACGAGCCAGGCAATGCTTCCAGAAGGCCTTCGAGCTGTCGCCTTCTGAGATCGTTGCAGCTGAGCGATTAGCACGTTTGTTTGCCAATCAAGGTGAATGGGATATAGTTGAAGCTGTATCGCAAAGAGTTGTCGACTCTGGCAAGGCAAAATCGACTCCTGGATCAAAGAAGAAAGGCGTTAGTTGGCCGTTCTCTGCTCTTGGCGTCGTGCAAATGAATAAACAAGAGTACCAACAGAGCATCATCTCCTTCTTGTCAGCTTTGCGTATCAGCCCGGACGACTACTATTCGTACGTCGGACTCGGCGAGAGCTATCACAATTCCGGACGCTACAACTCCGCACAACGCGCTTTCAACTATGCCGAGAATCCCACCAACGGAGTGTCTTTCAAGAAGACAGAAGACGAGAGCTGGTTCACGAAGTACATGCTTGCGAATGTCAATCGTGAGCTGAGCGAGTTCGACGAAGCCCTTCAAGGCTACGAGGCGGTTCTGGCTCAACGATCTCAGGAGTTTGGTGTCTCCATCGCCTTGATACAGACCCTAGTGGAGAAGGGCTGGCATTGTATCGAGACTGGCTTCTACGGAGAAGCAATTGGCAGTGCCGTTCGAGCTATTGAAGTCGCACATACTGTCGCGGAGTACAAGCCCGATGCTTTCAACCTCTGGAAAGCTGTTGGGGATGCTTGTAGTCTGTTCAGCTGGGTGCAGAAAAGGCTCGACATTTTCCCTACCACCGAGGTGGAGCGCTTACTACAGAGCAAGTCAGATGTCGGGGTGGACTTTGATGCGTACAAGGATCTCGATGGTATTGGCAAGAACGACCTTACAAGTTTCTCCTCTAACGACGCGTCTATCCTGTCGAAGGTGATGAAAGCTTCCATCCTTGCGCAAAAACGCGCAATCGCCAGCTGCGAACACGACATCCACGCACAGGCAGTAGCATGGTACAACCTTGGCTGGACCGAGTACCGTGCCCATGTCTGTTTGGAACAAGAAGGAGATGACGACGAGCAGAAGCTCACAACCTTCTTGAGGGCAGCAATGAAGTGTTTCAAGCGTGCCATTGAGCTCGAAGCTGGAAATTCTGAGTTCTGGAATTCTCTCGGCGTGATCACTACTACTCTCAGCCCTAAAGTCGCTCAACACGCTTTCGTCCGCTCACTACATCTTAATGATCGCAACGTTCACGTTTGGACAAATCTCGGTACACTCTACCTGCTGCGCAACGATTTGGAGCTAGCTGATACAGCATTTGGTCGCGCGCAGGCGCAAGACCCTGACTATGCCCTGGCATGGGTCGGTGTGGGCTTGGTTGCTCTGCTGAGCGGCAAGGAAAGCGATGCCTTCGCTCACTTCACACATGCGTTTGAGTTATCTGATTCTTCATTGCTCTTGACGAAGCGACAGTACGCTGTGTCCGCATTCGATCACATCGTTTCATCGCCGTCGTCGTCGAGCGCCGTCGTCGACTTAATCCAACCTTTGTTCGCTCTTCAACAGCTGAGCCGTCAAGCGCCATATGACCTGTCTCATAACCATCTTGCAGCGTTGTTCCTGGAGCGAGTCGGTAATTACGATGCTTCTGTGTCGGCGCTACAGACAGTATCTGAGGCTGCTGAGCAGGAGTATGAGAAGTCAGAGGCTACGTCTGCTCTTGCGCGTATAGTGCAAGCGAAGAACGATCTTGCACGTAATCAGCTAGCACTGGGTGCTAATCATTCTGCTGTGGAGGAGGCAGAGACAGCGCTGGATCTTCTCGGGGAGCTCGAAGGTGACGCGAGCCAGTCACAGCTGTCTGCGGAGCAACTTGGCAAAATCCGTCTATCCGCTCGTCTTACGGCAGGGCTTGCACATTACTTCAGTGGCGCTCTTGATGCTGCTTTGCCATATTTTCGGACGTCTCTTGAGGCCACCGGATCGCACCCCGACATAATTTGCCTTCTGGCCGAGGTGTTGTGGGCGAAGGGAGGCGAGAACGAGAGGCAGGTTGCGCGCGAGCAACTCTTCACCGCATCAGAGAAGCACGAATCACACGTTGGCATCCTGACACTCATTGGCGCAATGACCGTTCTGGACGACGACGTGGAGACCATGGAGATCATTAAGGACGACCTCGATCGCCTACGTACGAACAAAGATCTCAGTGACGAGCAATTAGCACGCATCGAGAAGGTGGTGGAGGCCATTTCCATCAGCCTCGGTGGCTCAGATCAGGAGCTCGACGAAGCGCGGCGAAGCGTTATGCTCACGCCCTGGAAGCACACAGGTTGGTCAGAGCTTGCCGATGCTGCTGGAGGCGATAATTTCGCCAGCACACTTGCCAAGGAAACTGCGAGCAGAAATGCACCGCCGAATGGCACGCTGGGTGCTGTCGGTCTCGCTGGTGCCATGGCTGCCACTGGTGACACGAGCGATGCACAGAGAGCAATTGTGCTTGCGCCATGGAGGCAAGAAGGATGGTCTGGGCTTATTGAGTGCCTGCAAAGCGCGTAAGCCCTTTGATCTTTGGTTACTTTGAAAGACATGGCTCGATAGCTAATCATCAATGTGCCACCATTTTGAAGAGGAGATAGCCTTGCCGGAAAATGATAGACGACCACATCAGGCCTAATATGATCAGATGTCCGCTCGCCTATTCCACTTCACTGCGTGAATGACCCAACACGTTCGCGCATGTTGCGCTTAAAGGAAAGTAGTGGTCGGACCGGAAAGTAGACACCAATGTGATCTTCAGACGAGACGCAGCTCGACATCATGGGAATACCGCGAGTCATTGCGCACACCCGATGGACACAGGCTCGGGGCTGGCAGTAAAGCCACGGTCTTAGAATGTGGTCATCTTTATCCTCAATGCGGGTACTCCGCGGTTGTGTGACGAGAAGATGATCATTGGAGGCTTGTTGCGCTCGATTTCATCGCTGCGTCAACCGAGGCCAAGATTCCACGTCTGTATAGGGCAGAAATCGGACTGAAGACTTGCTCAGCTGCGATGGCAAACGCAGACATTAGATGTGACTAATACCTCCCTAATTTGCGCGTCAGCAGGCACTTAGTTAATAAGAATCTCGATACCAAGCGTGAGCGAAAGATCGAGCTTAATAATAACAGATGGCACACAGTGTTATTTCTGAGGACATTTTATACCACATGTCGCACACTTGTGTTTCAGCTCACTTGCCCCACTTTCCTGCTTAGTACAGCAGAGCCGCAAGGAGGGGTAGCTACGGTTGCACCCGCCCGCTCGAGGTTGTTGCGTTCAACGTGAATTTCTACCGCGCCTTGCTCGAGCCTCGTTAACTGCTTGAATTCAATTCCGCACAGGCACATCTTCACAAGCTTCACAGACTAGCAAGCAAAATGTCTTACCCAGTGACAGAGATCGCATACCTGCCTATCAAGAAGGACTACGATGTTGAATCTGGTGAAAGCAAGAACATCTGGGATGCTACCTTGAAGACGATCGCAAGCCAGAAGGGATTCAGACGTCTGTCATGGGGCAAGCAGATCGAGAATCCATCGATCGCACAACTGGCCATTGGTAAGGCCCCCTCTATCTCAGGGCACGCAGTCTTGTAGCTTATTCAATCATAGACTGGGAATCTTTGGATGCACACAAAGCCTTTATAGCCTCAGAGCCCTACGGACCGTTCCTGGACAAGTTGGCACCACTCTTGGACGGCTCACCACACCTGTTTCACATCAAGCTGCCTGTGCCCTCCAATGGATCGGTCTTCGACGCCCCCGTGACCGAATGCATCAGTCTGTACTTTGACTCTTGCCTTGAAGAGGCCAACTACGACAAAAGCTTCTCGACATTTGTTGCCGAGGCTGGCAAGATCCAAGGATCTGAAGCCACGGGCTTGACTGGAGGATGGGGCGTAGAGGCGCACAAAGTCGATGGCGAGGGCGATGATTTGAAGTACTTCGGCGCTTTCATTGGTTGGCCGAGCGTGGACAGTCACATGGAGTTCAGGAAGAAGGAGGACTTCCCTAAGGCTGCCTCCCATTTGCGCGATGGAACCAAGAAGGGCAAGATGCACCATGTTGCGTTCAAGAAGTTTGAGGCGTAGGTGCAGAGGCCATCGCTGCTACTTTCCCAGACCCTGCCCGGCGCCACTTAACATGGCTTCCCCTTCAGCAAAGAGGATCTCTGGCATTCCACGTTCGTTAGTCAATTGACTATTGCTTTTAAGATATTTTACGACATACTCACTTGAGCGCAGATCTCGACGCTCCGCGGGGCACGGCCCCTCGCTTGGGAATAAACAGAAACCTCGAGTGACAGCACTGACAGGAGTGACAAGCTTCCGAGCCGCGCGGTGGGAAAGAGGCAGGGGTCTTTCGCAGATCGGTCCCGGCACGATGTGCTCGAGCATCGAGCTAGCTATGTCACCCACTTTCAAAGAGATGAGCAGGACTGAGACTCAAGACAGGCTGTCTCATTCGATAAATGGGCAGTATCAATGCACTGCGACGATCCGCAAAGCTGTGTACCGTAAAATAGCAGCTGCAAGACTTGATAATGAAAACGAAAACGAGACCAGCCAACAGAGAAGACCCTGCTGCCGCATCGAGAACGGTGATGAATGCATTACACATACAGGACAACCTTGGAAGACCACGCGACGGCACCTCGTTTCCCCGCGTCTTCTACAGTAGAACCTCGGCGCGGAGGATGCGTGCAAGACATCAACCCTGCCAACCAGAAGGCGCGCGCCCGCTTCTTCGATGCAAGTATTTTCACTGGTGCCAGACCGTTTTGTGCCAATTCAATACTCTTGAACACCAATGCGTGATTTTAGTGTATCCTGCAGACTATCCACATCCACGATCCGACCATAGAGCCCGCCTCGGTCCGCAACAGACGAATCTAAGGTCACCGCACCACCGAGGCTTCCGCAACGTGGCATGCGCTTGGGGGTACTGTACCGTTGGCGAGTGCCGAGTGCGGGGAAATACCAAGCACGTCCACACTTGTGGTGTAGACTAACAGCAGACTTGCGAGATGATAGCTGAGAGCGGCCGTTGGCGCCTGAGCTGTCGGGCTAAGGATAAAACCAATAATTGGGGCGCGGCCTGACGGTACGCTTATTTGAAAGAGCGGGCCCTTAACCTGGTGGTCGGGGTACCTTGCTTGTCTGTGTGTATTGCGTGCCGTTAACGTCAGGATCCGTAATTACTGGATAAAGAGTTTGGAGCCGTCTGATCGTAGTTTTCGGACCTTTGATTCTGTAGAACAATCGACAACATGGTGAAGCTTCTCAGTACAGCAGCCTTGTTCGGCGCTGCATTGGCGCAGTACAACACAACATCCCTCCCGACTGTGGACCTTGGTTACGAGATTCACCAGGCTTCGAACTTCAATGTAGGTCATCACACCTCTGTAACGTGGGACAGAACGCTCACACACACAGTCTACCGGCGGTTTCTACAACTTCTCGAATATCAGATATGCAGCACCACCGGTCGGCACCCTGAGATTCGCTCCTCCGCAGGCTCCTGCCGAGAACAGATCCTCGATCAACACCGGCACATTAAACAGAATATGCCCTCAAGCTGGCCCAGCATGGTCGGCTCTGGCCACGCCGTTCCTGACCAGCATCATCCTAGGGACACAGTATAACAGCACCGTCTATGTGCCGCCAGGCGCAAATGCAAGCAGCCCAGTTCCAGCAGCGGATCCACGCGAGTCTGAGGATTGTCTTTTCCTAGATGTCTTCGTGCCTGAAGATGTCCTGGCTAAGGCAGGAAAGGGTTACGGTGCTCCCGTTCTTGTCTGGATATGTAGGTCGACTCCTCTTGTGTTTCGGATCCATAACTGACTGTTCTTAGACGGTGGTGGTTACACAGGTGGAGAGAAGAACAAAAACCCCGCTGGTCTCATCGCTGCCTCTGGCAATTCCACAAATGGTGATGTTATTTATGTGTCTCTGAATTACCGGCTTGGGGCGTTCGGATGGCAAGCCGGTCCTTCTTTCCAAGCAGAGGGAGGAACAGCCAACGTCGGCCTGTACGATCAGCGCTTCGCTCTCGAGTGGGTACAGCAGTACATCCATCTGTTCGGGGGCGACAAGAATCGCGTGACGGTCTTCGGTCAATCAGCTGGTGGAGGCAGCATCATGCACCAGATCACCGCGTACGGTGGTCTCAAGGGAAAGGCGCCATTTCAGCAAGCGATTCCGCAGAGCCCGGGATGGCAGCAAGTGCAGTCTAACATTGAGACTGAGGGCACCTACCGAACGTTCCTGAACCTCACCAACACCACATCGCTCGCCGAACTTCGCGCTTTGCCGTACGATGCTCTTCGACGTGCAAACTTCCAGCAAGTTGCCTACGACACCGCTTGGGGTCAATACGCGTACGGACCCACTGTGGATGGCAACTTCGTGCCTCTGCAACCTGGGCAGCTGCTCGCACAGGGTCGCTTCGACAAGGACGTCAATGTGATGGTCGGTCACAACGCAAATGAGGGACCTCTTTTCACGGCTCCATCGATCCAGTCGGACGCTGCCCTTCGCACGCAGCTGAACACAGCATACCCGTCCATGCCCAACTCTTCTGTCAACTACATCCTTGATGTTCTATACCCGCCGATCTTCGACGGCTCGTACCCATACACCTCTCAGTATGCGCGTGCTACTTTGATCATCAGCGAGGGTATCTTCACTTGCAACACCTACTACCTCTCCAAGGCATACAACAACGAGACATACTCGTACCTCTTCGCCGTACCGCCTGCCTTCCACGGCTTTGACATCGCATACACCTATTTCACCGGCGGTGCTACAACCCTCCTTCCTACCGGCGTCACGAACCGTACCGTAGCGATTGCGCTCCAAGAGTTCATCACTAGTTTCGCTGAGGAGGGTGCGCCTGAGGCCCTTGGTATCCGCAAGTTCGATATGTATGGCCAGAACGCGAGCGTGTTGGATCTCAACATCACCGGCATCAATGAGATCCGCGATTCGAACGCTAACAAGCGCTGTGACTGGTGGCAGCTGGCCTTAATTTCGTAGGCTGGGTTTTAACGTAGGTTGTCGACGACAGTAACGCGGATAAACATGATACTAGACGTCTAATGTAATGACTGCATATCCCTCTGTCCTCTGCTCCACAATCTTATTCGCCGCTAGAGCTACCGCAAACCGTTGCTGGGTACTGGATGATCGCGTTTCCTGTCCATCCACTGGTCTGTGCTCAAGCTCTCCGGGAGAACGAGGGAGCTGCGATCAGCCCGTCCTCACAGCCTTGCCCAAACATCAAAGAACTGCAATCTGGCATGTGCGAATTTTGTAAAGCTCGATGTCGCGATCCAGACCCAATGTTTTGGTCCAGTTTAACGTCAAAGCTGTCTCGATTAGGTTAGAAGAGGAGGAGTTATGCGGCCAATGCGGTCGCGCATCATGGTGACGTAGTTGTCCTGCCAGCCACAAGCTCTCGAAACGCGTGAGCTAAAGCTCCCTTAAAGACTCCAGCCGCACTGCTGCATAAACTCATCATCTACATTTCCAACTGCAATTGAAACCGACTCCGTCTACTTCACATCTCTCACCATCAAACGACTACCGATCACACTCCACATCACAATGTTCCGCTCTCAGATCGCCCGCCAGGCTCGCCTGTTCTCCACCACTCCCGTTGCTCGCAAGAGCCCCGTTGAGACTATCAAGGACGCTGCCAAGGCTGTCGACAGGACAATCTCTGGCGCCGCCGTCAAGGGTATCGAGAAGGGTGGTAAGTAGTCGCGTCCCTAGTGATGCATGGAGTTCGCCTGATGCCTTTGCTCGATGCCATAAACATCAGCCATTGCAACCCGCAGTCCACGCATCAAGTCCATCAAGAGTATTGCTAACAATCACAACAGAGCAGGCAGCCGAGGCCATCAAGGAAGCCACACCCAACACTACATCCGAGGCCAAGGGCCAGGCCAATGAGGCTCTTGGAAAGGCCAAGGGCAAGGCTGCAGAGCTTCAGGGTGAGGCCAGCAAGAAGGCCGGCGAAGTTGAGGGCGAGGTCAACAGGAAGTTGTAAGAAACCTGTGTTGATGACGCAGGAGGAACAAAGTTAATATGAGCGACCTTTGATACCTTGGGATCCACCGCGATGCATGCGTGGCCCTTGTACGACTACCAGCTATTGCTGCTACGGCATTACGAATTTCAAACATTTCTTTACCGAAGATATGCCTGCTTCTGCTAGCTGACATTGAGCGTAATTCCACGTGTGCATTTGCAGTATCCACCAAACGGTGTGTCACTCATACATTGGTGATGTTTTAATTGACTATGTCTATGTCTGCCCCTATCACGCCAAGGCATTGACTCACATCCATCATCATTGCACAGCTCGCGGCCTGCATCTTCCCCTGGCACTTGCCTCAAATGTACATCATTTCTGTCGTGTGACATTGGAACATGAGAGTCACGTTCTCGTATTCCACGACACCTATAGTTTGTCCTCCACCTTACAGGCGAGAAAGGTAAGGATGTGCGTACACCGGATCATTCCACTTCTACGACTGCTTTCCAGGTGGCCTCCCCACTCCAACTCTCCAGAAGTGTGGTTGGAGCTAACTTTCCAGAACCCCAAGCTGCAGTCGCTCGATACCAGCCACTGTCGACGCATCCGCTCATCACAGCACTTTTGAGCTGTATCCTCAAAAGCCAGTGGACAAACCTTTCTGGCGAATAGTTTGCTTCTACTGATCCCGGTGCGGCCTACGTTACTCCTTGTGTCTCGCGATATAGCGCCATGCCGCAAGAACTTGCGACGAGAACAAACCAGGCCCTCGTGCCCAAAGAGATTCCTCGCGCCTGGCTCTGTGCCCAAGATCACGCTGGTCAATGGAGAAGTGGAATAGCTGTCATCGCGTCGGTATCTTGAATGTATCATAATTGCTAAGCTTAATACTTACCTCATCTAGTGGCTTCACGGCATCATGATATCTAAGAAAGCTCAATTGATGGAAATTGAGTCTCGAACCTTCGATATATGCTCAAGGGACTAGAATGCAACTCAATATCGCGAACTTCTCGGTGTCCCATGCCCACTTCCCCTCGGACTCGTCCCAACACTACTCCCTGCTCCTTTCCTATCCTGCCAAGTCCTTCCGACCCTAACCACCTCATCCAACTTCTCCATCTCCTGAACCACCTCTGTGAAATACGACCCCTCAATACTCCGATCACTTAGTCGATCATGTTCCTGCAGTGTGCTCAGACAAAAGAACACAATGTTTCCCAGAAACACATTAGTCTTCCTTTCAACCTCGGATGCGACTTCAGTAGCATCGACCTCCTCTCCATCATTGATGAAAATCTTGACAGTCTCGGTAGTAGGATCAAAATCAACGTACGAAATCGACGACTTGAGACACAACTCAGCTATCACAAGGCCGATGCGGAAAATGTGAACATGCTTGGAAAGATCTCTGGCATCGTGACGGGTCTTATTGGCCGCCAGACAAGCATCCAGCGAGCGTGTTGTCGAGAGATTGCCCGGTAGCGCAGTCAGCATCGAAGCCCAACGGTCATCAGCGGTTCGGCGCCAGCGGATGTTGTTGCTGTCGAGGGAATTGAGCCACTGGCTGCCGATGAGGCGGAGTGCTGACTGTGTAATGCCGCTTGCGATGGCGCTTTGGTCTTGTGGGTAGAGGATCTGGGAACTGAGCTGTGTGTGCTGGTTCTTGAAGAGGGCTGAAAGGGAATCTTTCCACTCGAGGTCAGAGAGAAGGTCGCGTTGTGGTATGCTGAGCTCGAAGCCGTCTGGGTTGCGGGGATTTGGTTGGATGTAGCACTTGTCAATCTTGTTGTGCGTTCTTATGAGATTAGGTAATGCGGCGGCCAAGTCGCTCTGCACACGCGCAGAATTGTTGATGACTTTGATCTTCACAGGGTGTACGAGCACCTCCTGTGATACCCCCTTTATCGTTGAAAGGAAAGCGAAGTCGCAGTCGCGTATCTGTGGTACAGAAAGCCCGATGTGTATCTTGTCGCCTTGGCTAGAGGCTTTGTGCAGCATCTCAGCATCCTTTTGGGCGGAGAGCGCGTCCAGGAGCTTTCCCTGTATCGAGGTTGATCTACTACTGCTGACTTTGGGAATGACTCGCCTGCCAGGAAGGCGCATGATTTCTGAGAAGATGTTTGGGTGTTCCTTCTCTAGATAGTAGTCGGAGAGTCGTTCCAGCATGGTCAGCTTACGATGCAGTTGTTCAAGGCGCATCTCGAGATCGTCTGCTCTCCCGAGTACGCTCAGCACAAATTTGCGTGACCATGATGTGTTGCGCTGGATTCTTTGAAGGCAGTCCCTAACTAGGAACTCGTCTATACGTCCATCTAGAGGCGCTCGTCCAGGTCGAGCACTTAGGGCGCGACCAATGATCAGATCGATGTCGCGTTGCATTGTCTTTGAGAAGATATTGATACTTCTCAAGGTCGATTGTATCCGTTCGCAACCCATCTCACCAAACAAAACTTGCATGTATATGATAGGTCGGCGCTCTTGAATGTCGTATTTCTTCTGCCAGGACTGCAGAGAGATCTCGGCAGCATCTAGTCCTTCCCTTAGGTCGAATAGCCGATCAGATAGACGCCCCCATCTGTTTATCTGGCCTGCAAATGTCCCCAGTGTTTGACCAGCCGTAACCAGACCAGGGATGATCCCCATGACTTCAGCCATGGTGAATGAGAAATCGAATGAAACTTCAGATCGCACAGACAAAACGTTCGATGTTAAAGCCTGGGTTGCGGGATGAAGTATAGACTGAGAATGGCGCAGAAGGGAAGATGAACCCCCTAGGGAACCTGAACGCCAGTGCCAGATCCTACAATTATAGATGGCGGCCTCATGACCCTGATAATCAAGGTCAAAACCTCAGCTCGCATGAGGCTGGTGTATGATGGTGTGCCACGATTGGGTGTAAGCAGGTTGTGGCGGTGGCTGAACACCAGTTCGTGATACTCAGCCTTAAAACAGCCCCCAACGGCCCCCACAACATCGTCAGAAGCTCGACTGCCTAGAGCGAGTTTGTTATTCTGCTTATGGGATGGCTGGGTTCGGACCACTTCTTTACTTTCGACCCGGTTCCAGGGCTCATTCGCCAATAACGCAAGTTGAGAAGGGTGTGGTCGGGCGTCCATAGCCGCTCTGTGCGCTCGAGTCGCTCAGCTCATTCAGATGCTCATAAGTGTAGCGAGGGTGTCAGCGCAAACCACCGATTCCACTCTTGCAAGCATCTTCAAGTTGCCTTATTCTAACCTCTAGAAATGGCGAACAGCCCGACTGACTTCCCTGGTGCGAATGAATTGCGACCTCAGTCGAGACAGCAGCGCTCTCGATCGAGCAATTATGTTGACCATCTCGAAGAGCAGGCGGAATGGGACAAGCGTGACCGAGAGCGCCAAATGAAACGATATCGTGAAGGCTCTCGGCTGAGCTCCACGACGCACCATCGCACTCGATCCAATCATCTTTGCGTCCCTATAGTAGAAACGAACAGGCGACCCCGCTCGAGCGAGAAGTCGGAGAAAAAGCGCGATGAGTATTCGCGGAACTTCGGAGTAGAGAATGTTCGCCCTGGACCAAAACCGATACACGACAACGACCTCAACACGGAGCCGGTCTTGCCAAGTCAGCTGCGCACCAAAGATAATTGGAAGCTGCAGCAGCAGCAGCAGCAGCAGAGCAAGCCGAAGATCAAGGTACAAATCCATCAGGACACTCCATATACCTCCAGGATACCATCTGCCCGCACGCCAAAGCGAAGCCCGAGCGCAAGCCCAAAGTGGCCCACTGCACAACCAGAGTTGCAGTATCAATATTCGACGTTGCAGGCAAAGCTCCTGCAGATAAGAACAACATGTCTACCGTACAGGGACATCATGCCGGCAGATCCGCGCGACTTGACATTCGACAAAATCGCGGGCCGCGTCGATGGCTTTGCTTTCGATCTGCACGTGTGGGGCCAGGTTGCAGACCTGAACGGGCTGGCGATGGTCGAAAAGAGCAGGAGGAATGTCGCGGACGCTGTGTCGCGAAACCTCGGCCGATTGACCGAACGGGTGTCTGACTTGCATGAAGCATGCGCCACTGCCAAACCCAAGGACTTGAAGTTGCCTCCGCTACCATCGGTCGATGATGACGAGGGCGAGTATGGATCGTATGATGATGGCAACGAGGATGCGTAAGGCGACTTGCAGAACGGAAAGCGGAACAAGTCATAGCTGACGAACGTTAGTGACCTCGAAGATCCCACAGAGGCTCCTGGATTTGTAATACATACGTTGCTCCATAGCATCGAGGTACAGATTCATACGTTGAAACGTTTGACTCGATCGTTGCAGGAGGCAACCCCGAGCGCGAGGGAGGAGTTGATTGGTGTCAGCAGGCTGGTAAAAGAGACTGCAGAGCATTTCTGATCGGACGCAGCTATCAGGCAGCATTCCATCGATACCAATCTTGCTGGCCGGAAAGCTTTGGATGAAGCACGCTATAAAACTGGAAATTTGTAAACTGCGTGGGCTCGCAGTGTGTCAAAACTTGTACTACTGTTTGGTGGTGTTGGAAGAATTCTTGGCGGAGACGAGTGTTATTCCAGGGAGGCGAAGATAGGCAAGAGCGACTCGCTGGCTCAGGAAGGAAAGAGCGACAGAGTAGCACTTCCCACAGCACCCATTCCAGATGCAGCGTTTTTCCAAGGAGTCTTGTCAGCGTTCCGCCTTGGGATTCGCTCTGGTAACGAACAGAATAATCATTGGGTATAATGCACTCTTTGCTTCGCCTTCCTCTTCATTTCCCCTTTCTCTTTCTAAGCCCACTTCAGACATCTCGTAGCCTCATGCGCGTCCTTGCACTCCAACCCACAGATCCTTGCGCCACACTTCCTACACTTAATCGTCCCCCAATAACCGCAATTATCGCAAAATTGTCTCTGCGGCGGCCCTCCCGCAGGCGTTGGCGCGGCAAAGCTCTGACTATAGGGCAGCGGCGGCGCACTTAACAGGGCCTCAAGCGTTGCAGCATTCAATGGAGGCGGTACAGAGCCAGAAACATCCAGCAGCGCATCGTCCGATGCAGCGTCGATATCCATACGCGAAGGCGGCGGTGTCGGGGCGGGCGTGGCTTCAGTAGACGTCGCGGGCATAGTGCTTTGTCTTCTCAAACCCGCATTCCTTACTCCCGTGACCTCCCTGCGTAGCGGAGGCGCTTGTTGTTGCTGTGCTAGCTGCGCTTCTTCGTCGTCGAGCCAATGCTTGATTTGCCGTTGGTACTGGATTATGCGGCGGGCGTTCTGGGTCTTGGGGACCGAGGGCTTGCCCGGTATGGCGATCATCTGCTTTGGGTCATTATCGCGCTCCAGCTCAGCGATACGGCGTGCGATGGCGGTCTGCTGGCGTGCGGAGAGCTCGTTCTCGCCTCGTTGGCCGCTCGGGGCGGCGGCGGCGCGCTTCTTGTTTTTGGGGTTGATGGCGATTTTGGATGGGTCGTAGCCAGTGTCGACGACATATGTCCATCCTGGCGCGGCGGATGCCGCCGAGTTGGGCAGCACTTCGACGTGTGGCATGGTTGGTGGTCTGGTGTTGAGTTCGGGTTTGCGGAGGAGAGGCGGAAGTGTCGCTGCACGTGGCAGCGCGTTCACGCGTTGCAGAAGGCGCCGCGCGGGGTAGACATGGCATTTGGAATTGCTGTTCTTCTCAAGTAGACGACAGGCCCAGGGCAGAGTCAAGACGCGTGTCATGATTCTGTTACAGGCACGCCCATCATACAGATAAACCTGCAGTCGCAAACAGCCCAAACTCCCATCGACGCACATTGAGTACGTGGCCAACATGTCAACGCGGGAGCCTCCAATAGTCCTTCCCGCGACGTCCCCAGCATCCTCTCCTGCTCGGTCTGCAGCAATCATATTCATCCACGGCCTAGGGGATACAGCAGAAGGTCCTTCATCCGTTGCTGAGCAGTTTCAGCGTGCTGGCAAGCTACCCTACGTCTCCTGGACCCTTCCTAATGCAATCGAGGAGCGTGACCTCGGTGCTACAGCATGGTACATGCCAACCAGACTATCGCCGTATCCGCCTTCGCGACCAGAACTTGAAGACGACGAAGACGAAGACGGACTGCTTAGGAGTGCAAAGTACATCACAGGGCTGATAGATGAGCTGGTCGCACAGGGCGTCCCTGAGAAGAGAATAGTCATGGCTGGCTTCTCACAAGGCCATGTACTGACACTCCTCACAGGCCTGACGACAAATTATGCAGGTAAGCTGGGCGGCCTGGTTGGATTGAGCGGCTACATGGCGATCCCGGACCGAGTGCCGGAGCTGAGGAGGCCGGGCTACCAAGAGATGTTAAGGATGATGTCGAGATTTTCCTCGCGAGAGGTACCGGCGACAGGCTTGTGCCGAAGCGCTACCATCGCCTCTGTTGTGAGGCGCTAGCCAGGTACGGGGTCAAGGAGGGGGTGTTGACTATCAAGGAGTACGAGGGCATGGGTCATGTCATGGGTGGAGCTGAGCTCAGAGACCTATGCACGTGGTTAGAGCGAGTGATTCCACCTCTTGAATAACTGAAGGGACGTTGTAGAAAAGAGATCTAAATGTTACAGAATTACACAAAGTGGTGAGTTCCTAGTCAGCTCCCGTGGTGTTGAATGACGGTGCTGATTGCTGTGGCCGTGAAATGGTTCGCTCTCGTATTCGGATGCGAATCAAGGGGCGTCTTGTCGATCGACAGAACGCCGTTGCCTGTCTCCCGACTTGGCAGGGACACCGCAACGGTTGCACCTTCCCCATATTATTTGGCGAAATGCTCCCTTCAAAAGAACGTTGCCTCTCGTCGCCAGCGCGTGCGTCTCGTTTGGTCTCACTTTCGTCACACTCAACATGGCCTTGATACGGCGATATGGCCTGTACACACTGCTGGCCGTCTTCTTCGTGTACACACTGTACAACCTGAGCTTTCCATACGAAACCGACGATCCAAATGCAAAACCGAAGCACCCCGCGAACGACGCCGAAGCTCAACGCCCCGGGCAGCAACAGCAGCCACCGAGCCACAAGTCGATTGATTGGTCAAGAAAGGCCATACATCATCCTCTGAAGAGCTACGTCCAGCTACCCACAGGAACGCCAGCCAAGCTCCCCAAGATACAGTTCGACTTTCCGGATGAAGATACCACGGCGAAGAACATACGCGAGACACGGAGGGAAGAGGTCAGGAAGCAATTCTTGAAGTGCTGGACATCGTACCGCCAGATGGCCTGGATGCACGATGAGATGAGGCCCATCAGCGGCGAGGTCAACGATCATTTCGGAGGTTGGGCTGCTACGCTCATTGACGCCCTGGACACACTCTGGATCATGGATTTCAAGGAAGAATTTGAGTCTGCCATCAAAGATGTGGAAAAGATCGATTTCGGCTACACCTCGCTGAGCATGGTCAATGTGTTTGAGACCAACATTCGACACCTCGGCGGCCTGCTCGCAGCTTATGAGCTGAGTGCCGAGAAGAGGCTTCTCAACAAGGCAAAGGAAGTTGGCGAGATGCTCTATCACGTGTTCGACACGCCCAACCATATGCCCGTCACGAGATGGGATTTCCGTGCTGCTGGCGAGGGTAAGCAGCAGCTCGCAGATCCGCAGATCCTACTTGCAGAGATTGGTTCAATGACGATGGAATTCACACGTCTCTCCCAACTCACTGGAGACCCGAAGTGGTACGATGCCGTCACAAGAGTTTCGAAAGAGCTTGAAAAGCAACAGGACAACACGCATCTGCCTGGAATGTGGCCGATCGTCGTCAACGGGAGGAAACTGGACTTCACGGAAGATAACACATTCACTCTGTCATCAATGGCCGACTCAACGTACGAGTATCTCGGGAAAATGTACGCTTTACTAGGTGGCCAGGACCCTATCTATAAGAAGATGTACGAGAAGGCCATGGCGACCGCGATCAAGCACGTACTCTACCGTCCTATGGCACCAGACGATGCTGATATGCTGGCCTCGGGCGCTGCTCGTGTGGAAGGTTCGACAGTGTTCTTGGATCCGGAGCTGCAACATCTAGGCTGTTACACCGGTGGCATGTTCGCCCTCGGAGGAAAGCTATTCAATAACAAGGAGCACCTGAATATTGGACGAAAGCTCACTGATACTTGTGTTTGGGCGTATAAGAGCAATCCTGCAGGCATCATGCCCGAGGTTGCACATCTCGTCAAGTGTGCAAACACAACTGAATGTCACTGGGATGATAAGGCATGGCACGCCGAAGTCACGGCTAGAGCTGATCTTCAGAGGGAAGCAGATCCGCTGAGGAACATCGCAGGCCTCAGACTGCCGCCAGGGTTTTCATCGATCGAAGACCGCCGGTACATCCTCCGACCTGAAGCAATTGAAAGTGTGTTCGTCCTATACCGCATTACCGGTGACCAGTCATGGCAGGCAGCAGGCTGGGACATGTGGACTTCGATTATGAGAGTCACCGACACTGACATCGGCAACGCCGCTCTGCTTGACATTTCAGCCGACACGCCCCCTATGTCGGATTCCATGGAGGTGAGTTGGCATCTCTTCGATGTGAACTGTCTACATACTAACTACGCTTGCAGAGTTTCTGGATGGCAGAAACACTCAAATATTTCTTCCTCCTGTTTAGCGATCCCAGCTTGATCAGCCTGGACGACTACGTTTTTAACACCGAAGCACACCCTTTCAAGCTCCCAAAGGCCAAGCTGTAGAGGACCCGTAGCAAATATGAGTCGACTTTCCCTCCGAGCACTGCGCACTTTTTCGAGTCAAATCAAGACTGCAAAGTTTTGTAGCGGGACCTGAATCAGTTTCAACCCGTCGCGACACCGATCTGGACCTTGAGGCTGCTTGTGCATCGCGATGTTCGCCAGACTAAGTGGACCCTGAGAGCATGTCGAGGCATCATCGCATCATCGATCAGTGACATCACAGACATAGAAACATCAATTCGACTATAAACAGTAGAGGCGCAATTGTCATAAAACTCGACACAGATTCACGCGCATCCTTCATACAACTACCAATCTCCCAGCCTTGGTTCATTTTCAACTTCCCAAACATTACAATGCCTCACTCCAAGACACCCGGCCAGTCGAACGCGGCTTCTGACAAGTTCAACAAGCAGGAGGCTGAAGGTACGGTGCCTGCAGAAACATTCTAGTAGTCTTATACCATTGACAACGCTGGAGCTCACGCTGACTTTCCTTTTCAGCCAAGGGCCTCGGCGCATCGAATACACCCGCTGCGAAGGAGCAGTAGAAGCCTGGCGAGGCGCCAGTAGCCAGCGACAGTGGTAAATCGAACGTCGGTGTCGACCCAAGCGCGAATAAGCCTTGTGAGGCTGGTATTGGTGGACCCAACTACGGAACCAGGTAGATGGAGTATGGATTTGATAATTTTGTATGCCCTGGAAGGGGCACGAGCAAACAATGAATAATGTAAAATCAATCCAGCATTGGACAATCTTTACAAACCTTCAAGGATGTGTGAAGTAATCGCGCGTAGGGACGAAGCTCACGCGAGTCATGCACTGAGTGAACGCGCTAAAGCTGGACCCTGTGCATTGGAAGTTGAAGCCACCAAACATCACCACGTACTGGTGAACAGTCCCAGCAATTGACCGCCTACCATGTCGAAGGATGATGAGCCATCCTACATCGACTATGAGGCCTTCCTTGATCCTGACTTCTCGGCCACGTCCTTCGCAAACACACTCGTGCTCGCGACAAATAACCCCTCCGACACCCCACTCGATCTGTCCACGCCGCTGTCCAGAGTCCTGTTCGACGTACAAGAAGTAGACACACATATCGACACGCTCACCACAAAGTCGGCGCTGCCCCTCCTCGAATACACACGCGACCATGCCGAGTCTAGTGGGCGGATATTGGCTGAGGTGGAGGGACAAGTTGCCAGCTTGACAGAGAGCTACAAGACGCTGGAGAAAGAAGTGATCGAGCGATACGAAATAGCCGAGCAAGTGCGCCTTACTGCTGAGCGCCTTGTGGAGACTGTAAGGCTGGGAAGAGCTGTGGCTCGGTGCCTCATGCTGGGACGACAGCTCGAGGTGCGCATGTCTGAAGTCGGTGGCTTGGGAAGCGCAAAGAAGGAGGATCACAGGGCGATGGTCAGGAGTGCAGAGACCATACTGTCACTGCGCCAGATCTTATCGAACACAAAACCTGGGCAGGAGGGCGAAGGGCTAGACAGAGTCCACGCCATCAGCACGCTAAAGAACGAACTCATCACCCCCGGCGAGCGCAACATCGCATCCCGCGCCTCGCAAGTCGTCAAAGAGTTCAGCATGTCGTCACTGCTCTCCTCCGGCCAGAGCACTGCCAGCACCTTCGCGCAGACTGAAGACACAAAAAGTCGCACCACCTCCGCTCTGCAGACGCTCTACCTCTTATCACCCACCACGCCCAGCACAACCCGGGCTACATTCGAGCCAACCCTTATGCTCGCCGCGCTGCAAGAGTACCTCTCCACCAGCCTGAAAAGCTCACTCTCGGCGCTCGCCCGCGCCCTCACACAACTTCCCTCCCTTGAGCGTACGCTCCTCGAGATCTCGGCGCGGTGCCAGAATATCGTCGCGCTACAGGCGCTGCTCTCCTCTACAAAGCCGCCTTCTCACCCCATGTTCGCCTCCGCCCCCGATTCCAATTTGAGCACCAGCAATAGCAGTAGAAGTAACAACAACGAGAACTTCCTGATCCCCCTACTCACCGCGCTCGACACCAGCAGCCTACCGAGCTTCTTCTGGCGCAGTCTAGCGGGAGGTATGACGCCCCGGATGCAGGAGATTATGTACAAAGGCGGGGTATCGGCCCGCACGTTAAGGAGCAACAAGGAGAGGGTGAGGGATGCGGTGAGGGAGTGTGTGGATCGTGGGAGCAGGGTTCCGGGGGAGAAGGGGAGGGGCGAGGGGTGGGAGAGGGAGGCAGCTGTCATGGTGGGGAGTGTTGTTGGCGGGATAAAGTGAGCTTAGCACCAAGATGCCGCTGGTGACTTGCGTGAGTAACCCAGGCAGTGTGCTCATAGAGACTTGGGGAGATGTGTAATACATGAGCAGTCGCTGAACAGGATCAACGACCTCTTCCGTTTTGACGGCTGGCGTCTTCGACCATTGAGGTGATCGCACACCCTCTGAGCAACTAAAGATAGACGGCCAGGGTCCAGTGGGGGTCCAAGTGGATCCATCGAACCTGTCTCAGCGCAACGCGTATGGTGGTCTCTGCCCAGGCCCCTGCAATTCGCGCAGAAAGGCAAGCTACGATCCGATTCCTACATCAAACGCCTAGAGACGAAGAAGAAGGGTTCCGCGCGGAGCAGACAAGACGCGTAGCACTGTGCGTAGCACCAAGCAGCAGATAGAGGATGTGGACGCCAATAGGAGTGCCCGGACGCCGCAACACCCGGAGACCGTCACAGACGGCGCGTTCCGAGACCGATGGGCCTGCGAGGCGCATAGAAGCCTTGCAGGCGTGCAGCTGTGAATGCTGCAAGCCAGTACGGCGCTTACATGTAAGTAGCGGTGCAGGTTTAGGATAGACGCAGGGTCAGAAACAAATTTGCATGAATATAGCTAGATTTCTTCCACAGCACCGCAGTATTTCTCGAGTCGCCCCCAACCCCCAACAAGTAAGCTGCTTGCCCATTCGGCGGTGCTGGTGACTCGAGACGGTTCCTGCATTGAGGCGTGGTAGTGAGGGGTTTGGGGCTGTCTACTGGAGGGCCGCACGACATCTGTGCCACGGCTCAGGCGTCAGGCAAAGGCAGCAGCCATGGACTGCATGAGGCTCAGTCCTGCGTTTGCATGTGCTCTGGAATCACGCTCCTTCTGCAGCAGTCCGTTTGGCTGTCTTTGGCTGTCAGCACAAGGCCGCTCGCTAGCACAGGGCTGCGCTGCGCTACTGTTTCGAGACGATCCAATCCATGCCAGCCGTGACTTTGTGCCTCCACCTCTCCTCTTGAGTTCACTGTCACTCTGCACCGTGGCACTCGACTTGCCTCTCGATTGAGCTCACCCTCGCTCTCCTTCTTCTTTGTACGCTGTCTTGACTATTGTTCTTCGTCTCCATATTACGGCCGCACGAGCAGCCAGCCAGCCAGCCGAGAGCGCTTCCACGAGCTTGCATCCCTGCAGCAGGCTTCGGCTTCGGCTTCTTCTGACTTATCTCCTGAGTGCAGTGCCTTCTCTCGCAAAGAGCTCCTTTGAGGCCAGACTGGTGCTGCAGGAGACGCGCGACTATTCCAAGAATAATATCGCCATCTGTGGGTGCCGTGAATACTTGCCTGACCACAGCACCCAGACTGACAGCAGCAGAATACCCCCTGCAACCACCCGCGACCATGTCCGCCAGCCATATTGCCGCCAACAGGAACAGCACCCCCGAGGGCTCGTCGTCGCTGCATCCGCCCGTCAACCGCACCTCGCTGGGCGCCGGCCACCACCTGCGCGCCTCGGCCGACATGGGCGGCTTCTCGTCGCCGCTCGCCAACCGTGGCATCCGCCCCGCCTCGGAGATCTACTTTGGCCGCCAAAACACGCAGTCGGGCAATCCGGACGAGATGGAGCGCGCCGCCCAGCAGTGGCTCGCCGACATCGACCAGTACGAGAACACGCTCGAGGAGATGGCCACGGCCACGCTCGACCAGGACTTCAAGGACGAGCTGAGCGCCATCGAGCAGTGGTTCCGCGTCCTGAGCGAGGCCGAGCGCACCGCCGCCCTGTACGCCCTGCTGCAGCAGACCACCCAGGTGCAGATTCGCTTCTTCATCCAGGTCCTGCAGCAGATGTCCAAGAGCCTGCCCATGTCGGGCGTGCTGTCCCCCGCCAACTTTGGCGAGAAGGGTGAGCCTCACGCACTACAATCTACCGTGTGTTTTATCAACTGACTAACCCGTACGCAGACCCCATGACCCAGAAGTTGAGCGACGCCATGAGCAAGCTCTCCACCGGCGAGAACCGTCACTCCATGATGGGCCGCCCGCCGCCATCCCCGGGCGCTGGAAAGCGTGCCTCGGGCCTTGACCCTTCCACCATCCACCGCATGTTCCCCGACGCCGCCGCTGCCATCGCCAAGCAGAAGTCCGAGTTCACCGAAGTCGTGGGCGTGCCTCCGGCGTCCAACCGCAACAGCACCATTGTCGGCGACCGCAGTTCGATGCTGGCCCCGACCATCTCTGCCCCTGAGGGCGACAAGAAGGAGAATGCCCCATCCTCCCCCTGGAACGACGGGCAGTCCGCACAGCGTCCCAAGTCTTCCGGCCAGCAGCAGTCCCAGCAGAACCAGCCCGCCATGGGCCAGTTCACCGCTCCCCCGCCTTCCGCAGGACTCCGCTCGCCTCGTCTCCCTCTCCAGCAGGATAACGCAAACGTCCAGACCACCACTCTCAATGCTCTCGAAGCCAACTCTGCTGGCATGCCTCTGCTGTCCCCTGCCTACGCTGGTGGAAGCTGGGCGTCTCAGCTGAGCACCCCTATGGTCGCCAACTTTGGCCAGCAGGCGAACCAGGCTGACATGGTTGCCAATGCCACTGCCATGAAGCTTGCCGCTCTCTCTACTGTTAACAACCGTATCCAGCTGGACGATGTCCGCAAGTACCGCCGCGCTCGATCAACTGATGGTCACGGAGCTGGAAACGCTCCGCTGTCGCCAGGCTTCCCTCCCATGGGCAACAACATCCTCATGACCAACGAATTGGGTCAGGTGCTGACCCCTCAGCAAGCTGCTGCTCTTCAGGCTCAGCAGCTCGCTGTTATGAACGGTCGCCGCTCTCGTCCCGCTTCCCCCGGTATTGCTATGCAAGGCGGCATGGGTGGAATGGGCAATTTTGCTTCGCCGCAGGCTAACGGATTCTTATCTGCCGACTACGCCAATGCCGGTCTGATGAGTAATGGCATGGGCGCCCTGAATCTCAGTCAGTTTGGCCTCGGCGGCGGATTCGACAACCACAACTCTGGATTCTTGGGCGACGAGATCAATCGTGGCCGCTCGCCCCGCGGTCGCCGTGGCAGCTCCAAGCCTCCGGAGGACCCTACCGACCCCACTCTGCTCCAGGACATTCCCAACTGGCTCCGCAGTCTCCGTCTGCACAAGTACACCGACAACCTCAAGGACATGAAATGGCAGGAGCTTGTTGAATTGGACGATGCGGGTCTCGAGGCTCGCGGTGTCAACGCCCTGGGTGCGAGAAGGAAGATGTTGAAGGTACGTTGTGTATCCATAGAACGTTGATCACTGCTAACAAACCGCCAGGTCTTTGAACAGGTTCAAGAGGCCAAGCAGGAGGGCAAACTGCGATAGGTCCGCATGATCCTCACCCACATTCAAGGCGACAAGGTCACAACCTCGTACGAAGCGCATACACTCATCAGGGACGACAATCGTTGATGCCGGCGGGCAGCCCTCTCATTACATAGATCTACGATGGAACACCCTTCCCTCCAGCTGGTCACGGAACCCATCGATCCGTCAGGTCTGGCGCCCATACGATTTCCATGTGTTTATGCATTGCATGAGACCCGAGACTTGGATTAGGGCCATTCAGCGGTTTATGTTGTTGCGGGGTATATTGTTTGACTCTCTCTTTCTTCTTCTTCTTCTTCTTCTGAAAATATGTCTATGGCTTTGGGTTTGGGTGTATGGTAGGGTAGGGTAGATGCGCGAGGCGCGGGTAATGATGATGTGATTAAGCCTGCTCTTTGACGGCATTGCTGGTTTCGTGCTCGGCTGTTGTGGAGGAAGGAGTAGATTGCTAATTGACGTCAGATAGCAAGTTTTGTCCGCCCTTACCTATGCCCTCGACCTTTCCCTCGTCCTTTCCCTCGACCTTTCCCTCGACCTCAAACCAACGATCTCCTGAACACGCAATCGCAGGAGCCATAATCGGGAAAGAATTCGGCAGCTACGTCGAAGTGCAGGTCCTGATTCGAGCTCTACTAACACAGCCTGGGGACATTGCGGTGTCTTGTGCCTCCCTTGGCCACGCATCTGAAGCACCACATCATGCCTACGCAAGCGTCTACCGGAGACTGAAGCCGCGTCTGCAACATGAGACTGTACCACGAAGCTCCGGTCCTGTGCCTTGGACGCATTGAATGGCTTAGGAGCATTGAAGACCCGAGTCACTTCGCCTTCACCTCCGTGCCGCCATGAAGAAGCTGTCCACATGTGCTATTGTTCGCACCCTGGCAACACAATAGCAGATACACGTTGGAGCAACGAACTCGCACAATGTCTACCATCATGAATTGTATATCTCTATCTCCACCTTCCTCCCTTGCTTTTCGTTCTCCACACCAGAGATTCCTTTTCATTCTCCAAACATCTAGATCTTCGGGTCAACATCAAAAGGTACTTCAGCCCCCTGACAACCGCTTTGAACGCTCGCCGGGTATCTCTTCAGTATTGCCATAATGCGCACTTGTCTCGTTTCTCCCACGGTGCTGGCCACCGTCATTCCTGCCCTCGCAGCAGCTCAGTCGGACACCTACCATTTGACCGAGGACCTCTCGTACATCAACTTCTTCTCAGCATTCAACTTCTTCTCCGGCCCAGATCCAACACAAGGCTTCGTCCAGTACCAAAACGCCACCTCGGCCATCCAAAAGAACCTCATCGGCTACCTCGCCGACACGCAATCCGTCTTCCTGGGGGTCGATCACACTTCCAAGGACCCCGCCGGCCGGTCCAGCGTGCGCCTCGAAAGCAAGAAAGGATGGAACGCGGGCCTCCTCGTCGCAGACATCCGACACATGCCCGCTTCCACTTGCGGCACCTGGCCCGCATACTGGCTCGTTGGATCCGACGCCGCAATGAACGGGAACATCCTCTGGCCAGACGCAGGCGAGATCGACATCCTCGAGGGCGTAAACGACTACACAACCAACAGCGTAACACTGCACACATCCGCAGGGTGCATGGTGGACAACACAACCTCCTCCATAGCCACAGGGTCAGACAACACCCAGCTCCCCTTCACCGGCCACCTGAAGACAGACGACTGCGACGTCACGGCCCCAGACCAGGGCACCAACGTAGGTTGCTCGATCGCCGCACCCACCACCACTCCACCGCTGGACAAACGCACCGCCATCGTTTCCAACAACGGCAACACATTCCTCTCCTACGGAACACCCTTCAACCGCGCCGCCGGCGGCATCTACGCCATGGAACTAACCCCATCATCCATCAGCGTGTGGCTCATCCCCCGCACATCGCCACAATACAGCGCCCTCTTCCCCACACCGGCATCCAGGACGTTCCTCAACACGACGCTCTCCGCCTCCGCGCTCGGGACCCCATTCGCGCGGTTCGCGGGGCACTGCGACGTGGCTCAGAAATTCAGGAACATGAAGATTGTCTTCGACACGACCTTCTGCGGGGCCTGGGCGGGCGGGGAGTGGGAGACTGGAGGGTGCGCCGAGAAGACGGGGGTGAGCACGTGTGAGGCGTATGTGCGGGATCATCCCGAGGCGTTTGGGGATGCGTACTGGGAGATTGCTGGGCTGAAGTGGTTCCAGAAGGAGGATGGGAAGGCGGTGCAGAACAAAGTCGTGCCCATGGTGAAGGGCCAGGGTTGGTTCGGGTGGTAGGAGTAATTCAATCGTAATGTTTGGCCTTTCTGCCGATTTTTTTCGCCTTTCTGAAGACGCTCGCACGATAGAGTGACAGGCTACATACTCACTCAGAACTGAGTTATAATAGTAAAAGGGTCGAGCCTCCTGTCGAAGCCTATAAAGATGATTCGCCCAGCACGTGTCTTGAGCATCGTTTTGGAACTTCACAATGAATCAAGACTCTCAAAGCAGATGTCCGACGTTGTATTACTATCCAATGCTAGCTAGCTATAGACGGTAATTACAAGTCAAGACTTTGTCCCATATGTCCCAATGTTATCCGTGGTATTTATACCATTTGTGAGTGGCCACCAGGCGTTACGATGCGAACAGTCAGAACTGCTCAATTACTTGTTACGCCTTGGTTTTGAGAAGCCAATGTTGGTGTTTGCAATTCTGACACCACAGATGTCGAAGTCATCAATGCCCTCCGGCCAGTAGCCGTAACAGGTGTACGGCCAATAACCGATCAGGTGACCCTCTTCCATGCTGATGTAGTAATCCTCATCAGGACCGGAAATACCCTGATAGCCACCATCAGAATCAGCCTCGTTCGCCGGAGTGTTGGGAGGTCCAATAGGACGTGGGTACAGGAAGTGGTTCCCAAAGACAATCTTGTTAAAGACGCGAATAGAGAGCCCCAGCTCAAGCATGAACTTGGCCGACCTCCAATGGGTGTAGCCCGGCTCCTCCTGGTAGCTGTCATTCATTTCGATCAAATTCGCGATGTTGTAGTGTGGGAGCGACGGGAAAGGCTGCGAATGAGGTCTCCACCCTTGTGCCACCAACGTTTCAGGTGATCAATGAGTCTATATCGGTGGTAGACGACTGTTGGCATGCCCTCAGCGTCGCGGAATGTGTGACGGTTCGAAGTAAAGGCTCTGGCTTCACCTACGGTGTCTTGAACAATCGAGGTTGCAGAACGACAAGCGGACTCAGGTGCCGTAAGCTTGAGAGGAGTGTTGGAAGTCGTAATCGACTTGTTCGTGACTCGAGTGCTGTTGTCGAGCGTTGCGTTGCGAGCCAAGGAGAAGCGTTTCTTGAGACTGAACTTGCCTTTGCGTACGATTCGTGGCTCAGTTTCGTCGTCAGACGTATCAGAGGTAGAGAAGTTGTCACGAAATATTGCAGTAGGAGGAGTTAGAGCTGACGTGGGGTAGCGTTCACCAACGGCGTGAGGTTGGTCACCGTTACGGCCAAAAACGCTGAACCGCTGCAGTTGACGGGCGTGAGCGCTGGAATTGGAGTCGGTGCCAAAAGGCGAGCCAACAGGCGTGGTGAAGGTACTTACTGTAGACGTATCAGAGATGTTGTTGCGGAGGTGAGAAGGGCCAGGGCGAGGCGAGTGCCTGGCTGCCGTTGGCGGAGGGAGTGAGATGTCAACAGAGGAAATTGTAGAGGTTGCCCAGGGATAGTTCTTGTCGAAGTTCCAAGGACGAGTGTCTGTCCTGGTCGGAGTCGACGAAAAAGACCTCAAGGATCTTGTCGTCAAGCCCGACTCGACTGAAGCTCTCTGGTCTGGGTTACCGACGGTAAGGGCGCGAGGGCGGAGGATTGCAGGTGAGGGTGCCTCGAGCTCGGCGGCAGGAGTTTTGGGGCGCGTTGTGCTGTTGACTTTGCTCTCACTAGCGCGAGATTCACTGCGTGCATTGTCGGCTCCCTCGTCACGCTGGGCAACCACAACACCATTCTCCTTCTCTTTGCTTCTCAGTTCGTAAAGTGCATCGTCCATCATGACAAGGTTTGGGGAGCCAGGAATTGGTCGCAGCCGAGCAGACGAGCGCTTCTGTGCAGGGCCGCCAACCTCGTGGATATCCTCCATGGCATGCTCCATGATCATCTCCTCAGCAGCGAACGGCCCCTGATCACTGAGCTTATAGTACTCTCTCAGCGACGGCAGAAACTCTGAGAGACGCTCAGTGAGACCGTTCACCGAAGGCACAGTGACCTGGTCAATCTCCGCCAACAGCGCCGGGGACAGCGCACGCCGCATGAGCAACACATTTGTCATCTCTGTATGTGCAGAGTATTTGGGCGTGTTAAACTGATCAAGCTTGTCGCAGAGACTGCGATACTTTTCGCGCATCTCTCCAGCGGACACCGGTCGCTGTGGCGTACTATCACGGAGTTCAGGCACGTCTATCGGCAACTGATCCAGCGAGCGCGAGTTGCGCAGATGAAGCTCCTCATCTAACTTGTCGAACAAGTTCATACGGCTGAAGTTCATCGATGGCAACCCATGGCTGTAGCCCATGGCGCTACCCAGAGCACTCCTGCGATACGATCCCATCGACGACCTTCTTGAAAACAAGGCACCGTCATCGACCAAATCACGCACGCCACCTGGGACACCGAACGGAAACCGAAAGTTGGAGTTTTTGAGATTGCTAGCGCTCGTGTTCAGACTGGAATCCTCGTGCGACTCCTCCTTCAGATCCGGAAGGTAGTGCAGGCCTCCCGGATACCTGTACTGCGACAGTCTGAGATCCGTGGTGGTATCATCATTCGAGGTCGGTAGCAGCAGATGAGGCTCACTGACACAAGCAGCCGGGTTGTTCAAATTGAGAGACTTACGACCATGCCAGACAAGATGTGTAGTCGTCTGGCTGTCTCGGCGATCGTCTGCAGCCTTTGGAACGCCGGCGGGCGAGGACTGTACTCGAGATCGCAAAGAGCTATCTTGGGGAGAGTACACGGAAGAAGGCTCGACAATGGCAGGAGATGCGTTGCTGGGAGAGCGCTGATGCACAGAAGAAGCTGCATCTGCATTGTGCACCTGGGGTGGATCGCAGGCTCTCACAGCGTCCTTGGTCTTTACTGGGACCGCAGTCTCTTTGAACAATGCCTTCTCCGGAGTCGCGATTGCATCACCGAGGGACTGCTGTGAAGAAGTCAAGCTGCGGTTAGGGCGAGGGTCTTGCAAGGTCTCTCTGGAGCTATTGGCGGACTTTGTCAGGTCCTCATCCTTGCCGGTCTTCTTGCCCCAGCGTTTGAAGAGCATCCACGATGCAACCCCCATCGATCGCTGCGCCTCCTTAGACGTGCTGGACTCGCGAGGAGGCACCGGAGGCGGCTGTTGAGTGACATCAAGCGTAGACGAAGAACCGGAAATTGATACGGATCCCTGCTTCATACTTGGCTTGGACCCTGTTCGAAGCCTGCTCGTGAGCGGGAAGCTCGCCTCACGAGGAGGAACGCGTGGCTTCCGCAACACGGCAGGAGGTGGACTGGCGACGGAGGCTTCAGACATTGGCCTCAAGGTCTGCAACTCGATAGGGACAGCGGGCAATGGCTTGGCCGCTGACATTGACACAGATCGACCGGGTGTCACCATGTCCTGCGCAGTCTTGAAAGAGTGAGCATCCACTTCCTTGTTTGATGGCTCTTTCTCGGTCGCTGCATCGGGAAAAGACTTGTATGACTTTGCGCCATCGTCCTCTCCTGGCTCCCCCTCAGCGGGTTCAGACTCCAGAACATCCGTGGCAGATTTGAAGGACTGCGGGTCAGACGATTTGTGTGCATGGTTACTGCTGCTTTCGGAAGCTTGGTCTTTGATCGAATCGGCGTCATGACCTATCTTCTTCTCTTCCTCTTTAGGACCCTCATCATCCTCGTGCCTGGACTCGGTGTGCTGATAACCAGCCAAGAGGTCCGACATATCGACCTCGGTACTGGGTGCCGTGTCCGGAGGCAGCGGTGGTTCACGATCAGGCAAAGACGGTAAATCAGAGCCCGCTTGAGCTCCAGTCACCATGGGAATGGAGTATTGGACAGCGAAGTCAAGTGTCGAAGAGTCTACAACACTCGTATTGGCTTGAGACAAGATGCTGAAGCGCCTGTCTTCGGCAAGATGATGCCTACCCGTACTCACGAGAGTTGATCGATGCGCCTCGTCAGCGGACGCATGCTGTGCGACCTCAGCTTCATCGTCGGCGGATGGCGCATCGACACTATCGATGACACTCTCTGTTGTAGAGACCGGCTCTAAAGCTGATAAGATCATGTCCCTCGTGATCCGTCGAGCGACAGGGGATGCAGGGAGCTCCACGATACCGGGGATTGCAGTGTTTGAGACCCGTGTGGACCCGGAAGCCCAAGTACCACGAGCAGGGATCGCAGATGGGTCTGTTAATCCAAGCTCCTCGTGTATGGTCTTGATATTGGTGCTAAATCCGGTCGGAATTGGATTGACCTCTGGTTCTAGAATCTGCTCGCGCTCAAACTGCTCGCTGTAGTCATAGTAGAGCGGGGCGCTGGCAACTTCCTCCTTGACAACAGCACCAGTTACAGTGTCGATAAGTATCTGGGTCCCTGTTGAGCTAAGCATGACCTCCAAGGACGATCCATCTCGAGGGGTAGGCGGCGACGGTCCGTCGGACGAAGGCGTGTCAGAGTCATTGCGAATGTTCGTCGAACCGCTGGAGAAAGAACCCCTGATGGAGCTCTTGATGACTCTAGGTCGCTCGAGAGGAGCGCGAGGATGGAAGAGCGGTGGAACCGGAGGGATGCCGCCACCAGGTACTGCAAAGTAGGCTGGGGCATGACCACGACTAGGGCGGCGAGGCACTCCAGAAGGCCTGTCATGGTAACCGAGGCTCGTATCAGAGGGAATCCTCAGCCTTTGTGCCTGATGCTGGATGTGTCCTTGGCTGCCATGGCCGTGCAAGCGTTGCGTGGCATCGCTCAAGGCCGGTGATGCTGGTCGATACGAAGGGCGACGGAGCCTAGCGGGGTATATGTACGGCGACCTCGGACGCTGGATATGCTCAGGGCCGCGCAGACTGCCTAAGGATCTGTTACTTGAAAGCCTGAAGGTCGGCTGAGTAGTCGTGGTCATGGAGAACGATCGTTGGCTGTCCCTGTTATTGCGACTGCTCCGGTGGCGAGTCGGAATGAGAGGCGATGATCCCGGAAGGTTCATCACCGTGGGTGAGAGCGTATCAGCCACGTAATGAGGACCTGACGGCTCTCGCGTGGAGGTGCGTCGAGGTGCCGAAGAGGATGAAGGCCACTGTCGGTGGTGCCTGCTCGTACGGCTAGAGGTGGCAGACATGGAGGAGGCCGTGGAGAGCCTGCTGCTCGCTCCTCGGCGCTGCGGAGCTCGAGGTACGTTGCCCATGCCGGAGAGATCTCCAGTGAGGCCCACGACGTTGCCCATCTCTGTCGAGGTACGTAGCATGGACATGACGCCAGGTGCGGATGCTAGGAGATCCTGCTTGTCAGCTCCGCCATGAGCTCTGTAGGCGGCTCGAGACATAGCGGACGTGTTCGATGCCCTGCTGGTACGGCCGCTGGCATTGGGGTCTCGCTCGGCGAGCATCGTGAGGTCTAAGATGTGACCAAACTGATCAGGATGCGGTGCTGGGCGTGGAAAGAGCTGTGGCAGTAGGGAGTGTGGGCAGTGATAATGTGGGTGATAGTGGATTGACCAAACAAGGGGACGCCGCTGAAGGGGAGGCTATCCAAAAACAAACGAGTGACTGCAGCTCTACCCTCACCTTCACGCAACCAAGAGAAGAGCGATGTTGACGATAGACAAGCAGGGTGCAAGGAGAGAGAAGAATTGAGGTGCGCTTGAGAGAAAAGACGCTCCCCTTGCACGAGCTGGTCCTGCCTCCTTTGCTGAGGCAAGAGCCATGCCACAACACCACGACGCGCAGAGGGGTAGCAACAACGGCTTGCAATGACGAGAATAGGAAGTTACAGCCCTGAGGAAGGAGCACCAATTTAAGCACGATCGAGTGGCATGGCAGCCACTCCGATATTGGGCACCTACCTATCTGCCTCATCGAAGACTCAACGTCTGGTGCTCCTTCGCGCTCCGGCAGGCTCCATAGACCACCTGCAACAGCCCCTGCTCATTTTGGTCTTGAATGCACCTACACAGTCTTACCACATCCCCCCAGAGTCTGCTAGGCGAGACTGACGACAAACTTTTCTGAGAGAGCAACGTTCTTATACCTCTCTCTTGCTCGTTCTTCCTATCGCCGCTCGGAGATCTGCGGAGGTCATTGCACACACTTGACATTATGGCATGGACATTACAACTAGGAACAAAGGAAACCATGTACAGATTGTATGTACCCAGACGCTAGATGCCGGAAAGCCAGGAGACAAGAACGTGGTATATGCAAACCAAAGGACGCCCAACGAGCAAACACAAGGGTATATGGCTGGGAGATGCCAACACAGACAACGCCCGCTGTAAATGAGACAAAGCAAATGTGAGGGTATATGGTTCACTCCGCAATGGTATGTATGTCGTTCTTCTTTTTGGTGAAAAAACGCCTGAGCGACTGAAGACTGCTCCGCTTGAGCAGTTTCTTACTTGTCGCTTCTGAATAAGTGCTGATGGAGGTTGGTGGCCTGTCTGGAGGTTCGGCAGACTTCATAGACCGCAAGTTCGAACTTGATGGCGTCGGCGTACCTCCTAACCGGCCAGACATCGACTGTTTTGGTGTGTGCTGTGCACTGCTTGGGAACAAGCCGAACTGGGCGCTCGACGACGCTGAGCGCGGAGGCGCTGTACTAGCCGGCGTCATGATCGAAGCTCCTGACAATGAAGAGTAAGCTGAGTCCTTTGCTGTCATAGGCGGACTATCCCCTTCTTTCTGCGTCGAGCGCCGATGACCGTGTTTGTGGCTGATGCGACTCGGCTCTGTCTGGGATAGTACGGCAGCCTTACGTTGTTCATCGCTGTGCCAGGCTTCGTGATGATACTCAGGCTGCTTCGGTGTAGACTGAGTTGGTACATGCACGTTCGGGCGAGGCGCAGTTGCCTGAGGTGAGGCCGTAGTTTCAGCCTTCGGTTGCGCGTTTCCGGCCATGTATGGATTTACAGGCTCCGGCTGCGGCTGATAATGCGGTACTCGTGAAATCGGTCGACCACGGGGCTCGTTATCAGGAGGTGTTCTTGTGTCTTCTTGCGGAACGGCAAGAATCACAGGCACTTGCGGAGTAGGCGGTATGGGAAGAGGCTTGTTCTGCGATCCTTTGCGTGATGGACGGCGGCCATTGTCACGCAAATTCGATCTGGAAGAATTCCGAGAGGAAGAAGTGGTTGCAATCTGTGCAAGGTTAGCATCGACCTTCAAGGTCACGGTGGCACACATACCAAGCTGCGTCGACTCGCAGCACCGCAGCGCTTCTCGATTTCATTGCAGTAGCTACTAACTTGGACAAGCATCGTGCCGAGTCGCTCTGCTTTCGTCACCAAGCTCTGCAAGAATTGGGCCCAGCCACCTGTATTTCCACACATGGCCGAGTATATGCGTCCAACATCTTCGTTATGATACGCCCATTCGTCGCCGATGTCACGAAGGTAGAGCTCGAGTTCGTGGTTGGCATCTTGGTAGATGCTGATATCGATGAGGTAGTCGTTGAGCAACTGCGACATGCGATTGATGGTTCGCTCGATGGTGATGTTCCCATCGAGAAGCGAGGCTCGGTATGCACGATCGTCGAGAAGGCGGTCGAATTCGTTGACGTGTTCCATGGGGACTCGCAGGCACTTGTGCCGGAAGAGCATGTCCTTCAAGCTTTGCTCAAGGTCCTCATTCGCGCGCTGCAGGAAGCTGTCGAGCTCATTGACGTGTTTCAAGAGGATATCGGCGACGTCGGCGGTTGACTTCTCCAGGCGCTGGTGCAGCAGGTGGACACCGAAGACGATCTGGGTGATGGTCTTCAGCAAGGGGTGGTGTTTGCCCTTTGGGTGATGCCGCCAATGGCAGCTGTACGTGTAATTGTACGAGAGCTCCTCGGCATCGGCTTCCCTGCACAGCAACTGCTGGCGAGTCTTGACGCCTCTACCAGGCGTCTTGAAGGGCACGAAGCCTGTCTCGCCCGTCGCATCAAGCATCGACTCTTCGAAGGCGGCCTGCATCGACGGCAGGGGGTGGATGGGGAAAGTCGCCGTCATGATGGATGTGTCGCGCGCCTCCTGCCATTCGAAGGGATCACGGTGGTGGTCGAGGCTTCGCCGCCCGCGCTGGGAGGCTCTGCGAAGAGGGACCATGGAACAAGTCCAGGGCTGGGGATGCGGCGCCCGAGTTGCCCAAACGGTCAGCGCTCGTGCTGTTCCCCCGGATTCCGAAGAGGCAGTCGCCCGTTATATCACACACTCAGTCTCGGGCCTAGACAATTCAGGGCTGAGCACTGCGCATAAGCATGAGACACGTCAAGGCACAATTCCAGACTGTGAGCCTGAGGCAGGAGTGCCCGATGTACCAGGGTGCGGCGTTCGGCAGCCCACCGGCTGTTCTAGCAGTCTTCAGCGGCCAGTGAGGGCTGCCGCATGCTGGTGAGGGTTGGGGTCGCGAAAGGGGCTGCACGCTGCAAAAGCACACAGGGGAAGCGCAGCGGAAGGGCGCGGCAAAAAACGAGGGTGCGAGTGCGGTCAGGGTCAGGGCGCAGGTGTCTCCGGTACTGCGTGAGTCGCCTGCGGTCATCAGCTCACAGCTGACGATCGCCCGCAGGATGCCGCCGTTTCTGCTGGCCAGGAGGTCGCTGCATGGGCGTCTGAGCTTCGCAGTAGCGGCCGAATTAAGGTACGGTTCAGCGCGGGCGGGGAGGCGTTCATCCACACCAAAAACACGAACCACACGGACGCGCAGCTGCGCGGAATTAGGCACGTAAGGTTCCAGTGCTGCGACTTTGTCTTCGAGCCATTGTGCGCCGCCTCTCCAACGTGTTTTGGTTCAAAGGTTCACGTGCTGGGCGTACGCGCGCTGTGGCCCCTCCCTGTGCGACGCAGCAGGCATCGGCATGCAGACCTCAGCACCCGATCGCGAAGAGACACCCCCCTTCACCACGCCTGAGGCCTCTATGGGGGAGCAACAGTCCGAATCGCCTGCGTTGCCTGACTCAGTCGAGGCCAGCTCAGGAAGGATTGACCCGCTAGCTGCAAAGGCTGCGAAGCGAATAGCTGATGTCATCAACGACTTCAAGCGCGAGCTCGACACGCGCGACGGCATCTGGGCACACGTCCAGGGGTCTGTGGAATTGGCACTGAAGTTTGGCAGCGGTCCCACAGTCTATACATTGACCATCACGCCCGACGATGATGGTGACGAGTATCCTGTCACAGTGGATGCTGCTCTGAAGAAACCCGAAGTCATCACAATCGACGACGCGACTCCAGAAGCGCAGCCCGACTTCCAGCCCACGCGACGCGCCTCCGATGCGGAACTCGAGAAAGACATCGTTTCACGCAGGAAGCGGAAGCTAGACAGTGGCGACGATGAAACGAACAAGCGCCAGCGCACCGGCAGCGAAAGAGACGAAACAGATGATGAAGACATCATGCCCCTGATCACGAAAGAAGATCTCGACGATCTTCTGGTCAAACTTCGGGAGGATATCCAGGAGGACACGACCGAGACAGTCAACCATGTACAACGCCTGCTTCGACGCTTCAAAGAAGAATGGCATGAACAAACGAAGCGCGACTTCGACCGAACACAAACACTACAATCAGGGGGGCCCTTCCGCAACTCGACATCTACGGCCGGCGCGGGCCCCGGCACGTCATTCCCATCATCTGACGGCGACCGCGACGATGCCAATGCCTCGATAACGGAAGTCATTCGCAGAGAAACTGGACTGCTGTCGCGGCAAATTAAATGGGTAGAGGACTGCAGACGAGTGGCCAACGATGCCCACGTCCAGCGCGAAGACACGTGGCGGACCTCATCCGCCGGTTTCCACGACCAGCAGCGGCAGGATCGCGAGAACTTTCAGAATCGAATACTACACGAAACCACCGTGCAGTCGCAGACGTTGAACCAAATTATGAACGAGGTCAAAGCAATCGGGCTGTATGCACAGAACATGAAATGGGAGACGCCAAGCTATCTGAACCACGTGCCCAACGTCTCACCGCAGATACCCACGCCCCCTTCTTTTCCTTCCCGACCAGTGCCGCCAGCGTTCCCTACCCAGCCTGCACAGCCTGCACAGCCTAGGCGCGCCCCCTCTTCCGGGCCGAGACAGCCTGCTCAACAGCCAACACACTTTACATGGAAGACGGGTCGTGGTCCAGGCACACATAATGGGTGAGCGGTTCACAAGATGTATCGTCACTCAGACAGCGGGCATGCAGATGTTGAGGGCAGTGGAGTACAAGAGCTTGGGTTATATAGAAGGCTTCAATCTCTAGGTCTACCATCCCCTCCACCTTGGCCAAACGTCGACGACCTCGTTTCCTCCCAGTTCCGAATCTACAATAAAATACCACCCAAACCCCGCACCAGCAACGCAGGCATGGTTTGGCCAGACCTCGATCTTGTCCCCAACGGAAAGCTCACTGCACTGACCCTGGTCGCCCTCCCAAGTCAGTATACCATGTTCTTGACTGATGCGCCCCACTATCCAGCCTGTCTTCTCCCCTCGTTCATCATAGACCGATGGCGTCTTCGAGTTGCCTAGCGATCCTGTCACGATACCCCACCCAGGATAGCTCTTACATGGCTCCCTGCCCATCGCGAGACTGCCTGCCGAGACCAAAGCCTCGGGTCTTTCACGCTCGGTGTAGACAGACGTGACCTCGACAAGCATACGAATTGCAATAGCGTCCTTGTTGAGCGGCTGGAACCCTTCTGCTGCCGCTCCATCAGCTGGCCGAGCATGTGTAGCAACCTGCTGGCAGTCAAGGAGCGGGTATACACCAGCATGCAGCTCGACAGCGAATTGCTGCTTCAGCCTCTTCAACAACGTATAGAACTGATCTACCTTAGGCGAAGACGAAGAGAGCATGTTCTGCGCTGCGGTCGCTGTAGGCGTCGCCCCGATACTCAGCACCAGCTCCTTGCGCACGCTGTCCGGAACTGCGCGAGCAGCTTCTTCCAGGCCTGCGAGTTCATCAATTAGCCCCGATGCGGCGTCATCCTCGTTGTTCCCGGCGTACGAGTGTCCGAAGTGACTGTAGAATCCCTTTAACACGACCGCGTCGCCACCGTTTCTGCTGACATCTTTCCCAAGGACAGCATCGACGAGGGGCTTGAACTTTGGACTCGATGTCGTGATGCCAGCGCGGTGATACCCGGTGTCTATCTTGATGAACACGCCGATCCGCTTCTCAGGCTGGAAGTCGCCATGTAGCATCAACGCATGATGGAACTTGGCAAAAGCATCGGTGTTGTCGATAATGACGTTGACACTTCCGGGCTGCAGGCTGTTCGCAAGACGGATAAGTCGTGGCACCGCCCCCTGAGGCACGGGTACACCGTACAGAATCTATACGTATCAATACGATCTACCACTCGTCTCTATTCATGAGTGCAGACTCACACCAGCGTCTCTTCCCCTTTGCTGTTGCTCCCTGACGTACTCGGCCAGATTCTCTGCTTCAGCGAGTGTGCTGACAATGAACTGTGCAGGTGAGTCTTCCAGCCCTGGCAGCCCGTCGCCGACCTGGATGCGCGACAGCTCCAGTGTTTTGTGCGATTTGACATGTGCTCTGAAGCCAACGTCTAGCTTTTTGCAGATTTGAAGCATGGCTGTGCAATTCTTCTTGATGAGATTGCGGTCGAGGAGTATGGAAGGTGTAGGTAGATCGACTAGTTTCTGCCCGAGGAAGCTTTGTTTGAGCGATATGATATCGGAGAGGGGATAGTTGAGCGCCATTGTGGAGAGCTTGTGGAATGGGGTCTGGAAGCTTGTGGGTGGGCTGGAGAAGGATTAGACAAAACTCGCAGATCAAAGTTGTGTGCTTTGCGGTTTCGAATCAAAAATCTTTTGAGTTGTCCCTCTTTGTAGATGTTACTTCCCTTGCTGGCGATGTTTTCCTGCGGGAAAGTACATCGGCCGCGCAGTCTGCGACAAAGTTCCACCTGCCGATGGCGAACAAGTCTGGTCGCCTGGTTCTGCTCTGAAACGATAAGCCGCGGACGAGCAGGATTGGCTACGCCGCTGCTAGTGGTACCGCTTCGGTAAGAAAGCTGGGGGTAATCGAGACGTATGGTGATCAGGAGGGCGAAGATTCAGAAAACCCGGGTCAGGCCTTGGACAACAGATGAGGTCGGATTTGAAGCTTATCAGTTTTCTGGGGGCTCCAACTTGTGATATGCTGGGGGTAATAGTGTAGCGTTGGAGTTGCGGCGGACATTGAATGTCCAAATTGAGGGTGGGGCGAAGTGGGGGTGAGGCTGATGTTGTGGCTACCAGTGAGCTTGCTGTTCCGAGCCTGAGCCTGGAGACAGGCACACGAGGCATTGAACACAATGAATAAAGATCTTGATGCTAACACTTGATCTATCTCGGGTTGCAATTCACGGCAACTACATGTTCTCCTACTTTCGACAGCAGGCGTCGTATACTCGCCCAACATGTGTATCAGCGCCAGCAGGATGCGTCGTTCTACGGAACCGGCCCTGGCCATGCACTACTCAATCGTCTCCGCCTGGTCAAGACGCTACCCGGACTGATACTACGGCTGACCCCTCCAGTACCCTGGGCGAAACTATTCTCGAGGATCGCATCCTCCAGGTCATCTTCCTCTTCTATCCTCTCAATCACCTCTCGCGGTGCCTCTTCTTCAAACACAGCTTGAAGATCAGCATGTGGACTCATCTTACTCCAACTCCAGAAACCACCATCGAACAACCACTTCGAGCGCTTCGTTGGTCCCGGGCCGCTGACGTTGCGTCTGCGCGAAGATTTCCACAACGTGCGACGCTCATGCCATGCTATCGCGAGCAAGAATGGTGCGTTAAGGACACGAATAGCTGTGATGTTGATCTTGTGAAACCACCGTGGTGTCAGGATGAATTTAAGAGGCAGCAGCACAACGAAAGCAAGAAGGTTGAAGGGCGGGCGATACGCGAAAAGTGTGTCGGACTTGACGCCTTCGAACGTCATGACTGCTCGGCGGAATTGAATCTCGGCCGTCGAATCAGCGGCAATCTTCGAAAATGTGTTGGAGAGGATAGAAACCAGAACAGTCAAAAAGAGTGTGTTACCGATGAACGCGTAGATGACCATCAGCACCGGACCGAGGATCTCGTGAAATGTGGGGGCCTCGTCGATTCCCGTGCCGTCCAGTCCGAACCATATCCAAAGCATCCATTTGGAGATGGTAATGACGTTGGGTGCATCGGCATCTGTAGCAGGATTGCTATTACTGAGCCACTTCAGCGCCAGCAAGAAGCCGCCGAAGCACCAGAACGCTATTAAACTAAGAGCGGTGAACTCTTTGACCATAGCTCGTAGAGCTATGAACAGCATGTTCTCCGGCATCAAGTTGAAGGCGATCCTTGGAAACAAGATGGGCGATGCTATCGCTAGAACGTCCAGAGCCTGACGACCTGTCTCATCGTTCCCAAGGACCCATCCATGCACACGCATCCAGAAATAGATGATGTAGATGCCCGCGAAAGTCACATCGAGGAATGCCCAGAGCTCTTGAGTGTGGACTTCCCATCCGTGTTCGAGACAAGACACCAGCTCATCAAGCACCCAACCGCCTCCATACAACAAGAAAACGACTTCCGCTGTCGTCAGTGTATGATCGATGCGTTCGTGCATACACCAACAGTAGAGTGCAAGAAGGACTACGAATTGGACCACCTCAAGAAAATTGCGTGTTCGTGGTACCATGAGACGATACTGATTCAGCAGTGGAGCTTTGCGTGGATCGTATAGCGAGATCGGCTTGTGCTTGTAATGGTCTGGGATGATATCGATAAAGGTCGTTGGTGTATACACAATACGCCCACGGTAAACAGCGTCAATGACCTTTTGGCTTGCCGAGCTACTCAACAGGACCTTACTTTCGGAGACGATGGCAACTTCGAGAGCTGTCAACTTACCTTCATAGTCGCCTTGGCCTTGGTATTCCGAGAAGTGGCGAGGCGGAGTGACTTCGTCTGGAGCGCCTTGGAAAGGCCAAAACGGCGCGACGAGAACCTGTGCTAGTAATAGTAGCCCCGGCTTCCCCGTACCGTCCTCGTCATGGCGACGCAAGACCTTCATAGCGACAAGCTCGCATAAGTTCGCCCTAGTCAGATCAACTGTCTGGTGGTGCTGTTGAAATTGCTGTTCTCGTAGAAACTGCATACGATTGACCAGCAAACAGTATACTAACGCCTATCAGCAGTGACCATATGTAAAAGTTCGAGCACTTACCAATAGAGATGTCATCTTCGTCATAGAGTCGGTCAACAAGGGGTTTGACGATCAGGACATTCATACGTGGTTCTCGTAGCTGCTCCGAGGTATATGGGTCTTCTATTACCGCCAGTACGAGGCGTCGGATACTGATGATAGTCAGTGGGTTGGTTGACTTGTTGAGAGTCATCACGCTTACGTACCGGTGGATGTTGTAATACACTTGGAGTTCTGAGTGTGGATAGGGCGCAAAGACCTCCCTTGGACCTGCTGGCGTCCCCATACCATTGAAGCAGCCATCGGAGCCCGCATGATCCTCATCGGGGAGTAGAGTTTCTTGCTCCTCGCGACTTTTGGCTGCACGTAGAGCATCGCTCAGTGTCCTTTGAGTTTCCGTAAGATGAGGCCTCCTAAGGTGCCCGTTCCGGAACTCGATGTGTCGTGACGACTTTCGCTGTTCTGGCGATGGTCTTCGCTTGGGTGAGACATCACCGCCATTGCTGTGCACAGCAGTGCTCTCAACGCTATCGCGACTGCTGTAAATTGAGGTCAATCTAGGCCGTGGGAACGTGCCGTATGCGGAACCGCCGGCGGTGTTGTTGCTCCAATCTGGGTTCGATGTTGGGCCAGACATATGAGACCCCCGAGTACAGGTGAATATTAGGATGAAATGTATTCAAGCCAGGTCAAGTCCGGTTGACACAACGCGTAGAATCCTCCGATAAGGCCTGCCGTTCTAGGATTGGAAGCCGCTAGGATTGGGTCGGTGCGCTGCAGGTGTCGAGTGCAGAGTCCGGTATCGACGCGCAGTCTTCTCCGAAAAAGCACAGCCGTGATTGTGAATGCCCTTCGAACGAAGCAGACTTTGATGTTTGCAGGTGATGACCTTGACGTGGGGGAACTGAGGGCGAAAGACCACCGTGCAGCGCAACTGATCTTCGTTTCGAATCCCACGCTAGCATGAAAGAGGGCAAGTTGACCGCAGCCCCACACGTCACAACGCAGGCGCGGCCAGACACCAAACCTGTGTCGCACCTGCATGCTGAAATCACCCAAATGATTGGCCAGCAGCCTATCTTTGTCTACTGTGTATTCTGTATGCACGGGGTTGCACAATGCCGAGTCTAATGATCTCTACGATGCCCTGGTATCTGAGTGCGACATGATTTTTGCTTCCCGGTGTTCAGTGTTCATGGTGACTAACAACATATCAATTGGCCTTCTGTGCCTATGTACCAGAACACTAATCTATTGCGAAACATCGCTCAACGTTGTCGGCATTGTTGCCCCACCAAGCTGGCATCTTGATCTGCTTCCCGGCTCCAAAGAACAGGAAAATCAATAGCATATTGAAGTTGAAAGCTGCGTCCAAAGCTGCCGCAACAATGTAGTTGTATCGCTTCCAGATCTTGAAATGGTGGCGGAAGATCCAGTACATCGCGATGAAACCGCCCAGGTACGCGCTGAAGTACCCAGTCGACAGGTTACCATAGAACACAGAAATGCCAGAAAAGAAGATCGTCGTGTTCCAGAGGTGAAACTTCAGCTTCGACTTGGGGAACGCACGGTGCAGAGCGTATATCACAAGTGGTGCTACAGCACCAACAAGAAATCCGTACGGCAAGATTTTGAGCTCGTCCGATCCAAACATCCTCTTCGGCCCGATCACAGCATACTGTATACCAATGGTGTTCGAACTAACAAGACTCTGACCCGTCCATTGATGCAAAGGATCTGTTTTGGCGCCAGAAAGGTAGTCGAACTTGGTGTTCAGGACCCAGCGGATCACTCCGTAGTTGATCGGTATGCCAAGAATACTTCCGAAAACCTGACTGAAAAATACAGTACGTGGTGGGATATGCATGTAGTGTCCAATGCGTTGGTCCTGGAGCATGTACTGTGCGCGATACCAGGCATCTCCAGCGATAGAGCCATAGACTGACGGACCAGCGGGGTGATGATGAGCTGCTCCAGCGGCAGTATGGACCATGTAGCCATATATCAGCTCGTTGAAGTCACCGATAGCGACTTGATAGTTTGAGATAGCGTAAAGGTAGCCAAGTGGTATGACGACAATGAAGCCAGTTGCCACGCCAACGATCACAGTCCACCACGGGATGAAGAGTTGACCGGATCCTACGATGGCAAGCAGAACGACAAAGCCAACGAGGAACAAGGCGACAAACCACCAACCGGGTACTTCCTTGTACGACCTTTGGATGACATTTAGACGATCCGTGTACTGGTGATGAATGTTCGGTTCGCTTGGACCCTTGCCACCCTGCTGCTTCCTTGCCTCACTGCGAGCTTTACGCGCAGCCATATTCTTGGCGAACGTTGCCATGATCGCCGGGCCTCCGAAAGTAGCTAGCCAGACAAACGCTGAAGGCAACTTGGAGTAGTTGAAGAATGTTGCCCAAGCGAACTGCAATCCCATATAGGCTGGTCCATATTCCTCCCACGCGGTTTCGTTCAGACTGAAGTCGCTGTTGATGATTTTGGCGGTAGGGTACTTGGTTCCATTTGCTTGGAACAGAGAATTTGACATAAGGCCATGCTTGTAGGACCCAAGATTGCCCCATTTCGCAGCTGGAAGCAAGACCCAACAGTTGAATGCAAAAGCAAGGAAGAGGACAGTCTGCGTCCAGAATGGCGTGATCAAGATCGAAGTACCGTTCCAGTTGATGTTAGACCAATCGAGACTAAAGTTCAGGAAACCCATGCCTCCCAGACCAGATCCAATGAAGTTTGCTACGGGGTTCTTGGGTGCAACCCAGCACAGGAAGGCGAGCGAAGATGTCATTGGGAAGACATACTCTGGGAGGAATTGCCAAAGGATCATACCGACCAAGCACATGAAGAAGATGTGCATTTGGCGTTTCGCAAGCGGGCTGTTACGGTCCTGCTTACGGAAAGTCTCGAACAGCGTAGTCTGCATGAGCGCTTGCGGCCAGACATACTCAGGTTCCCATAACAACAGAGAACGCGCAATGGCGGCGATAGCGTAGCCTACCCAGACAATGGCCAGCATGAAGAAAATAGCCACTGCAGGATTGATCCTCGTGTCGTACCACAGCTCCGCCATCGAGATTGGAGTGTATCCCAGGTTGTAAGTGGCACCTGAGGCCGCAGTCAGGGTGACCAAAACATGCTCCTTGATGCTCCAAGGTGCTGGATTAAGGTTGAAGCCATAGCCGAACGGCAATCTAACTTGCCAGGCTGGTAAAACTTTAGCAAGGAAATGGCCAACGTAGTGACAGCCAATTTGGACGAAAAAGATTGAGTATGGGGCCTGAGTTGTGCGGTAGTGGCTCATCTGCGACAGGAAAGCCCCGGGAATGATGAACAGGATGCAGAGGATAAAGTAGCGAAAGGTTATCGTGGGAAGGGTAGGATCATCTTCCAGGGCAACAGTCTGGCGCACAATGAGTGGCAGCTGAGCGACTTCGGGGTCATCTTGGGCTTCCTCTTCGACGACAGCTGTGTCGTCTACTGCGTCGAGGCCGGATGGACCTCTTTGAGCCTCGGTGGCATTGAAGTCGGCAGCTTTGTGGTCGGCTGCGGATCCGAGGTGGCTTGAGGCTGGGCTAAGCTCGGCGCTGGTGGTCTTGGCCGTCGCCTTGTCAGCTTTAAAGTCGGTCATCTTGGCTGGCACCTCCCTCTTCCATTTTGCTCGACTGTACGCGCCTTAAACACTGACTTCTCGAGCATGCGAACGATTGCGCCATTCGAAGTTTGCATTGTGCTATTCGAATAGCTAGCCCGCACAGGCGACTATTACGTCCTCGCAGCGCCGATTCTTTGCCGGCTTCTGTCTCATGCCCACTGTAAGTGGCTAGTGCGATGCTTGATTAACACCGAGCATTTTCTGCAACCCAACTTCACACTTCGAGAATTGCAGCCTCGTTGTGCGCGCACGCCCACACATTCAGGCGTCTCGAAACATGATATCGAAGCTTCAGTGGCGATGACATTCCCATGATGAATTACACTACCGAATTACGACAGAAGGTCCAGGAGCATATCCTGCAAGCTCAACGCAAGTACGTCACCCGAGGTGGATCCAGAGATGATACTTCGTGTCCAGTACGGGTCGGGATGTTAGCGCATACGAGGCATCTTACCAATCACGCCGAAGCAGCGTTCACCTTCGTGTGTTGGTTTGGGTTTTGCCTGAGATGACGGCAGATCGAAGGCGATATATTCACAACAGGGCCGAATCGCGGATGCGTCACGGCTTAAGAAAAACGACGCAACGTGGTCTTCACTCTGCATCCCGTTGAGATCATGTTAAAACCATTCTTAGAGAAAACGACGAGCAAAGTCCCCCAACGGTGCTGCCCTTATGGAGTGAGTGGGAGCTTGGCAAGAGTGCGACTCCCAGCGGCTACTTTATCGTATAATCCCAAGAATCTTCGTCTCTCCGAGATGGCGGGTGTTGTATTTATCTACAAAACACTGTACGGGCGCTGCGGTCTTCTCACCACGGCTCAAGCTCGACACGCGAAGGCCGTGAAGGACTCCATAAGGGCGAGCCTTCTTTCCTGTCGGTCATGAGATAGTCATGCCATGCGGCCAATATCTGCTCAACACGCCGCCCGGAGCTCTCCAGGACAGACTCTGGCTGCATTGTGTGAATCACTAGTTTGTCTTTGTATCCCGTTTACCTCTCCTGTTCTGCAACATTCCTGTACTCTATCGGGTGATTGTCCTCAGATGATCTTAGTAGCAACCATCTGCTTGAGCAAGCCAACGTCTTCAGCTGTCTGCAGACAGAAATGATATCGATTGAGTGGGTCACAGCTTCGCAGTGTCCATGCCTTAACATGCAGAGTCTTGCACTTTTCTTATCTACCTATCTACCTACGCCGACCAGCTCCTGACTCGGGAGTCTTCTTATCCGCCAGACTGACCACCTCGCCAATACCCGCAGCCTCCTGCTCGTCCTCTAGCGCGCGAATCTCCTCTCTGCAGTCCCAGAACTTCTCTTCTGCATCCTTGAACGCTAGCATCTTGATCTCCTTGACACCGTACTCGTCAGTCTTGCGTTTGCGGTCTAGATCTTCAATCTTGAGGTTGATCCATATCTCACTCGTCCTGGCGTAGAAATCACGCAAAGACTCGAACGGCCTGGGATGCGGCAGCCCATCCGAGAGCGCAGAAATCTCTTCGTTGGTGCCCAGATCTTCGTCTTCTTTCGAGGGCACCACGACCGGCGAATCAGTGACGCTCGTTGGGGCGGTTGAGGCAGCATCGCCATCTTCTTCGTCTTCGTCCTCATCATCCTCCTCGTCTTCGTCTTCAGAGTCCGCCTCATCCTCACTGCCGACCCAGTCATCCAACTCGCGCCGGAAGATCTCTTGCACACCATCAAGGTGGTTCAAATTGACGCTCCATAGCTCGTCGAACGTGTATTCTCGGTCGCCCTTCTCGAAGGTGCCGCCGTAGATATACAAAGTGTCGCCCTGGACAGCAAGCGCCGCGTTGAAACGTGGGTGTGGAAACTCGAAGATACGAGGCTTCTCGGGACGCGTATCCTCCTCTTCCTCCTCTTCCTCTTTCTGATTCTGCTCATCGTCGGAGTCGATGGGTGTACCACTGCCCATCTTCATCTCCAACGCTTTGAGATTGGCGAGGAGTTCCTCTTCGTCCGCCTTCCCGCGACCGCGGCGACTGACGACTTGTTTGCCAGCCTGTTTGTTCGCATTGGCTTTTGGACGTCGGAGTGACAATGGCATATATCTGTTGCGCTCGATGTTCCAAACGAACATCTGATTGAAGAATTCGGAGTCGATGCCCTCCTCGCTCTCCTCCACGTCATGCACACCGCCGAACAACACGCCACGGCCTTTATGGTACGCCATTGTGGCTCCTGCACGCGAAGGATTTGGCGCATTGGCGGGCTGCTTGCGCTTCTCCCACGACACCGTTGGCGGATTCGTGCTCGGCTGGTCAGCACCCGGAGGCGTGATGCGCACGAACCACGTGTCGACATGGACCTTGGGCTTGAGCACCATTCGCGAGGCGGGGCCGCCGGCGCCACCTTTTTTTCCTTTGCCTTGCTGTTGTTGCTGGCCTTTGTTGCCACCTGCGACTTGCTTCACGCGCGAATAACCACCGTATAGTACGGCACCCTGATCGTGTGGGAGCAGAGTGAATGAGGAGCGCGCATCAGGGACGGCGCGGGCGGCTTGCAGCTTTGGCGTGTGCCATGTGAAGTTGACACAATCATATATCCACAAGTCGTTTAGATACTTTGTGGTCGCGCTTGTGTCTTGAAACCCTCCAAACAATATAATGTATTGCTTGTAGCTGACCATGCGGTGGCCGCTTCGCGCTGGAGGGCTGGACGCTTTGCCCTTAGTTTCTACACGAGTCCATTCGCGGCTTTTGGGTTCTAGTTTCCAGAAGTCATTGTAGTGATAGAATGTTCCTTGTTTGGGAGAACTGAATTCGCCACCGAAAAGATAGATCTCTTGCGTGTTGGCTGCGCGGCACCAGGCGTGTCCAGATCGAGGCAGGGGAGAATTGGGACTTGTGACCTTATTCCAGGTGTCGCGCTTGATGTTGTAGACAAATAGATCGTTGAAGAAGTGCGCCGTCGCGCCATTGAAGTACTCGCCGCCGTACAAGAAGATCTCGTTCTCGTTTGCTGGATTGGCGATAAGTGTACTTGACGATCGAGCTTTTGGTGGTTCGCACGCAGCCTCGGTGATTTCGTGGTAGGCTTCCTGCTCTTTCGCATACTGCGCAAGGACCGCATCGAGGTCGACAGACTCCGTGTCTGAGTCGGCATCCTTGTTTTTGGTGGCGAGTTTCTTGTCTTTCTTGCCAGCCTTCTTCTCCTGCTTTGCTGCTTTTGCTGCTTTCGCGGCGGCTTTATCGCCCTTCTTCTTGTCTTTGGCCATGACGTGGCGTATGAGTCTGTTCCGAGTCGTGTGCTATTGGCTTCTCCCTGCTCTTCAAACCAGTCTGGGGTTTTCAGATTTTACTGAACTCCGCCCCGCAATCTACTCGAAAATTTCGCCTCTGTGGACTTGGATGGAGACCTGTGTCGAGAATCTTAAGATGCTCCTGTCGGTTGGTCGGTGATTTCACCAAATGTGTTCAGCCCCTCCAGATCGTTATCTTGAAATAAGTCCAAACTGTGGCTTATGCATCGCTCCTGCATACGAGAGTGATGGGTGTGGGGTACTTTCCTTATCGATAAAGCTACGTATGTCCATTCACTCGACCTCCAAACATCACAACACATATTAGCAACATGATACAGGCCGCGAAGATCCTTGAGCAAAGAAGCCATCTGGTGCCTGGTACGTTTTTCTTGCATACAAGTAGTCGCGCCTTCTAATTTCTCCCAGGAAAGCTCAGAATTACCGAGCATTTCTTCCAAGTACCTCGTGATTACTCCAACCCTTCAGCAGGTCATCTCCAAATCTTTGCGCGCTCAGCTCTCAAGGCTGAGAAGCCAGCCGAATATTCGCCAGATGGTACTCCAGATCCCAAGAAGACTCAGCTGCCATGGCTAGTCTACCTGCAAGGTGGCCCTGGCTTCGAGTGCCGTAGCCCCGAAAATGTATCATGGGTACCAACGATCCTCGACAAGGGCTATCAGGTTCTTATGCTTGATCAACGTGGTACTGGGCTTTCGACAGCCATCAGTCAAAGCTCCTTGCAGCTCCGTGGCGATGAGAAGGTTCAGGCAGAATACATGAAGAGCTTCCGTGCTGACAGCATCGTGAAAGACTGCGAGGCTATACGGAAGGCGTTGACCGAAGACTATCCCGAGGCTCAAAAGAAATGGTCACTTTTAGGACAATCATTTGGAGGATTTTGCATAACAACCTACCTCTCGTTCTTTCCTGAAGGTGTCAAGGAAGCGTTTCTCTTCGGAGGGCTGCCCCCCTTACGCAGCAACCCAGATGAGGTGTACGAACGACTGTATAAGCGCGTCAAAAGACGCAACGAGCAATATTATGAGAAGTACCCTGAGGATGTTGACCGAGTGAAGCGCATCATCAAGCTCCTGTCGAGGTTTGGCGATACAACTGTCCGTGTACAAGGCGGCGAGGGCTACTTCAGTGCACGGCGATTCCTGCAACTTGGCATCTTCTTTGGGAAGCATGGTGGGTTCGACGAGGTGCACGCGCTGGTGCTGAGAGCGGACACGGATCTGAGTCAGTTTGGTCACCTGACCCGGCCTACCGTCCTCGCTCTTGAGGCCGCGCAGTCGTGGGATACGAACGTCATTTATGCACTGTTGCATGAGCCTATTTACTGTCAAGGCGAAGCTGCAAACTGGTCTGCCGAGCGACTGCTCACAAAATTCCCTGAGTTCTCCTTGCAGAACATCGACTCAGCAGACCCGGTCTACTTTACCGGCGAAATGATCTACCCATTCATGTTCGACTGCTACCCTGAGCTTGCGAAGTTGAAGACGGTTGGACAGATGCTTGCAGAGGAGAAGGGATGGCCGAAGCTGTACGATGCTGAGCAGCTGAAAAAGAACACTGTGCCAACCTATGCGGCGGTTTACCACGAAGACATGTATGTCGACTTTGAGCTGAGCATGGAGACCGCGAACACGATCAAAGGATGCAAGCCTTTCGTCACCAACTCGATGTATCACAACGCTATTGGGGCGAAGACAGACGACGTGCTAAAGGAGATCCTTGCAAGGAGGGACGATGTCATTGACTAGATCAGGCGTCGTACGTGGCTCTTCATCTGGAATCCATGAGATGATTGACTACAGCTATAGAATCGAGTCAATGACCTCTGAGACCCAGTCCAACTGTACTGCACTGACGCCTCTCGCCCACGCCTTGCCCGTGAAGACAAACTCGTTGAACACAATTGCCTCTACTTTGCGCCCAAAAAGAACAGACCCAGGGTGTATCGCCACTAGCTGGTTGCCGTTAAGCGTCTTGTAGCTCCCATCTGGCATCATTCTCGCCGTGTTCGCCACGAATCCTCTCAACATACACGCCAGAATATTCTGCGTGCGCTCCTCCGACGGAGCTTGCATGTCCTGCTCGTCGCCGGGCTTCAGCAATTTGAGCCCCTGACACTCCTGCCGCAACTGCTTCCTGACATTCATAACGTTCTGCATCGCGCGATGGCTGACAAAGTGGCGTACGCACCACGCCTTGCGATCAGACTGCTCCTCCGCATAGCGCTGCACCGTCACCAGCAGCGTCATGTGGTCGCCCTCGCGGCGGTACAGTTCGCGCCGCGCCTCTTCTGCCTCTTCCTTGCGCTCCTCGGTGACGAGGTTCAAGAAGACGTTCTCCACACTCAGCGCGGAAATGATGTCGATGACATCGAACAGGCAGTCGCGCTCGGGACGTGCGGCTTCGACGAGCACGCGGCCCAGCGTGGGCGTGAGCGGAAACTTTGCAATTTGCAGGCCGATTGGACTGACGGAGCCCGTGTCTGTGAGCGCCTGGAGATGCAGCAAGTGCAGCAGGGCCTTCTCGAGGGCGTCGCGCGGAGGGCGGTCTAGAAAGGGAAAATTGAGGACGTCGTCGACGCCGCGCGCTTTCATCGTGAGGATTGCCTGGCTGAGATCGCAACGTAGAATTTCGGGCGTCGTGCGCTCGTCCATGTCGTTGTATCCAGACTCAGTGTACAGCCTGTAACATTGCCCTGCCGCTTCACGGCCGGCTCGTCCTTTACGTTGGATTGCAGCGGATTTGGAGATGGGCTTGACGAGGAGTGATTCGAGGCCCAGACGGCTGCGAAATTGCTTGGTTTTCGACTTGCCGCAATCAATCACGTAGCGGACCCCTGGGACCGTGACTGATGTCTCGGCAATGTTGGTTGCGAGGATGACCTTTCGCGTTCGGACAGGTGTTGGTTCGAAGATGCGCTGTTGTGCGTGTTGTGGTAGAGCTGCAAACAGAGGTAAGACGAGAAGCTGGTTGTTGTTAGCACTTGCGTTTCTGGCGAGTGTCTGGATCTCACTTTTGGGACTTCGCTGTCCATACCCTCCGCATAATCATTCACAAGCTTCTCTAAACCTTCAATCGTGTCCTGTCCCGTCAGGAACACCAGGATATCGCCGGGCAGCGGCTCCTTGTAGTGTATCTGAAAGATAAGCTTGAGCGCAGACTCCACCCAGTCTTGCGTCGGGATTGGTAGATGAACCGTTTTCACAGGATACTGTCGACCCTCGACATAGCACTTTGATACCTTGCTCGTGGCTACCTGCTCTGACCCATTTTGCATAGCCATGTCCTTGTCCACGGAAGTTTTCAAGGCTACACCAGAGTCGTCAAAGAAGTCCACGAGTGCTTCCACATCAGCAGTGGCAGACATGATCACAACCTTGAGAGGCTGATCCCGCTTCTTTCCGCTCTGCTCAACGCCCGATACCAGATTCTTTAAGAATCCCAGAATCAGATCGACGTTGACGCTTCGCTCGTGCACCTCGTCCACCACCACGGCGCTGTACTGCGACATGATCGGATCTCTCAGCATCTCCTGAAGCAGCATACCCTCTGTCAGAAACTTGATTCGAGTTTTCGGACCAGTAGCATTGTCGAATCGCACACTGTAGCCGACTTTTGCCATCGGACTCTGACTGCCCATGTAGCTGCCCATCTCGTCAGCCACACGCCTTGCCAGCGATATAGCGGCCACGCGACGAGGCTGCGTGATCGCTATGCATTTGGTACACCACTTCTCGCCAAGTAAAAATTGAGGCACTTGGGTCGACTTTCCCGAACCAGTCTCTCCCGTCAAGACAAGGACGTTGTTCTTCTTCAGGGAGGCTTTGATCTCATCCGCCTTAGGCCAGATTGGAAGCGCTTTTCGTTTTGGCAGGAGCTCATCGCGCTTGCGTGCTAGGTGAGGTGGCGCACTCTGTTGTAGCTTCTTGTTGGTAAGCTTCTCGTTTGGTCTGGGGTTTGACGATGATTTAGGAGGATTGCCATCAGCGACCGTGGAGGCAGGTTGGTTGTCGGATTTGGTGGGTTTCCCGACGAATTTGTCCGGTACAATCACACGCTTTCTCTTTTTTCCCTGCTTCAACTCTAACTCGGCACCTTTGGAGTCCTTAGACGCCACCACGCTGACTTTCTCTTTCGACATGTTGATTGCTTTACGCGTGATCGCATCACAGCACTCGAACTTTTTGCGACCGCTGCTAGACTACTCTATCGATAAGACTGCGCTAACACGTAGAAGGATTAGTGCGGCAAGAACAATTACATTCGCAGCGCCAAAAACTGCGGATGTTCGGGCTCAGCACTGTTCGCTTTCTAGAATTCTCATATAGATAAGTTGGTTGGCATAGACGGCATATCAACTGTCAGAATGTCGCAGTTTTAGATTTGAATTTGCAATGGCACTTTCACGACGAAGGAAAGCAATTGGAATCGACAAAATGGGTATCGTATTGCCTTATGCCAAGGTCACTTTTTATCAGACACCTGAAACGCCGCAGCTGGCTTGTCCCACCAGTCACTGACCGGAGCTCTGTGTTGGAGACGTACTGCTCATTCAGCTATGTAAACCATCTATGGCGTAAATCATCCAATCATGTCTGTCATGCACCGTTTTACCGATGTGCAGACATTTACTCCTCAGGAATCTCGATCTCGCCGGACTTGATGTCGTCGGAGACGTCCTTGGGGGAGCGGCCGTCAACCTGGCAGCCGGTGGAGAAGGCAGTTCCGAGGATCTCAAGAACGGTACCCTCGAGGGACTTGGCCATGGACTTGAAGCGCATGGTCTTGGCAATGGCGATGATCTCGTCAAGAGGAATGGACTTGGTGTGCTTGATGTTCTTCTCCTTCTTGCGGTCCCTGGGAGGCTCCTTGAGGGCCTTGATGACGAGCGAAGAGGCGGAGGGAACGACGGAAACGGCGGCCTGACGGTTCTGGATGGTCAACTTGACGGTGACGCGCAGACCCTTCCAGTCACCGGTGGCCTTGGCGATGTCTTCACCGACCTCTGCGGATTTCGTTAGCCATTGCTGGAGTCGCATGCGCATTTAAACGCTCGATGGTATCCGCGGAATACGCACTCTTGGGCGAGAGACCGAGAGGACCGATCTTGGGGGCAAGCGCGGAGGAGGCACCAACTTCACCACCGGTCGCACGGAGGTGGATGACCTTGACCTCGGAGGCGTCGAACTTGGGAGCTGCAGCGGTCGTTAGCCAGGCTGTCGCAGCCGATCAGAAGGACGATACTCACGCATGGCTAGTGCGAGAGGTGGTCTGTCTTTTCTGATAAGTCGGGTTAGTTGAACGTCGAGGTTGAAGTCGAAAAGTTCGCTGGGCGGCCGACGATATTGAGGTGGGCGCGCGGTTAAGCGAGCCAAGCGGGGCTAGCCGCAAGGGTCGTGGTGTGGAAGGACCCGTCAGTTGTCAGATCCACATCACCATCAGCTTTGTCACGACTTATCAGAATCGTCTTTTGTTATCGTATCGTGTTCTCCATCATACATGTGCCACTGCTATCGCTAGAAATCCTTTGGAAGCGTCGATCCTGAGACTTTGAAGAACCTTGATTTCATAGAGGTCTTGGCTGACTTCCGCAACGAATCTTCAATGTCAATTGACGTCTCGATCATCAACAAGACCAGGATCCGCATCTTAAAATGTCCCCGTCATCCCCCACTCCATACCCTCTCCGACGTCGCGTACCTCCCCAGCCGCCTTCTCTATCATACGAACTGGACTGCTGCTTATCCGCTGCGCACTTTGAAGCTGATCTTGCTCCTTGCCTCGTATGAGTCGATCGAGCTGTTGCATGTACGCGACATCCTCTGCGGGTATTGGTCGGCCAGACGTCCTATGTAGGTAAGTCTGGCGCTGCTGATAGTGAAGTTTCAGCTGGTCCAGATCCTCGTCAGCGTTCCTGATGCAAGATTCGCGGTCGACTGCGCCCGTCTCATTGAACGTATCGTACACCCGCGCTCGCTGTGCGTAGTAGTGCTTCTTGACTGTGTTTACGCCAATGTTCCATTCGTACTCGTTTTGCAGCCTCAGCTTGATGTCCTCGAAGCTCGCCTGTGCCGTGTCGTACCAGACGCAGATGCACGCCTTCAAGAACCCTCGGTGCTCGGTTGGCTCGTTGTTTGCCCTTCGACGGCGGACTGTTCCTGCGACATCGTGACCAGCCGCGATCGAGTAGACGTGCACGCCGTTGATGGTGTTGTACCTGTGACCGAGCTGCTTGCCGCGGATTGCGACCCTACCGCCGGGTTCTTCGATGTCTGCTTCGGGCTTCAGGCCGTACTTCCTTGCCAGTTTCTCAAGGTACAGGATGTGTCGCTTGCGCACAGTGTCTTCAGTGAGGGTTCTCTCGTCTGGGAACTGAATCTTGTACCGTCTTAGAGTCTCGCTGTACGCAAGCTCGAGGTCGTCGCACAGCCATATGAGGAAACTGGCGCGGTAATCAATATCTTCATCGTACGGGCGGCTGTTAGGCTTTGGTTCTGGCGGCTCGCCTGATGTGAGGTCAGTTCGAGCTGGCATGTCGATTACCTTGATGGTGCGATACTTGAAGTCGCGGATATCGATTTGTTTTGGGCCAAATCCGTCCCTGTCAGCTGAGACTACTGGACCCTTTGGAGATAGCCTGAAACGCTTTGGAGCCGGTGCTCGAGGTGCTGCAGAGATGCGCTGACGGTAAGCAATTGAGCCTAGGCTGTTCCGGTGAGGCGGTTCGTTTGACACATGTACAGGGTCCCAAGCATGCCTGGAAGCGACTCCAGGGCCTTGCTGACTGCATGGCATGCGCCTAATATACGAACCAAGCTCATCTGGCCCTATCGTCAGTATCGGGTATGCTGTCTGACTTGGCTGCGTGCCAGATGGACCAGATCCATCGCGTTGAGAGACATCAGTGTCCAGGCCATCCGAATCTTCGACTGGTGTGTACGGAGACCTGTAGGAAGGCGTGGAATCCGGCCTCTTCGTCACAGTCAGCCCGTGAGCATACGATGACACAGGGGTCTTGGCCGGGTGCCGTATCGGTAGCGCTTCGTGCCGGATCTCGTTGTGGGACCCTGCGTCAGGGGCATGTGTTGCACCGATGTCCTCGCGACGGAGGTCCTCGAAGTCAACCATGTCTTCGTCATCACTGTTCGAGACCTTGACAACACCAGTAGAGAGGGACATGGGAGATGAGGCGAGGCAAGCACTATCGTGAGTAGTCTTTGGGGTACCCATGTCGTTCGCTCGAGGGTTGTGTCGAGATTCAGGAACAGGAGAGACGACGTCGGCAGAATGTTGCTTAGTGCTGTCTGTGCCATGGCTGCTCACTGCTGGCTGGGGAGACCGCGAAAGTTGGAGTAGAACATCGGCAGCATCAGAGTGCGAACTTGCGGAAGCTGGAGAATAAGAATGCGACGAGACAGCTGGCGAAGGTGTACGCATGTTGAGTCGAGTGTTTTGCAGTGGGTGTGCGTGGAAGTTTCGAGGCTAGGTATATACCAGGTATGACAGGACTTGCACCTTCACTTGGGCCCGTTTGTACCGACGTTGGTTCTGACCCTTCACTTCCAGGCACGCATTACAAGACTTGTCTCCGATATCTCCGAAGCACGAAGTGAAAGCAATGACTTTCCACACAGCGACGTCAGTCAACGGACGTGATGGATTGCCTTTCACGCCACGGTGGCTTAGAGGTCGTGTTGTAAGAGTTTTGCTGGGTTTAAATCCATACGGTGTCTTTAGGCATGGTTAGTCTATCCAAAATGCCTTGCTACTCTTTCTTTACTCACGTATTGAAACTCGCTGTGCGTTGGAACTCGTCTTACTCTCCCCACTCTGCTCTGCGCTTTGTGTGTCAAGAGTCCTTGGTTCCAGCTACTTTCTCTCCGACCTTGTCTTCCTTCACCACGGGACGCTGAGATGAGGGGCGTGTAGTGTATATTCTGCGACTGTGATGGAATGAGAATAACAAGCTCACTTGCAGACAAGGCACACAAGAGGAATAAAAGAATACTGTCATTGTCCATCTCCTCGAATTCTTTACTATACTTGGATCTTCTCCTCTAGCCGGGCCGTCATGCCCGTGACAGGAACTCTCTGCATCTTCTCCCTCCGCGCGGCATTACTCGTCCGCTGCTTCGCGCGCTGGAGCGCTACACCCTGCAGATCCACCAACTCATTCACAACCTTCCCCACACCATCGTCGCTCTCGCCGAACAGCGCGCCGAGTTCCTCCCTCGTCGCGGCGGCGAGCTGGTCCTGGAGCGCGGTGAGCGCCCTGGTGCGCAAGTCGACGATGGCCTTGTCTGTCTTGTCCTCTTCGGTCCGCGCTTTCTTGGCTGTTTCACGGCCAGACGCGTCTTCTGGGTCTGCGCGCCGCTTCTCGGCCTTTGCGGACTCGCGGCGTGCGCGGGCGGCGAGGTAGGCGGGCGAGTGGCCGAGGACGCGGCCGTCTTTGGCCAGGGGCTGGGAGACGTTGAGAGGGGGCGCGGTGAAGAAGAGCACGCGGCCCTTTTCGTCGGTCTGGAATTGCTCGCGGATGTCCTGGGGGATGCTTGCGTTGGCGTGGTCGTTTAGCGTGTAGACTTCCACCGGCGGCGGGGCTTTGTAGCCTGGCGGTGGCTGCGCATAGGGCTGTTGATACCCCGGCGCTGGACGTGGCGTCTGGTACTGCATGGGGGCCGTGGGCTGTGGTGTGAAGGGGACGTGGGGTGTGATGGGTTGGTAAGCAGGAGCCTGGGGCGGCTGGTGGACATGGGGCGCGGGTGACTGAGAGTGATACTGGCCAGGATGGGCGGGTGTGTAGGCGGAGGACATGTTGTGGTGGTGTGGCGTGGGCGCGGGCATGGGTGCGGGCGCGGGCGCCTGTGCGATGGGGTAGTTTGACGAGGCAGCGCCATAGCTGCTCGAGTCCTGTCGCGGCAGGCTGGGGGTGGGCAAGGCGGGCGCTGGCGGGGGTGTCGGCGGGGGCGGCGGTGTTGGCTCTGGCGGTGGTGAGTCTTTGGGATCACGTGGGCGGCAGTGGACTGCGCCAATCTTGGGAGGCGCGTTCTCGGCGCCCCACTCGGGCTTGGGCAGGTCGTCCGTCTCCTTCTGGTCGTCCTTGAGCAGGTAGGCGATGGGGCTGGGGACCTTTTTGAGCTTCTTCTGCGAGTCGAACAGGTCCATGACGTAGTCCTTGTCGCGGACTTCGTCGGGCAGGCAGCTGGCCCACGTCTTGATCTTGTTGAGCTTGTGGTTCTCCTCGTTGTAGCGGGCCTCGCAGACGTAGATCTCCTTGTCGGGGGGGAAGTCGCGCGGGCGGCCCTTGTTGTAGCGGGTGATGAACATGACAAAGCAGCGGTCGACGACCTCGTCGATGCGGTGGTCGCGGTACTGGCCCGTCTTGACGACCTCGTTCTCGAAGAAGTGGCGGTCGAAGCGGTGGATGGTCTGCTCCGGGCGGTAGTACCAGCAGGCGTTGACCCACTGGCCGCCGTCGGCGTCCTGCCAGTTGCGGTAGATCTGGGCGACGATGGGCTTGGTCAGGTCGTTTGCGTTCTGGATGTGGACCCAGTCGCCGACCTTCCACAGCTCGCCGTTGTGCAGGATGCCGTTGGGCATGGGGATGCGGCCCTCGTCCATGACGAAGTCGGAGTCGGGCTTCTCCTTCTCGGCCTTGGCGACCTTGCGCGACTCCTTCTGCAGGTGCACGGCGTCCTGGTAGATCTGGCTGTCCTCCTCGTTGTACTGCTTGGCGTTGTCGAACATGAGCTCGACGTCGACCATGAAGTGGTCGACCGACGTGTACTTTTTGCGCTTGAGCTTGCGCTTGAGGATGTCCATGGCCATCGGGGTGCGGATCTCGGCGTGGTACTCGGGCATGACGGCCTTGTCCGGGACGCGCTCGAAGGCGCTGACCATGAGCTTGTTGGCCTTGTTGCGGGGCTTGCGGATGGCCTTCATGATGGCCTTGATGCGCGCCTCCATGGGCGTGTCGACGCGCGGGGGGCGGCCGCGCTTCTTGCGCGACTCGGGGTCGTCGTTCTTCTCGCGCTCCTCTCTGGCCCGCGCGCCGCCCTCGCGCTTCGCGATGGCTGCCGTGGACCGGGGCCCGCCGCGCCGCCGCTTGCGCTTGCCGTCGCCGTCGTCGTCGTCGTCTTCTTCCTCGAGCTCGAGCTCTTCCTCGTCGTCGTCTTCCTCCTCGTCGTCGTCGTCGTCGGCCAGCAGCGGGTCTTGTTCGGGGATCTCGCCGAGGTAGGGCAGCTCGGCGGCCTTGTCGGTGACGGTGCCGTCGGCGACCAGGCGCTGCAGCTCTGCGAGGATGACCTTCTTCAGGTCGAGGGCGTCGACGTAGGCCTGCGAGTCCTGGCGGTTGTAGACCTGGGCGTTGTGGGGGATCAGGGCCAGGTCGCGCACAAACTCGGAGAAGCTCTTGTAGTCGTTGGCGGCGACGCGGCTCTTGACGGTGCTGAGGGCCATGGGCTCCTTGATGATGTCGTAGTAGTCGGGGACGGCGCGCTTGTTGACCTTGCGCTGGAAGAGCTTGGTCGGGTCGTAGCCACTGGGCAGTCAGCATACGTTTTAATACTTGGAGAGCCGGGAAACGCACTCGTCGTTGCGGAAGTTGTAGATGTTGGCCAGCACCTCGCCCATGGCCTTGAGCTCGCCCGCCGTGACGCTCGACGCCGCGCCATCCACGCCCGGGTCGGCCTTTTCCGTCGTCGGCACCGGCGTCGAGCTCTGCGCGCGTGCGGACGCCATCGCGGGTTGTGTGTGGGATGCGAGTGCGAGTGTGTGGGATGCGGGTGCGAGTGTGTGGGATGCGGGTGCGAGTGTGTGGGATGCGGGTGCGAGGGTAGGCGTAGAGTGCGCCGAGTGCGACGCCACGGGTCGCGACGTTGGAGAGACGCGCACCAAATCGTCGCCAGGCACAGTCGCGACAAGAGCGGGCCCGAGCGCTGCAGGGGATGCTAGCTTCCGCCGTTGACCCACCGCCTGCTTCGGGAACATTCACCACGCCGCACGCCGCACGCCGCACGCGCGCCACGTCGGCCAGCCGTCGCGACAGCCACGACGTGGATAGCTAGAATACATTCTGTTCAGTCTTCACCACACAGCCAATCCTGCTCCTTCCCTTTGTCTCCCCTTGCCCTCACAAGCACTGACTTCCATCTGATCCACCCATTCCATCCCCACCACTTCACCCGTAGCTCTCCACGTCGACCCTCTCCACACCTTCCTACCCACCCTTACCTCACTGCACAGAGACCCACTGCACAGAGATGCCCATCCGCATCCGCCTCCAGGCGCCCAACGGCCAGCATACCCTGCAGCTCGACGACGCTGCCGCCGTCTCCGACCTGCTCTCCGCCATCACCGCCGCCACACACCTCCCGCTGTTCGAGCTCAAATGGAACTTCCCCCCGCAGCCCCTCGACCCCTCGCTGTACGGGCTGTCGACGCTGCTCAAAGACACGGACCTGAAGCTCAACGGCGCCTCGATCAAGGTCATCGGCCAGGCGACGGGCGACCCTAGCGAGCAGAAAGAGGAGGCCGCCGCCACATCACAATCAGCGCCTCTGTCGTTAAAACGCAAAGAGCAGCCCGCCCCGAAAGACACCCCCGAGGTCCTTGTCCCCGATCGCGGCGGGACCATGGTCCTGCGCGTCATGCCCGACGACAACTCGTGCATGTTCAGAGCACTCGGCAGCGCCGTCCTGACAGACACGCTCGACTCCATGACCGAGCTGCGCTCCATGGTCGCCCAGCGCATCCAGCGCGATCCGCTCCTCTACAACGAGGCTGTCCTCGGCCGCTCGCCAGACGACTACTGCAAGTGGATCTCCTACTCGGACTCGTGGGGCGGCGGCATCGAGCTGAGCATCCTCTCGCAGGAATTCGACATTGAGATTGCCAGCATCGACGTCCAGACCCTGCGCGTAGACCGCTTCAACGAGGGCCGGCCCCGACGCGCCATCCTCGTCTACTCGGGCATCCACTACGACACCATCGCCTTTGTCCCCGCCGGCTCGCCGACCTACAGCCCCGAAAACGACATCAAGCTGTTCGACGCAAACGACGACACCATCCTGCAAGCCGCCCGCGAACTGTGCGCCCAGCTGAAGCAGCAAAAGTACTACACCGACACGCAAAAGTTCGACATCAAATGCAACATGTGCGGCTGGCGCGGCGCCGGCGAGCGCAGCGCCGTCCATCACGCAGAGCAAACAGGCCACGTCGACTTTGGCGAGGCCGACTAGAAGCACGGCACCAAGTGGGCCGCCAGAGCAGACTCCCTGCACGACGTGAACCGCGCCGCCGCCGTCTTCATGCTGGAACTGCGAAGGAGTAATGCCAGAGCCCTGGAGAGGCTCGCCGCGGACATGGCCGAGGCAATGCGCCGTGTGGATATCAGGGAGCGCGATGCAGAGCGCAATGGCGAGGATTCGGGGACGGAGTGTCCGTAGGATACTATCGAGATGCAGATAGGGAGGCCAATAGACGTGACAGACGGCAATGAGAACATGTATATACGACTAGCAAGGGTATCTAATCCAGCAGCAACGCTCAAACACATGACAAGCAGGAACTACGCCCGTGACCTACGACTCGTGGCTGCGCGATCCGTTCCATGTCGGCGTCAGAGGCGGCGTCGAAGCATCCGTCACCCGCCGCTTCACCGGCGGAAAGTCCATCGCATCTCGCGAGCGTTTGCGCGGTGACAACAGCGCCGTCCCCCCATCCACTTGCACACCACCGCCCACCCTCGCAAGCTTCGCCCGCTGCACCGCCTTCTTCCACTGCCCAAAATAATACGCCGCCAGCGCAACCCGCTCAAACGGCGAGATCTTCGCCGGTCGCATATCCATCCAGTCAATCTTCCGCAGGCCAATCAGCTGCTTGTTGCCAAACGCCTTGCTCAGCTTCTCCGCAAGATACTCAATCTGCCGCTGCGTCAGCGTCGCGTTGTTGATCGCGAGCCGCAGCGTGAGATAGCCGCGTGGCTCGAGCTGCACTCGGTGCTGCGTCGCGGACGCGTGGGGCTTGCGCTGCAGCGGCGCGAGCAGGATGTTTTGCTCGTTCGGCAGCCGGAACCATAGCTGCGAGGGTGTGTCGTGGCGGCGCGGGTCCATGCAGATCAGGGAGTTGAGGTGGAATGTGGAGAAGGGCTTGTCGTTGTATGTGTCGGCGAGCTGGGTCAGTTTGTCGATTAGCACGCGGGTGAAGGAGCGGTCGCCGGGGGAAGAGGTGGTCTCGTTGTGTGGACACGCGCTGAGGAGCTCGAATTTCCGCACCGACTGCCGGGCTGATTTGGCAATGTTGCTCGAGTAGCATGTGTCCAGTATGGTCAGGACGTCGGCGTCGATTTCTTCGGCTTTGAGAATCTGCTCCACCCTGTTCCAGTTGGCGTGCGCGTCCTTCTGGAAGCCTATGCCGCGGATAGGAGTCACGGCGGCGGTCAGCTGCAGATACTCTTCTGTCTCGCGCCACACGCCGTGGCCCGTGTAGTATATGATGATGAGGTTATTCGGTCCATTGTGCTTCTCCGCAAAGGCAGTGACGCACGTGTTGAGCTGCAGCTGAGGCTTGCGCGTTATGTTGAGCTCCACGGTCTCGGTCTCGTATCGAAAGCGGTCGCGGAACACCTGCTCGAGCTCGTGTGCCTACATGGTGTCAGCTTGAGAGAGAGGGGGCGTCGTTGCCACGAACCTCATTCTTGGTGTTCAAATCATCGAGATAGTCTGCCCACCGCACGATGAGTACAGCGACATGGGAGTAGCCCTCGGAAAGCACCATGTGCTTCGCCATGGCCTCGTCCCACCACATGCGCATGAGCGCGGCCTGCTTCTTGTCGGCGTCATCTTTGGGATTCACTATGCTAGGTTGTAACTGAGCGTCCGGAGCTGCAAGCTGCTCAGCAGCGGGAGCTACCTCTTCAATAGAGTCGACCCGGAAGTCGGCGTGAGTATGTATGACTTTGTTCGCGAGCGAGTCAACGAGCTGAGGGGCCATGGCTATGTCTGCAGCTTTCACGATGCGGGAAGGTGGACCAAGAGTTTGCGACATGGCTGACAAACATCAGTGACAAACGTCAGGAAATGGTGATCCAGGTTTGAGAGTCGCAGCGACCGTCCAAATACACTGGATGGTTCCGCTGCTGTCAGCCCCCATATTGATGGGTTCATGCACACGGCAGAGTGGTTCACAATTAGCAGCGGCTCACCCCGCCCGCTCGACTGACAGCCTAGCGCGCTTACTCACCCCTGTCCCCTTTCACCGTGGGGGCCAAAAACTATGCCTGCCGTTTAACTCACTGTCACTTCTTATTTTCTCATGTGATTGTCAATATCGGTAGGACGTCGTGCTTCGAGACCTTGGTCATCAAGTGCTGACAGCGGGACCTGTGACAGTCTTCACGCTGGGGCCAAAATGGCTTGCATCGCTACCAGTTGTGCAGTATCGTGGCGGCTGTGCATGCTGACCCGCCTACGATGGGGCCAAAACTCATCGCAGCCCTAGCCATCAGTTGCCTAGGAGGCCTGCAGCAAAAGGCGTGTATAACACCAAGCGCGTCTCCCCAGGGCCACGATCACAAGGCTATCCGACCAGTGCACCAACGTTGAGGCTACGAACATGACCACCGACGACTACAGGACAACACCTGCGCAGATGAACGAGTACGAGGACGCGCCTCTGCAGGCGACCGAGGTCGGTCTCGCCGTGCCCGCCGTGCCACTGAAGCTGATCAATACAGGAGCAGCAAACACAAGAGCTGGAACACGACGAGCACCCACAAACCAAGTCAGGAGTCCGCAACGCTCGAGAACAGGTATTGGTGAGTATTGATCGGCCTTGTCTGGGATAAACGCCTTCAACTGACGCATGACAGCAAAATGCAAAGTATAAAAAGGGCGACATGGTGCACATGTCTGTGATCGCGAATGGCGCACGCAGCAAAGGTGTCTTCAAGATCTATGGCCTTCTGTACAATCCTGCTGGGTGGGTGGATTACCAGCTGGTGGATGTTTACACAGGACAATTGCATGATCGCGGGAAAGGCTTTCGCGAGAAAGACCTGAAGCTCGGGACATGAGGCGCAGCGTCAGAGCGGGACGGTTGTGGCAGTGTCACTGCTCAATGCAGCTGAGGCTGATGATCGCCCAATGAAGTTCTGATGTTGAGGGCGCCCTGGGGCTGGGTGCATCAAGGGCACGGTCAGGATCTTGGATGATCTCTTCTTCTCCGCTTCTTTAATCGCTGCCTGGAGATTGTAAATGTACTTGACCCGCCACACCTTGCGTTAAGCCACAGTTTGTTCGTTGCATTGCATCCCAAGGTGTTCTCGTCTGGTTTTGCATCCCGTCTTGCTGCTGGCGTTCCGGTCGTTCTTGCATCCTTGCTTTGACAGTCTCACCCCGCGAAAATGGCCCCATCGCGCACCATGACAGGTGACACTTTTACAGACGAAAAGACACCAGTATCGCCCACGAACACGGATACAAGCACGCTACAGGGTGATGCAATCATCGAAATCAGGGAAGATAACGACCAAGTTGATCTCGAGGCCGCTCCCGTAGCCGCTGGGGAACATGCACAGCCCGGTAGGTCGTCCAAAGCCTAGCGTCAGCCACTGGCATCGGCTTACTCACACCTTTCCATCGTGTGCACCGATTACAGACGTGATATCACCGTGTCATGCGTAACTTTACTTTGCATATTCTAACATCAAGCAGAAGACGAGAAACGACCGGGCTTCATACGGCGCGTAACAGGCTCGTTCAAGATCACGCCAGAGCCTCCTCATGTGACTGAGACAAGAACACGCACACGTAAGCTCATTGATTTCGCCATGTGAACCTCGAAACTAAGATTCGCCATTAGTGGAGAATAACCCTAATGGATTCCCGCGTCTTGCAACATTCCAAGCAAGTGACGCAAACTTTGGACTGTACAGATCGTACAGCTATCTGCACTCGCGTATCCTACTTGACTACCAAGATGAGATTACAGAACTAGAGAAAGAACTCGACAATTGTGATTGGGATGATTTCGACGAAGATCCCGAACGCCCCAAGACGCGACTCGCTGGGTCTGATGAAGATGGCGAACGAACACGGAGAACCGTTCTCCGAGAGATTAAGACAAAGTTAATGGAATACGGTATGTGATATGTCTGGATGTAGCTCGCACAGCTGACCGTCACAGACGACGTGCTTATCAAAGTCCGCACACTCGAGTCCTTCCAGAGACCGTCTGATCGCGACTATCGCAGTGTGCGTCGGTACTACAACAACACGAAACCGCTGCATGATGGCGAGATGGAGTCGGTTCGTTGCAAAGAAGACATCGTGTCAATCAGCACCGGACGTGAACGCGCAGCTTTCGACGGCGGCGTTGAGACCTTGATCGGACAGGTCGACGGCACTGTTCAGAAATGGTTCAATCTGAAGCAGCCTCCTCTTTTGGTACGATGACGATCACCAGTCACAGCGACGCGGATTACTAACCTCACAACAGAAGTATTTCCGCACTCCTGAGCTGGCAGCAAAGACCAAGAACACAGACATTTCTTTGTACAGCGCGACACGCATCGACAAAATGGTCAACATATTCATCACATTCGTCATATTCATCCTCCTCATTGTTCCCATCGGTGAGTCCCACGCAGATTCCGACTGCAGAAAGCACGCTCTAACAGCACCCCCAGTCACCATGTACCAACTGACAAGCACGATCACGAATGATGGCAACACCCCCGCCAACACATACCACAACACCTTCAACGCAGTGGGTGTTTTGATCGTCTTTACCTTGCTCTTCAGCGCGGCCATGTCCGTCTTGACAAAAGCTGCGAGACATGAGATGTTCGCTGCTTCTGCGGCGTATTGTGCGATCCTGGTGGTGTTCATTGGCAACTTCACTGGGCCGAATAATTGAGACCAATAGTTTACCATATCCAATGACCGACATGACATCTACGAGATCATGAGCTGAACCCCTGAATACTTAAGCATAATGAATTACTCCACAAGCCATGAAGCCTATTGAGCCTCTTCGTCCATCGGGGGAGTCGCCCTAGTACACGGTGGCATCAAGAAACCAAAGTGTACATAGCCACTATGTAGTCCAGTGAGGCTCTTACGAAAAGATGATGATTTGTTGCGCAGCACAGGCCTTTACATAGCAGCTATTCTAGAGCATCTAGCGTAGTCGCGCGTAGCTACACTTTTGCGCCTATATAGCCGCGACATAATTTCAGTCACTCGCAACTCAGCCATTTTGACTGCTATTCGTCAAACGCTGCCCAGCCTTCACCGGATGTATGTGTGGCGGAATTGTGCGGGGTTGCGTGCATGACTGTTTCTACTACTGCCTCAAGCTGACAACTGCTGGCCTCCCACACTCATTCTCTGATTTCATGTTTCAGAGCTTTTTGACTAGCACAGTCATCGAGATTCAGCGACAAGCATTTCCCAATCGCCAGCAGCCGCCTGTGAGTGCTCCATCAATCGACGGCCACTATGGACTCTGCTAATTTTGCAGCCAAAATTCAGGGCAGGCGATGTCGTGCAGGCCAGCATTGTCGAGGAAGCAAAACGAGTGTGGAACGATTTCACGATACATATTGTTGCGTATAACTACCATCGTCCCTCATGGGTATACCAAATCAAAGACATCTCAACCGGGGAATTTTATAGAGAAGGTGAAAGTGTGCCAGAACATATGTTAAGAAAATTTCAGTCTCGAAGCGGGAACCTAGACAAGACAAGCACGAATGACCCAGTGACCGGGATTGAGCCCCCCATCACTCAGCCTCTCGGCGCGAGGGAAGAGCCTCGGAGCTATGGTTCAGATTTTCGGGGCGTCCCGCAGGTCACTAGCTCGACAGTCGGGAGCAAATCCATCGTGGACTCTGGATACGCTTCTGAGGAAAAGAAGACCGCCAAAGGCGATCAAGTAATTAGTCCCACCCACGCCTCTAGATCGACTGGAGACGATACCGGATCCGTGTACTCGGATCAATCGAGTGTGGCTTCAGGTTTCAGAGATATGTATATTGCGGAAATTGCTGCAGACATACTGGAGCACATCTCGGGTGAAGTGGTGTCTGGCCAAGTTGGCTTGATGGATAGGCTATATGAGCAGCTGCCATGACTTCTGAAGAGATTTGCCATCGATTTGGCGAGCGTGGACAGAACTCATGAGTCGCGTGACGCTATGGTATTCATCAGTGAATATCGCCAGTGGGTTCACAGGACTAAGTCATCTGTACTGTGGCACGCTAGCTGACTTCGTACAGTGCGATCATCGCTCAGCTGCCAGAGACAAAAGCGCAGCCTGGACCATTGAAGAGAAGATTGACCATTGGCGTACTTTAGTCGACAAGGACATCCGAGCTGAAGTAGAAACCTTTATTGGAGTCAGCGACTTTTCAGAAGCTGCAGATGAGAATGACGAGGCTGAAGCCAATATGATTCCAACCTACAAGAATCTGATCATCACGGGTCAGGCACATCAGTGGCTCAAGTCGTATCGAGCACGTAGTAATCACGGAACGTCCGGAACTAGGTGGCTATCAATCGATTGGTGAGATGATCTTGGCCGATATCTCCGCTTCGCAGTCTCTCCGAGTGATAAGTCGTTCCCAAAATCCTGGGAAATACGAGGCACGATTCTCCATGTCGTGGAGTCCATCAACCTTCTTCGAAGAGCAAGGCTACGACGTGGAATATGACGTTTTCTTACATCAAGCTATAGCTCTGACAGGCCGAGAGCACGACGCTTAGGCGACAACTGTCGAACAATATTTGCGTCAATGCTGGCCAAGGGTGTCCAATGCGCTCCTCGATGTTCTTGAAGCGGCCAAGACTTGCGCCTCCTTAGGTGTGTATCGTTGAGTCATACCTAGGTATAAAGGACGTTGTCTGACATATGGTTTTAGAAAAGGAAACAACGTTGCTGAAACTCATCTATCAGCAATCTGGGTATGAAGCTTTGATCTCTGTCATGGGTAATGCAGAAGCGATAGCAGAAGTCGGAGAGGCAATCTCATGGCTGGGCGCAGCATTGAGATCCTCAAACAGTGGCAAATTGAGCTCGTGCCGACCGAGCGCAGTTCTGAAGCAACAAGGAGACAGCTATCTTGCCTGGGATATTAGGCACTCCACTATCTATGTACCATTACCCGGTCCGGAAGATGCAATCCGAGGAAGGTGTTGGGTTAGTCTGTTCCAGGAACCTACCCTGGTCAAAGGATTTCCAATTCTGAAAAAGCCCGCAGGTATTCTTGGACTGGAGATGAGACTGACCATCATGGCAGCTCTCGTTGACTCGCCAAGAATAACGAATTTTGCTGGAACTATCTTCATGAAAGGCTTCAGCAGCGCGTTGGTGTTGACAAAGCACAGCAAGACAGCCTGTGCCTGGCACCTTCTCACTCAAGAAGATGGGACGCACCTATCTTATGACGATCCCAGAGTTAAAGCACTCTCACCCGTACAAGGAGATACGCTCAAAATTCATGAATTGGAGTCAGCGAGACATTTCGTCGGGTGGTGCTCCCGTGTCCGAGCCCTGACTGGTAAGTAACTGTCGACTTGACCTGCAACACACGTGTGGAATAACGACTCTTCGGGCTTACCCGAAGCGTCATATGACATTAGTCAAAGTAAACTGTCGAGGACAAAACCGGGGTTCGCCTTCGAAAAGGTATCCATTTCCGGTGGCAAGTTTCTCTCCGTCGGACTATCAGGCGCCTTCGGCAAGAAAGACAAGGACATCGTGAGTTCTCGAACACACTACAAGGACCAACTTGAGTGGATTGCAGATAAGTATGTCGTGCTCTTTGACGTTGTTGATCGCCGGGCCTGGCTTGTCGATGGAATTAGCGCTCTTCTGTACCGTACCTGGTACGTGCATCTCTGAGACATGGAGCAACCAATGATTTCAAGGACTATTTCATGTTCAGGTCAGAGCATATGGCACCTATCGACAACTCAAAGGTCGGCAAGCAAGCAGCCATTTCAGTCCTGATGAACGCACACAATTAAAATCTCCCACTGCACAAAAGCACAAACGAAGATTTCGAAGAAACCACAATCGGACAGGGACTCGAACCAAGCCAAGCTACCATAACTCACAAAAAGAAGACGACCCATTATCGTCTGAAGGATCGGGTCGACGAACTTTACCATGTGCTCGAACAAATGATCACATATCAGTCTCAGTCCAGTACTGAAGATGGTATCGCTTTCAAAGTCAGAAAAAGCCCGCGTGAACGGCTTGAAGGCTACGACTTCACAGACATCGCGATGGACCACGACCCCATTCGACCTCGGTTCATCACGTTGAGATCGGTCGGCAAGGGCTGGGTGGACCTGGTGCGAGAGATTGACGCAACGATACTGTTCGGCTCGGGATTTGGCGAGTTGCTGAAGCCAGCAGGCAAGACCGGCAACTGCGGTTGATGGACAAAGGTACCAACAGGTAGCGACCATCTCGCTGTTTCAGTTTTGGATATGGAAGGCATCATAAGCAGGTGGGGCAACAAAGCCGGTGCCTCATGGCAACTTGTCGACAACGTCTATTGACATTGTCCAGACAAATTATTCGAGTCGTGTCAGTGCGAAGCAGACTCGACACGGAGCCACTGCGATCGAGTGCAAGTCCTGCTTCCGCCCAAATTATTGGGCGTCTTCAAGCGAAAATTGAAGAGTCCCGCTGCTTTAGAAGGGCAGGGTGCTGTCGTCTTTGGGCATAGCAGAACGCTTCCATTGATATGGGACGAGCATGGTGGAGTGCAGGAAGGAGTCCCGGATGAGCTTGTCGACTCTATGCGTGACACTTGTGGTGAGTCTGAGACTTCGTCATCTCGGGAGAGTGACAAGCATCTCAGAGCGAACTCAACACGTACCACGTCTGGCGTGGAGATACCCCAAACCCCGCCATCTACGCAGGCAAGTTTGACACTCATTTTCGACAAGCGTTCGAGAAGTCCATCTCGACTTCAAACTCTGAAAGAGATTGCGAGACTTCATTGAATCAAGATATGCACGCTCAGCTGTCGCTTTTCTTACCAGTAAAGATGTATTCAACGACTTGTTCGTTCTCACTCGATACGCCAAAGCTTGCCAAATAGCGCGTCGATCTCTTGATTTCTTCTACACTACAGTCACTCCCTGGCGATGTCTTGACAACGCACTTCCCTCTGGAAGGGTTGCCAGAGCAATAGTACTATTTGCCCTATGTGGCAAAGAAAATGGATCACGCAATGTATCGACCGCTTTGTTCATCGGACTGCATTAAAATCATCGAAACAGTAATATGCTAGGATGGGCATCTGTCCAGGTTGTGCGATGGAGGAATATATGTCAGTTGACCGATCCCATCCATTTACTAATCCCCTAGGTAAACCTCACCTGTCAGCCGGACCTACAGCAAAAACACAAGATCCTCAACTCCGGCATCATATTTTGGAAATCTCGTTCACGACTGACATCAACTACTTGCGAACCCTATTCTAAATCACTCCTTGGCCTCCTTCATTCTAACCTTGACTCCATCCGCTGGGCACCCAGTCAAGCTAAGCTTTGTCCTAAAATACCCCTGTCCACCATTCTCCACGCTGTCCCAGCTGTTGCTGACGCCAACAACCTCCTCAAAGCGCTGCGCAAGTCTCACAAGCACGTAACCAGCCTCGGTAAGAGCAAACTACCAATTTATCAGCCACAATCACCAAGCATGTCAAAGAGTGTGCTCACCTGCTGCCCAATACAAATCCTCGGCCCGCCGTTGAAAGGCAGATACTCAAACCCACTCTTCCTCCCGTCCCAGCGCTCAGGCCGGAACTCATCTGCGTCCTCGCCCCACAGATCCTTGCGTCGCTGAATCACGTATACGCTATAATCGACCTGCGTACCCTTGCGCACATACACGGGCTTGTCACCGTTCACACCGCCACCGGTGGGCAGTGTGGTATCCTTGAGCGCCCTGCGGCCGTCTAGCGGGACCACGGGGTGCAGGCGCAAAGTCTCGTTGAGGACCCATTGGAGGTAATTGCAGGACTTGAGGCTGGAGAAGGTGATGTTGCGGGGGTTGGTGTAGGTGCCAAACTCTTCCAGTACAATATTGCGCAGTTTCCGGTACACCTCGGGATGCTTGATGAACAGCATGTACGTGAATGAAAGCAGTGAGGCGGTGGTGTCGCGGCCGGCGAGTAGGATGGAGATCATGTGTGCGCGCAGCTCGATGGGGTCGCGTGTGGACTGTGCGAGGGCGTCGAGGAGGACGTATTTCTGCTTTTCAGTGGAGTTACGTTTCTCAGTTGCTTTTTCTTGTCGCAATGCTATCTGTACGTAGTGGTCGATGAATGCCCAGCAGACGTCGCGGTGGTGTCGGAATGTCTTGTCTCGTGCGAGGAACGCAAGTTCGCCTAGACGCGTGGCCGTTGCGACACTGGCTTGTGCTGCGTCAAATGAAGTTGCAAATTCTTTCTCGCTGACTGCCATAGGTGGTCGGGCTGAGGCGTAATCCGGGAGGGCTGTGAGTTGCGAGTCAACGCTCTCGCCGAATAAGAACTCCGTAGCAGAGTCGATTGTCAGTCTGAAGAACAGAGGCTGGATATCTGTGACGTCTGTCCAGCCATCTGCTTTGACTTGGATCACACGCATGAAATTCTTCACGTGCTCTTCCTCAAGATCGAGGTCGCTGACTTGCTCGCGAGCGAACTGAGGTCGAAGCATGTTGCGGGCATGTTGCCATTCGGCACCATCTGTAGAGAACTGTGGTACCAGTCAACATCAGTCTGGAAGCTTCCGAGATGACATGCTTACGATTCCTTGTCCGAGTAAAGCAGAAAAGTTAACGTTCCTCTTCTCGCCCAAACCGAAGTCCTTGAACTGTGTGGCAAGGATTGCCTGGACGTTCTTGGGATTAGTGGTGAATATGCTCCTGACACCCAAAAGCTTTTGATTGAAAGTCGTGATGTTTCTCCCCTTGTCGACGCACTCTTGATCAACGCGGCCCTTGATGTAGTCTGGAATGATGAATTTCTTGTCGGCTGCGATCATCCTCGACACGCTGCGAATGCCCTGGAAGTCCACGAGGTCGAATTCGGCTGCAGGCTCGCAGCCCAGCCTCCTGGCCTCATTGCGGTAATAGCGCTCGGTGAGAAGGAGAGAAACAAGCTTGTACAGGACGAACGATCCGCCTGCCCAGAGGGCGAGGAGAATGGAGTTGTGCATGACGTGTGTCAAGGTCCACGCCGCCGTGTATCTGTTTTGGGAGGAAATAGGCGCTCTGAATCTTCAGATTCGAGCTACGTAGATGCTGTAAATCAAGCAGCAGTCAGCATCTTAATGGCAATGTCGCATTTGCCGCATCGAGCTCTTCTTATGTCCGCTGCGGCACGCATCTGTCGTACCCCATGTCGCCGTTTCCTAGTCGTGCCGCTAATGGCTGTTGGACCCTCTTTCCGCCGCTGTTAGCGGGTCTAAACGCTCTGTTTGACTTCGTCTGACGAGAGCATGCTACCCCTTCTCCTTGATTGGTCCATAGCGCAACCTTTGCCTGATTCTTCTTTGCATGCGACGGCCAAGTGTCTCGTTCGCTTTTTCGGACTCCTCGAGGAGTACGAACACAACACGTGGATTTGATTGGCATGTTCGCAGCACGCGGAGGCGGACCAACTTTCAGGCCGCCTGTGTAATGTGCTAGCAGACTCCGCAATGCGGATGCGTCAACGCCGCGGAGCTCTTGTGTGCCTCTCCCCGAGCAATCGAAAATTTGCGAGTGGACCATAAGAGGGTCGTGAAACGGCAACTAGGCAGCGGTGATTATTGTGGCTAGCGGTGGCCGATTCGTAGTCGCTCAGTGAACCCCCTTTGGAGGCATCATCTTGCACTCCGGACAAGGTGGTCCGTGGCGCCAAGGATACCGAACATCCGTTCATGTTGACCGCGGCACCGCACGCTAGCAATTACCAATCGAACGCAAGATATTACACGACGTTTCGGGAGTGAATCCGGCGAGTGAGAAAGTGCGTGACACAGCACTGTGTTACGTCAAGGAGCTGATGTTGGTGTTGTGGGCAGCTGCATGCAGGCCATGAGGCGCCTTTAGCGAGCGCCATCGCGTGGATATCATCACTCTGGTAAATTCTGGTTGAACTGTGATCACAACATCTACCAGCCTTGCGATGCATGGGCCTGTCTACGAGATACATTGTTGTTACAAAGTCAAACACTCCATACATGTGCATCTAGCTTAGTTCACCCTGCCCAGATGCCAACCCTTTCCACCTAAAATATTTGCTGTGATCACTGCCTGGCTCTTTGAATGGCCAATCACGATACGCCATTACGAGCTGCTCTACCATCTCGCTCGTCAGAACTCTGACCCTGAGATGCTTCATCTGCAATCTCCCCCCCTTATCAGGATCCGTGAGCGCGGGACAATTGGACATGATCTCCGCAGCGCCGTGCTGCATCTTATTCAGCGCATCGGGCAAGGACGCCGACGGGACCGCGTACAAAGCATACACGAAGTCGTGCAACCATTCGTACCAGTCCTTCGTTTCACCGGGTGGCCGGGCGTGCGGTGTTGAGCTGATGAGCGAGAGGCGATTCGGGGGCCACACTTCCTCGGGCTGCATGGTGAGCGGCTCGAATCCGCGGCGGTCCCATTGCAAGCGTGGATGTGGTGGGAAGCGGAGAGAGATGCGGTCGTCGAGGCTTGCGGTCGGGACAGCTTTGTAGTTTGTCACAATGCGGCTGGTAGCTTGTTCCCATTGCTTGTCCAAATTCTCTATTTGTTTGAGGAGGGCATCTTTCTTGGGCGTGCCATCTGCCAAGCGTAATGCAGCGCATTCTTTGATATACAGTTGTTCGCCAATATCGGCAACTTCTTCGAGTTGTTCAAGTTTGGCGACGGCGGAGCGGTCTGCTGATTTGCCGAGAGAGAAGGAGTGGGCTTCTTCGCGGGCAGGATGGTCTTCGCGTCCTTTGAAAAAACTCCAGGTCTTCTTCTTTGTAGGATCTCTACCGTTTCCTATAGCCTCGAAATCTACATCAGGATATTTGGCTTGCAAAGCGATGAGACGGTCAACGTGCTCAAATTGCTGATTACTGAGCAGTCCTGTGGGTGTAGTCCCCTCTTTGTGTTTTGTCAACAAATAATCATGGAGCCACCCAAACTTGACCTGGCCAGTCCCCTCGTATTTCTTCTCAATCTCGGCGGCAATCTTGTGCATGGTGTCCTCGCGGTGTGAGGGTAGTGACATGCCGTTTGCTCTTGCCCGTTGTATTGCACGCACTGTGCTCTCAATCTCGTACTGAGGAGAGCGACCGGGTGAGCCCTTGCCCGTGCCTCTAGGCCCGCGAGGTCCTTCCACTATTATCTCCATGCTCTGGGTCATCTCCAACAAGGCGTTGTTCTTGAGAAACCTGGCTGCGGACTTGGCAATAATTGGCTCGAATTCGCTGGAGTTTACCCACAGCAATGTGCGTACGCGGCCATATGAGTGGATATAATCGTTGGATCGTATGGCTGACGAAAAGAGGTTGTACAGCTGTTTTGCCATCGAGTCGAACGACAAGCCAGGCAGCACTGGGTCCCATGCCAACATGCCTGTGACCAGGAGCGTCTTGTTCAAGCCTTGTCCGGCTGTGTCTTGGGGATCAACGCGAGTCTGGCCCGGGAAGACATTCTCGGCGACCAATTCAGCGTAGTAGTCCAAATCAGTGGTCGGTTTCTGCACTAGTTTGTATGTCGAGTCCGGCGCATCGAGGAGTGGATCGAGAAAGGGCTTGAATCGCTCGTAGGACGGTTCCATGAGAACGTGGCTGCGGGGCTGGAGGAAGTCGTGGAGCTTCTGCGACCACAGCCCAGCGCCAGGGTTTATGTCGAGGATGTCACATCCCTTGTGGATCTCCAGGCTTTTCCCGTAGTACTTCAAGACATCGTCTGCGGGGGGCTCGTCAGCATGCGTCGGCAGCACCCAGGCCAGACTCGACGTACCACATAGGTCGGGACTTACAATCTGGGTCCTCGCATGGTGATTAGTAGCGGTCTTCCGCTTTGTTTTGAGCGCTGGTTTATTTCTTCGCACGTGCACTTCTTCTGTTTCTGGGTGAACCTTCTCAAGCAACTGGACCGACAACGGGTACTTGTCAGTCGTGCGCAGTGTCTCAGCGTTCCAATGGTCTTTTATGCCCAGCCTGTTCGACTTTGCGGAAATCTGCGCACATCTGAATATTACTCCAGCCAACCCTGGATGCGCTGTCGCCTGGACCGCGCATGTCTTCAATCGTAGTGACGACGGTCGTGCCGTCGATATGCGGATCATGAAGGCGGATAGTGAGTGTCGCTGCGCGTAATGGCAATGCACTCGTCGTGCATCCCAAGGTCGCGAATGCCGCGGAGGCTAGCCGTCTTGGGAGGAGCGCACATTGCAGCCATCCGCACCTCGTCACCAACGAGGTAGAACTCGCCCAAGGATGGCCTGACATCAGTCCTCCGATCATTTGAGGCTCCCCCTCGATCTGTAGAGGTGCGTTAGATCAGGAATGTGCACTTTACCTGCTCCACGCAAGGTGACGTGGGGCAATATGCACCCTCTTTCCATCTCCTCATGGCTTCGCAAACCAACAGCGAAATCCTAATTATCGGTGCGGGGACATGGGGTTGCTCCATTGCGCTGGAACTCGCCAGGCGAGGCTATACAAGCATCAAGGTCCTTGATGGCAACGCCTTCCCTTCTGCAATCTCCGCGGGTAATGACCTAAACAAGATCGCTGAGGAGGCCAACGACCCATCGCAGGATGAGTCCGACGAGGAGTTCTTCTGGCACCGGGTGCACCAAATCGCCATGAATGCATGGAAATACGATGATCTGCTCAAGCCGTTCTATCACCCCACAGGCTTCATTGATGCGGCTGTGAGCGACGATGCTTACCAGCGGTGCGTTGAATATGCTGATGGTGAGGACGCCGAACTGACGCCATTGACGACGAAAGAAGATTTCCAGGCGACAATGCCTGAAGGTGTATTGCAGGGCAGATTTCCCGGGTGGCGAGGATTCTGGAAGCAAGGCAGTGCCGGCTGGGTCTTTGCAAGCGGCGCCATGAAGGCCATGCATGCGGAGGCCTTGAAGCTGGGAGTACAGTTCGTGACTGGCGATCCTGAGGGCAGTGTCGAGACTCTGCTGTATAATCAGGACTCGAAGGTGGTCATGGGTGCACGCACCTCTAACGGCACCACTCATACTGCGAAACACACGGTTCTGTCTGCAGGAGCCAGCAGCGATCGTCTTCTTGACTTCAAGGACCAGCTTCGGCCCACGGCTTGGACGCTCGCGCACATCCCGTTATCCAAGGAGGAGGCAGCTCTGTACAAAGATCTGCCTGTGCTATACGGCGTTGACCGAGGGTTCTTCATCGAGCCAGATGCCGAGAAGTACGAGATGAAGCTCTGTGATGAGCATCCTGGCTACATCAACCCTGTCGTTAAGGACGGCACGTTCCGCTCTGTTCCTTTCGCACGCCACCAGATCCCTGTCGAGGCGGAGGCACGTATGCGACAGCTTCTTCGTGAGACGATGCCGCAGCTTGCAGAGCGCGAGTTCAGCTTTGCGCGCATGTGCTGGGATGCCGATACTGTCGACCGCAGGTTCTTGATTGACAGGCACCCTGAGATCGAGAATCTCGTCGTCGCCGTTGGCGGTTCTGGAAATGGCTTCATGGCTAGCCCCGCCATTGGAGTATTGGTGGCAGACGTTATCGAGAACAAGGGGGAGATTGAGGAGCGTGTCAGGAAGATGCTGAGATGGAGGCCAGAGACTGCAGTCAACCGAGACTGGTGGAGTGCGCAAGGAAGGTACGGAGCTGATGGCAAGGTCATGGATCTCAGGCAAGTCAAAAAGTGGACAAAGGTCGGTGTCCAGAACTCTCCAAGGGATTGTATTTGAAAAGATGAAGGACCATGTACGACAAGTGGGTCTTAAGTCTTGGTTTGTTAGTTGCCCATTCGTGCCCGCGCTGGCTTGTGTGTTGTGTTGACAACGTTGTAGGCTCTTATGTGTATTCGTATCATTCACAGGTGCTCGTTACCAGCATCAACGTAGCAGTCTCGCAAACAACCTCATCAGCAGCCCCACCCAAACTTCGCGGCTCCCGCTACTTCATCTACAACACTCGTTTCCCATATTTTACGTACATGTTACTTCTATGATACCAATTAAGCCGCTAGGATTCACCAAAAAGCCTACCTTCGTGATACTCTGCCCTAGGGCGTTCTAAAGCACGATGGTGCAGCGCAGCGTAGCTTCAAATCTGGATTTTCTACAGGTTTCGGCTCCCATTGTCATTCCCACCGTGGTTGCACGCCGGCTCCTAGGGCGACTCAATGTCCCCACACGTCGCGCTCGCCAACAGTGCGCTTGAGATTCGAGAGCTCTTCTTCTTTCACAACACGAGTCAGGCAGGTGCACCGGCCAGACGGGAAACAACCAGTACAGTGAGCTACTGTCCGCACAGCCTCTCTTCCTTCTCGGTGTCCTCGTACAACGCCGCCATGCGCATCTGCACATAACACCACGCCGTCACGTTCTCGTACTTCCTGGGATTAGTCTCGCTCCAGCAGCCCGGTAGCGCCTCGATGAGAGTCTCCCGATCCGCAGTCGCGAAGAACGGAACGGAGTATCTATCAGGCACTACTTCGCGTCCGTTCTCCGGCGGCGCGACAACGCGATGCACAGTGCTCCTCCAGCGATCGTTGCTCCACCGCGCCATCAAGTCCCCGATGTTCACAAGCACCGCGTCCGTTACGGGCTGCACCGGCCTGAAGACGCCAGGCTGCTGGGCGTCCTCGACTTCCAGGCCGCCGGCGCTGTCCTGGAAAAGCAGCGTAAGCGTGCCGAAATCAGAGTGCGCATTGATTCTGCTCCTCCTGCCGCGCTCTAGGTCTGCAACTGCAATGCGTGAGTAGTGCAGGAGCCGCAATTGAAAGAGACTACTTTTGTGCGTCGTGCTAAGGGTATGCTCGGCGTTGAGCGCGACACTCAGTGCGTCGAGGAGGCGGTGGACTAGGCCATCGCACTCTGTGAAGAAGGACTCCATGAACGCTCGGAAACCAGGGAGTGCGGACTCGGGCGGCCAGATGTTGGGTTGCAGCTCGTTGTTCACGTTTCCGGACTCGAAGGACTCTTTGTAGTCTGGTACCTCTCTTGCTTTTGAAAGTTCGTTGGCGTCGAACTGGTTCTGGGTTACTTTCTCCAGCCCTGGCGCCGAGTAGCCGCGGTGGTGTGTACCTCCTGGGGAATGGGGAGCGAGGTTCTTCGTTTCGAGGGGGAGGGCGAAGAACTTCTTGCTCTGTTGATGCGTCAGATGAACGTTCCTCGGCTTGATGGTGGTGCTTGAAACATCACGGGGTAGTCCGATCTAGCCGTGTGAGTGGAAGGTCAGCATACCCATGCAAAACACTGCTCTACCCTCTCCTTGGACACCCCGTGGTTCTTGAGATACACGAAGCCCTGGCTCCGGAATGCATAGTCGATGTCCTTCGCTGCAGAGATTCGGTCATGTGCACTGTCTGTATTGGAGTACGCGCTGAAGTCGACGATTGGAATGGTGGCCATTGTGACGAATTCACTCCTGGTTTGTATATCCTGGCCAGTTGTAATTTGAGTTGTCGCGGTGATCTGTGATACCGTGCTCTTAGAGAAGGCAACGACGTGCTGACCTGCAGGCGCTAGTGTGCTCTGTGGCCCAATGGCAGAGCTTTGGACATGCTCAGACAGAACTACCGGATGCAGACCGTGAGTCGTTCGATACTCCAAGGGAGTTTGCGTACCATCACTCATTCTAGAGATGTATCTTTCATGGCGTGTTATTTTGATATGTTCATCGTCTATCTGACCTCACTGATGGTCCGCGGCATCGGCCTCTGCACCGGCTTTGGCGACGGCGCAATCGAGGTCAAGACAGTGTAGTGTCGATCGCTGGGGTATATACAAGCTCAAGTCCATTGCTGTGGCTAGAGTGACTATTGCGTCCTCTGTGCAGGCTGCTGCAGCCACATCCCTCAACGCCTGCTCACTCTGCGTGTTCACGCTACGCCGAGCGCGCGCTCCTGGGGAGCTGATGTCCGTCATCTCGTATCGTCGTATCTTGCATTCATTGCTCATGCAGGCTGCTCGTACGCCCTCTTGATGACGCGTGCAAACTCTGTCAAGGTATTAGTGTCCATAGTAAGGCAAGATTCGACACGTGACTTACGGTCAAACTTGACGTTCTCCCTCACAACCGTGCCCTTGGCCTCGTTGTCCTTGTTCATGGGCACCTTGACCTTGCCGCTCTCAACAACCCAGCCACACGCGCTGCCAACAAATTGATGGAACTCGTCGCCAGACAGGTTCAGCCACGACTCGAGGATGCCCTGGTCGACCTCACGCACCGCCTGGCTGACGGTGGCGGCAATGCGTACGCGCATCAGTTCCTCGAAGCCAGCAACGTCGGCGATGAGGTCAGCGTACAGGTCGTCCGAGTCCAGCGTCGACCAGAAGGTGGCGTAGTCGGCGCCCTCGAGCAGGTTTCTCAGCTCGTTGAGCTTCTGGACGGCTTCGGAGAGCGGGGCGTCGCCGGCGGCGGGGTTGTGTGCGGACGAGGAGAGGGGCGCGAGGGCATGGACGGGCAGCAGCGACAGGCAGAGGGAAAAGTCGGGGCTGGGGAAGACGGTGAGGGCCTTGACGAGGATGTTGGTGATGGTCTCGTCGCGGGCGAGATGCGGGTTGAACTGGTAGCTGCGGCGATGCGGTCAGCCATGGCCGGCAAAGAGAATCGTGCACAGCAGAGCGTGGCAGGTTACGTTCAGATAGAGCTAATATGATAGACTTCAGTGGGGGAGGGATTCAATCTCCTGACCTCGGGTAATAGGAAACGTTGTGGTTACTTGTTCATCATGCAACAGCAGGAGCAGCAGGAGCAGCAGCAGCAAGCGGGGGGAGATACACGTACAGCTTCAGCAAGGCCAGGTTCGCGTAGCAGTCGTACGTCTGGTTCTCGCACTGGGCCATGACATAGTCCTGGAAGGTGCCCGTCGTCTCCGGGTTGTATCTGTCCAGGCCATCGAGGATCGTCTGGATGTGCTCTGGCCGTTCCGGCGCAAAGTCGAATGCGGCGCCCATGGTGGTCACTTTTGGTGGATGTGGTTGCGAGTGTCGACGGGGACGCGGGCGAGCAAGAAATTCCTCCTGTGCGTGGGACCGTGGGTGACTCCGGTTAGCGGCGCAGACCACTAGTGCAGCCCCGCGCCTCTTCCACCTATACAGTAATTATCGTACAACTACAATCTGCAGCACTGCATGGTTTGGACACGTAGAGAACGAGGTATCACAATCATATTCGAATTTCTCAACATCGCAATGCAATATTACCAACTCCAAAGGAATCCCTTCCCAAGTACGCCGCCCAGATGCTCCAGCTGCTGATGCTCACCCTCCAAACGCCTTCATCTTCTGTCCCAACGCGAAGCTAATTACGCTTCTGTTCTTGTTGTCAGTCGAAGCATTGATCATACTGGGCGTGATGCCCCTCACAGGAACAGAGCCGCGCCCATATTGCACCTGATCAAACAGATCATCGTACTTGTTGCCCTCGGTGACCGAGTCTTTGCGCCGCTCCTTGTCTCTCGAGGAGCTCTTCACGGGCTTGATGGTGCTCACATCGCTGGGCTCTGACACGACCTTAGAGCGGCTGCTGCCGTGTCGGCGCCTCGACTCGGTCGAGTGGTCGGAGTCCGACTCCGAGCCCGAGTCGTGCTGCGAGCGCGACTTGTGCGAGCGGTGGGACCGGTGAGAGCGGTGTGAGGACTTGCTGACGGTCGTGCCGGCTTCCTCTCTCAACTCATCGGTCCTGCTTCGATGCTTGCGGCGGTGCGAGCGGCGCGAAGAGCCGGCTTGACTGATGCTGTCACTAGGAACTACAGTCTCATAGTCATCTTCAGTGAGCTCATCTATGTCCAGATCATCAATGAAGTCACTGTCGGCTGACGATTTCTTATCCTTGTCGCGACTGAAGAGGCTGCTGATGACCGACGCTGCCTTCGAAGGCTTCTTCGCAGAAGCTTCAGAGGCTGACGGCGGTGACAGGGATCTTTCTTCGTCTTTACTGCGACTACTCGTATGTTTCGAGTGCGAGCTGTGCTTCGAAGTCTGAGTATGAGACGACTTGGCCTTGGACCTGCTGGAGTGATGCGAGTAAACGCTACCCTCAGGCTTTCTTGAGACATGGTCAGGCACGAATGATGAGATCAAAGAGCTGGGTGCAGTGCTGTGGGCCACGCTCTGAGCTCGTGAGGGAGCCCGGCTTTCAGGTCTACTCTCCGGTCTTGCGGTGGACACTGATGCAACACTTCTAGCTGCTTCGATCGTCCGCATTTCAGGGCTTGTCATCGAGCGAGAAGCGCTGAAGCGCGAACGAAGATCGGACCCAGCAACAGAGCGCGCGGGTGCATACTCTATTTGCAAAGGCTCTGCGGTCTGCGATCGCAACAAAGACACCTGTGAGGGTGCAGGCGCATAGTAGCTGGCAGGCGCTGCCTCGATCTGCCTCGGGCCACGCGTACTGGGGACTTGCGATGCTCGAGACGGTGAAGCGGAAACGACAGACCCTGCGTCATCGTTGCGGTGTACTGATGCGGTTGATCTGGCCACGGAGGGGGCTGGTTCGTATGCCGGAGGTGGGTCCTGCTGGGGTGGCTGGGGTGGTGTCGAGGCCTGAGCGAGCTGGCCCACTGCAGCCTTGACCGTGTTCTTCGCCTCCATGAACGCGCTGAAATTCGCCTCTTTCTTCGCACTATCTCTCTCGCTGCGCACGAAAGCGTAAGCAACTGCCGCGCCAGCTGCTGCGCCGAGAAGCGTACCAACGAGCGTGGCAGCAGCATCGCCACCTTTGCCGGCCGCCGGCGGGGCTGCCTGAGGAACAGCAACAGGCTCAGAGATACTCCTGGCAACACTCGGAGCTTGTGAGACAACGCTTGGTGCTTTCGAAGCGACTGATGGCGCTTTAGTCACCTCCGTTGGGCCCTTTGTCACTGATCTGACAGTACGTGAGCTGATAACACTAGCATCGTCGCGCATGCTCTGCGATACTGTGCGCTCCCATGTGATGATCCTACTGTGAGAGATCACAGTCCCATCGTCCCTGTAGTCCGGCGCGCCGCTGTACACAACCTCGATGCTATTCCCGTCAAAGTCGAGAACTGCAGCGTTGAAATGGCCATCATCGCCGGTACGACATGCTGGCGACCCGTTGGGTCTTCCTCCGGCATTCAGAGCGGCAGAGTAGAAGTCTCGAACGGCTGTACGGCTTGTGGCGGTGAATGCAATGTGTGCTGCACCGGCTTTGATTCTGGATTACCGTCAGTTGCGGTGTAGTCCAACATGCATCGGCAAACTTACCCAGGGGTTTCCTGGCACAGGAAGAAATCAGCTTCACGTATCCCAAAGCCAACCTGATGGCCTTGCTGTCCAATGTAGCGATAGCCAAGAGGCTGGAGGGCAGATAGAAAGAACGAGGACGAAGCCGGGAGATGCGAGACCGTGAGACCGATGTGAGAGACAGGCATTATCACAGTAGGAATAACGAAGGACGATAACAATACAACACAGCGATAGTAGCAAGAAGAGAAGACGGACGTGCTCGAAATACACAAGCCGCAATGCAAGTCCGGGGAAAAGCCAGTGATGGAGTAGGGAGCGAAGTACCGGTACAACTTCTAGGTTTATATCAGAGCCCCATTCGGCCGCGGCATCTCGATGCATCGCGAATTGGATCGCGAGGCAGTTCCAAACCCTTGCGGGAAAGCCGCTCCTAGCACGCCCCGCTTTCCTGTTGGATATCAGGGAGGCCGTTGTCAAAGTCTTCCTCATGCTGCCACATGTCCTGCAGCTGCAGCTAAGGTAGTGGTAGAGTAAGCGAGCAGGAAGGCAGGGTGATTCGACCTGAAAGGCGGGCCGGACCCGTTAGTGCCGCTTCACCCTTCGTAATTCGCTGAGCCGCCATGCAGACCTCCTTCTTGAATTTTGACCGCCAGTCGCGCGCATCCGCTTTTAATACCTGCGGTCTGGATCTGCCACATGTCGCCACGATGCACGATCGTTATGGTGTGACGTCGTGGAATTGAGGCCGGCAATGGGGTCAAGTACTTGTACAATGCGGCCAAGGTAAGCATTGTCTTGCAATCAGGTTGACGGTCCGCATGTGGCCAAGAGCTGTGACGCACTGCAGCCCTGTTGATGGATTTGTACAGTAGTGCGTGCATGGAGAGTGCCACCTCTGTGCTTCCACATCGCTGGCAAGAAGCTTTTTTGTATATAGTACAACTCGTACGACACATTGCTCTTCGATTCGTTCTTACAGTATCATGGGAGATCGGCGCAGCTTCCTAGTCGCTAGAATCCTCCCGTCGCTGTCCCGAAGCAAGCGCGACACGCGCCACCCCTCGATTAGCCTTGAAAAGTATAGTGACTGACATGGAACCAGGGAGAAGCTTGTAATACAAGCATGGGATGATGGCAGGTTATGAGTATGCGTGACTACCTTTTTCTATTCGTGTGAGTTCAGAAGACTCACGAGCTAGTATATGCTAAGGCGTTGAGGCTCCTGCAGAACCGCAACAAGCTGTACTTTTGAAGCCGAGATGGGACCAGATAGGCTGGATCAGGTTGGCACTGGACATATTTTCTGTCGCAGCGACGAGACGACACTTACGGTTCGCATCTACACAAAGTGTAGCTTACGGTGACAAAGAAAACACAGGTGGGTGCAGAGCAAGTTGAAGTGCTTCGCGAACTCCAGAGAAGAACGATGTTTGGACGTTGAGCCAGTAGTTTTGTTTTGTTGTAAAAGAAAACTCAAGCAGACGCTCAAAATCGATAGCAGGCATGCAGAGGCTGTCAATGTTGTGATCTAGGCCGACTACATGTCCTGCTGCCTAGAATTTTCCGTGCTTTTCGTTTCCTCCTCTTTTTTGGATGTCGATGGGGGGCCAATAGTCTCTCTGGACTAAGAGGCATATGCGGTATCCAGTATGACGACGTGTTCGGGTCCCTCGCAGCATCTAGAAGATACCCCAAACATCTTCCGCAGCGTGGCAGAATTTGCTGCAGGCAACGCTGGCACTGAGGTTAAAGTTGCTGATACCGATGCTGTCATCCTTGATGGCATCGGCGAAATCATCGTTGCCCTTGGCCATAGCACCGACGAAGACTGCGATGCTCTCGTTCTTGTTGAGGCTCCCGATGTAGTCGCTCAAGCGCACGACCTCAGCATCGAAACTGAGAGTGACTTTCCGGCAGTTGGGTGGCAGGTGATCGGTAATGGGGTTTTTGATGACCTCAATCAGCTTTTCCTGTGAAGACGTTGATCGAATCTGATGTCTGTGCAACAGCTGCACCATCAAACCGGCGAAGCGCTTGAATGTACGTGGAATGCGCACAGTGGGACTGACCCGGATAAGGACATTGCGTGCAGTCTGGACGTAGATCTGAAGCCTGCCGGCCTTGTTGATGGGCGAATCGAGGAGGGTGAGCAGACACTATGGCGCCACGTTAGACACAAGAACACCGTGCAGCTGCCACTTCACTCGTACTTACCTGGTGTGTGATGTCTGGACGCGCCTCGCTGATATCGCGGCCCATCTTACGCATCACACCAATGTGATCGTCGCTGTTGAGAAGACTGTACTTGTCTTCCCTGCCGCCAGGCCCACGGCCAGAGCCATGCGATGCCTTGTACGTCTCGAGTGTAGCATTGCACAGCACGACAATGAGACGCTGCGAGTCCTTGTCGTTTGTGGGAATGGGCTGGTACTGTTCAGCAACGAGCTTTGGCAGCTCGGGAGGAGGCATAGACTGGGTTCCTGCAGAATGGGGGGGCCTCGGTCAGTATGCGCCATGTTGGATGGGCAGAAGCAGTGTCAAAGCGACGATAAGCCAGGCTGGTTCAAAACGTACTTGCGCGCTTCTTGGCCCGCTCAGGAGAGTCTCGGGACGATGTCCTCTCTTGAGAGGCTTCCGTCTGAATAGGTCCGGCCATTTTGGGGAATGTGTGAATGGTGATGCAGTATCGAGTGCGCCTAGTCAAGTCGCGTATGGCTTTCTGGCTGCTCTGAATTCAGCGGCTCAGTGCGGGGTGCAGGTCTGAGTCTCTGAAGTTGTGATATCTGCAGTGTTAGGACGTGGTCGGCACGTAATGTACAGCTATCTTTAGCAGCAAGGTCGGTGATAAGCCTGCAGGGGGTGAGCGTAAGAGTGGGAATGTTAAGTAGTGCTGCTTGCGGGCGTGACTGATGAGAAGTCTTTTCTCGAGCCCGGCCTTTTCAGCATTGGCGCGGCCGCGCGTTGTGGACAAGGCCGCCGACGGCAGGTTCTACCGAAGCCCACGTGATGACCCCTCGCACCTCCGACCACTTGCTCGGACCCCGAGCCAATTCCACCACAATCCTGGCCGGATGCGGTCGCTTGTCATTCGACGCATGCGGAGGCTGTGCCTTGTGCCGGACCTCCGAAGCGTCGCACGATCGATAACTTGCTCGGACCCCGAGCCAATTCCACCACAATCCTGGCCGGATGCGGTCGCTTGTCATTCGGCGCATGCGGAGGCTGTCCCTTGTGCCGAACCGCCGAAGCGTCTCACAATCGACCCCTGCTCTGCCTCGGAGGTGAAACACTTGCGGCACCGGATTGGCTCGTCGAGCTGATGCAGGCGCTTCGGAGTTTGCGACTGGAGCTGCTCATAAACATCATGCCTCCTGTATCAAGAAGCAATAGAGGTTAGGCCAAATGTCCGACATTTTCTGTTTGCGAACGCGCCGCTTATGCGTCCTACTTAGCATTCGCATTCCCTCTTCACCCTAGGTCCCGTTGTTTCTAATCTTCCAGTCCCTCTCGCAACGCCAAGTAGTCGCTCCCTTTTCTCTTCGGTTTAATCATTTTAATTTCGGTGGCAGCTGGCTGTCAGTATCGAGTTTTCGATCCTTCACATACCTTTCGATCACCGACAACATGGCTTTTGAGTTCCTCGCACCTATTCTCACGCCGACAGCTCTGCGCTCAGTCCAAGCGGACGCTCGACCGCTGCTCACCCTCCTCCTCGTAATCGTCGGACTATCCTCGTTTGTTGCTGTATGTTTTTATATCAGCTTTGTCACAGGGAAAGCGTACCCCAAGAAGAAGGTAGAGAAGAAGGGCGGCTTTCTGGGCATTGGCAAGAAATGAACAAATGACGACGGCTCAACAAAGCCGAAGCAAAGAAGAATTTGAGGCTATGGAATGTGCAGTAAGGTACGCAGAGTCTCGAAGATGGGAAAGCTCGCAACTAATATCGTGCTAGCGCACTACGTGGTCTCCCAGGAGTGAGGAACATCAGGTTCAGGCTTCAGAGAAGCTGTCTAATAGACCATAAGACGATACCCACGTAGCATAATGGAAAGAGGAGCTTTGGTTGTACGTCTACTTTCTGCATGTGTCCATGTTGATATTCTTGCCTATCTGACTTGTCGACCGAAAGACATCGGTGAAGCCAGTTGATGGTTGGATTGCTTCCTACCAAAGCCCCACAGCGTATGTCCATTTCTTCCGTGCATCCACTCTTGGTGTCTGCAGAGGCAAAAAAAGCTCCCGAGAGCGTTCGGTGTATTCACAATCCATCGGACAGTCCTCGCGCGATAACGTGGGTATACACCAGTGGATCTTAGCGTTCATTTAGCATCCTGCATGATACCGTGTGGTTACCTTCAAAAAGCAGCCATGTTCTCAGTATACATGATACAAGCGACAAGGGATGGGCGTAGGAGCACGCTCGCGTTCGTGAACTCTCACATCATGTCCATTGCTTCAACATCAACGCTGCCACTTCAAGGCAAAAGTTGCCGTTGTCACAGGTGCCTCGCGGGGTTTCGGTGCTGGCCCCGCGATCGAACTTGCCCGTAGAGATGCATATGTGAGCCGAGAGTGTCCAGCCATTCCAGCGCTTACACTTGTTTTAGTAACGGGTCGCTCTCATCTACACTTCGCCCAAGAGCGAGAAGAAGACCAAAAAGACAACTCTGAATCTTGAGGGTCTGAGGAATGGCAGCAAGGCTCACGTGATTGAAACAGATCTGAAGCAAATTGGAGCACCAGAGAAGGTGGTGGTAACGACCAGCGGAGCTTTCGTAGACAACATCGGCATTCTGGTGAACAACGCAGGTGTCTGGGTCAACCCTGTCGAAGGGACAACGACCAAGGGCTTTCGACGTTGATGTCCGCGGGACATTGCTGTTGATCAAAGTTATCGTGCCCTATCTTCGAAAGCTAGGTATAATGATCAACATCTCATCAGTCGGAGCGCGCATTGGCCCGCCCAAGATGTCACTCTACGCCGCGCCAAAGGCGGCCATCGAGGGCATGACAAAGAGCTTAGCCCAAGAGATCGGAGACGCATGACACCATGAACGTCGTTGCTCTCCTGCCTGTCGAACCAGAAATGCAGAACGACGTGCGCAGGGGTTTTATCGACGTGCAGCTGAAGACCACAGCTGTGGGGCACTGCATCGGCACCGCTAATAACTTCGCGCGAATTTTGTACTGGTTGGCAAGCGAGAATTCAAACTGGGTTCGGGGCAGACAATCTCCGCTTCAGGCGGGTGCATGATGCTGTAATAGCAGTTGACTGCTGTCGTTGTTTCTGATCGGTGTTTGTTCCAGCGGTTTCCTGGACGGTGTTTGAGTTCCAAGACTTGCGTCGTTCCAAGGTTTGGAACACAAATAGAAGTCGCGGTCAGTAGGCGCCGGGCCATGAATCCAGTGTTCGACGGTATGATACCGGGCTATTGAGTATGAGCCTGACATGCTTTCCGTGAGCCGGTGAAAACAATACAAGGAGCTGTGCTTCAGTGTAAGCAACTCGTGCAAGCTAGACGGTCTTGAAGGCGCACCTGGTTGTCTCGGAGTCCGGAGATTATCGGGGCTCCAGCCAAGCGGCGATTACAGCTGTCACCTTTAAGCCTCATCAATGAATTTCCACAAGTTGTCTTGGCTGAACCTCAGCATCTTTGCGTGCCTCAGTGACTGCCGCGAAGCCGATGATGAAAAAGGAGGACTAAGATCCGCGGCTAGCCTTGAGCGGGCGGCGAGCGGCAATGCGAACCAGCCAAGCGTTTGAGGCCAGCCTCCGCGACGGATCTCAAACACCTCCCACCTCCACCCACTTGGAGAACATCTAAACGCCACACCCATCCGGGTTTCGAAGGCACTACGTTCCCACCTGCGGCATGCTCATGTCAGCTATACTCAGCACGCCATTCGCCCGTACGAGGCTCTGCGCGGCCCTGGGCGCCGCACCTTGCCCATATGAGGCGTCTCCATAGACTGCGGACCCTGCTGTGTCGCAGCTTTGGGCCGCGAATGCACGAAGATGGTTCGACTCTTGCTACCGTTTCGCTGCTTGTGTTAAGCTTTGCTGATTCTCCACGCGTCCTGACCGATACCCACGTACCCTCGCTTTGATAGACTAGCAGCCATTCCCCTTCCCTAACTGTGCCTATTCTGCTTTGCGCGTGCTTATAGGCTTTTGTTTCCCCTTTGCCCAAGAATCTCCGTTTTCATGCCGGTGCTTCTTTAACCGGGCGACCGAACATACCCATTAGTCTTTTCTGTTCGTTCGTGCAGGCACCTATAGTAAGTCGGCTGTCGTCGCCCGCGAAGATTATCACCTATCTAACAGATGTACAGATACATTGTCATCCTTTGCGACTATTGTGACTTACGGCCACCTTCAGCAGGCTCTGAATAGCTGAGGCATCTAATCAGACAATTTTCGCCCTTCACGCACCTACTTTCTGTTCATCATGTCCTACACAGCGTCTCTTACAGGTCGCGAGCGATCACGATGGCCGCCTCTCACACGCATGCTGATGTCCGGCGAGATGTCAGAAGAGAAGGGTCGCGAATTGACTCGTAAAGAGAAGTTCGATGTATGGATGGTCAACGAGGGATACCGACGATTGTTCGTTTTCACGTTCGCCATATTGCACGTCATGGTCTTCGTTTTCGGCATGATGAACTACGGCTTGAAGGTAGGAAAACTCTGTTCTGCGGAAGATTGACTGCTCACCTCACACAGGACAACTCGATTGGAACACGAGCTAAATTCGGCGCGACGTTCCCAATTGCCCGTTCAGCAGCTTTGGTGTTGCACGTTGATGTAGCCTTCATTCTCTTTCCAGTGTGTAGAAACCTCATCTCGATGGCCCGTCGTACGCCACTAAACGACATCATCCCATTCGACAAGAACATCACATTCCACAAGCTCGTTGCCTGGGCCATCGTCTTCTTCTCCTGGGTCCACACCATTGCGCACTGGAACAATCTCGCCCGCTTCGCCGCCTTCAACGAACTTGGATTCATGGGTTTCATCCTCGCCAATCTCGCCACAGGACCGGGGTGGAGTGGATACGTCATGTTGTTCGCGCTGATGGCCATTGCCCTTACAGCCGCCGAGAAGCCTCGTCGCGCGAACTTCGAGCGCTTTTGGTACACACATCACATGTTCATTGTCTTCTTTATGTTCTGGTCCATTCACGGCGCTTTTTGCATGATTCAACCCGACTTTGCACCCTTCTGCGATGGCATTGGTGTGTTCTGGGAGTACTGGATGTATGGTGGATTTGCCTACCTCGCGGAGCGCATTGCGAGGGAAGTGCGCGGACGCCACAAGACCTACGTCTCCAAGGTCATCCACCACCCCAGTAACGTTTGCGAGATCCAGGTCAAGAAAGAACACACCACAACACGAGCCGGTCAATACATCTTCCTCTGCTGCCCCGAGGTCTCAATCTGGCAATACCATCCGTTCACGCTCACTTCCGCCCCCGAGGAGGACTACATCTCTGTTCACGTTCGTATGGTCGGTGACTTTACCCGCGCGCTCGGCAAGGCGCTCGGATGCAATCTCGACAAGAAGGCTGGAGGCGAGAAAGACCAAAATTCTGAGGAAGTCGCCATGCGCCAGATCCTGCCTCGTGTCTACATCGACGGTCCTTTTGGCTCTGCATCCGAGGATGTGTTCAAGTTCGAGGTCGCTGTGCTTGTTGGTGCCGGTATTGGTGTCACACCCTTTGCCTCCATTCTGAAGAGTATCTGGTATCGCATGAACTACCCCCAGAGCCGCACGAGATTGAGGAAAGTGTATTTCTTCTGGATCTGCCGTGACTTCGGGTCCTTCGAGTGGTTTCGCTCACTTCTGCTTGCTATCGAAGCCCAGGATCTGGAGGATCATATCGAGATTCATACCGTAAGCTTTCACCGACCTATACTCATGGCTACCGTTAACATATAATAGTACCTCACTGCTAGGATCAAGGCCGACGACGCAACAAACATCATGATTAACGACGCCAATGCTGAGCAAGACGCAATTACTGGTCTACGTGCACCTACAAATTTTGGTCGCCCCAACTGGGACATGATCTTCAAATCCATCCGCAAGATTCACTCGCCCGCCGAAGCTGGTGTGTTCTTCTGTGGCCCCAAGGGTCTGGGAAGTACACTCCACGTCAAGTGCAATAAATGGAGTGAGCCAGGATTTAGCTTTGTTTGGGGTAAGGAGAATTTCTAGATGCCTTATCCAAGTGCGTATCACCGGGATGGCAGGAGTTAGTAAACCTTTGACGACGACGAAGTAGATGTTTTCACGCATATTGCAAGCTGTTACTGTTGTACATAATTGGCGGTGGCTCCCACGTTTTGCTTTGGCCAGGTGCGCGCTCGCACTGTGTGCAGCTTCGGCACCCGGCACTTTACGATACCTTAGATGAGTAGTAATGAGATCGCTTCTACGTCAAGTGTGTTTGCGAAGTGAGACCACTCGTCTAATATCAGGCCACAAATTTTTCGCATAAATGGCTCTAAACAGACTTTGTTGCATCACTGCTTGGCAAATTCCGAAACGAGACGAGAGTCGTTGCAATCGGATTGACGGATGCGATGCGCCACCATCATTGGACTGCTAAGCTTTATGTCTCGGGAGCCAAGATAGCGGGACAGTTCGTGTCGCCATGGGGGGTAATGGTGGTACTGACTCATTTTTTGCAGGAACCCAGGTCTGATCAATGGTCATTGATGCCGGATCCAGTGCGTTGATATGCATTTTCGGTCGTGTGTCACTGGACGAAGTTTAGATTGCCAGAAGGCACATAGGTGGTAGGAGTGTCGCGGAGCGGTACGAATGAGTGCCACTCGGAAGACAACAGCACAATACTGAAAGAAGATGGGTTCCATTTGTTTGTTCTGGCCCAGCGTGAAAGCTACCACGGTTCCAAGTCCGGTTATAAAGCACCTACGACCAGCCCTGCAAACTCATCCTTTGAGGCCTTCGAAGCATTAAGCCTACCTTCAACACGCCAATGCTCGAGCAATTTGTTGAGTGATGACATGACTTTGTGCAATGGTGGGGTGATAGGCGTTCAGTTTGCATAATAGCTGGGGTTTGTTTGTTGGACGCTAGTAGGGAGAGATGACAAGGCTACATGATAACACTGTCTCATGTCAGGAATCGATGAAGTGCGTCAGCACTGTCGAAGTAACAACTGTGTCGACGAAGAAGAAGCGCCTTTGTTCAGGGACAGCAATACCAACAATACGTGATAATCCTAGGCTGCAAGTCAAGGGACGATATGCAAATCAACCCGAAGTGCATTGTATGGCAAAAAGTACCTGCAACATCACAAAGTAACGCTATACTACAATGTTCAGATGTGCCATAACGCACGTGTACAACGAGCGGGACACTTTTGCCAAGACCACACCAAAACTCACCCTATTATGGCCCAAAACACCACACTTTAGCCCTGCATAGGGTGAAACAAGCTGTAATATTACTTAGAAACCTCTTCTACAGCATTCTTGCACGTTCGCGCGTTGTGCCCACCCTCTCCGCACCGTCCACAGCGTCGTTGGGATGGTTCACCTCCTTCAGCGCGCACCTGCTTCCTTGCCTTCTTACCATCACCACGCGCGCCAAACTCCTGTAGAGCAGTCAACCGCCGGCCTTCCTCAACTGCAAGGCTTCCCTCAGCTTGAATACGCCTTCTTTTGTGCGATTTACGTCGCGTAGCGGCTTCATTGGCTGCCCGAAGCTCAGCTATCTCCCTTTGCGCTAACACCAGCTTGTGCGCAATAATTGCTGCCCCCTTTGACACCTTCTCGAACGCTTCAACCATAGAAGTAGGTGGGCTGTCTACATGCCTCTGAATCCTATTCTTTACAAGCGTTGATTGCGACCCAAATTCTAGGGTATTGCTAGGGGTTTGCGACTGCTAGGGCTCGTTATTTGAGGGGAGTGGTGGCGATGGAGTGCGCAGTTTTACATTCAGGGCCAATACAACACGATCCGGGGCAAACGGAGCCAATCTAGCCCCTTAGAACCCTCCTTAAATGTTGCTAGGGGTAAAAGCTTTCTTGTAAGCTGCTTTAAAGCATGGGAGGAACTCCTGCTTTGTAATGTGGTTGATCCGGTTGTGTATAAGCTGATTGACCTCATCCCTGTACGCCTTCTTTAGAGGGCCAAAACAAGCCACGTTAAGTGGCTGCAGGAGGTGCGACGAGTGTGGAGGCATGCATAGACCTATGATATTGTGATCCTTGCAGTATTGCTTGAATTCCTTGGAGTTGTGGCTCTCGTGGCCGTCAATAACCAGCAGTCGGTGGGTACCAACAGTACGCGTCTTTGTATGCCTGTTAAAGTGCTTCAACTAGTCAAAACCAAGCTCATTGGTAGTCTAGCCGTTCTTAGAGACAGCAACAGTCTAATCCTAGGGCAGGTCATTGTCTTTGTACCAGTTAGACTGGTGGCGGCGGGCTTTGAAGATGATGTAGGGCGGAATGGCCTACCCTGTAGCATTGATGCCCTAGATGACCGTTACCCACTCGCGATTGCCTGGCTAGACTGCCTTTGCCCGTCCACGGTTCTCTGAAGCTGTGACGACTGCCCCTGGGCTTATCTGGCCCATCATAAAGCCTGTCTCATCGAAGTTGTACGTGTCGTTGTCCTAGATGCTATACTTGGCTTTGATGTTGGCTACAAGGTTAAACCAGCCCTGGATCACCTCAGGATCCTCGCAGAGGGCTCGCCTGTAGTTGTACTTGCGATTGAAGACTGTTTTGAGCTCCTCCTGACGCGAAACAAACGTGCTGGCCCAGTTTAAGCCAACAGCGGCCAAACCGCGCTCTTTCCGCAGAGAATTGGCCATATTAGTCACATCTGCGAGCCGGGGAGGCCGTCCTTGCCTGGACAGCTCAAGTATATGCGTAACAATCACCTGCTCCTCAGTATTGGTCAGATTCCGTGAGTTGGCCATGGTATCAACGCGTGAAGGTCGTCCAGCGCGTCTTGCGCGAAGTGTTGTTTCAGAGCTTGAAGCGCAAGCTGTATCTAAGCTTCTTTTAACGCGTCTAATTGGCGTTGATTAGGGGGCACTAAGATGGTGATGGTGTTTTGGTGTGGTCTTGGCAAAAGCGTTCCACTGGAGGATGCGTTCCACGAACCCGTGATGTACCGTGTCCGTGTCCGTGCGCGTGACGCCCGGAGTCGCGTAACGCCCGATAACCCAAACAGCACCCACACTTCAACGCGTGATAACTCAACAACCATGGCACCTATTGACAATGCGCTAGCAGCAATCAAATCGCTGAAATCAGGAGAGAAACTTGTGTATCAAAAAATTGCTGATCAATATGGTGTTGATCGCTCAACATTAGCGCGAAGGCACAGGGGTGTTCAGGCAGCCCAAGAAACCAAGTACTCCCAGCAACAGAAGCTCACTCCACAACAAGAGGAGGAGCTTGTAACGTATATAGAGGAGCTTACTGCTCGTCATATACCTCCTACAAGAGAGATGATCGCCAATTTCGCGTCAGCAGTCGCCCGGGAGCCAGTGAGCGAGAGCTGGGTTACGCGCTTCATCAACAAGTACAACATCCATCTCATCTCTCAATACTCAACGGGTATGGACGCCAATCGCCACAAAGCTGATTCCTACGCAAAGTACGAGCTCTACTTCAAATTACTACATCGTAAGATCGCTGAGTATAAGGTTGACGCTGAGCACACATACAATATGGATGAGAAGGGCTTCATGATAGGCATTACTACTAGGGCAAAACACGTGTTCAGTAGACGTATGTGGGAGAAGAGGGAGGTCAAGGCATCACTTCAAGATGGCAATCGCGCCTGAATTACGTTGCTGGCGTGTGTGTGTGGTGATGGATCAGCTCTGCCGCCAGGCCTCATCTACGAGTCGGCCAACAGCACTATCCAATCAAGCTGGGTAGAGGAAATACAGTCAGGGGAACACTCTGCACTTGTTTCTTCCTCACCTTCTGGCTGGACCAACAACGATATAGGCCTTGCCTGGCTTCAACAGGTGTTTGATCGCTTCACCAAGACTAAGGCACGGAGGAAGTGGCGCCTCCTGATCCTTGACGGCCACGGCTCCCATGTGACGATGGACTTTATCAACTACTGTGATCAGAACAAGATACTCCTGGCTATCTTTCCTCCTCATTCAACCCACACGCTTCAGCCGCTTGATGTGGTGATATTTAAGCCTCTATCAACTGCGTACTCAAAGGAGCTCACAACACACCTTCACAACGGCCAAGGACTCTTAGTAATCAAGAAGAGCAACTTCTTCCACCTGTTTTGGAAGGCCTGGGAGAGCACGTTTACTCAGGAGTTGATACTCAGGTCCTTTGAAGCAACGGGTATATCACCCCTTCAGCCCACACCAACCAACCAACCAACCCCTTCAGCCCCCACCGAACACCAATCTTTTGATTTCTGGGTTTCCTTCACAGAAGCCCCAAAAATCACAGCAAACGATCCGGCTCACTGCGGCCACTCTGGGAGTACCTCTAACGTCCGCCTAGGCCCCCTGCGCGACGCGCAAGGAGCTTAATAGGATGGCAGAGTCTCCCTCTTCCCAGCACACAGGGTCCCCAGACTACGAGATCCCCCAGCAGTTGTATACACGCGCTCCAAGACGGCCCCAGGAGGACATGCAGCACCATGCGCCCCTTCTGAGCAGCCAGAACCCCGGTGGGGGCGCTCCCAAACCTCGAGTCTCTGATGCCGTCCAACGCCACATCGCTGAGACTCAGCAAATTACCCAGCTATGGAACACCATCACTACTGCCTTCGCAGCAGCCGTAGATCAACACGCACAGGGCTACACTAACCCGCAAGAAGCCAGGATCGCACAGGAGCTGCAGCAGAGGGTCGTTCACGCGCTGACCTCCCTCTCCCCAAGCAACTCTCCCCCTAGCTCTCGCTGGAGCAGTGACACTAATCACAGCAACCCCGGGAGCCAAGAGTCAGGACGCCGCTCTTGGGCGGACGTAGCCAGAGACCCCCAAATCTCAGATAGGGGTGCCAACCGACCCCTGATCCCTGCTAAACCCCGGCCTGGTCCGTCGGCTAAGCCCAAAGAAGACGATCGAATCTTCATAGCCATCTCCAACCCAACAATGCGACTGCAACAACCCTCACCATTTGCGGTAAGACAGGCAGTTTGCAAGAGCATAGGAGGAATCACCCTGAGGGACATACCTGCCGCATCACCAATCAAAACAGGCTGGGCGATCACCCCAGCTAATAAGTCTATCCGGGACCAGCTTCTAACCCAAGAAAACCAGGAACTTCTAGCGAGAGCACTAGACGGAGACGCGGTAAGGGTCCCAGAACGCTGGATCAACTACGCAGTACAGGGAGTACCCAGTTCCCTTCGAACCCTCGACGGCACAGAACTACCCACGACTATCCAGCTAGTGGAGGAAGAGGTATGCTCGCAAACAGGCAGGCAGCCGGTCAGCTGCAGGGCCTCACGACATGGAGCCAACCACCGTGGCCTTACCACCTGGATCATCTCTTACAAGGAGCCAGTCCGCTCGTTCCGCCTTTTTGGTATCAGCGAGTACTCCAAGGTGATCAACAAGCACCCTACCATCCAGCGCCACAACCCAGGCTGCCAGGGCTACTGTAACGCTGCCCGATGCACCCAGGTAGCGCGCTGCGTGCACTGTGGAGACCGCACAGACAGACACCAAGGACCGTACGGGGACAACTGCGCCCACAAAGCCGTGTGCGCCAACTGCCACGGACCACACCCAGCTAGCCACGCCAACTGCCCTGCAGCCCCTCGCCGGGTCAACGGACACAGCATCAAGCCTACAAGAGCCGAGCTGAAGGCTATCCGACGCGCAGGCAAGATAGCACAGCAGCACCTCTACAGGACAGTCGAAGAGACCCTCAGACAGGCAACGCTTCAGCCTGAGACTACTCCTCTAGAGGCATCGGAGACAGCGCCTCCCCAGCCTCCCACCCAGAGGCAAGAAGGAGATAGCAGGGCTTCCGCATCACTTCCTACAACGACTAACTCCTATCCATCCTCCTCTTCCACTGGCAGAGCAAAGAGACCAAGGCGGGCCGCCACAGGCCAGAGAAGCCTCAATGTAGGACAGCTGTCTGCCGGCAGCATCCGCCCACAATCGACTATCCACACTGACCCGTCCACCTCGGAGAGGGAAGACACCAGCATGAGCGATGACCCGCCATCGTCATGCTAGAACACCCCTACAACATACCAGCCCACAACAGGCGTCAACAGCACAGTCTACCAAGCAGACAACTCCGTGTATGCTGGGCCAACGTCGGCAGATGCTCGCCCTGGCACATCACAACACTAGAGCTGGCCTTCCAGAAGGGCATAGATGTTGTGTGTGTTCAAGAGCCCTTCGCATGTGCCAACTCGAGAACATCCACTCACCCTGGTTTCAAGCACCTAGCACCTATCAGCACCTGGGACAGCCCCAACACACCAGGCTCAGTCCGCCCTAGAGTGATGACATACATCCGCAGAGGCCGCCACCTACGGTACCAGGCTAGAGAGAGTCTCAACCACCCAGACATGCTATGGGCGGTAGTAAATGGAGTCGCCATACTCAACTGCTACAGACAGCCACACACCCCAGACGTCATTCAATACGTCACACATCTGACACCCCCTCAGCTCTGCCTTGTCGGGGGCGACTTTAACGCCAGACACGAATCCTTTGAGCCTACCATCACTGCAGCCAACGGAGGAGTGGAGCTAGCTAGATGGGCTGCCAACGCGTCTATGGACTACATTGGTGTGCCAGGGCAGCCAACACACTGCGCTGGTCACGTTCTTGACCTCACCTTCTCTAACATCCCGTTTGCCCAGTCTGCTGTCGATGCTAGCATGCACAGCGGCTCAGATCATGAGACGATAGTGACCTCTGTCCCCATCTCCACACCAGGCACTCCGCAACTAGAACAGTACCACTACAGAGTTCCAGAGGCGAGCCTAGCTAAGTTCGCTGGGCTGGTAGAAATGGGTGCCCAAAACATCGCAGACCCGCTTGCAACACAGGATGCAGCACAGCTAGAAGAATGCGTCACGCTGCTCACAGAGGCTATACAGCACTCTGTACAGGCAGCAGGCAAGCTCAACCGCAAGGAAGGCCGCGCTGCACCATGGTGGACCGAGGAGTGCAAGACCGCCTACCAGGCCTACAAACGTGCTAGACAGCTCTGCTCTGGCAGTCTACCAGAGGAGAGACAGGCCTTCAAGACTACCGTCCGACAGGCCAAGAGGCAGTACTGGAGGCACGTCATCGATAACGCTAGAGACGACAAGGACCTGTTCAAGATCATTGCCTGGCACAAGCTCACGCCAGAGAACCAGGACACTCCCCTCGAAGTGAACAACAGAACGATATCAGACCCCCTGGAGAAAGCAGAGGCACTTAGACAGGAAGTTCTCAACCGCTACACAGCAGAAGATGACCTCGGACAGCGTCCAGACCAGGAGGCTGCAGCCACCCTCCCGTGGAGCACACACATCTCACTTGAGGAGTGTGAGCGAAACACGATAGGGGTGTCAAGCACATCACCAGGCACTGACCGCTCTACAGTGCGACTACTCCGCGCCTGCTGGACTCAGGTGGGGGAACTCGTACGAAGGATCTTCCAGCGGTGTCTTGAACTCAACCACTTCCCGGCGCAATGGAAGCTTGCAGAGGTAGCCATGATACCGAAAGTGGGGAAAACAGACCGGACATCGCCCCGCTCCTGGAGACCGATAGCGCTTCTGTCTTGTATTGGAAAGGGACTCGAACGAACTGTGGCTAGACGTATTGCATGGACTGCCATGACACACAAGATCCTCAGCCCCCAGCATGGCGGCGCGCTTCCAAAACGCTCTGCAGCAGACCTCACTGCAGCGTTCACCCACGACACTGAAGCAGCATGGGTGCTTGGAAAGCACGTCACTATGGTCACCCTAGATGTGCAAGGCGCGTTTGACGCTCTCCTGAAGAACCGCCTGTTGCATCGGATGGCCCAACAGGGCTGGCCACAAAGGACGATCCTCTTTGTAGACTCATTCCTAACTGACCGGAGGGTGCAAGTCCGCCTTGGCCAGGTCACCACTCCTAGCTACGCAGTTGCCTGCGGCACACCCCAGGGGTCGCCTCTCTCACCCGTCCTGTACACACTGTACCTGGCAGAGCTACTATCCATGGACACTGAACGGAGGTTTGGGTACGCAGACGACATATGTCTATACCAGGCCTCACACTCTATGGACGACAACGTCGAGCTCCTCGCAGAAGACCTAAGGGAGATCAGAGCATGGGGTGAGGCTAATAAGGTTACCTTTGCTCCAGAAAAGCAGGAAATGATCCACCTGACCAGACAGCGGAGCAGCTATGCGCCTCCCTGCGTCGTAGATGAACAGCTCACGATCTATCCAATCCTCCCGGGTGGAGAGCACAGTCAGCCAGCCCTGCGCTGGTTAGGCGTGTGGTTTGACCGCAGACTCACCTTCCGACGGCATGTAGCTACGCGCACGGCAAAAGCTGCCAAGGTAGCCTATCACATTCGCAGCCTAGCTAGGACTACCTATGGACCCCCAGCCAGCTCCCTCCGCAAGGCCACTGTTGCCTGTGTGTACCCATCACTCCTGTATGGAACTGAATGCTGGTACAGAGGCCGCACCAAAAAGCCACACACACTTAAACCAGGCAGGCCACAAGAGGTCAGCGCTTACATTGGGTGGCACATAGCTGCCATAGACAAAACACTAGCCATAGCGGCAAGAGGCATCCTACCAGCGTGGAGAACAACCCCTATAGCTGCACTCTTCCGAGACGCCGGACTGCTACCGGCAGCAGTGGCACTCGAGGAAGCCAGACTCAGATTTGCAACCCACCTGCGCACTACAGATGCAGACCACCCTCTCACTAGGCGCACAGCAGTACCTATCGTAAACAGGGGCGTAAAAACCGGACAACCCCAGCGAGTCAAGACGAAAGTCCAACAGATGGCATCTCTTCTACCAGAGACCCCCAGGACTACACTCTCAGCCCCTCACTACTCGACTGGCTGCCGAACAGACCCGACGCTTAGCCTAGACAAGAAGACTGCAGCTAAGGCTTTTAAAGAATGGTGGGCCCAGCTCTCACCACTAGAAGTCACTATCTTCTCAGATGGCTCTGAACAGTACACAAAGGAAGGAGAAAAGCGGGTTACCTACGGCTTTGCAGTGTATCAGAACGGAAAACAACTGCACACTGGACGCGGGTCACTCAACCCTACCTCGCACGTCTTCGACGCGGAAGTAGTAGGAGCATGGAGAGGCCTCCAGCATACCGTAAGGCAACCAGAGCTCCGCACCCGCCGAATCTGGCTGTGCATAGACAGCACCTCAGTGGTCTGGTGCCTCAGGGGCGACGCACCTCCTACCTCTCAATGGGCTTTCCTGGAGTGCCATGGCGCCATGGAGACACACGACGTCTCTATCAAATGGGCCCCTGGACACCTAGACATTGAGGGGAACGAGGCAGCAGACAGATTAGCCAACCTAGAAGCCCAGCACCCCTCACCCCCGACTGGAAAAGCCGCTCTGCCTACACTCTCAGGCATCAAGACGATAGCCCGCAAGACACTGCGACACACACAACAGACCTGGTGGTCTGACAAGAAGACTAAGCTCTCGAAATGGTACAAGAGCTGGGACCTGGACTATGCACCACGCAGCAGTCCAAGGGAACTAGACCTACCAAGGGCCACGTTAGCCAGGCTCCTCTCCATCCAATCTAGGCATGGGGACTTTGCCTGGTATCACCGAATGTACAATCACAAGGATGCAAACCTTAGCTGCTCATGCGGGCGCGACAAGACGCCAGAGCACCTCGTGCTCTGCCGCAAGACCCGCGGGAGCTTTAGCAGATGGCCGCTGCGACCACTAATACTACCATCCAGCCAGGCTGATGGCCTAGCGTACACTGCAGCACTAGTGAAGGAGCCAGAGGCCTTTGACGCCTTTGTCAAACTTACACAGTACTTCACCAAGATCTGCCCCCGCTAGCTCCTGCAGCCCTGCAACAGCAGCAAACACCTGCACCTAGTTCTGCTAGGTCCAGCACAATCGATGCAACACTCTTCACCCCTCCACCCCTCCACCCCTCCACCCCTCCACCCCTCCACCCCCTCCACTCACACGATGTCTCTTTCTCTCTCTCCTACGGCACATATATGCCTCAGAATGCAAGGAAATTACCCTAATATACATACATCGCTTAGCCTCCCCAACTGGACGGGGAGCTGTAGTTCTGAAATGGTAACAATACCCGCGCAGGCAGGAAATGCTTTCTAAGGTAGTGTATCAGCACTGTAATTCCATAGCTTAGCACGTCGTACATGCCCTTCGGGAGGCGAGATGATGGACTTATTCCACATCAACTAGACGAAAAATGAATACCAACCAACCAACCAACCCCTTCAGCCCACACCCGAACATCAACTTTTCCAGGTCAGCGAAAGGTCGATTTCCATCGATTTTTCGTCCAAACACGACTTAAATGCCTTCGTAAATCTGTTTCCCAACGTCCTGTCTCCGCTGCAGGCGTTGTGGCCGGCGCGCTGCCCTGTTTTGTCTTTCAGCTCTTCGCTGAGCTGAAATCTTTTCAAAATGGCCCGTGCGCCACTCAGTTTTACACGTTCGGTCGAAGGCCACAACCACCGTTAAGACAAGGAGACAGCTTTGCCACTCCCTGTTCTTACAAGATATGGGCACCTGCCAGGCCTAAACACAAAGGCTCTCCATGCGAAGAGCCACGGCACGATTCGACAGAGCACCGGCTCTCAACACGCAAACAAGGCAGCCAGCATGGCCTTACATTCCACGACTTCTAAGAGATAAAGAAGAAGGATGGCCTGGCTCTGCCTTCCTACTACACCTATCTCCTTCGACGCAGGCATGGCCAAGCCTAGTACAAAGGCTCTCCTCGCGCAGAGCCACGGCCTTGATTCGACAGAGCACCGGCTCTCCACACCCACCCTCTCTTCCCTTCTCTCTCTTACGGCACTTCACTGCCTTTGAACATACACAAGGGATCCTCCCTAATGTACACAAACTGCTCAGTCTCCCCAACTGGACGGGGAGCTGTAGTTCTGACATGGTAGCAATACCCGCGTAGGCAAGAAATGCTTTCTAAGGTAGTGTGTTAGCACAGTAATTCCATAGCTTAGCACGTCGTATATGCCCTTCGGGAGGCGAGATGATGGATTTAATCCTCATCAACTAGACGTAAAATGAATACCAACCAACCAACCAACCCCTTCAGCCCACACCGAACACCAATCTTTTGATTTCTGGGTTTCCTTCACAGAAGCCCCAAAAATCACAGCAAACGATCCGGCTCACTGCGGCCACTCTGGGAGTACCTCTAACGTCCGCCTAGGCCCCCTGCGCGACGCGCAAGGAGCTTAATAGGATGGCAGAGTCTCCCTCTTCCCAGCACACAGGGTCCCCAGACTACGAGATCCCCCAGCAGTTGTATACACGCGCTCCAAGACGGCCCCAGGAGGACATGCAGCACCATGCGCCCCTTCTGAGCAGCCAGAACCCCGGTGGGGGCGCTCCCAAACCTCGAGTCTCTGATGCCGTCCAACGCCACATCGCTGAGACTCAGCAAATCACCCAGCTATGGAACACCATCACTACTGCCTTCGCAGCAGCCGTAGATCAACACGCACAGGGCTACACTAACCCGCAAGAAGCCAGGATCGCACAGGAGCTGCAGCAGAGGGTCGTTCACGCGCTGACCTCCCTCTCCCCAAGCAACTCTCCCCCTAGCTCTCGCTGGAGCAGCGACACTAATCACAGCAACCCCGGGAGCCAAGAGTCAGGACGCCGCTCTTGGGCGGACGTAGCCAGAGACCCCCAAATCTCAGATAGGGGTGCCAACCGACCCCTGATCCCTGCTAAACCCCGGCCTGGTCCGTCGGCTAAGCCCAAAGAAGACGATCGAATCTTTATAGCTATCTCTAACCCAACAATGCGACTGTAACAACCCTTACTATTTGCGGTAAGACAGGCAGTTTGCAAGAGCATAGGAGGAATTACTCTAAGGGACATACCTGCCGCATTACTAATTAAAACAGGCTGGGCGATCACCCCAGCTAATAAGTCTATCCGGGACCAGCTTCTAACCTAAGAAAACCAGGAACTTCTAGCGAGAGCACTAGACGGAGACGCGGTAAGGGTCCTAGAACGCTAGATCAACTACGCAGTACAGGGAGTACCCAGTTCCCTCCGAACCCTCGACGGCACAGAACTACCCACGACTATCCAGCTAGTGGAGGAAGAGGTATGCTCGCAAACAGGCAGGCAGCCGGTCAGCTGCAGGGCCTCACGACATAGAGCCAACCACCGTGGCCTTACCACCTGGATCATCTCTTACAAGGAGCCAGTCCGCTTGTTCTGCCTTTTTAGTATCAGCAAGTACTCTAAAGTGATCAACAAGCACCCTACCATCCAGCGCCACAACCTAGGCTGCCAGGGCTACTGTAACGCTGCCCGATGCACCCAGGTAGCGCGCTGCGTGCACTGTGGAGACCGCACAGACAGACACCAAGGACCGTACGGGGACAACTGCACCCACAAAGCCGTGTGCGCCAACTGCCACGGACCACACCCAGCTAGCCACGCCAACTGCCCTGCAGCCCCTCGCCGGGTCAACGGACACAGCATCAAGCCTACAAGAGCCGAGCTGAAGGCTATCCGACGCGCAGGCAAGATAGCACAGCAGCACCTCTACAGGACAGTCGAAGAGACCCTCAGACAGGCAACGCTTCAGCCTGAGACTACTCCTCTAGAGGCATCGGAGACAGCGCCTCCCCAGCCTCCCACCCAGAGGCAAGAAGGAGATAGCAGGGCTTCCGCATCACTTCCTACAACGACTAACTCCTATTCATCCTCCTCTTCCACTGGCAGAGCAAAGAGACCAAGGCGGGCCGCCACAGGCCAGAGAAGCCTTAATGTAGGACAGCTGTCTGCCGGCAGCATCCGCCCACAATCGACTATCCACACTGACCCGTCCACCTCGGAGAGGGAAGACACCAGCATGAGCGATGACCCGCCATTGTCATGCTAGAACACCCCTACAACATACCAGCCCACAATAGGCGTTAACAGCACAGTCTACTAAGCAGACAACTCCGTGTATGCTAGGCCAACGTTAGCAGATGCTTGCCCTAGCATATTACAACACTAGAGCTAGCCTTCTAGAAGGGCATAGATGTTATATGTGTTTAAGAGCCCTTTACATATGCTAACTTAAGAACATCTACTTACTCTAGTTTTAAGCACCTAGCACCTATTAGCACCTAGGACAGCCCTAACACACTAGGCTTAGTCTGCTCTAGAGTAATAATATATATCTGCAGAGGCCGCTACCTATAGTACTAGGCTAGAGAGAGTCTTAACTACCTAGACATGCTATGGGCAGTAGTAAATAGAGTTACTATACTTAACTACTATAGATAGCTATATACTCTAGATGTTATTTAATATGTTATATATCTAACACCCTCTTAGCTCTACCTTATTAGAGGTAACTTTAATACTAGATATAAATTCTTTAAGCCTACTATTACTATAGCTAATAGAGGAGTAGAGCTAGCTAGATAGGCTACTAACGCGTCTATAGACTATATTAGTGTGCTAGAGTAGCTAATATACTACACTAGTTATATTCTTAACCTTACCTTCTCTAATATTCTATTTACCTAGTCTACTATTAATACTAGTATATATAGCAGCTTAGATTATAAGATAATAGTAACCTCTATCTCTATGTTACGAACCTGAGACGGGGCAAGGCAGAAGATAAGAGAAGGAAGGATTGATGACACTCGGGGACAACCCGCAGGCCTTCAAGAAGGTCAGCACCCGGAACCAATGACGACGTAACCCCTCATGTTCCAAAGTCTTGGCGGAACGCCACCATGGAACAAGTCACGTGATGTTCCAAGAATCCCACGATGTTCCAGGGAGTACCAGGTTGGAACAACTATGGAACAATGGAACAAGAATGGAACACCTGTATGTATATAGTACGTAGGAACACAACTCTTACAGTTCGTGTTCAATCCTAAGTTAAAGTTTGTCTTTGGATCTCAAACCTAACCTTCGAGCTAGACAGTCTACTCTGTACTACTCATCGTTACCCTGCTCTCAAGACTGACAGATCGTATCTGTACACCTTATTGCAACCAACCCCTTCGGCTTCCTGTCACCGTACTCATCCCCGAGAACCAATAGAATTAGTGCTTACGAGCTTTGCTTAAAGTACGACTTCAACACTCTATCTCTATACTAGGTACTCTATAACTAGAATAGTACTACTATAGAGTTCTAGAGGTAAGCCTAGCTAAGTTTGCTAGGCTAGTAGAAATAGGTACCTAAAATATTATAGACCTACTTATAATATAGGATGTAGTATAGCTAGAAGAATATATTACGCTACTTATAGAAGCTATACAGCACTTTATATAGGTAGTAGGTAAGCTTAACTATAAGAAAGGCTACGCTGCACTATAGTAGACTAAAGAGTGTAAGACTACCTACTAGGCCTATAAATATACTAGACAGCTCTACTCTAGTAGTCTACTAGAGGAGAGACAGGCCTTTAAGACTACTGTCTAAGAGGCTAAGAGGTAGTACTAGAGGCATATTATTAATAATACTAGAGATAATAAGGACCTATTTAAGATTATTACCTAGTATAAGCTTATGCTAGAGAACTAGGACACTCCCTTTAAAGTAAATAATAGAATAATATTAGACCCTCTAGAGAAAGTAGAGGCACTTAGATAGGAAGTTCTTAACTACTATATAGTAGAAGATAACCTTAGATAGTATCTAGACTAGAAGGCTATAGCTACCCTCCTATAGAGTATATATATCTTACTTAAAGAGTATAAGTAAAATATAATAAAGGTGTTAAGTATATTACTAGGCACTAACTACTCTATAGTATAACTACTTTATACCTACTAGACTGTTGAAGTCGTACTTTAAGCAAAGCTCGTAAGCACTAATTCTATTGGTTCTCGGGGATGAGTACGGTGACAGGAAGCCGAAGGGGTCGGTTGCAATAAGGTGTACAGATACGATCTGTCAGTCTTGAGAGCAGGGTAACGATGAGTAGTACAGAGTAGACTGTCTAGCTCGAAGGTTGGGTTTGAGATCCAAAGACAAACTTTAACTTAGGATTGAACACGAACTGTAAGAGTTGTGTTCCTACTAGATTATATAGTGAAGGTAATGGAGGTCATCCCAAGGGTTGTGCCATCCCCGGAGGTCTTGCCATCCCGGAGGTCGTGCCATCCCCGGAGGTCATGCCATCCCCGGAGGTCATGCCATCCCGGAGGTCACGTCTTGGCGGGATGCCATCCCGGAGTCCCGTGATTGGTGACACGCTGTCATCCTTAGCGATGCCCCGCTTCCTATCAGTACCTCGCAACTCGGAGATCGTAACACTACCTCTCCCCTCTCAGCATATCGTCCTCGATATATCGTTTATCCGTGCCGTGGGTCGCAGGGTAGGTCCCGTCCTATAAGTACTGTTCGTAGGTCGTCTCCTTATGAAGTTCCATAGCCTCCCTAACCATGCCGAAGGATTCCGGAACACGAAAGCCGCGAGGCCCGCGCTCGCAGTCGTCCACTGAGGAGCGTCGTGCTCGTGCTCGTCGCGTTCAAGAGCGTTCGCTAGAAATGGCGTTCCGTTGTAAAAGGTGTGAAGAAAAGAACTTTCGGTGTTTTGTCGATACCGCTACTGGTCGATGTGCTGGCTGCATCTCCGTGAAGGCGGAGTGTAGCTTGTTTGTTCCTGAAGGGGAATGGGAAAAGGTTGAGCAGGAGAAAGAAGAGAAGCGACTCGCACTCCTTCGTGCAGAGGCTGAGACTTCTCGTCTTCGTCTAGAGCTGGCGGAGGTTGAGAATCGTGAGCGTCAATTTGCGCGTCGTGATTTGGCGCTGCTGAAAGCGCAAGATCAGGCGCAAGAGGCGGAAAGTTCGAGTACCGCTACCGGCTCCCTTGTCTCCGATCCTTGGGCTGATCCTGGCTGGTTACAGGCTAACGATTCTTCTTTTGGTCTCTCGTCTGACCAACTCTTTGTTGACTTTCTTGCTGGAAACCCTGTGGATCCTGTGCCGTACTGGCCACAGAATTTCGATACTGCGTCAGCAACTGGCGGCAGTTCGTGAGGTTTGATTCTGGTTCCCACGTGTTTTCCGAGTCTGGGTATCCTAACCACTTGACTAGGTATTCGTTGTTTTTTTTGGTTTTTCGATGTTTAATTACTTTCTCGACTTCCCACTCGTCCTGGCCGTCTGCCTGGTAGTGAAAGTCTTGCTGGATCGGCGTTCTAGGGTCGGCTGGTTCCAACAGCGAGATGTGGAACACTGGATGGATCTTTGCATCCTTGGGCAGCGCAAGTCGATAGTTGACTGGGCTGATTTGCTTGGAAATGAAAAATGGTCCGACCTTGACTTTGTCCAGTTTTTTCGTTGGTCGCCGTGTGCGTAGGTTTTTCGTAAGGAGATACACTTTATCCCCCTCCTTTAGCAGAGGCGCCGTTTTTCGTTTCTTGTTAACATAAGAGATGCTCCGTGACTGAGCTTTAGCGATGTTATCGAGCGATTTTCTGTGTACTTCCTTCAGTGCTTCGACTGAGTTAATCGCTGATTCCGTTTGAATGTTACTGTCCAATGATCTGGTAAAGAGATTTGGGTGTCTCCCGTGGTTTGCAAAGAACGGCGTTACGCCTGTTGCTTCCGACAATTTGTTGTTGTACGCGATTTGTGCCATAGGTAGCAGTGAAACCCAGTTGTCTTGCTGCTGGTTGCAGTAGATGCGGAGGTACGTCTCCATCGTTTGGTTCACTCGTTCTGTTTGGCCATCCGTCTGCGGATGATACGCGGTTGACAATTTTTTCTTGGTACCAATAGCTGCTAACAGCGTGGTCCAGTAGTTCGATGTAAACAACTTGTCTCTATCGCTAATGATTGATTCGGAAATGCCGTGGTGTCGAACAATCCTATCCAGGTACACTCGTGCGAGCTGCTCTGCAGTGTAGCTGTGGCGGAAAGGCACAAACTCAGCGGCTTTCGTGAATCGATCTACTACAACGAAGATTGAGTCGTAGGTGTATCCTGTTACACGATCCTTGGAGACAGGTAGCTGTGTAACGAAATCCATCGTGATGTTCGTCCATGGTGCCGTTGGCGGCTCCATTGCCTGTGCTTCTCCATACTTGGTGTGCGTGCTGTGTTTGTTCTGCTGACAGCTTACGCAATTCTTGATGAACTTGGCGACCTTGTCGCGCATGTTCGGGAACTCGTAATGTCTCTTGATGAGTTCCATTGTTCTGGTGATACCGGGGTGTCCATGAAGCGGGTCATCGTGGTGACTGCTTATGACTTCTTCCTCCAGTTCCTCTGGTACCTGTGATGGTACATGATGCTCTTGGCGTACTAGCATCATATTGTTGAGCTGCTGGGATGGTCCTAACGATCCGTCGCTATTGATACCAAGGATCGCCGATTCGTTGATCGTCTTGGATCCTGCGAGGTCGTGTCGTCGACTGAGTGCGTCGGCTCTACCGTTGTCCTTTCCTGGTGTATAGAGGATCTTGAACTTATATTGTCCGAGGGTCTCAGACCATCGTACTTGTCGTCTGTTCAATACCTTTGTTGTCGTGAAATGTACCAGGTTTTTGTGATCCGTGTAGATCGTAAGTTCCGAACAACTTTCAGCGTAGACTCGCCAATGTTCTAGGGCAGATACGATCGCGAGCAGTTCTTTGTCGTGTACGTCGTATCGTTCTTCGGGTCCTGAGAACTTGCGTGAGTAGTAGGCAATCGGGTGCCATTGACCATCTCGTTCCTGTGTGATGCATGCTCCTAATGCCAGATCTGAGGCATCTGTTTCCATTCGCAGCGGCTCTCCGCTCCTGAATGTAACCAATGTGGGTGGATCTACACAAGCTTGCTTTAGTGTTTCGAAAGCTTTGTCCTGATCCTCGCCCCATTTGAAGGGTGTGTCCTTCCGCGTAAGTTTCGTAAGCGGCAAGGCCTTCGTGGAGTAATCCTTGATGAAGCGTCGGTTGAAGTTGACAAACCCAAGGAACTCTTGAATGTTTTTAACGGTTTTGGGTGTTGGCCAATCCTTCACAACCTGAATCTTTGCTTGGCTCATCTTGACTCCGTATCGTCCTACCACAAACCCTAGGAATTCGACTTCCTCCTTGTGCCATTCGCACTTCTCGGGTTTCAAGCGTAGGTGCGCTGCTCCTAGGCAGGCAAGCACTTGTCGTACGTGTTCGACATGCTCTTCTAGTGTTTTGCTGTACACTAGGATGTCATCGAGGTACGCCACCACGGTAATGTCCAAGTGTGCCCTTAGTACGTTGTTGATTAAGGCCTGACATGTCGCTGGTGCGTTGGTGAGCCCGAACGGCATAACCAAATACTCGTAATGACCATAACGGGTTCTAAACGCCGTCTTCCATTCTTCGCCCTCCTTCATGCGGATGAGGTTGTATGCTCCTCTTAAGTCTAACGCAGTGAAGTACTGTGCTCCTGCTAACCGATCCTGAAGTTCGCTGATGTTCGGTAGCGGGTAACGATTCTTGATCGTGATATCGTTGAGCTTTCGGTAATCGATACAAGGTCGTAGCTTGCCATCTTTCTTTGGTACGAATAGAACGGGAAATCCTGCTGGGGATTCTGATTCTCGAATGAATCCTTTGTCGAGGTTCTCCTTAAGGTAGTTGCGCAGCTCCTCAAGTTCCTTTTCTGACATCTGGTATATTGGCCCGAATGGGGGCTTCTTGCCTTCCTCGAGCTTGATCTCGTGGTCCCATTCCTGGTGCTGCGGTAATGCCTTCGCAGTCTTCTCATCGCGGAAGAGGTCTATAAACTCTCTGTATTCATCCGGGATGTCAGGAGTTGTACTGTTCTCCTTAACCGTCGCTTTGTGATCCGGGGGCTGGTCGGTATCTGCACGGTCGACCGCTCTATCTTGGCGCGTCTTGTTCGAAGAGATGTTGTTGATCTCCTTCTCATCCACCAGCTGCGTCGTGAGCTGCGCGGGTCGCTGTCCGGGTGTACCTGATCCGTGACGCGTGAGCGTTATTCGCTGGTTCTTCCAGTCGATCCATGGATTGTGCTCTCTTAACCAAGGGAGTCCTAATATGATATCATGGGCGGCCGTTCCCAGAACATCTAGGTCTATTAATTCCTCGTGGTTGAATACTTTCAGACGTCGCTGTACCACTTCGTGGGTCACAGTCGACTCTCCTGGCATTGGTTCTCCGTTGGCTACTCGTAAAGGGTATGGTTCCTCCTTTCTTCGCTTCTGCAAGCCTGCTTGCGCGATAGCGGATTGAGACACGTAGTTGCTTTGTGCTCCTGAGTCCAACAATGCCGTCATCCTGGTGCCTTCTAGCACGACAGGGAATTTGATGAGGGACTGGGCCTCATTGGAATCCTGACGTCGATTCCGGGAGCCCTGGACTGCGTTGAGAAAAAGCTCTCGTCCGGGTTGTCCTTGGCGTCTGTTTGCCATATGTCTAAAAAAGACTCGTCCTGGGGCATAAAACCGCTCAGGCGTTTTAGCGTCTCGTGGTTCCTGCACTTCGGATGGAAGCACTCAGCCCATTCTTGGCCGTAGCACCTCTCGTTTTGGACCATGTGCATGTTGAATATGTCTTCCACACATTCAATTCTTGGAAAGTGGAGATTCGTGCGTTTATCCCACAAGTGCTCTGCGCAATAGGTATCCGTACATTCCCACCAGTATTCCTCGCAGCCCTCGGGCTTACTTGGAAACCATCCACTGTCCAGTTTGTACTGTCTGTGGTCTTCGCAGGCTTCGTGGTAGCACTGCGTAGGTGGTAGTCGAGGATGGTACGGGTTTCGAATATCCTGGAACAGCTTCAACGTATAGCTCGGCGTTGGCAAAGCGGGCTGTCGGTCGAAGTCGGGTTCGTCTCGACTTCGAGCGTATAAGTTGTAGTCGTCCAGCTGTTGCTGAGTTGCAGAGTTGCTTTCTTTCCAGCGGATAAAGTCTTCCGTGTGCCATTCTTTGTTGGTTTTCTGTGCATTGGCTACCTGTTGGTCGAATCTCTTAAGTGCTTCGGGGTCACCGAGCAAGTACCGTCTTGACCGTTGAATATTTTCTTCCGTCATCCAATCGCGGACAGACTCGACATCCTGTAGGCTTGGTGTCTGGATAGAAACGGATGACGCTTCTCCCTTGTGCTCTGGGATGTTGTTGACAATGGTCAAGTTTATCGTTGGTACTTGAGGTTCTTGGAAGACAGGAGTCTGGGTGGATTGGTCGCGCGAGACCATCATGTCCTGACTATGTTGCGTTTTGTCGCATACAATTAAACGTTTCCCTTCCTTTGAATAGTACTTGTCGCCATACTTGTAGATGGCATCGTAGTATCGTTTGCCAACAACAATGCTGTCGTCCTGGGTATCGCACTCTACCACATGGTATCGGCGGGGATCGTTGTCGATCCATTCCATTTTAGGGTAGGGTGTTGGTGACCGGATTTGCTTGCTTAGAGCATCCTCATCGGACTCCTCGATGTAGTCGTTGTCGAGTCCGGAAGTGGGGTCTTCCATGAGACGTCCCATCTCATTAGTAACGACCTCCCACTCTTGGTCGCCGCTGTCGTCATGAGCCAGCATGTTCAGCTGTCTGGTCACTTTGTTCTTCATGCGACAGTCGCGGGCGTAGTGGCCTGTCTTGCCACAGCCGTAACAAGTCACTGAAGACTTATCACCGCGGTTGTTACTACCCTTCTTTTTCTCATTCCATCGTTCAGGTCCTTTGTTAATGTTGGAGAGGTCCATTGCTGCAGGACCGTAGTATCCACTGTTCGTATCGTTGTGGACACGGCGTCCCATGTTGGCTTGGTAAGGGCCGCCACGTTGGCCACGGCGGTAGTTGTTGTTGCGCCATTGGTTGCGTGGAGCCTGGGGTGGGCGAGCGACTTGAGTCACGGCTCGCGCACGAGGGTCCTCTCTTAATTCTTGTTGAAGGTCGTAGAGCTTGACGTCGATACTGATCGCTTCGTTTACTAGTGCGTCGAAGGTATCGGTAGCTGCGGCAGTCCGCATGAGCTCTTCCTTGACCTTGGGCTTAAGGCCTTGTTTGAACATGGTCATCAACGCAACGTCGTCCCAGCCGGTGAACGTAGCTACTTGCTGAAACTTAGCAGCGTAGTCGGCGGCGGACGCAGTTTGTCGGATGCGCTGAATCTCGCGTCGGGCGATGGTTGGTTCGTTGTGTACTCCAAATACTTGGCGAATCTGTTCCTTGAACAGATCGAAGTCTTCGATCCATGGGTCGATGTCTGCTGAGTTGCTTGCTCCGTCGTGGTAACGGCGAATAAAGGGTTTGATCCAAGTGAACGCGCGATCCTTCATAAACGTACTCACAAAAGTGACACGCTTCTCCTCTGGGATGCGTTCTCCTTGGAACATGAAAAACAGATCGAACTTCATGAGCCAGTCTTCCAGCTTGTCGCGAGTGCCATCAAAGGCCTCGGGTTTAGCCACTGGGTAAACACTGGTAGGGGCAGGCGCCGCTGCCTCCTCGTCCATGTCGAGATCGTCATCAGCCGTACGGCGTGATGCGTTGGAGTTGCTTGGGGTAGCACGGGATCCTGAGGTAGTACTCATCTTGGGGGTGTTCAAAATGTTGAAGTCGTACTTTAAGCAAAGCTCGTAAGCACTAATTCTATTGGTTCTCGGGGATGAGTACGGTGACAGGAAGCCGAAGGGGTCGGTTGCAATAAGGTGTACAGATACGATCTGTCAGTCTTGAGAGCAGGGTAACGATGAGTAGTACAGAGTAGACTGTCTAGCTCGAAGGTTGGGTTTGAGATCCAAAGACAAACTTTAACTTAGGATTGAACACGAACTGTAAGAGTTGTGTTCCTACTAGATTATATAGTGAAGGTAATGGAGGTCATCCCAAGGGTTGTGCCATCCCCGGAGGTCTTGCCATCCCGGAGGTCGTGCCATCCCCGGAGGTCATGCCATCCCCGGAGGTCATGCCATCCCGGAGGTCACGTCTTGGCGGGATGCCATCCCGGAGTCCCGTGATTGGTGACACGCTGTCATCCTTAGCGATGCCCCGCTTCCTATCAGTACCTCGCAACTCGGAGATCGTAACATAGACTTAGGTAGGGGAACTTATATAAAGAATCTTCTAGTAGTATCTTAAACTTAACTACTTTCTAGCGTAATAGAAGCTTATAGAGGTAGCTATAATACTAAAAGTAGAGAAAATAGACTAGATATTACCCTACTCCTAGAGACTAATAGCACTTCTATCTTATATTAGAAAGGGACTTAAATAAACTATAGCTAGACGTATTATATAGACTACTATAATATATAAGATTCTTAGCCTCTAGTATAGTAGCGCGCTTCTAAAACGCTTTATAGTAGACCTTACTATAGTATTTACCTATAATACTAAAGTAGTATAGGTACTTAGAAAGTATATTACTATAGTTACCCTAGATATATAAGGCACGTTTAATACTTTCCTAAAAAACTACCTATTATATTAGATAGCCTAATAGAGCTAGCTATAAAGAATAATTCTCTTTATAGACTTATTGTTACGATCCGCGGAACACGAAGGATCACAACGAGTATTACACCCCAGTACGGCACAGCAGGAGTTGGCAGCATGGGCAACTACAAGGAAAGACAGGGCAACGCTTCGACTCTGCGAACGACATCACGTCACGTGACACTGATCAAAAGTCTTGGCAATGATCGGTGTGATCAGTGCTCAGTGCGATCAGTGATCAGTGAGATCAACGATCAGTATGATCAGTACCTTACAGGTACTGAGCACACTGCATATCTCTTTAGTATATAGCATATAGGAACACAACCCTTATAGTTCGTGTTCAACCTAAGTTATCAAGTTTGTCTTTGGATCTCAAACCCAACCTTCGAGCTAGACAGTCTACTCTGTACTACTCATCGTTACCCTGCTCTCAAGACTGACAGATCGTATCTGTACACCTTATTGCAACCAACCCCTTCGGCTTCCTGTCACCGTACTCATCCCCGAGAACCAATAGAATTAGTGCTTACGAGCTTTGCTTAAAGTACGACTTCAACACTTATTTCTAACTAACTAGAAGGTATAAGTCTACCTTAGCTAGGTTACTACTTCTAGCTATATAGTTACCTATAGTATACTCTAGAGGTTACCTCTCTTACCTATCCTATATATACTATACCTAGCAGAGCTACTATCTATAGATACTAAATAGAGGTTTAGGTATATAGATAATACATATCTATACTAGGCCTTATACTCTATAGATAATAATATTAAGCTCTTTATAGAAGACCTAAGAGAGATTAGAGTATAAAGTAAGGCTAATAAGGTTACCTTTACTCTAGAAAAGTAGAAAATAATCTATCTAACTAGATAGTAGAGTAGCTATACGCTTCTTTATATTATAGATAAATAGCTTATAATCTATTTAATCTTTCTAGGTAGAGAGTATAGTTAGCTAGCTCTATACTAGTTAGGTGTGTAGTTTAACTGTAGACTTACCTTCTAATAGTATATAGCTATACGTATAGTAAAAGCTACTAAGGTAGCCTATTATATTTATAGCCTAGCTAGGACTACCTATAAACCTCTAGCTAGCTCCCTCTATAAGGCTACTATTACCTATATATACCTATTACTTCTATATAGAACTAAATACTAGTATAGAGGCTGTACTAAAAAGCTATATATACTTAAACTAGGTAGGCTATAAAAGGTTAGTACTTATATTAGGTAGTATATAGCTACTATAGATAAAATACTAGCTATAGTAGTAAGAGGCATCCTACTAGCGTAGAGAATAACCCCTATAGCTATACTCTTCTAAAACACTAGACTGCTACTAGTAGTAGTAGTAGTACTTAAGGAAGCTAGACTTAGATTTATAACCTACCTATATACTATAGATATAGACTACCCTTTTACTAGGTATATAGTAGTACCTATTATAAATAGGGGTATAAAAACTAGATAACTCTAGTAAGTTAAGATAAAAGTCTAATAGATAGTATCTCTTCTACTAGAGACCTCTAGGACTACACTCTTAGCCTCTTACTACTTAACTAGCTACTAAATAGACCTAATACTTAGCCTAGATAAGAAGACTATAGCTAAAGCTTTTAAAGAATAGTAGGCCTAGCTCTTACTACTAGAAGTTACTATCTTTTTAGATAGCTCTAAATAGTATAACGCCAACTACCACCGGATGGCGCACCCCACCGGAATGGCGCACCTTGCCAAGACCACACCTCTTTTGACCACCACCAACGATGTCGCAACAAATTGATCTTGAATTACTTTCTCGTGAAGATAGAATTAAGCTTGCTATTAGAGCTATTAATTCTAATGCGAACCTAAGCCAGCGACGCGCTGCTGCTGTCTACAACGTGCCTGAAAGTACTCTTCGAAGGCAACGCGCCAAACCAGCTTCTCAACGCGTTATCTACCCCAATTGCTCTCGGCTTACAAAGCAAGAAGAGGAGGTGCTTGTTCAACATATAAGAAAGCTTGACGCGCGAGGATTTGCTCCTACGCTTACTTATGTGCGAGAGATGGCTGATCAACTGTTGGCTGCTCGCGATGGGGGCAAGGTTGGAGAAAACTGGACCTACAGGTTTATCCAGCGGAAACCTGAGGTTAGGTCTCAGGTTTCTAGACTGAGAGATTACCGGAGAGTTCTGTGCAGCGATACAGCAATTATCAGTCCCTGGTTCGACCTTATACGCAACGTTAAAGCCAAGTACGGCATCCTGGACCAAGATACCTACAACTTTGACGAGACTGGCTTCCAGATAGGCGTTGGAGGGTCAGTTAAGGTAGTGACTGCGTCTGAGAGACGTCGTGCACCACTCAGCCTTCAGCCTGGCGATCGTGAGTGGATAACTTTGATTGCTTGTATCAACGCGATGGGCTGGTCTGTCCCACCCTTCTTCATCCTCAAAGCAAAGCACCACGACAAGGCCTGGTACGTTAACAACCCAAAAGATTGGAGGATTGGGGTTAGCAAGAATGGCTGGACTACTAATGAGCTTGGCCTTGCCTGGCTAAAGCACTTTATCCAGCACACAGAGGCTGCTACTGTAGGTAGCCATCGGCTGCTGATTATCGATGGCCACGAGAGTCACAAGTCGCTCGAATTCCAGAATCTCTGCGAGGAAAGCAAGATTATTGCCCTCTGTATGCCTCCGCACGCCTCTCACATCCTGCAGCCACTTGACGTTGGGTGCTTTGCCCCGCTGAAGCAGGCGTACAAGAAGGAGATCAAAAGCTTGGCAGACAGTTACATTACCCACGTGGACAAAAAGGCCTTCTTAGCAACGTTTCAACCAGTATACAACAAGGCAATCTCAAAGAGCAACATCTTATCAAGCTTTAGAGCAACTGGCTTGGTCCCACTTGACCCAGAGGCGGTGCTGTCAAGGCTTGAAGTTAAGCCTCGTACGCCAACACCGCCTCTGCCTGGGCCTACCAACTGGCAACCTAAAACACCAACCAACGCGATTGAAATTGATAGCCAAACAACTCTTATTATTAAGAGGATAAGAGAACATAGGAGTTCCTCTCCTGACTCAATTATTGAGATGGTCCTACAGGTTAAAAGGGGGTCTGCAAAGAGGGACTATTCGCACACGCTACTTGAGGCAAGGATAGCCCAGCTTGAACAGGCAAACAAGGCTGCTTCTGAGCGTAAGAGGCGTAAAAAGAAGCGGATTCAGGAAGGCGGGACTCTCTCGCAGGCAGAGGCAGAGGAAATACTAAAGGAGAAAGACGCTAAGGCTGAGACTAAGGGAGAAGGTGCGCAGGTAGGTAGCAGTAGTAAAGTTAAACGGTGCTGTACAACATGCGGCAGGATAGGGCATAATAAGCGCACTTGCCAGCAAGATGTAATAGAGATAGAGGATTAATTTAAGCTATTGTACGTTTAAATTTCTTGTTGTGGTGCTGAAATATTGAGGTGTAAAGATAAATTTGCTACAGGGTGCGCCATTCCGGTGGGGTGCGCCATCCGGTGGTGGTTGGCGTTATCTATAAAGAGTACTATATAAAACTATAGACTAGAAAGAGTCTTAACTATTAAGACCTACTATAGACTATTATAAATAGAGTAGCTATACTTAACTACTATTAATAGCTACTTACCTCTAATATACTATAATATATTACGTACCTTACACTTCTTTAATAATACCTTATTAGAGGAGACCTTAATATTAGGTATAAATTCTTTAAACTAAATATTACTATAGCCTATAGAGGTATAGAGCTTATAAATTAGGCTACTACTACCTTTATAAACTATATTAGTATGCTAGAGTAGCTAATATACTATACTAGCTATATTATTAATTTAACCTTTTTTAATATTCTATTTACCTAGTCTACTATAGACGCTAGTATATATAGTAGATTAGACTTTAGGATAATAGTAACCTCTATCTCTACTTAGATATTAGGTGCTTTATACCTAGAATAGTACTACTATAAAGTTCTAGAAGTAAGCCTTCTAAAGTTTACTAGGCTAATAGAAATAGGCGCGTATAGTATTCTAGACCTACTTATAGTATAGGATGCTATATAGCTTAATAATTATATAATACTACTAATAGAGATAATATAGTACTCTATATAAACTATAGGTAAGCCTAACTATAAAGAAGGATATACTATACTATAGTAGACTATAGAGTATAAGACTACCTATTAAGCCTATAAGCACGCTAGATAGCTATACTCTAGTATTTTTCTATTATAAAAAATATAAGCCTTTAAGACTATAGTTAGATAGGCTAAGAGGTAATACTAGAAGTATATTATTAATAATATAAAAGAAAGTAAAGACCTCTTTAAGGTTATTACCTAGTATAAACTTACACTAGTAAACTAGAACACTTTTCTAATAGTTAATAAGATACTTATTACTAATCTACTAGAGAAGGTAAAGGTACTTTAATAGGAAGTACTTAACTAGTATACTATAGAAGATAACTTTAGATACTATCTAGAGTAGAAAGCTATAGCTACCCTTTTATAGAGTATATATATCTTACTAGAAGAAGCTAAATAAAATATAATAAGGGTCTTTAGTACCTTACTAGGTACTAACTACTCTACTATATACCTACTCTATACCTATTAGGCTTAGATTAGAGAGCTTATATAGAGAATCTTCTAGTAGTACCTTAAACTTAACTACTTTCTAGTATAATAGAAGCTTATAAAGGTAGTAATAATACTAAAAGTAAAGAAGATAGACTAGATATTACTCTAATTCTAGTAACCTATTATACTTCTCTTCTATATTAGAAAAAAACTTAAATAAATAGTAGTAAGAATAATTATATAAATAGCTATAACCTATAAGGTCCTTAGCCTCTAGTATAGGGGAGCCCTTTTAAAACACTCTATAGCTAACTTAACTATAGTATTTATTTATAATACTAAAGCTATATAGGTACTTAATTAATATATTGCTATAGTTACTTTAAATATATAAAAAGCTTTTAACGCCAACCACCACCGGATGGCGCACCCCACCGGAATGGCGCACCCTGTAGCAAATTTATCTTTACACCTCAATATTTCAGCACCACAACAAGAAATTTAAACGTACAATAGCTTAAATTAATCCTCTATCTCTATTACATCTTGCTGGCAAGTGCGCTTATTATGCCCTATCCTGCCGCATGTTGTACAGCACCGTTTAACTTTACTACTGCTACCTACCTGCGCACCTTCTCCCTTAGTCTCAGCCTTAGCGTCTTTCTCCTTTAGTATTTCCTCTGCCTCTGCCTGCGAGAGAGTCCCGCCTTCCTGAATCCGCTTCTTTTTACGCCTCTTACGCTCAGAAGCAGCCTTGTTTGCCTGTTCAAGCTGGGCTATCCTTGCCTCAAGTAGCGTGTGCGAATAGTCCCTCTTTGCAGACCCCCTTTTAACCTGTAGGACCATCTCAATAATTGAGTCAGGAGAGGAACTCCTATGTTCTCTTATCCTCTTAATAATAAGAGTTGTTTGGCTATCAATTTCAATCGCGTTGGTTGGTGTTTTAGGTTGCCAGTTGGTAGGCCCAGGCAGAGGCGGTGTTGGCGTACGAGGCTTAACTTCAAGCCTTGACAGCACCGCCTCTGGGTCAAGTGGGACCAAGCCAGTTGCTCTAAAGCTTGATAAGATGTTGCTCTTTGAGATTGCCTTGTTGTATACTGGTTGAAACGTTGCTAAGAAGGCCTTTTTGTCCACGTGGGTAATGTAACTGTCTGCCAAGCTTTTGATCTCCTTCTTGTACGCCTGCTTCAGCGGGGCAAAGCACCCAACGTCAAGTGGCTGCAGGATGTGAGAGGCGTGCGGAGGCATACAGAGGGCAATAATCTTGCTTTCCTCGCAGAGATTCTGGAATTCGAGCGACTTGTGACTCTCGTGGCCATCGATAATCAGCAGCCGATGGCTACCTACAGTAGCAGCCTCTGTGTGCTGGATAAAGTGCTTTAGCCAGGCAAGGCCAAGCTCATTAGTAGTCCAGCCATTCTTGCTAACCCCAATCCTCCAATCTTTTGGGTTGTTAACGTACCAGGCCTTGTCGTGGTGCTTTGCTTTGAGGATGAAGAAGGGTGGGACAGACCAGCCCATCGCGTTGATACAAGCAATCAAAGTTATCCACTCACGATCGCCAGGCTGAAGGCTGAGTGGTGCACGACGTCTCTCAGACGCAGTCACTACCTTAACTGACCCTCCAACGCCTATCTGGAAGCCAGTCTCGTCAAAGTTGTAGGTATCTTGGTCCAGGATGCCGTACTTGGCTTTAACGTTGCGTATAAGGTCGAACCAGGGACTGATAATTGCTGTATCGCTGCACAGAACTCTCCGGTAATCTCTCAGTCTAGAAACCTGAGACCTAACCTCAGGTTTCCGCTGGATAAACCTGTAGGTCCAGTTTTCTCCAACCTTGCCCCCATCGCGAGCAGCCAACAGTTGATCAGCCATCTCTCGCACATAAGTAAGCGTAGGAGCAAATCCTCGCGCGTCAAGCTTTCTTATATGTTGAACAAGCACCTCCTCTTCTTGCTTTGTAAGCCGAGAGCAATTGGGGTAGATAACGCGTTGAGAAGCTGGTTTGGCGCGTTGCCTTCGAAGAGTACTTTCAGGCACGTTGTAGACAGCAGCAGCGCGTCGCTGGCTTAGGTTCGCATTAGAATTAATAGCTCTAATAGCAAGCTTAATTCTATCTTCACGAGAAAGTAATTCAAGATCAATTTGTTGCGACATCGTTGGTGGTGGTCAAAAGAGGTGTGGTCTTGGCAAGGTGCGCCATTCCGGTGGGGTGCGCCATCCGGTGGTAGTTGGCGTTAATACTTTCTTTAAGAATCGCCTACTATACTAAATAGCTAAATAGAGATAGTTATAAGAGACTGTTTTCTTTATAGACTTATTTTTTATAAATTAAAGAGTATAAGTCTATCTTAGCTAGGTTATTATACCTAGCTACCTAGTTACCTATAGTATACTCTAAGGCTTACTACTTTCTCTAGTTCTATATATACTATATTTAGTAGAGCTACTTTCTATAGATACTAAATAAAGGTTTAGATATAGATAATATATACTTATACTAAGCCTTATACTTAATAGATACTAATATTAAGCTCTTTATAGTAGATTTAAAGTATATTAAAGCTTAGAGTACTACTAATAAAGTTATCTTTACTTTAAAGAAGTAGAAAATAATATACCTAACTAGATAGTAGAGTAGCTATACTCTACTCTATATAGTAGATAAGTAGCTTACTATCTACTCTATCCTTCTAGGTAAAGAATATAGTTAGCTTACTCTATCCTAGCTAGGTATATAGTTTAACTATAGACTTACTTTTAGATAGTATATAGTAATATATACTATAAAAGCTACTAAGGTAGCCTAATATATCTATAGTCTTATAAAAATTATATATAGACTACTAGCTAGCTCTTTATATAAGGCTACTATTACTTATATATACCTATTTTTTCTATATAGCGCTAAGTATTAGTATAGAGGCTATACTAAACTACCTTACTTACTTAAACCTAGCTAGCTATTAGAGGTTAGCGCCTATATAGAATAGTATATAGCTACTATTAATAAGATACTTACTATAGCTATAAGAAGTATTCTACTAGTATAAAGAATAACCCTTATAGCTACGCTCTTCTAAGATACTAGACTACTATTTATAGTAGTAGTGCTAGAAAAAGTTAAACTTTAATTTATAGCCTATCTATATACTATAAATATAGAATACCTTCTAGCTAGCTATACTACTATCTCTAAAGTAAATAAAGGTAAGAAAGTAGGTTAACCTTAGTAAGTTTAGACTAGAGTCTAGTATATAGAGTCTCTTCTACTAGAAACTCTAAGAATAATACTAAAAGTCTCTTACTACTTACCTAGCTACTAAGCTAAGCTAATACTTAGTATAGATAAGAAGGCTATAGCTATAGCCTTTAAGAAATAGTAGGCTTAGCTTCTACCTTTAGATATTACTATCTTCTTAGATAGCTCTAAGTAGTATATAAAAGAAGGGGAAAAAAAGGTTATATATAGCTTTATAGTATATTAGAATAGAGAGTAGCTATAAAGTAGCTATAGATTACTTTATCTAATATTATATATCTTTAATACTAAGGTAGTAGAAGTATAGAAAGGCCTTTAGTATACTATATAGTAACTAGATCTTAGTATTTAGTAGATCTAGCTATATATTAACAGCACCTTAGTAATCTAGTACCTTAGAGGCGCTACCTCTCCTACCTTATAGTAGGTATCTATAAAGTACTATAGTATAATAGAGACCTATAATATCTCTATTAAGTAGGCCTTTAGATACTAGAGTATTAAAGGTAATAAGATAGCTAATAGGCTAGCTAATCTAAAAGCCTAATACCTAATACCTCTAACTAGTAAGGCTACTATACCTATACTATTAGATATTAAGTTAGTTATATATAATACACTATATAGTATATAATAGACCTATTAGTAAGATAAGAAGACTAAACTCTTAAAATAGTATAAGTAATAGAACTTAAACTACGCGCCCTATTATAGACTAAGAGAGCTAAACCTACTAAAAGCTATACTAGCTAGACTCCTCTCTATTTAATCTATATATAGGGACTTTACCTAGTACTATTAGAAGTTCTATTATAAGAACGCAAACCTTACCTACTTATATAGATATAATAAGACGCTAGAGTACCTTATACTATACTATAAGACCTAGAAGGCCTTTAGCTAATAGCTACTCTAACTATCTATACCCTCCTTTAGCTAGGTAGATAGACTTACCTATATTATAGTACTAATAAGGGATCTAGAGGCTTTTAAAGCTTTTACTTAGCTTATATAGTACTATATTAAGATCTACCCTTAGTAGCCTTCTCTACTCTATAGTAGTATAGTAAAGAAGAAAGCTATCTTACTAGGCTTAAGGGTAGCACCTAATAATACTAGGCGTAATAGTATAATAGCTGTAACGTGAGTGCATAGCGAGTGACGCGGATAAGCGAGTGACGCGCCCCAACAAGCCGATGGGTCTACCTACCTTCAAACCTCAATGGATCAACCACCAGACCTTGAATTACTTCCAAATGAAGAGAGAATCAATCTTGCACTCCAAGCAATTAAAAAACCTCAAGAACTAAGCGTGCGACGCGCTGCTGTAGTTTACAAGGTCTCAGAGGCAACTCTCCGCCGCCGACGCGCTGGAACGCGATCAACACGCGATACCCACCCCAAATCATCGAATCTTACTAAGGCAGAAGAGCAGACCCTTGTAAAGTACATAAGGAAGCTTGACCAGCAAGGATCTAGCCTAACGCTTCGTTGGGTTGAAGATATGGCTAATCAACTGCGCGCTGCACGCGACGCAGGCCCTGTTGGCTTGCGATGGGCCTCAAACTTCGTTAAACGCGAGCCTGGAGTCAAATCGCGAATGACTCGACAGAGGGATCGCCAGAGAGTCCTCTGCAGCGACCCAGCTGTTGTTGAGCCCTAGTTTGACCTGGTACAGAACGTTAAGGCCAAGTACGGTATCCTGGACGAAGATACCTACAACTTTGACGAGACTGGCTTCACTATGGGCGTTGGAAGTCGAGTCAAAGTAGTTACTGCATCAGAGAGACGTACTGAGCCTATTGGAGTCCAGCAGGGAGATCGTGAGTGGGTGACTCTGATCGCTGCGATCAACGCGATGGGCTGGGCAATCGCGCCCTACCTTATCTTCAAAGCGAAGAACCACGACGAAGCTTGGTTCCCTGATTTGAAGCCCTAATGGCGCATTAGGGTAAGTGACAACGGCTGGACTACCAACGAGCTTGGTGTAGCCTGGCTCAGGCACTTTATTGAGCGGATCAAAGGCCAGAAGGTAGGTAGCTACGTGCTGCTGATACTTAACGGCCACAAGAGCCACAAGTCGCTCTCTTTCCAGGAGCTTTGCGAGCAGAACAAGATAATTACCCTCTGTATGCCTCCGCACTCGTCACACATCCTTCAGCCGCTTAACGTGGGTTGTTTTGCCCCCCTAAAGCAAGCGTACAGCAGAGAGATCAGAGGCTTGGCATTAGACCATATTGGCAGAATTGACAAGAAAGCCTTCATCGCGACCTTTGCAAAGGTATTTGAGCAGGCGTTTTCAAAGGCAAACATCACAGCAAGCTTTAAGGCAACTGGATTAGTGCCTAGAGATCCATCGGTGGTGCTATCAAAGCTTGATGTTAAGGTCCGCACGCCAACACCGCCGCTCTTAGAGGAGCTCGAATGGAACCCTAAGACACCCACCAACGCCAATGAGATCCAGGCTCAATCAACGCTGCTTCGCGATCGTATTCAAAAGCACCAAGGATCGTCACCAACTCCGATGGTTGAGATCGTTGATCAGCTGCAGAGAGGCACGGCAATGCTGCTGCATGGGCAGACGTTATTAGCAGCCCGAGTGCTGCAGCTTGAAGCGTCAAATAAAGCAGCCTCTGAGCGTAAATCACGGAAAAGAAAGCGTATTCAGAAGGGCGGAGACCTGTCAAAGGAAGAGGCAGAGGACTTAATAGCTCAACGCGACGTTAAGGCGCAGGTTGAAGGGGAGAGTCGTGAGGGTAGGGTTCGAACAGGTGCAGGCAAGAGCGGTAAAAGGCACTGTAAGCGCTGCGGAGAGATTGGTCACAATTCGCGCACTTGTAAGAAAGATGTAGTAGAGGTTAGCGATTAATATTCTGTACTGTAAGCTACAGTACAACGTTGTGGTGTTGTACTGTTGCAGTTAGTAGGCCTAACAGCTTGTTAGGGCGCGTCACTCGCTTATCCGCGTCACTCGCTATGCACTTACGTTAATACTTCTACTCTTTTACCTCTATTTTTACTCTCTCCCTTCTATTATCTTTCTCTTTTCTTTTTATATAGTATATAGATACCTCTAAATATAAGAGACTTTCTCTAATATATATATATAGCTTAGTCTCTCTAACTAGAAAGGGAGCTATAGCTTAAAATAGTAGTAATACTTATATAGGTAAGAAATACTTTCTAAGGTAGTATATTAGCACTATAATTCTATAGCTTAGTATATTATATATACCCTTTAGGAGGTAAGATAGTAGACGTAATCCTTATTACTAGATATAAAATAAATACTAACTAACTAACTAACTAACCCCTCTAGCCTAATATTATCCTTTAATACTTTGCTAAGGATACTTCTAAGGCCTCTAATAGTAGTATAAGCTCTTCTTTAGTCTATTCTAGTAGAGATTAGCTTAAAATTAAAACTCTACTATAGAAAGTAGTTAAGGATAAGGCTAGTAAGAAGCTAAGGAAGATTAGCTACTTACTCTACTATATCTTAATTTAAAACTAGCTCCTCTACTATAAGAATTAGGGGCTTAAAGAGGTTCTTAAGACTAAAAAGAAGTAACGTACCTTATAGGTAAGTAAGCTAATAGGCAAGCGAGCTACTAGAATTAACTAGGGAAAATCTAAAATACAGGGGTCTATATATCTAGATCTACTTAATAGAATCTTCTAAAAATTTTATAACTAGGCTGCACCTATATAAACATGTGTATTTTAGAATTTAGAGTAGCTAGGCCTAAAAGGGAAATAGTTATTAAGGTTTTTAAAAAGTATACTAAAATCCTCTAGTAAAATAAAAAAACTTCTGCTCTATTAGGCCTAGTCCTCTAAAATTTTAAGATATTAATCTCTATATATATATTACCTAGCTATAAAACTTTTAGAAGATTTTACCTAGTAGATCTAGAGATATAGACCCCTACATCTTTAATTTTCCCTAGTTAATTCTAGTAGCTTGCTTGCCCGTTGGCTCGCTTGCCTGTAAGGTACGTTATAAGAATAAGAGTAAAGCTCTTAAGCTCTAGCCTTATAAGGACTATTATAGAGGGGCTAAGTTCTACTCTCCTTATAGAGTAGAGAAAGCATAAGCTTATAAGAGGACAAAGCAATAGAATTAGGAGGTAGAAGAACTTAAGAAAGCTAAGATAGCAAAGCTTAGGCAAGCTAATAAGCTATATAATAAGAAGATTGCTTAGGAGAGGCGTGAGCAGCGGGCAAGAGAGAAGAAGGAGCGTGATCGAGTTAGAGCTGAGAAGGCCAAGGAAGCAGCCGAACGCAAGGCTCAAAGAGAGCGTGATAAGCAGGCTCGCGACGCTGAAAAAGCTATACAATTGCCCCAAAGAGGCAAGCGCAAGGCTCCAACAGCTTCTGCAGCAACAGTAGCAAAGAAGCGTCGTACTGTGGCCGCTGCGCGTGGTGTTGTTGCTGCAGAGCCTCCTGCAGCACCTCGCACCCACACCACGCGCAGCGGCCGAACAGCAACTCTATATAATTAATTTATATAAGAGCATATTATCGCGTAGGCCTATAGATTAATCCACCAAATTATCCTGCGATAATAGCTATTGTGTGTGGCTCTACAGCCTCAATTCTGTAGGTGCGCGTTTTGGTGATTCGGCGCATCGCGCGCACGGACACGGTACTTGAAGGGCGAGTGGCCCACTAGGGCGAGTGGCCCGGTTTTGCTAAGACCCCACCAAAACTCCCCCTATTATGGCCTAGAACACCACATTTTAGCCCTGCACGGGATAAAACAAGTTATATTATTACTTAGAGACCTCTTATACAGCATTCTTGCACATTTGCGCGTTGTGCCTACCCTCTCCGCACTGTCTACAGCGTTGTTAGGATAGTTTACCTCCTTTAGCGCGCACCTGCTTCTTTGCCTTCTTACTATTACTACGCGCCCTAAACTCCTACAGAGTAGTTAACTGCTAGCCTTCTTTAACTATAAGGCTTCTCTTAGTATAAATATACTTTCTTTTATGCAATTTACGTCACGTAGCAGCTTTATTAGCTGCTTAAAGCTTAGCTATCTCCTATTGTGCCAAAACTAGCTTATGCGCAATAATTGCTGCCCTATTTGCGTAGTGCTTAAGCGCGCTTAGCACAGAATTTAGGGAGCTGCCCTACTACCTTATATACTTGTCTTAGATTAGAGATAATTGCGACTAAAGTTCTAGAATATTACTTAGGGTTTATAACTACTAGGGCTTATTGTATATGTACGTTACTATAGTAATCATAAGGGAGCGCATTTGGGCTGCCTTTGGTGTTGTACCGAAGTTAGGGCGCTGCAGGGCCTCCCTAAGCGAAGCGCGCCCGTTGGCCAACTAAGGACGCTAAGCAGGGGCTAGGTGGCGACCCGGCCGAATAGCCAGGCGACCTTGCCGAATAGCGCGCGCCCCTTCAACAGAGCCTGGACGAATTAAACAAGCGTAAGAGCCGTAAGCGGCGGTATATTCGGACAGATGAGACTCTTACAGTAGGTGAGATGCGAGAGGTATTAGCTGAACGGGCAGGTGGCAGCCATGGTGATAGGGAGAGTGCGTCAAAGAAGGTGCGGAAGGAGAGGCAGTGCGGGCGTTGCAAGGGCACTGGGCACAACGCCCGTACCTGCGCAGTTAAGATTAGTAGTGCAAGCGATAGTAGTGATTCTAACGATTAATTTGGTATATTACAATAGTTTATTAACTGCGATAAGGTTGCGTAATAATACGTTGAAGTTGGCGCGTTGGTGTTAGGGTGCTCGCTCGCTTGGGGTGCTCGCTCGCTTGTGAAACACGTTAATAGTTATAGTAATTAGTTATTTAGTTGCATTATAGGCCTACTACCTATATAATCGCAACGCAGCCGCAACATTGAACTGCTATTAAAATATAAGTAGTTATTAATAACGTAGATTATCACCGAGCCGGCCATATCACCGAACCGGCCACTTTCTCTTGGCACAACCACCTTTTACCCCAACACAACATGCCTCAACAACAACAACTTCAGAATACTACTAGAGAAGGCAGAGTTATCCTTGCTATCCAGGCCTTTTACGCTGGCCAATTTCGCAGTATCCGCAGCGCTGCTAGAGCGTTGAACGTACCTCATCAGCGGGTCTCTGATCGCCTTCGCAATATCACGTTTCAACCAGACGTACGCGCCAATTGCCAGAAACTTACTATACCAGAGGAGCAGACAATTGTCCGGTATATACTTGACCTTGATTCGCGAGGATTTGCGCCCCAGCTATGTGAGGTAGCAGATATAGCTAATAAGATACTTAGTGTGCGTAGTGGAGAGCCTGTTGGCAAACTATGGGCCAGCAGGCTTGTAATGCGTTCAGACGAGCTCAAAATGGCCTTCAATTAAGCCAAGGATAGACAGAGGATACTACAGGAAGATCCTGAGATAATCAGCGCGTGGTTCAAGCTAGTGGAGGATACTAAAGTCAAGTACGGCGTCTACAACAACGACGTGCATAACTTTGATGAAACTGGGTTTCAGATAGGCGTCGCTTCGTCTTTAAAGGTTGTCACAGGCTCAGAGAGACGTGCTCGGCCAGAGCTTGTTCAGCCAGGCGATCGCGAGTGGGTTACCGTTATCCAGAGCATCTGCGCCGCTGGGTATGCAACCCCGCCTTTCATCATCTACAAAGGACGCGTCCACATCTCTGCCTGGTACAAGGAGACAGATATACCATACAACTGGAAGCTCTCAGTCTCTGAGAACGGCTGGACAAACAACGCGCTTGGCCTTAAGTGGTTGAAGCACTTTGACGCGCATACAAAGACGCGTCAGGTGGGGGTGTACAGGTTGCTCATCTTAGACGGCCATGTGAGCCACCTCAACCAGGAGTTCAAGGACTATTGCCTGGAGAACAAAATCCTCACTCTCTGCATGCCACCTCACTCATCGCACATCCTCCAGCCACTTGACGTGGTCTGTTTCTCGCCGTTGAAGCGCAAGTACTCCCAACGCGTTCAAGACTTAGCACGCCAACGCGTCTTCCACATTAACAAGGAAGGCTTCCTACCAGCCTTTAGGGACGCGTTCCTTGATGTGTTTACAAAGGTTAACTGCCAAAAGGCCTTTAAGGCATCAGGGCTTGTTCCTACTAACGCGCAGGTGGTGTTAGATCGCCTTAAAGTGCGGCTGCATACCCCACCAGCAGTACCTCTACCCGAAACGCCATAGCAATCTAAGACGCCAAGTAATACACATGAGTTTGGGTCTCAATCCAAGCTTGTAAGCGACTCCTTCCGACGATCACCAAGTGCAGCGCAAGAAGGGTTCTCAAAGCTTGTAAAAGGGGCTGAAGAGATGCTGCACGAAAACGTCCTTATTAAGGCCCGCGTGCGAGAGCTTAAAGAGCAATTAGCAGTAATGACTAAGAGAAAATCGCGTAAGAGAAAGCAGATTCAGCATGGTGGCACACTTGAGTATGGCCCAGCAGCATCGCGGGTAGCTGCTGAGACGTCTGTGGCAGCTCAGCCATCTAAGAAGACTCGGGGTGGAGGTGGTCAACTAGGAGCTTAATCAACTGTTCGGCGCTGTGGGAACTGCGGCAAGACTGGACACAACGCACGAACGTGCCAGGAGAGTGCAGAAACATCTTCTGAATCTGATGCAAGCACGCAGTATGCTAGGTCACTGTTTAATAGCGAGTAGTTGTAGTTGCAGTAACTCGTGTTAGTCGTGCCAAGAGAAAGTGGCCGGTTCGGTGATATGGCCGGCTCGGTGATAATCTACGTTATATTATATAACGTCTAGAATACTCTACTAAAAGATCTTGCTATAATAGCCATTTAGTGCGGCTCTACAGCCTTATCTTTGTGGTGGTTTTGGTGGGGCGGAGCGATCGTTTCGCCGTCCTGATCGCTTCGCCGTCCGGCACGTTACGGGCACGGACACTGTACCGTACTCCTCTCGCTTGCCCAGTGTCGTTGAGAATGACTGTGTTTCGTTGTTTGGCATGCTGATCGCACCTCCCATTCCGACTACTCCGTTGCGCGACGAGCTGCTTACCGCGATGCGTACGGCCCAGCCCGCCTTGAGCCTCTGTGCCACATCCTCGGTGACAGAAAGAAGGGGAAACAGCAGGTGCGGGCTAAAGGAGGTGAACTATCCCAACAACGCTGTGGACGGTGCGGAGAGGGTGGGCATAATGCACGAACGTGCACAAATGAAGTAGAAGAGGTCTCTAAGTAATACTACAGCTTGTTTCACCCTATGCAGCGCCAATTTGTAGTGTTTTAGGCCATAATAGGTTGAGTTTTGGTGGGGTCTTGGCAAAAGTGATTCTCTCGCCCGGTGATTCCTTCGCCCGTGAGGTACATTAGCAGCGATGCACGTTACCAACAATATTTGAACGTAGCAAACTTATACAGCGAATCCTATTTAGCAAGATATGCATAATTGTTGTTGGTGTCAGTTAATGTATTCTAACGTTTTCGACATTCTATAATTGCCAAAGGACCCATGTTTATCCAGATTTTCACCACTTCAAGGCTGGCCTGCTGTATGAGAGCTATATACTGGTCTTCCGTGCGTTGCCGAGCGTTAAGTGTCGCTAGAACCTGTAAATCCAACCGACTAACATCGGCATTTCCCCAATTTGCAAGCAGGGGCTCTGGTGCAACGTAACCGTCGTTTTTATGACCAACCGCTTCATCCGAGAGACATCTGTAAGACGGAAAAACGACATGTTCGCAGATAAGGAGCTTTGTCGAACTGACCATCTTCGCCGCAGTATTTCTGAGAATTTTCAGGGCTTCCGCATCAGGCCAGTCATGAATGACATGACGCATGAAGTAGATATCCGCTGCTTCCGGTTGTGGGTCAAAGAAATCGTGAGCAGCAAATCTGACCTTCCCTTCTGCAATAGCGGATGGAAACTCATCCTTCCAGAGCTGTAACTTGTCAGTAATTGTTTGAGTTTCATAGATTTTCGCAACTAACTTTCTCGAAGCCTGGCTGGGAATCGGATACATCCTGTACGACTAGATAGATGGTTGGAAATGCCTTCATGATTGAAATAGTGCCGCCACCAACGCCTCCACCAACGTCAACAATTTTTGCATTAGCTTCCCTTACCCAAGGATACAGGGCAAGATACTCGTCAGTATTGACCTTGGTCCCGCTCGCAAACCCCAACTTAGACAATTGGCCAATGTCTGGCTCTATCTCTGATATGTAATCGAATATTTTCATGGAAGTGTTGTATGCAATGTTGAATGCAGTTTTGTTCGGTTCATCTGATCCTTTGAACTCGGGAAGTGTTAATGCCTCCCACGCTTTACAAGAGCTCCTACGAACGATGCTTAGACAGAGTTCCATGTAAGCTCTTTTGCCCTCATCGCGTAGGATGCTGGAAAGAGAGTTGTTTGCAAAAACATTGGGAGCAGTCTCTCTGAAGATGTGATTGTTGCAGAGATTTCGTAAGAATCGCGCAAGCTTGTCTGCTTCAATTCCAGTGGCGTTGGATATGTCATTTACATGCATCTCGCTGCTACCGATAACATTGGCTACATCGGCTTTGACGCTAATAAGGAGAGAGGTGCCATCATGAAACTAGCAAGATCACATCAGCTGAAATTTGTCAACTGAAAGTGAAGGAGTAACTTACACCCGTAAAGACTTCGTTAACACAGGCGTGAGGATCAACTGTTGCGCGTAACATTTGAGCCGAACTGGCAATGGTCTTGAGTGCCTTTCTGACATCGGCATCAATGCTTTGGTGGATTGGTTGGAACTCCAAGGCAGCATTGAGAGATATAGATATACCGCTGAACTCTGGGGTTTTCTGCCTCAATACACCAATCGAATTGCCAATGAGCTCATAAAGTTGCTCTAGCTGCCCAAGCAAATTTTCCGTCATTGTTCAATGATTTTGGAAGTAAAGGAAATGCTTTCGGCCAAAGGAATAAGGTGATGGGTATCGATGTCTGCTGTTCTGAGCTATCTATACTACGACACGGCACTAGATTGCACATCACATTCTCAAGCGTAATACGTAATATTTGACCATCAATGTATCAAGTCAAGGGTTCCAGTGCTACCGGGCCGACCGTCGAAACGGGGTGCACCCCTCACAGGCCCATAACTTGCTCGTAAAGAGTGGGGAGGTCGGTACACATTCCTCGCATGTCAAAGTTTAATGTCATCATTTGTTCATATACTTTGGTAGGGTGCATAAATATTGTGGGTGGAGACGCACGACAGGAGTGCTGTTCCGATGACGCTAAATAGTGCTATTGACAGAATTACATCAAATTGCCCCTAATTTTGTATATAATACAGTGCTAACCTGTTGCTCTTGCATTAATGTGTTATTATTAAAATGTCTACACTACCTTAGCGTAGGACTTAATTACCCTTAAGTTCCTCTGTAGGTTAGTTAAGTTAATACCTGCCTAGTGCTAGGCAGTAATTAACGCTTAAGAAGATCATACAAAGTACTAAAGATTGTGTGTAAATAACAACAAAGCTAAGCTAGCGATACGCGAGTATTACTGCCGAACATCCCTGTCTCCGGGTTCCACCCACAATATTTATGCCCTCTACCATAGTAGTCTCTTGCAGAAACCGAACTAGTGACGGGGCGATGAACACTTCCGTGAAGTAGTCAGAATTGTCAATACCTTGAGTCGGACCTTTAGTAGCGCTCTCGGCTACTGCAGTCTCAGGAGGAATTAGTGTAAATTCTCAGCGTACAGCTGGGATCAGAATGAATCTTTCGGCTTCGGCCACTGCATGAGGCCTCACTAACGCTCAAAGCAGTCTCGTTATGCAGCCAATAATGGAACCCATCGGCCTCCGTGCTTCTCTTCACCGTCGTGAAGTCCCCCAAGTCGAAACACCTGCATGCTCGTGTGGATATCAGTCTCAGAACGTCAAGCACGTGCATACACAATGAAACCGATGGGCTAGCAGCAGAGGCTCATGGCTACAGCTATCAATCAGCAGTCAATTCGATTTCTATCCCCAGGACGGCGTTAGCACCTCGCGCATCACGAGATAGATCATGCGAGAAGAATTCTTGGAGCAATTCCACCTTGCGCAGCTGGTCGACGATCTTCTGAATCAACGCGCGGTTAACTGAAAACAACGACCGAAAAGCCCTTGCGATGGTCACTGAGTGAACGCGCGGCTACCAGCTGGGGTCTGGATCTACACGTCGATCACCTAAGACCAGTGCATGTAACAGGAAGGAGCTAAAGGCACATACAAGGAAAATATCACGCTAAAGGTTCAGAGCTTCTCACATGTAGTAAAGAGTGGGTAATGTTGCCTGTGTAGCATAGCACGTTTTTGCTCGCATGTTTTTCTAATTAGAGAGAACAGTTTACCCGGGTATTAGGCACTTTATCGGACTTTAAGCAAGGACCCATTTATTTATGCGTCTAAGAGTGATGAACCACTATTTGCTTCCGGATGCGTGAATTCCTTTGGAAAAAAAGTCACAGAGGATTTCAACTTCTCTTGCAAATTACAACAAAGAGTTTTGAGCTGACTATTGAATAGACGATTTTTAGATAACGCGGTACCAGATAACTGTAGTACAACTCTAATATCCTAATAAGACTGATACAAAACGCTAACCTCAAGCAGGCTTACATTGCGAGCTTGAAGGGGAAGCTCAGACCTACAGAATAATTGGTGTATATTTTGTTCATTCGCTACTGCTAAGGAGTTATAGTCGCAGCGCGTCACATCGTCCTGTGCACGTGTAAACAAATGGCTATTGATTTGACCGCAATTTAGAAAATACTTGCGCTTGAGATCTAAAGCTTGCGTGGACCATGCATTGTGCGACAAGGATACCGCGCAGACGCAGAGTGGTACGAACGGATATCTCCGTTGGTACAGTACTTCCGTTCTGACCATGATCTGGAGTTTGTACAAATCGAGGTGAGTTTTTTGTCGCCAGATAATCCAGAGACTGAAATACTTCATCGGTCAAAAAAGTGCACTTTCAAATGACCGTCATTTCATTTTTTTTACTTCAACGAACATCGTCATGACGAAGCTTTCTGACTTCCAGTTGCTTGGAACAGCTGTTGGTGTTATCTTCGCCACCCTCATATTGTCAAAGTACATGCTGGCTATACTGTCCTTTATATTAGATGTAGGTCCATTCTTATGATATCCTGCTCACAGTTCTAAAAGTGTCAGGTTCATCTCCGTTGGCTGTATCCCATTCGTGACATCACTGGTCGACACTCGATTCCATCAACCAGATATCGTTTTCCAAATGGTAACGGTGACGTCGACAAATTCATCGAAGGACCACAGAAGACCGAGGAGTGGCGCAAAAGGTATGGCAGTGTGTATCGGATTTGGAACGGCATGAAGCCTGAAGTGTAGGCTTTTCTCAACCAAACACAAAGAATGAACCCGATACTAGCATTTAGGCATATAGGGTCGTCAGCACGCAAACAGCCATTCAAGCGGTGTTCAAAGACTCAGACAAACATAAAAAGGCGGAAAACATGGGATCAGGCTACCTGATGTCTCAGATTCTGGGCCAATGCGTCGGCCTATTAAACGGGTCGCCCTGGCTGCTGTTACGGAAGAAATTCGACCTTCCATTCACTTATCATGGCTCCACACTTTTGATCCTCAAAATGGTCGAAATGACTGACAACCATGTTGGCACGCTTTCTACTTTAAGGAAAGAAAAACATGGAGAACTAGATCCCGTAGCAGATTTCTTATACTTGCCTTTTTTGATGGTTGCGACAGTCATTTATGGGGACTTGGGTAAAAATCAAGTACATTGGTTGAAACAGTGGTCACCAAAAAGAGAAGAATTGTTTTCGTTCGCGCTGGCGGGCGGTCTCTCTAGATTTGGATTTTCCAAATGGCTTCCCACTGAGGCGAACAAACGTTTGGCAGAGTGGAACGATGTATGGGAGAAGTTCAACCGCGACTGCTACCACGAAGCGAAAGGTAAGGGTAGTGAGACATTGCTTGTGCGGCTATATGAGGACCCTGAGATACCAAGGGAGCAAGTAAGTCTACTTGTACAATAAGCTGCTATGATTAGCTGTGCTAAATTCTCAGGTCCTCCACACGATCGACGAATCCTTGTTCGCTAACTTGGACGTTGGTATCAGTAGCATCAGCTGGAACCTTGTGTTCCTGGCTTGCTACCCGGATATTCAAGCACAGCTATATCGCGAGATCTGGGAAGAGACATCCTCCCATGGGTGGGAACTGTACCTTCAACGCAACAACACATTCTTGGAGGCATGCATCTGCGAATCCTTAAGGTTGAGACCTATAGCAGGTAAGTCTTGTCCATCTCCCAAGTTGCATTGAACACCGTGTTTACGTCGCAGCATTTTCTGTTCCACAAAGCGCACCTACTGATCGTATTGTCGACGGTTTCGTCATACCAGCCGGGACCAACATCACAGTCGATGTATACACGCTCAACCAAAAGAACACTTTCTGGGGTCCTGATCCGCTTACATATAGACCATCACGCTGGGCTGACCTGAAGCCGTCACAAACTCGTTACAACTTTTCTCGTTTTGGTTTTGGACCACGTCAGTGTATGGGAAAGCACATGGCGCTTCCCATGGTTAGGGCTATTGTTGCGAAGACAATAATGAGTTTCAAGCTGAACTTGAGAGGCGGGTATGAAAAGGTCCTGAGGGACTCAAGAGGCCTAGGCACGCATCCGAATACAAAGTTAGAATATGTAGGGCGCGGAGCAGCTGCTCCACCGTCGGTTAGTAGTTAAGCGACATAACTTCGTCACTCGGCTTGTTAACAGACTGAGCGTTGGAGATGTATCCCATTGAGTGATGAGACTTACGTCCTAGGTAGGGGCATATATTGGCAAAATGGGAGGTTGTTTAGGTTGAATTACATCGAGTGATTCAACATGCGGGTCCACACGTTGGCCTTTAGATCACCGCAGTCGTCTCTCATCTCTCTTTGGCTTGAAACACCATACTTTTCTGGCGGATTTCTCTTGCTCTTTGGCACCCTTGGTCAGCCATATGCGTACTATCATCTGCCACGGGTTCTATCTCCTTACATTAGAAGCTATTTTTGGACGGCAGATGGCAAACAGAATAATTCTAGTGTCGAGCATATTCGCTTAGCCTATCGGCATAGGCACTCCCGAGTTCTAACTTGGTGCATTCTGTGTCCGCCCTGCTCTTATGGTGAAGCCACGTCATCAAGTGGATCTCTTTTCGCTGCCGTCGGCCCATCCCTTTCGGCCCGCTTCTGTCGGCCCGTCCCTGGCCGCCTGCTTTTGATCTACAGCTACACAGTATGCATGGTCCGTACATTCGTTCTGTACTATCGGTGCTTTTCAGTCGTACAACCGATCTCGCGAATTTCTTGGCAGGACCGGCCATCAATTTTCGGCGATTCAGCGCTGTAGAGAGCAGGTCCGATCACAGTGATATTAATCGAGTACTGGGGTACCTGGACAGCTGCTAGGAGGAAAACTTCAAAAAGTATTAAAAGGCTGACGAGAGGCTGGCGAATTTCTGTTCATCGCGTATCAAAGTCCATGCCACTTTTTTTGATTGTCGTACCTAATTATGTCAACTTTCATCTTTCCTGCCGGAAAGCACTCACGCAAAACCCTGACTGCTCGAATGAAGCCAACCACAATACCTAGGCAGCTATTCCATCTTATCCGTGGGGCAACTGATGCAGTTGAGGGGTTGGAGTTATTCCTCAATTTGCTCGAGGAGCCCCAATCCGAAACGACCTCTGAAGCCTTCGATAGGCCCGGCTACCTTGCGTTCGATGCTCATGTTGGAGACACTGCATGCCAGCTTCGTGCCTGTATGCTGCTCGAAGTCATAAATCGGTATCGACCTCTTCAATCATCGTCTATTGAGCTTCTGCGGGTTCGAGCTTGCATTGATCGCCTCAAGAAAATGATCAGGAACGCACACAGCTTCTGTCAAGACCTACTCAAGATCCAATGGCACAAATCTCCAGTTGAAGCTCTCAGTAATCTTGGTGTGTCGAAGCATGGTATGACCATGGAAGAGATTCTTCGTAAGATTGGATGGCTCGATTCGGAAAGTCTGCCCGTGCCGCAAGACTCCGAATGTCTGCACATACCTCCAGATAGACACACTGAAAAAGTTTCGAGCGCTTCAGATAGGCAGCATTGTGTGTCAAATGCGAGTCTGCAAACAGTCAACTCATCTGCGTGGTTACGCACTGGATCAGGAATTTTCGCCGCCGTGGCACAGAATGAAGATCACCAACTTGGAATGCTGGAAGCTACATCCAGCTCTTGGAAGCCCTGGGACTGGTATCAGAACGTCAACTTTCTTGTTTACTCCTACATTCTCTCAAAGTACAAACGTTTTGTAGTGCGTGCACAAGTTTATGGAGCGAACATCAAACCAGAACTCGCTCTTCAGGTCAGCCATGATTTGATGGGTAGCCATCTCCAACATCCATATCAAATTCTGACGCGGAAACCAATCGAGGAAGAGATTCGAGTACTGCAGAGTTATATTTCCGATTTAAGCTGTTCATGGCTGCAGTCAGTAGCCCGCACGTTCTGTCCGCATCAAAATCTAATGACAAGGTTAGTATCTAATTATCGAATGATGTTACTAGAACAATGAGCTGATGATCATATCCAAGACTTCTAGAGACATCGCAAAGGACTAGTGTAAAGGGCGTGTCCTCTGTCTCTAGTTACATTGGTTATATAGCTATACGCGAACTATGGGCTCAAACATCAACTCCGATCATCGTTATTTCCAGAAGATTCTGTCCGCTCGGTATGTTTGTTAATAATCTTTGTGAGTCTTTGTTACTGACCTGCTTCATAAACAGGTTTTCATGCCAACGTTTTCGAGGCAGCTTTGCACGTATCTGACTACCGCGCCGACATAACTGACTCTGTGATTCGACCAAATATCTCATGGAAACTGAGACATGTTTCGAAAGAGGAGCTTCAAGGTTTGCGAAAGTCCTTGCGTCCACATATCGTAATTTGTGGGAACAGTCTCGATGGTGAAAATGCAGATTATCTTGAACGCCTGTCATCGTCCTTTTTACATAAGGACGAAGAGTGCTCTGACAATTTGAAACACTGCAAGGAGGTTCTCTTGAGTAATCAGGATCAGGTAGTCTTGGCTATCTTCGCAGATCACCGTCATTATGCTTTCGAATTATCTGGAGAAGATGGGGAGCGTGGAGAAGAGGCAGTGATACAGCAAATCATGGATGGGATTGTTCCAGGTCTATCAAAAACTTGGCGCAAGGCCAAGAATGAAGCTAGAAATCTGGGTACGGGGCCTTCATTGAGACTGTTCATGTGGCAGCACGTCGCTCTCGAGTCGCCTGCAAGGATTCTTCGACTACTAGAGGGTCTGGAAAGACCATGGCTTATAGGTGCTCCTGTCTTAGTGTAATAAAGACCGTAAAGGCACAAGATAATAAAAGCTAATGAGATTGCATGTACCCCACGGGCGAGTCGGACACACGGGCGAGTCGGACACTTTTGCCAAGACCCCACCAAACCACCCTCACTACACCAATGCCGCCCTAACAACACCAGTTAGACGCGTTACAAGAACGCTAGATACAGCTTGCGCTTTAAGCTCTTAAAAAGACATAACTCTCTCCCTACGGCGCGCTGCAGCTATATATAGAGCTCCCCTACAGACACTAAGCGACCGACGCGCATGAGCTCATTGACCTTATCCCCATACGCCTTCTTTAGAGGGCCAAAACAACCCACGTTAAGTAGCTGCAGGAGGTGCGACAAGTGCGCAGGCATACATACAGTGATAATCTTGTTATCCTTACAGTATTGCTGGAAATCCAGCGAATCGTGGCTCTCGTGGCCATCGATAACTAGCAGACAGTGGCTGCCAATAGTACGCTCCTTTATATGCGCGTTAAATTGCATTAACCAGTTAAGACCAAGCTTGTTGTTAGTCCAGCCGTTCTCAGAGACTCTAATAACCCAGCCCTAGGGCAGATCTTCCTCTTTGTACCAGCTTAAGAGGTGAGTGGCGCCCTAGAAGATGATGAAGGGCGGAATGGCCCACCCTTTGGCATTGATGCCCTTAATCACCGTTGTCTACTCCCGGTTGCCTGGCTGGACCTGCTTTGGTCGTCCTCGTCTCTCTGAAGCTGTGACGACTGCTCCAGTGGATATCTGGCCCATCATGAAGCCTGTCTCGTCGAAGTTGTACGTGTCATCATCCTGGATACCATACTTGGCTTTAATGTTGGCTACTAGGCTAAACCAGCCCTGGATTACTTCAGGATCCTCACAGAGGGCTCTTCTGTAGTCGTACTTGCGATTGAACTTCACTACAAGCTCTGGTTAGCGCTTAACGAACGTACTAGGCCAATTTATGCCAACATGGCCCAGGTTGCGCTCAGCGCGCAAAGAATTGGCCATATCAGCTACAGCAGCCAGACGAGGGGGAAATCCTCGCGCTACCAGCTCAAGTATGTGATCAACAATCACCCGCTCCTCAGTATCGGTCAGGCTCCGTGAGTTAGCTATAGAATTGGCTCGTGAAGGTCGTCCGGCGCAACCGGATTAACCACATTACAAAGCAGGAACTCCTGCCATGCTTTAAAGCAGCTCACAAGAAAGCTATTACCCCTATCAACATCCAGGGAGGGTTCCGAGGCGCTGGACTGGTCTCTTTTGACCCAGAACGGGTCATATCAACCCTTGATGTGAAGCTGCGCACTCCATCACCACCACTCCCTACAAACAACGAGCCCTGGCAGTCGCAAACCCCAAGCAATACCCTGGAATTTAGGTCGTAATCAGCTTTAATCCGAGAGAAGTATAAGAAGCAGCAGGGCAGCTCACCAAACTCTGTGCTAAGTGCGCTTGAGCACTACGCAAAGGGGGCAGCAATTGTTGCGCACAAGCTGGTTTTAGCACAACAAGAGAACGCTGAGCTTTGAGCAGCCAATGAAGCCGCCACGCGACGTAAATCGCACAAAAGAAAGCATATTCAAGCTGAGGGAAGCCTTGCAGTTAAAGAAGGCCAGCGGTTGACTGCTCTACAGGAGTTTGGCGCGCGTGGTGATGGTAAGAAGGCAAGGAAGCAGGTGCGCGCTGAAGGAGGTGAACCATCCCAACGACGCTGTGGACGGTGCGGAGAGGGTGGGCACAACGCGCGAACGTGCAAGGATGCTGTAGAAGAGGTCTCTAAGTAATATTACAGCTTATTTCACCTTATGCAGGGCTAAAGTATGGTGTTTTGGGCCATAATAGGGTGAGTTTTGGTGTGGTCTTGGCAAAAGTGTTCCGCTCGTTGTACACGTACGTTACTAAGAAGTATATATTAGTACTTATATATTCTCTGCATAGTACCTACACTCTATAGCTACTTAATATAGTATGCTTCTTGCTATTAGCAACCAACTACTCTATAGTTCTTGCGAATCACCTCTACAACAGTTAAGGCTTAACGCTAATTCAGAAAGGCGATTTCTTTAAGATCTTCTAGTAAGCCTAGACGTAAACATTTACCGTGTCTGTGCACCTCGTGAGCCGGGTTAGTGCGTGAGCCACCCCACCAACTTTGGACGTTACTTTAAACCCCCTACAACTTAACGCCACAATGCCGTTAAAGGAAGCCCTTGCAGAGCTAGATAATTTAAGACCTAGAGAACAATTCTCATACCGGGCTCTTGCCAAAAAACATGGCTGTTCACGCGCGACGTTAACCCGCCAGCACAGGGGTGAAGTTACCCCTCGTGAAGAGGTTACCAACAGCCAACGGCTCCTCCACCTACGTGCTAAGGCAGAGCTTGTACAATACATTAGAGGACTTACAGAGAGACACCTAATGCCTATAAGGCAAATAATTATTAATTTCTTAACTCCTTTGTGCCGCTAGGAGCCTTCTAATAGCTAGATTACTAGGCTGTTAAACTAGAACCAAGACTACCTTATTACTACCTAGTTAACTCCTATAGAAACTGTACGCTATAAGGCTAATTCTAGTAATAAATATAGCTTGTATTTCTAGCTCCTGCACCTTAAAATTAAGGAGTATAAAGTATTACCTAAGAATATATACAATATAGATAAAAAGGGATTTATAATTAGGGTAGTTAGAAGAAGCAAAAGGGTGTTTAATAAGGTACTATACTATAAGAGGTAGTTTAAATAACCTACCTATAATAGTAATTAGAAGTAGATAACTATAGTTACTAGTATATATGCTAATAGTACCTACCTCCCTCTAGGGGTTATCTTTCTAGCTAAAGGTAACGCAGTATAAGTAAGCTAGGTACGCAAAATTAATCTAGCTAAGTACTTAGTTTATTTTACTATATTACCTACTAGTTAGATAAATAATAATTTAGGTATTACCTAGTTAGAATAGGTCTTTAATTGCTATACTAAGAGAAAAGCTTAGAGAAGGTATAGGCTACTTATTATTAATAGGTATAGTAGCTACGTAATAAAGGCCTTTATTAATTACTATAATTAGTATAAGATTCTACTACTTATCTTCTCTCTATACGCTACCTATACGCTTTAGCTACTAGATATAGTATACTTTAAGTTACTAGCTTAAAACTATACTAACTAACTAGTTAAATATAACTATATAATATAGGGATAGTACCTAGTAACTAAGGCTAACTTTATAAGCCTATTTTAGCCTACCTAGGTTTATACTTTTACTAAGGCGTTAGTAGAGAGTACCTTTAAAACTATAGGTATCTACCTACTAAACGCTAATATTATACTTAATTAGTTTAGAATACTAATACCTCTACTACCTGCAATACCTCTAGAGTAAGTGTTACGATCTCCGAAAGAACAGGTACTGATAGGAAGCGGGGCATCGCTTAGTTGACAGCGTGTCACGTGTCACGTGATGCCTCCCGCCAAGGATGGGCATCCGGGATGCCATAGTATCCCAGGATGCCATAACATCCCCGGATGCCATAACCTCCAGGATATAGCTAGCACATAGGATGCAGCAGATATACCTATGTATATATTCTAGTAGGAACACAACTCTTACAGTGTGTGTTCAACCTAAGTTATCAAGTTTGTCTTTGGATCTCAAACCCAACCTTCGAGCTAGACAGTCTACTCTGTACTACTCATTGTTACCCTGCTCTCAAGACTGACAGATCGTATCTGTACACCTTATTGCAACCAACCCCTTCGGCTTCCTGTCACCGTACTCATCCCCGAGAACCAATAGAATTAGTGCTTACGAGCTTTGCTTAAAGTACGACTTCAACAGTAAGTAGGACCTTAGGTAGCTTCTTCTAAGCCTAGTTAGTTAAAGACTAAGTTACTGCTAAGAAGCGCTATAAAGAATAAGGACCTTACTACTATAGACACAGTTAAATAGAGAATCTACTACCTCTACGTGCTTAATAAGCTTACCTAGCACAAGATTTAAGGCCTTAGAGAGGCAATAGCAGCTAAGAAGAGGAAGAACAAAAAGAAGAAAGCACTGCCTCTAGCCGCAGATAACCTTAATTTATAGGGTAGTGCTACCTAGTAGAGCCCCTAATTGAAGGCACGTGCCGATTAACGCTAGGCGGCAACTAAGCAGTAGCAGTTAGAGGAAGAGGCCGCAAAAACCACTAGGCGTAAATTTAGCACTAGAATAAACTGCTTAAGGCAAAAGAGAAGGAGGATAACTGTGTAAGGCGGTTAAGGGAGAAAGAAGAGCGCGATCGCAAGGCTACTAAATCACGTGCTGAAATTAACGCGCGCAAGGCAGCGAGAGCAGCTCAGAAACGCGATCGCGATGCTTAAAAAAGTATCTAATTGCCTAAACAGGCTAAGGGCAAGGTCTTACAGTAGTTGCAGTTAAAAATAACAAAGCAACGTGCTGGTGCTGCCGTGCGCAGGCCACGCGTGGTTCACGCGCGTTCCCTAACCCCCCTACCTAGATTAAGCACTAGTAGTCGCATAATTACCGCTACAAGAAAGTTAAGATAGCTAAAATATGCGCAATAGTTAATAGATTAATCTGCTAGCTTTTCTTACAATAATCGCTTTTGTGTGTAGCTTAATAATCTTAATTCTTTCTGATGCTTAAAGGTAGTAGGGTGGCTCACTCGCTGACCCGGCTTATAAGGTGCACGGACACGGTATGGGTGGTTTTCAAAATACCTTCGACATCATGTGATTTAGCGCCGGGGAGGAGCCGGACACTATCAATGTCGAAGGTATACGAGGAATTTGGCGTAGAACAGCGACAAAGAACGTAGCTACTCCTTCTGGATAGCTTGAAGCTAGATATTTTCGGTATATCGACTTTTCGTGGTGTTGTGATGCCTCTGAGAAGGTCAAAACGTCGGACAATCGATGAGCCGGCTGCCGAATTGACAGAGGATGCATCCGCTACACCCGCCTATAGTAAACGTCAGCGAACAGCCACAAGCCGCTTCGAAGTAGGACGGAATCCACCTACGCCGCCATCTACAGTACGACGTCTTTCATCGAGACCACCTGCAAGCCAAGCCACTGAGGCAGAGGAGGAGCAGTCGTTGTTTGTGCGAGGTGAGGATAGCGATGACCCCGAGGTCGACGACGGAGACCCCAACCCAGAGGAGGTAGTCGATGATGTAGAAGCTCTCAGCGAAGTTGCTGCCGGTGCTGGAGAGGAGTCAGCCGCTGCTGGGGAGGAGGCTTTCTCAGAGCCAGAGCATGAGACGATCGCCACTTTGCGTTACCGCGCGACCTTCGGAGACATTGAGAGGAACCCTATCCACTCAGCGGCTGACTCTATGAGCAACTACAAAGTGGGCTCACTTACTATGACGGGTCTGTGGATGTGGGTCGACGATGTAGTTGACAGCCAAGTCAACCGCCGCAGCAACATCGAAGTAGCGAGTCTTGTGGCAGAGCTCTGGTTTGGCAGAGGTACTAACAAGCGCGATAGACCCCAGAAACAGCTTCGTAGGGGCAACGTACGCGACGTACACGACCTGAGAGACTTAGCAAAGTCACTAGACCTCGACACCAGCGAGAAGCTCACTATTGACTTCAACCTGTACCTCACTGGCGACCCTATCCCTATCCCCTCATCGCAACCGGCTGCGATCGCTCCGCCTCCTCCGCGATTATCTCAAGTGCGAGCGCGCACGGCGACTGTCATACAAGAAGAGGCGTTAGAGGGTGTAGTTGCTGCAAATTTGATGGGAGCTGGGGCCACGCTTGCTGTAAGAGACCACTGGCGTTGTGAGGATAAAGAGTGCGGTAACTGGCCGTGGACTTGCTGGCGGCCGCGTAGTGGCTTACCTGACGAGAGTCACTATCCTGTCAACCCGAATATTATCGCGATGTGGGCAAAGGCAGTGGACTTACGACAGTGTACTGTTGCGGAGCCAAACGATCGCGTCAAATCTGCTATAATGAGAGCTCGCGAGAGGAGTGAGATTGACAAAGTACGCAAGCGGCAGCACAACGTCGGCGGGTGTAGCGGCGGAGGTGTACTAGACGAGGTGCGGGAGCTCCAAAAATCTGTTCTGATGGCTCAATTGCAGCAAATTAATGGCGGCTTGGCAGCCCATCGGCCAGCCGCTGGCTGGGTGCCATTTGAGTACGAGTTTTGGGGGGAAATTATGGCCCATACTGACAACTTTCTGGAGTATTTCGCGGCTAAATGGGACGTCAACGGCGCTGAGGAAGCTATCCAAGAGCTCAGGGATAAAGTTATACGAGACGGTCACATTAATATCAACATGTTGATGGACAACAGCGATGAGAATGGAGTGAGCATGGCTTTGTGGGTTGAGCACTTCGGCCTTGCACCTGGCTTCTTACTTCAACTCCGCCGTCATGCACTTAAATGGAGAAAGACGTATGGAGGCCTCAAACCTGACGACTTTGAAAAGATTGTTGCTGCGCGCAGGTCTCAGCAATCGCGGCGCGAGCAAAACCACAGGTCTCCGTTGAGCGACATTACTGTGTGATGCCTGACGAGGTGAGTCGCGATTTTCGCCACCTGTTCAAGTACATCACCTATACCAAACTACAACAACATAATATTAATTTATAAGAAGCTGTTTGAGTACTGATCTATATACAGGCAACCTTCTATAAAATTTTCAGAATTATTTAATTGCTTTTGTAGGTTGCGCAACACTTTGTCACCAGCAATCGTCGACGTCGTCAGTCTCGGGATGCCCGTGCACGTCTCCCCATCCCTCTGGCCGGTAACCACAAACCCAGAACCAGCTGCGGCAATCAATCTCTCGTAACACGCGTTCTACAGCATACTCTAAGAAGTAGTAGAAGTCCTCAAAGATCTCCTGCTCGTTGGCGTGCTTCTTTATCCAGCTCTTCAATTGTTTGAAGCTCTTCTCGATAGGGTTGTAGTCAGGAGAGTATGGCGGAAGATACTCTAGTTGCACCTCATACATCGCACAAAGCTCACGAAGCCGAGCCGATCGATGAATTGACGCGTTATCCAGAACGATTACTGAGTAACCTGGTGTTGTATGAGGCAGCACACAGCGAGCCATGAAGTCCTCCATGATCGCTGAGGTAATTGCGCCCTGAAAGATAGTGTAAGTGAGGTACCCGTTGACTGTCATTGCTGGTAAAAGTGACCAGCGCTCGCTCCTCTGCATGCTATACTCCAGCTCAACAGGCGTGTTGACTCTACTCCAACCGTACTTGCGATCGCCAGTTCGCTCGTTGCAAGCACTCTCATCAATAGCGATAATCTGTTCAGCTTTATACTGTGTCATCCGCGCTCGGAAGACCCGTCGGAGTGGCTCACTTTGCTCCCTCGCACGCTTTGTAGCCAGCTTTCTTGAGAAGTGGAGCTTCTGTAGAGCTCGCCACACTGTCGGCAGTGAGCAGTCTATATCGAAGTCGTCGTACAAGAATTGCTGCATCTCATCCAGATAAGCGCTGGGTCTGCCATCAAGGTACGCCTCTAGAGCTTCCAGTTGAGCCTGCCGTAGTAATCTAGGTCGCCCAAGCCTGACTGTTGGCGGAGGATAGCACTGTCCCCAGTACTCCAAGTTCAACCTCAACTTTGCTATCGTCTCGCGATGGACGCCTGTAGCAGCCACAACGTCAGCATCTTTTTCACCAGCAGCTATATGCTCCATAACGGACTGCTGAAGCGTGGCTGACAGCCGCTGGCCGTTCTGACGCATTGTGGCAGGGAAACGAGACTTAACAACACCAAAAAGTCGTGATAATAATGGCGATAGAGCTTCAGATGACGGCTCGCGATAATCAGAGGTTAATTTAAAAGCTTTGTGCATTGAGATACGCTTTATTTTGTACTATGGGTGATGTTGTTGAAGTTTCCGGCGACCCCGCTAAAATCACGTGGTGTCGAAGGTATTTTGAAAAGCGTTATAGTATAACGTACCTCACGGGCGAGCCGTCCACACGGGCGAGTCGTCCACTTTTGCCAAGACTCTCCCCCATCATACCCTACTTTAGCCTGCATCAGCCTACTCTGGGCTAGTATAGGGCAAAGCAACCTGTAGTATTACTCAGGGACCTCTTCTACTTCATTCTTGCACGTTCGCGCGTTATGCCCTGTCTCTCCGCACGTTCTACAGTGTCGTTGGGATGGTTCACCCCCTTCAGCGCGCGCCTGCTTCTTTGCCTTCTTACCATCACTACGCGCCCCAAACTCCTTTAGAGCAGTCAGTCGCTGGCCCTCCTTAATTGTTAGGCTTTCCTCTGCCTTAATTCGCTTTCTTTTGTGTGATCTGCGTTGCGTAGCTGCCTCAGCAGCTGCTTCAAGTTCACAAATGCGCTTTTGCGCTAAAACCAGCTTATGCGATAAAACAGCTCCCCCCTTTGCGTAGTGCTCAAGCGCGCTTAGCACAGAATTAGGTGAGCTACCCTGCTGTGCCTTGTACTTGTCTCGAATCAGAGCAGATTGCGACCTAAATTCCAGGGTATTGCTTGGTGTTTGCGACTGCCAGGGCTCGTTGCTGGCAGGGAGTTATGGTGAAGGCGTGCGCAGCTTCACATCAAGGCCCATTATGACCCGTTGTGGGTCAAAGGGGACGAGTCCAGCGCCTCGGAACCCTCCTTGGATATTGCCAGGTGTTATCACAGCATCGTAGGCGCGCTTAAAGCATGGTAAAAACTCAGGCTTTGTGATGTGGTTAATCTAGTTGCGCATAGAGTCTTTGGCTTGGCGCCTATACGCGCGCTTTAAAGGACTAAAACAGCCTACATCAAGCGGTTGAAGGAGGTGCGATGAGTAAGGAGGCATGCAGACAGTGATAATCTTGCTATCCTTGCAGTATTGCTGGAAGTCCAGCGAGTTGTGACTCTCATGGCCGTCAATAATAAGTATACGGTGGGTGCCTACTGTACGTCCCTTTGTATGCTCGTCAAAGTGCTTTAACCACTGCAGACCAAGCTGATTTGTAGTCCAGCCGTTCTCAGAGATCCCAATAACCCAGTCTTTAGGCAGGTCTTCTTCCTTGTACTAGTTGGTGAGCTGGTTGCGCGCTTTAAAGATAATAAAGGGTGGGATAGCCCACCCTGTAGCATTAATGCCCTGGATAACTGTTGTCCACTCCCGGTTGCCTGGCTGGACCTGCTTTGGTCTTCCTCGATGCTCTGAAGCTGTAACAACCGCTCCAGTAGATATCTAGCCCATCATGAAGCCTGTCTCATTAAAGTTGTACGTGTCGTTATCCTGGATGCCATACTTGGCTTTAATGTTGGCTACTAGGCTAAACCAGCCCTGTATAACCTCAGGATTCTCGCAGAGGGCTCTCCTGTAGTCGTACTTGCGATTGAACTTCACTTTGAGCTCTGGTTGGCGTGAAACAAACGTACTGGCCCAGTTTGCGCCAACATAGGCCATACCACGCTCATTGCGCAGAGAATTGGCCATATCAGCCACAGCGTCAAGCCGGGGGGGAAATCCTCGTGCGGCTAGCTCAAGTACGTGCTCAACAATCACCTGCTCCTCAGCATTGGTCAGGTTCCGTGAGTTGGCCATAGTATCAGCGCGTGAAGGTCGTCCAGCGCGTCTATCGCGTAAGGTTGCTCGTGGCGCGTTGTAGATAGCTGCAGCACGTCGCTCAGAAAGTTTAGGGTCTTGAATAAGAGCTTGAAGCGCAAGCTGTACTTGAGATTCGCTTGATGTGTTAGTTTGGCGCTGTTGTTGAGGCATTAGTGTAGGAAGGGTGTTTTGGTGTGGTCTTGGCAAAAGTGGGCGACTCGCCCGTGTGGACGGCTCGCCCGTGAGGTACGTTATTAGCTATTCTAGTAACGTGTTTCACTACTAAGCGCCGCACCCCACCGAGCGCTGCACTTTCAACAGTAGAACGCCTGCGCAGCGCTGTATCGCAACACAACACTAATAAACAATTAGTTGCAGACCTAGACAGTATTATTTAGAAGCTTTGCTATTATCTGCATTATCTATTTCTACCTTGCACGTGCGGGAATTGTGTCTAATCTCGCCGCAACGTCCACAGCGTCGCCCAACGCGCACCCTCTTCGCAGGCGTCTCGCCCTCACCACGACCCCTACCCTCCTTTTTAGCTACTAAGTCAACTACTTCGCTAATTGTAAGGGCCTCCTCTGCGCGTATATAGCGTCTCTTACGAGTCTTGCGCTTTATAGACGCTTCTACCGCGTCTTAAAGGCGGCCTATTTCCTCCTGCACTAATACTATATTATAAGCTATCTGCTAAGCGCCTTTTGCTAGCTGTTTAACCTGCTTATCTAAAGAACTTGCTGGAGACCCTTGATGAATTTGGATTCGCTTTCGAATTAGAGTTGACTGCTCCTCTACTTCGCAAGCGTTGCGTGGTGTCTTCGGCTCCCAGGTGACGTCGCTGGGTTTTGGCGGCGTTGGCGTGCGCCTGCGCACGTCAAGCTTTGATATTACAGCCTCTGGGTTATGTGGGACTAGCCCAGCACCTCTAAAGCCTGCGCGAACGTTCTCTGCAGTAAACGCCTTACTAAAAGCTGCTTTAAAGGCTGGTAGGAAGGTTGCCTTGTTAATATGGTTAACGCGACTGCGTGCCAAGGCTGAGACCTCGTCGCCATACAGGCGCTTTAGCGGCGAGAAGCAGGCGACTTTAAGTGGCTGCAACAGATGCGACGAGTGTGGCGGCATACAGAGAGTGATAATCTTCTTCTCCTTGCAGAGATCCTGGAAATCCACTGAGCAATGGCTCTTGTAGCCGTCAATAATAAGCAGCCGGCATGTCCTAACAGGCTTCGCATGCGTGTTAAAGTAGTAGAGCCAGGCAAGCGCTAGATCGTTGTTCGTCCAGCCTGTAGGGCTTACTTGAATAACCTAGTTGCGTGGCAGGTCCTTAGTAAACTAGTTAGAGATAAGAACCTTGCCTGTAAGGATAAGGAACGGTAGAATGACCTTCCCTATTGACCCAACGCCTTGTACTAGGGTAGCCCACTCGCGATCGCTAGGCTGGAGTTTCTTCCGCTTCCTAGGCTTCTCTAAGCCTGTAACAACAAGCTGTGATAAAATCTTGCCTATTAGGAAGCCAGACTTATTAAAGTTATACATATCCTTGTCTGTAATACTGTACTTCGCCTTTATTAACTAAACAAGTGTGAACCAGGGCTGGATAACCGCCAGGTCCTCGCAGGCAGCTCGCTGGCGATCGCACGGACGAGTCCATCGCGTTCGCAGCTCAGGTGTACGCTGGATGAACCTGTCAACCCAGTTCTTGCCAACAGCGTCACCACCACGCTCTCTTAGCAGTTTATCTGCCATGTCTCGTACATCTGCCTTCGAGGAGGGTAGTCCGCGATCAGACTCCTTAAGTATACGTAGTACAACTGCCTCCTCTTCTAGCTTTGTAAGGCGCTTTGCGTTCGGCTCGCAGTCGCGTCGAGAGCGTGTTCCGTCGCGTCGGCGTCGGATTGTTCGTTCAGGCACTTTGTAGACTCTCTCAGCGCGTCAGATACTCTGAATTTGGTTTCTTAAGATATTAGATATAGCAAGCTATACATCAGCTTCAGTATAGAGTGTAGATGCTTGTTGTGGTTGAGACATTACGTGTTGTTGTTGCGCCGGCGTTCTAGCAGCGAGAGTGCGGCGCTCGGTGGGGTGCGGCGCTCGGTAGTGAAACACGTTATACTAATATAGTCTACGAAAGTAGTAGTAACGTACCTCACGGGCGAGCGAGCCACTTTTGCCAAGCCCCCACCAAAACCTGACCCATTATGGCCCAAAACACTATACTTCGGCCCTGCAAGGTGCTGTACAGCCTAGAATATTATTTAGAGACCTCTTCTGCATCTTGCTTACACGTTCGCGCGTTATGCCCTGTCTGATTGCACCTTCCACAGCGCCTTTGGGTTGGCTCACCCTCTTGAGCGCGCACTTGCTTCTTTGCCCTCTTTCCATTACTACGCGCCCTAAACTCCCCTAGAGCTATTAGTCGCTGGCCATCTTTAACTATTAGTGTCCCTTCCTTCTAAACCCGCTTTCTTTTATGTGATTTTCGTCGCGTGGCGGCCTTATTAGCTGCTCGAAGCTCGCTGATTTCCTGTTGTGCCAAAACCAGCTTGTGCGCAATAATTGCTGCCCCCTTTGACACCTTCTCAAACGCCTTAACTATAGATGTAGGAGAGCTGTCTACATGCCTCTAAATCCTTGTCTTCACAAGCGTTGATTGCGACCCAAGTTCTAGTGTGTTACTGGGGGTTTGGGACTGCCAGGGCTCGTGATTGACAGGCAGTGCTGGTGATGGAGTCTGCAGTTTCACATCAAGGGCCATTATAACCCGTTCTGGGTCAAAAGGAACCAATCCAGCACCTTAGAACCCTCCTTAGATGTTGCTAGCAGTAAATACTGCATTATAGGCTGCCTTAAAGCATAGTAGGAACTTAGTCTTTGTAATGTAGCTAATCCAGTTGCGTATAAGCATTTCAGCTTGGCGCCTATACGCCTGCTTTAAAGGGGCAAAACAGCCTACATTAAGTAGCTGTAGGAGGTGTAATAAGTGCAGAGGCATATATAGGGTAACAATCTTATTATTCTTGCAGTATTGCTAGAATTAGAGCGATTCGTAGCTCTTGTAGCTGTTAATAATTAGTAGTCGGTAGGTACCAACAGTACGCTCCTTTGTATGCGCGTTAAAGTGCTTTAACTACTTAAATCCAAGCTTATTAGTAGTCCAGCCGTTATTAGAGACTCTAATAACCTAATCCTAGAGTAGGTCTTTATCCTTGTACTAGCTAGAGAGGTGGTGACGCGCCTTAAAGATAATAAAGGGCGGAATAGCCTATCCTTTAGCATTAACGCCCTGTATAACTGTTGTCCACTTGCAGTTGCCTGCCTAGACTGTCTTTAGTCTTCCTCGTCTCTCTAAAGCTGTAACAACTGCTCCTGTAGAGATCTAGCCCATCATGAAGCCTGTCTCGTCGAAGTTGTACGTGTCGTCATCCTGGTTGCTATACTTGGCTTTAATGTTGGCTACTAGGCTGAACCAGCCCTGCACAACCCCAGAATCCTCGCAGAGGGCTCGCTTATAGTTATACCTGCGATTGAACTTCACTTTAAGCTCTAGTTAACGCTTTACGAACGTACTGGGCCAATTTGTGCCAACAGGGCCCAGATTGCGCTCAGCGCGCAGAGAATTAGCCATAGCAGCCACATCTGCCAGCCGAGGGCCAAATCCTCGCCCGTCCAGCTCCAGTATGTGTTGAATAATCACCCGCTCCTCATTGTTATCTAACCCTCGTGAGTTGGGCATAGTAACGCCTCGTGAAGGTCGTCCAGTGTGTCGATGGCTAAGTGTACTTCGGGGCACCCTGTAGATAGCTGCAGCGCGTCGCTGGGAGAGATTCGCGTCTTGTTTAAGAGCTTGAAGCGCAAGCTGTACCTGAGCTTCCTGAGACGCGTTAATAATAGGTTGTTGTTGAGGCATTGGTGTGGAGAGGGTACTTTGGTGGGGGCTTGGCAAAAGTGGCTCGCTCGCCCGTTGGCTCGCTCGCCCGTGAGGTACGTTAGCCTACCTAATAAGCTCTATACTACTACTAGCCATAGAGATAGTAGGTTTAAAGAATTTTTATCTAATATTAAAGTCCTCTTCTATAATATAGTATTAGAGGGGTATAAGGTATATAATATACTAGAGTATATCTAGTATAAGTAGCTATCTAACGTAGATGTACACCGAGCGGCGCAGTACACCGAGCGGCGCACTTTTGCCAAGACCACACCAAAACTCACCCTATTATAGCCTAAAACACCACAAACTGGCGCTGCACAAGGTGTAATAAGCTGTAATATTACTTAGAGACCTCTTCTACAGTATTCTTACACGTTCGCGCGTTGTGCCCACCCTCTCCGCACCGTCCACAGCGTTGTTGGGATGGTTCACCTCCTTCAGCGCGCACCCGCTTCTTTGCCTTCTTACCATCACTACGCGCGCCAAACTCCTGTAGAGCAGTCAACCGCTGGCCTTCTTTAACTGCAAGGCTTCCCTTAGCTTGAATACGCTTTCTTTTGTGCGATTTACGTCGCGTGGCGGCTTTATTAGCTGCTCGAAGCTCAGCTACCGTGTCCGTGCACCGGTCGCCCGGGTACACCGGTCGCCCGTTCCGAGCCTATACAGCAATTGTAAATATGAGGCTACAGAGCCACATACAAAAGTGATTATCGTGAGATTTTCTAGTGGAGTACTATATAGACCTATGCGACAAAGTTCTCCATACAAAGTTAACGATATTTGGTGGCGATGCGGCCGCTACGTGTGGTGACAGTTGGGCGTGGTAGAGGAGGCTCAGCAGCAACAGTATGACTAGGGGCACCTCCACCACCACGCTTTTTAACTGTTTTTGACTGCAATTGACCTGAGGCTTTGCGCTTTGCCTGATTAGGCAATTGGATACTTTTCCCAGCGTCGCGATCGCGTTTTTGGGCTTCTCTGATTGCCTTGCGTTCAGCCACCTCAGCTGCCTTTTGAGCCTTGGCCCGCTCACGCTCTTCTTTTGCCTTTGCTGCTGCCACACGCTTTTCTCCTGCAATCTTCTTGTTGTAGAGCTTATTAGCAGCAGCTAAATCCTTCATCTCTGCCTTTTTAAGCTCTGCCTCTTGCTTCTCTTGTTCTGCAACAGCCATACGAGCGCGCGTCTCACGGAAGGCCCGAGGAGACCACATCATCGCACCTCCATAATGCTCACGGTGTTGTTGTAAGTCTAGCTGCTTCTTAGGTTGTTTCTGACGCCTCTTCTTCTTACGCAGCCTCTCACGTAAGCCATTTATCTCGTCGTGGGCAAGCTCTAGTTGAGTTGAGAGATGGTGGATAGTTTGACCCAGCTTCCGCGCACCCACACTGCGTGGATCCTTCACCTCTGCCCGTAGGGTACTGCAAGCTTTGAGCCAGTCCTCTGCAGAATAAGCCGAAGAGCCAGAGGAGCTTGATCCTAGGTCGCTGGGCGTGGGGTGGCGGAATCTATCGAGTATGACGTTGGGCTTGAGAGGGTTGGTTGGTTGGTTGGTTGGTATTCATTTTACGTCTAGTTGATGAGGATTAAGTCCATCATCTCGCCTCCCGAAGGGCATATACGATGTGCTAAGCTATGGAATTACTGTGCTAACACACTACCTTAGAAAGCATTTCTTGCCTGCGCGGGTATTGCTACCATATCAAGCTACAGCTCCCCTTCCAGCTGTGGAGACTGAGCAATTTGTGTACATTAGGGTGGATCCCTCGTGTGTGTTCAGAGGCAGGTAAATGCCAGAGAAGTGGGAGAGAGGGAGAGGGAGAGTAAGAAGGAGAGTAAGGAAATAGTACGGCTGTTTGCTGCTGTTGCAGCACAGGCTAAGCTACCGGGGGCACACCTTGGTGTAGTACTGTGTGAGTTGGAGAAAGGCTTCGAAAGCCTCTGGATCCCCAATCAGCGCAGCAGTATACGCTAGGCCATCGTTCCGGCTGGACGGTGGTATAGCTGGTCGAAGTGGCCATTGGCCAAAAGCTCCTATAGTCTTGCGGCAGAGCGCAAGGTGTTCTGGCGTCTTGTCGCGTCTGCATGAGCAGGTGAGTGTTGCGTCGTTGTGACTGAACTTTCGGTGGTACCAAGCGAAGTCGCCGTGCATAGATCGGATAGAGAGCAGTTTAGCCAGGGTAGCTCTTGGTAGGTCTAACTCAGGTAGTCTGCTGTTTAGTGAGTAGCCTAAGTCCCATCTTTTGTACTATTTTGAGAGCTTAGCCCTCTTTTTAGACCACCAGGTCTGTTGTGTGTGTTGTAGTGTCTTGCGGGCTACTGACTTAATGCCTGAGAGTGTAGGCATAGCAGCCTTTCTAGTAGGGAGTGGCGGGTAATGGGCTTCTAGGTCTGCCAGCCTATCTGCCGCTTCGTTTCCTTCAATGCCTAGGTGCCCCGGGGCCCATTTGATGGAGACGTCGTGGGTCTCCATAGCGCCGTGACACTCCAGGAAGGCCCATTGAGAGGTAGGGGATGCGCTGCCCTTCAGGCACCATATGACGGAGGTGCTGTCTATGCACAGCCAGATTCGGCGAGTGCGGAGCGGTGGTTGTCTTATGGTGTGCTGGAGGCCCCTCCATGCGCCTACTGCTTCTGCGTCAAAGACGTGTGAGGTAGGGTGAAGCGACCCGCGTCCAGTATGAAGTTGTTTTCCGTCCTGGTACACGGCAAAGCCGTAGGTGACCCGCTTCTCTCCTTCTTTTGTGTACTGCTCAGAGCCATCTGAGAAGATAGTCACGTCTGAGGGTGGGAGGTGGGCCCACCATTCTTTGAAGGCCTTCGCTGCGGTCTCTTTGTCTACGCCCATCGTTGGGTCTGTTTGGCAGCCAGGCGAGTAGTGGGGGGCTATCAGTATTGTCCTTGGTATCTCAGGCAGAAGCGATCCTAGATACTGGACTTTGGTCTGTATTTGTTGCAGCTTTCCAGCTGTCCTGCCTATGCTTATCCTGATAGCTGCTATACGGCCAGCAAGTGGGTGTTCTGCATCTACAGTGCGTAGATGTATTGCAAAGCAGAATTTGGCTTCTTCTAGCGCGTTGGCAGCTGAGGGTAGGCCGGCGTCTCGGAAGAGAGTAGCAGTAGGGGTTGTTCGCCACACTAGGAGGATGCCCCTTGCTGCTATAGCTAGTGTTTTGTCTATGACAGCTATATGCTATCCGACATAGGTGCTGACTTCTGCTGGTCTGCTAGGTTTCAGTGTGCGTGGAGGTTTAGTACGGCCTCTGTACTAGCACTCGGCCCCATACAGAAGGGTCGGATATACGCAGGCAATAGTGGCCTTGCGGAGAGAGCTGGCTGGTGGTCTGTGGGCCGTGTTTGCGAGGCTGCGGATGTGGTAGGCCACCTTAGCTGCCTTTGCGTTGTGTGTGGCTACGTGCCGCTTAAAGGTAAGCTTACGGTTAAACCAGATCCCTAGCCATCAGAGGGCGGGCTGAGTTCTTGACCTACTTGGTAAGACTGGGTTGATTGTAAGCTGCTTGTCTACCACACAGGGTGGCGCGTAGCTGCTCTTTTGTCGAGTGAGGTGGATCATTTCCTGTTTTTCCGTGGCAAAGGTGACCTTGTTAGCTGTACCCCATGCTCTTATCTGTCGTAGGTCCGCTGCCAGGAGCTGTACGTTCTCATCTAGGGAGTGTGAGGCCTGGTATAAGCATATGTCATCTGCGTATCCGAATCTCTTCTTTGTGTCTATAGACAGCAGCTCTGCTAGGTACAGTGTGTACAGGACTGGGGAGAGAGGCGAGCCCTGCGGTGTGCCGCAGGCGACTGGGTAGCTAGGAGTAGTGACTTGGCCTAGGCGTACTTGGACCCTTCGATCCGTGAGAAAAGAGTTGACAAACAGGATGGTCCTTTGTGGCCATCCCTGTTGGGCCATCCGGTGAAGCAGGCGGTTCTTAAGGAGAGCGTCAAAGGCGCCTTGCACGTCCAAGGTGACCATTGTGACATGCTGGCCTTTTGCCCACGCAGCCTCTGTGTCATGAGTGAATGCTGCAGTAAGGTCTACAGCAGAGCGCTTTAGGAGGGCGCCTCCATGTTGGGGGCTGAGGATCTTGTAGGTCATAGCAGTCCACGCGATTCTTCTAGCTACTGTTTGTTCGAGCCCCTTTCCAATGCAGGAGAGGAGTGCTATAGGCCTCCATGACCGGGGTGACGCTCGGTCTTTCTTTCCTACCTTAGGTATCATAGCTACTTCTGCCAGCTTCCATTGTGCAGGAAAGTGGTTGAGTTTGAGGCACCGCTGGAAGATCCGTCGTATGAGTTCTCCCACCTGGATCCAGCAGGCGCGGAGCAGTCGCACTGTAGAGCGGTCGGTCCCTGGCGAGGTGCTAGAGACCCCTATGGTGTTACGCTCAGACTCCTCTAGTGAGATGTGTGTGCTCTACGGGAGAGGGGCCGCAGTCTCCTGATCTGGATAGTGGCTGAGATCGTTATCCGCTGTGTACCGATTAAGGACTTCCTCTCTAAGTGCCTTAGCCTTCTCTAGGGGGTTAGATATTGTCCTATTGTCTATGATAAGAGGAGTGTTCTGATTCTCTGGTGTAAGCTTATGCCAGGCAATGACCTTGAATAGGTCCTTGTCGTCCTTGGCGTTGTCGATGACATGCCTCTAGTATTGCCTTTTAGCCTGTCTGACTGTAGTCTTGAAGGCTCGTGTTTCTTCTAGCGGAGATCTGCCTGAGCAGGGCTGTCGAGCGCGTTTGTGGGCTTGGTAGGCAGTCTTGCAATCCTTAGTCTACTATGGCGCAGCGCGTCCTTCCTTGCGGTCGAGCTTGCCTGCTGTCTGTATAGAATGCTGCACAGTCTCTGTTAGCAGCGCAACACAGTTGTCTAGTTGTTCCGCATCCTGTGCTGCACACGGATCTGGGATGCTCTGGACGCCTATTTCTACTAGCCTAGTGAACTTTGGTAGGCATGCCTCTGGGACTCTATAGTGATACTGGTCTACGTGCGGAGTACTAAGTGTAGAAGTAGAGACAGAGGTTACTACCGTCTTGTGGTCTAACCCGCTGTGCATGCTAGCATTAACAGCAGACTAGGCAAATAGGATGTTGGAGAAAGTAAGGTTAAGGACGTGTCCGGCACAGTGTGTTGGCTGTCCCGGTACGCCAATATAGTCTATAGAGGCGGCGGCGGCCTACCTAACAAGCTCTATGCCGCCGCTGGCTGCGGAGACAGTAGGTTCGAAGGATTCGTGTCTAACATTGAAGTCCCCTCCTATAACGCAGTGTTGGGGGGGTGTAAGGTGCATAACGTACTGGAGTACGTCTAGCGTAAGTAGCTGTCTGTAGCAGTTTAGTATCGAGACTCCGTTTACAACAGCCTATAGCAGGTCTGGGTAATTAAGGCTTTCTCTAGTCTGGAGCTTAAGGTGGTGCCCTTTGCGGATATAGGTTATTACCCTAGGGCGGGCTGAGCCTAGTGCGTTAGGAGCGTCCTAGGTACCGATAGGTGCGAGGTGTCTAAAGCCAGGGTGGGTAGAGGTCCTTGAGTTAGCATAAGTGAAAGGCTCTTGGACGCATACGACGTCTATGCCCTTCTAGAAGGATACTTCTAGTATTGTAATGTGGCAGGGTAAGCTTCTGCCGACGTTGGCCCAGCATATGCGGAGTTGGTTTCTCTGCTGGCTAGGCTGTCGATGCCTGTTGTAGTAGAGGGTATGTGTGGATGTCCTAACATGTGGATGGTGGCTTATCGCTCATGCTGGTGTCCTCCCTCTCTAAGGTTGAGGGTTTAGTGTAGATAGTTGATTGTGGGAGTAGACTGTTGGCAGACATGTCCCTTACATTCAGGTTTGCACGGCCTGCAGCAGCCCGTCTTGGTCTCTTTTCTCTACCAATAGTGGGCAGGGATTCTTGTGAGGCGCTGCTTGTTCCAGTTGTAGCTGCCCTGCTGTCTTCCTTAGGTGCTTGCCTCCAGGGAGGAGGGTGAGGGGGTGATAACTCCTGAGCGGCCTCTAGTGGAGTTTCCTTATGCGGCCGAGTTGCCTGGTTAAGGGTCTCGTCTACTGTTCTGTAAAGATGCTGGTATGTTACTCTGCCTGCGCGGCGGATAGCGTTTAGTTCAGCTATAGTAGGCTTAATTATGTGTCTATGCACCCGGTGAGGGGCGGCAGGGCAGTTGGAGTGACTAGCTGGGTGTAGGCTGTGGCAGTTGGTGCACTTGGCTTTATAAGGACAGTTGTCCCTATAGAGCCCTTGGTGTCTATCTGTGCGATCCCCGCAGTGTGCACAGCGGGCCAGCCGAGTACAACAGGCGGCGTTGCAGTATTGTTGGCAGCCTAGGTTGTGCCGCTGTATAGTAGGGTGTTTGTAGATTTCTTTAGAGAACTGGCTAGTGCTAAAGAGCTGAAATAGGCAGACGGGCTCCTTGTATGATATAATCCAGGTAATCAGGCCATTCTGGTTGGCCCCGTGTCGTGAGGTTCTGCAGCTGACTGGCTGCTTGCCTGTTTGTGAGCGGGCCTCTTCCTCTACCAGCTGGGTGGTAGTAGGTAGTTCGGTACCGTCGAGAGTCCGGAAGGAGCTGGGCACCCCTTGTACCGCATAGTTGATCCAGCGCTCTGGTATCCTGACCGCATCTCTGTCTAGGGCGCGTAACAGAAGCTCCCGGTTTTCTACGGTTAGTAGTCGCTCCCGGAGGTTCTGGTTAGCTGGGGTGATTGCCCAGCCTGTTTTGATTGGCGATGCAGTGGGGATGTCCTAGAGGGTGATTCCTTCTATGCTCCTGCATACAGCCTGCCTTACTGCAAATGGTGAGGGTTGTTGCAGTCGTATTGCTGGGTTAGAGATGGCAATGAAGATCCGATTGTCTTCTTTTGGCTTAGCTAGCGGGGCAGGCCGCGGTCTAGCAGGGATCAGGGGTCGGCTAGTGCCCCTATCCAACGTTTGGGGGTCTCTGGCTACGTCCGCCCAAGAGCGGCGTTCCGGGTCCTGGCTCGTGGAGTTGCTGTAGCTGGCATCGCTGCTCCAGCGGGAGCTGCTGGGAGAGTTGCTTGGGGAGAGGGAGGTCAGGGCGTGGATGACCTTCTGCTGCAGCGCCTCTGCGACCCTAGCTTCTTTGGGGTTAGTGTAGCTCTGCGCGTGTTGATCTACGGCTGCTGCGAAGGCAGCAGTGATGTTGTTCCATAGCTGGGTGGTCTGCTGGGTCTCGGTGATGTGGCGTTGAACGGCATCAGAGACTCGGGGTTTGGGAGCGCCCCCACCGGGGTTCTGGCTGCTCAGAAAGGGTGCATAGTGATGCACGTACTCCTGGGGCCGTCTTGGGACGCGTGTATACAGCTGCTGAGGGATCTCAGGGTCTGGAGACCCTGTGTGCTGGGAGGAGGGAGACTCTGCTATCCTATTAAGCTCCTTGCGCGTCGCGCAGGGGGCCTAGGCGGACGTTAGAGGTACTCCCAGAGTGGCCGCAGTGAGCCGGATCGTTTGCTGTGATTTTTGGGGCTTCTGTGAAGGAAACCCAGAAATCAAAAGATTGGTGTTCGGTGTGTGGCTTGAGAGGGTTGGTTGGTTAGTTGGTTGGTATTCATTTTACGTCTAGTTGATAAGGATTAAATCCATCATCTCGCCTCCCGAAGGGCATATACGACGTGCTAAGCTATGGAATTACTGTGCTAACACACTACCTTAGAAAGCATTTCTTGCGTACGCGGGTATTGCTACCATGTCAGAACTACAGCTCCCCGTCCAGTTAGGGAGACTGAGCAGTTTGTGTACATTAGGGAGGATCCCTTGTGTGTGTTCAAAGGCAGTGAAGTGCCGTAAGAGAGAGAAGGGAAGAGAGGGTGGGTGTGGAGAGCCGGTGCTCTGTCGAATCAAGGCCGTGGCTCTGCGCGAGGAGAGCCTTTGTACTAGGCTTGGCCATGCCTGCGTCGAAGGAGATAGGTGTAGTAGGAAGGCAGAGCCAGGCCATCCTTCTTCTTTATCTCTTAGAAGTCGTGGAATGTAAGGCCATGCTGGCTGCCTTGTTTGCGTGTTGAGAGCCGGTGCTCTGTCGAATCGTGCCGTGGCTCTTCGCATGGAGAGCCTTTGTGTTTAGGCCTGGCAGGTGCCCATATCTTGTAAGAACAGGGAGTGGCAAAGCTGTCTCCTTGTCTTAACGGTGGTTGTGGCCTTCGACCGAACGTGTAAAACTGAGTGGCGCACGGGCCATTTTGAAAAGATTTCAGCTCAGCGAAGAGCTGAAAGACAAAACAGGGCAGCGCGCCGGCCACAACGCCTGCAGCGGAGACAGGACGTTGGGAAACAGATTTACGAAGGCATTTAAGTCGTGTTTGGACGAAAAATCGATGGAAATCGACCTTTCGCTGACCTGGAAAAGTTGATGTTCGGGTGGCTTAAGAGGGTTGGTTGGTTGGTTGGTATTCATTTTTCGTCTAGTTGATGTGGAATAAGTCCATCATCTCGCCTCCCGAAGGGCATGTACGACGTGCTAAGCTATGGAATTACAGTGCTGATACACTACCTTAGAAAGCATTTCCTGCCTGCGCGGGTATTGTTACCATTTCAGAACTACAGCTCCCCGTCCAGTTGGGGAGGCTAAGCGATGTATGTATATTAGGGTAATTTCCTTGCATTCTGAGGCATATATGTGCCGTAGGAGAGAGAGAAAGAGACATCGTGTGAGTGGAGGGGGTGGAGGGGTGGAGGGGTGGAGGGGTGAAGAGTGTTGCATCGATTGTGCTGGACCTAGCAGAACTAGGTGCAGGTGTTTGCTGCTGTTGCAGGGCTGCAGGAGCTAGCGGGGGCAGATCTTGGTGAAGTACTGTGTAAGTTTGACAAAGGCGTCAAAGGCCTCTGGCTCCTTCACTAGTGCTGCAGTGTACGCTAGGCCATCAGCCTGGCTGGATGGTAGTATTAGTGGTCGCAGCGGCCATCTGCTAAAGCTCCCGCGGGTCTTGCGGCAGAGCACGAGGTGCTCTGGCGTCTTGTCGCGCCCGCATGAGCAGCTAAGGTTTGCATCCTTGTGATTGTACATTCGGTGATACCAGGCAAAGTCCCCATGCCTAGATTGGATGGAGAGGAGCCTGGCTAACGTGGCCCTTGGTAGGTCTAGTTCCCTTGGACTGCTGCGTGGTGCATAGTCCAAGTCCCAGCTCTTGTACCATTTCGAGAGCTTAGTCTTCTTGTCAGACCACCAGGTCTGTTGTGTGTGTCGCAGTGTCTTGCGGGCTATCGTCTTGATGCCTGAGAGTGTAGGCAGAGCGGCTTTTCCAGTCGGGGGTGAGGGGTGCTGGGCTTCTAGGTTGGCTAATCTGTCTGCTGCCTCGTTCCCCTCAATGTCTAGGTGTCCAGGGGCCCATTTGATAGAGACGTCGTGTGTCTCCATGGCGCCATGGCACTCCAGGAAAGCCCATTGAGAGGTAGGAGGTGCGTCGCCCCTGAGGCACCAGACCACTGAGGTGCTGTCTATGCACAGCCAGATTCGGCGGGTGCGGAGCTCTGGTTGCCTTACGGTATGCTGGAGGCCTCTCCATGCTCCTACTACTTCCGCGTCGAAGACGTGCGAGGTAGGGTTGAGTGACCCGCGTCCAGTGTGCAGTTGTTTTCCGTTCTGATACACTGCAAAGCCGTAGGTAACCCGCTTTTCTCCCTCCTTTGTGTACTGTTCAGAGCCATCTGAGAAGATAGTGACTTCTAGTGGTGAGAGCTGGGCCCACCATTCTTTAAAAGCCTTAGCTGCAGTCTTCTTGTCTAGGCTAAGCGTCGGGTCTGTTCGGCAGCCAGTCGAGTAGTGAGGGGCTGAGAGTGTAGTCCTGGGGGTCTCTGGTAGAAGAGATGCCATCTGTTGGACTTTCGTCTTGACTCGCTGGGGTTGTCCGGTTTTTACGCCCCTGTTTACGATAGGTACTGCTGTGCGCCTAGTGAGAGGGTGGTCTGCATCTGTAGTGCGCAGGTGGGTTGCAAATCTGAGTCTGGCTTCCTCGAGTGCCACTGCTGCCGGTAGCAGTCCGGCGTCTCGGAAGAGTGCAGCTATAGGGGTTGTTCTCCACGCTGGTAGGATGCCTCTTGCCGCTATGGCTAGTGTTTTGTCTATGGCAGCTATGTGCCACCCAATGTAAGCGCTGACCTCTTGTGGCCTGCCTGGTTTCAGTGTGTGTGGCTTTTTGGTGCGGCCTCTGTACCAGCATTCAGTTCCATACAGGAGTGATGGGTACACACAGGCAACAGTGGCCTTGCGGAGGGAGCTGGCTGGGGGTCCATAGGTAGTCCTAGCTAGGCTGCGAATGTGATAGGCTACCTTGGCAGCTTTTGCCGTGCGCGTAGCTACATGCCGTCGGAAGGTGAGTCTGCGGTCAAACCACACGCCTAACCAGCGCAGGGCTGGCTGACTGTGCTCTCCACCCGGGAGGATTGGATAGATCGTGAGCTGTTCATCTACGACGCAGGGAGGCGCATAGCTGCTCCTGGCTTAAGAGGGTGTATGCCAGTGGCTTCAAAGGCCTTCAGTACGAGATCTTCAGTAAACGTAGATACCCACGCAGGCCAGAAGAGGTTGAAGAAGTCAGCTTTTTCTAGTGGTAATAGACCTTGGGTTTGCTGGAGGTAGTCATCAAGCTCGTTACTGTAGTGAGATGAGAGACTCTTAAAGCAGACCACGTCTAACGGCTGCAGCGTCTGGGTACTGTGGGGGGGCAATATCGCAAGGATAATCCGATTCTGGTGACAGTATTCAATAAAGTCCTGGGTAAGGTGGCTCCCGTGGCCATCCACAATTAACAGTGGATACCTTAACTGCGCTTTTGCCTTGGTGTATCGATCAAACACCTGTTCAAGCCAAGCTAATCCTATGTCGTTATTAGTCCATCCAGAGGGCGATGAGGCAGCGTGGATTGAGTGCTTTGATGGATCAATATCGGCCACCCAGCGGCTCTGTATGGTGGAGTTCTTTGACGCAAAAATGATGCCTGGTGGAAGAGCAGTACCATCAGCACAGATTGTTGCCAATAAGCTCACCCACTCACGAGAGCCATCTTGACGAGCCTGCCGAACTGCTCCACTCTCATACTGACGCCTAGAGAAGATCCGCTTTGATCTACCCAGTACCCCAATAGCGAAGCCCTTCTCATCCATATTGTATGTGTGCTCAGGCCTTGAACGATATTGAGTGATCTTCTGCTGCAGAGCCCCAAAGTATAACTCGTACTTGTCCCCTGAATCAGCGTTGTGACGAGCCGAGTCCATACCCGTCGTCCATATGCCTTTGAGCCGATCGCGGTGACGGTGGAGGAAGCGGGTAACCCAGATTTTGGCACAAGGAGTTGAGGCCACTGATGAGGCAAAATTCTGTATCATGGTTCTTGTGGGTGCCAAGTGACGCTTACTTAGCGTCTCTATATACTTGAGTAAATCCTCCTCTTGCTGGTGGTTGAGGTTTTGGTTGTTGAGTATCTCAACGTGTCGAGGGACCTGCACGCGTCGATACGCGCGCGACAACGTGGTGCGGCTCACACCATATTTTTCTGCAATCTTTGTATACGAAAGTTTTTCTCCTGGCTTCAAACTATCTATTGCTGCAAGGGCATCACGTATTCCTGGCATGGTGTTGAGTTGTTACGCGTCGAAATATGGTGTAGATGTTGCGCGCCGGGCGAGCGGTGTACCCGGGCGACCGGTGCACGGACACGGTATACTTACTATAAGAAAGATAGCTAACGTAAGTGCATAGCGAGTGGCGCGGTATAGCGAGTGGCGCGCCCTAACAAACTCTTAGGCCTACTAACAGTAACAGTACAACACTACAACGCTGTACTGTAGCTTACAGTACAGAATATTAATCGCTGAGTTCTACTGCATCTTTCTTACACGTGCGCGAATTGTGACCAGTCTCTCCGCAGAGCCTACAGTGCCCTTTACCCCTCTTGCCTGTACCTGTTCGAACCCTACCCTCACGACTCTCCCCTTCAACCTGCGCCTCAACGTCGTACTGGGCTATTAACTCCTCTGCCTCCTCCTTTGACAGGTCTCCACCCTTCTGAATACGCTTTCTTTTCCGTGATTTGCGCTCAGAGGCTGCTTTATTTGACGCTTCAAGCTGCAGCACTCTGGCTGCCAACAACGTCTGCCCGTGCAGCAGCATTGCTGTGCCTCTCTGCAGCTGATCAACGATCTCAACTATTGGAGTAGGTGACGATCCTTAGTGCTTCTTAATACGATCGCGAAGCAGCGTTGATTGAGCCTGAATCTCATTGGCGTTGGTGGGTGTCTTAGGGTTCCATGGGAGCTCCCCTAGGAGCGGCGGTGTTGGCGTGCGGACCTTCACATTAAGCTTCGATAGCACTACTAGTGGATCGTGAGGCACTAATCCAGTTGCCCTAAAGCTTGCTCTAATGTTTGCCTCTGAAAACGCCTGCTCAAATACCTTTGCAAAGGTTGCGATGAAGGCTTTCTTGTCAATTCTGCCAATGTGGTCCAATGCCAAGCCTCTGATCTCCCTGCTGTACGCTCGCTTTAAGGGGGCAAAACAACCCACGTCAAGCGGCTGAAGGATGTGTGACGAGTGTGGAGGCATACAGAGGGTAATTATCTTGTTCTGCTCGCAAAGCTCCTGGAAAGAGAGCGACTTGTGGCTCTCGTGGCCGTCAAGTATCAGCAGCACGTAGCTACCTACCCTCCGGCCCTCAATCTGCTTGATAAAGTGCCTGAGCCAGGCTACACCAATATCGTTGGTAGTCCAGCCATTGTCGCTTACCCCAATGCGCCATTGGGACTTCAGATCAGGGAACCAAGCCTTGTCAATGTGCTTTGCTTTAAAGATAAGGTAGGGCGCGATTGCCCAGCCCATCGCGTTAATTGCAGCGATCAAAGTCACCCACTCACGGTCCCCCTGCTGGACCCCAATTGGCTCCATACGTCTCTCTGATGCAGTAACTACTTTGACGCGACTTCCAACGCCCATTGTGAAGCCAGTCTCGTCAAAGTTGTAGGTATCGTCGTCTAGGATGCCGTACTTGGCCTTAACGTTCTGCACCAGGTCAAACCAGGGCTTAATAACAGCTGGATTGCTGCAGAGGACTCTCTGACGATCCATTTGTCGATTCATACGCGATTTAACTCCAGGCTCGCGTTTAACGAAGGTTGAGGCCCATCGCGGGCCAACAGGGCCTGCGTCGCGTGCAGCGCGCAGTTGATTAGCCATATCTTCAACCCAACGAAGCGTTGGGCTAGATCCTTGCTGGTCAAGCTTCCTTATGTACTTCACAAGGGTCTGCTCTTCTGCCTTAGTAAGATTTGATGATTTGGGTTGGGTATCGCGTGTTGAGCGCGTTCCAGCGCGTCGGCGGCGGAGAGTCGTCTCAGGGACCTTGTAGATCACAGCAGCGCGTCGCAAGCTTAGCTCTTGAGGTTTTTTAATTGCTTGAAGTGCAAGCTTAATTCTCTCTTCCTTTGGAAGTAATTCAAGGTCTGGTGGTTGATCCATTGAAGTTTAAAGGTTGGTAGGCCTAAGAGTTTGATAGGGCGCGCCACTCACTATACCGCGCCACTCGCTATGCACTTACGTTAACTTAAAAGCTAAAAAGGATAGTAGTAGGTAAGAAGTTTACAGAACAGGCTCGAAGTGTTCCACATGCTGAATTGCTGCCCTAGCAAGGCTCAAACCGTTACATCAATGATAACTCACGCAGCCTTCATTTCCCTTCCCACACGCCAGCCAAAACATCATCTCTCGCGTCAACATCCAGAACCAAGTCGCCCTCAAATTGCCGCTGGTAAGCCCACTTCTGTATTGCCTCGAAGTTCCGACATGTGTGCACAATATTCGCTGCTGGTTTCGCTTTCGCAGCAGCAGAGTCCCATTACCAGACAATCACTCTCACATCTGCGGAACACATGATGGCTTGGCGGAGGTAGTCAATGCAATGGTCGGAATGCGAAGGACCGAAGAGGCCGTCTTCCTGCGTTTTGGGGTTCCAGTGTTCGGGTTTATAGTAATCTGGTCGGAGGGATTTGCGAAGCATGTTCTTCAGGACAGGTTAGCTTTTGTGAGTGAGAAGGTGTGGAAGAGAGAGTACCAGACAATGAAGCTGATGGAAGACATCAAGACTACCGACATAGAAGCCCGGTTCTTGGATTATCGGCCAGGTTTTGTTGGGCAATTGGACGGCCTCGTCAGAGTTTAGTCGAATCAAGATACCAACTGCACTGTATTAACATCATGGTGAGCCGTAGGGTAAGGCACGTACAAGTATATAAGTTGTCCCATGCGGCACCTAGTGCTGGCGAAGGTTCGCCGTGGTATTTTCTATCTTTGTCGGAACCGAAACCTGAGTGAAAGATTTTCGCCTCATATTGGATGAAATGATTTGCGGGTGCTGAAATGACCTCGTGTTAGTCTGGATAAATAGAAGATTGTATTCCAAGGTAGACTTGCAGTATGATGTCTCTCCACGACATTCAATCGCTTTGAGTTGCATGCTGAAATAAGAGATGAGGGATGCGTTAATCCCCAGTAAAATCAGCAGACATGGGCCAAACCAGTTCGAAAAAATTCGTGCGCCCCTTTCTCTCAATCTTTTGCTGTCAAAGCTTTTCGTCTTTTCTAGATCGTCTCCTGAATTCAGGGGCTCTGTGTCTAGTTTTGGGAGCAGATATCGCTTCGCCTCCGCATCCTCCATGTCGAAGGCCTGTGTAAATCAACTTTTACTCCCAGTCCTGGTTACATATAAGTATACATTTCAAAGCCAGCTGTAAATATGTGCAAAACGCTAAGACTGCTGCATCCGTTGCTAAACGTTGCCGATCAAGCATTTCCGGTTGGTGAAATCTGAAAATATTCCTCGCCCTTGTCTTGGCTTGGTCTGGGCCTAAGCTGGGATGGTCGCATGTGTGCAGCTGAAGCTTTGATTCCATATTATTGGGATAGACTTGTGCGAAAGCAGGCTATGGCCGTAGTGCAAGTTAAGAGTACAACAAGGGAAGCCAGGATAGGGCGATTACATTTTGGAGACACAACATGTACAATGTACCTAGATCAATCTGTCCGTTGCTGAACATAGCCAATCGGCGTTTGCCGTTTGTGCAACACGACCTCCGGACCTTACAGCATGATGGTCAACTGATGAAGTGTTGCAAGCAATTCTGAGCTGAAGCATGATGCAACATAAACGTACTACCAAGATGTTGGTACGCCTCGTGATTGTGCGAACAGTTTACTATCAGCTTTCTCTCACCACATGACTGGAAAGGAAACGAAAAAGTAGAAGTATAAGTATCCTCTCCTGCCATGTTTTCCCCCTTTCCTCATCCTACAGCTTCCATAACAACGGATACCAAAGCCACGACCGCCTCAAGCCCACTTACACCATAAAGTCCTCTACCATCCTCGCTCTCATTACCTGCCTTGCTACCTTCGTCATGGCCGCTCTTGTCGCCAATTCCGACGAGCTCCCTGCTGAGGTATGAATCCTCAACCACGTTCTCAATTTGAATACACCAACATTTCGCTCAGAACAACTTTGCTGCGCTCGCAAAGAGATCTACCGAAAACAGTGTGGGTAAAGAGCATGTACCGCAAGAGTTGAGGCTAACACTAGGTATAGGGCGACGCTGATATTATCTGGGGATCATTCGTTTGGAGTGCGAAGGCTGAAGTCAAAGAAGATGTTGTGAAGCGGGCAGAAGAACAAGATCAATTTTTCAACACTGTTACTTGGACGCTTAAGGACGAGGAAGCTGTTGTCGAGTAGCAACCTCGACCTCACAAGATATGCTAAGGCATAGAGATATTGGGTTGCGGGATACCCGCCTAATAGAAGATGCCGACTTGAAACACCCCTGATTCCTCTGTCTAGGGCATAACACGGTTAGGTTTTCATGAAACGCGTCTTCGTGCTGCGTGAAAACAGTAAAGCGCTGAAACATCCCCCTGGGAATGCGTTGTAGGCGCGTACGCGACTTAGAATTATGCTGTGCAACCAAGCTGGCCCCATTACAAAGACAAAACTCTACTGTCTCTGTTTCTGATCTTTACTCCTCTAAAGAAGCTTGTTCCCGCAATGTTTAATTCATGGAGAGTCCAGACGCCGGCGACATTTTCAACCTCATCTTTCCAGCCAGAGATCGCCGACGAATGGGCTGTGTCTACATAAGAATCCGTAGTGGCAGTGGTATGCAAGGTACCCATCGCTTATTGTACTCAGTCAGCAGTTGACATTTGCGTTGAACAGCTGGACCCTCCATCAAAAGACTTTCTCGTTTTCGATGCAAGCGAAAAGGTGATCATATGCACAGTCCGCTCTAAGGCAGTCCCACTCAAGCATCTTGATGGTCACCTGCTACGCAGTCCACACCTGCTGAACTGTAAACTTCGGCGCGCGACTGTTGCGCGCTTCCTCAGTCTGCCGGTCGCGCAAGTTTTCGAGGATCTAGCGCCACGGGAAGATGGATCGAAGCCGCTCTCCTACCTTGGCCCGTCTATTCCAGTTTTCTGTTGTCCGCACTGCTCATCTAGTAAGACGTAGAACTGGGACCAGACATGGAGGCACGATAAAGCGAAACATGGCCGTACTGCCCCCAGATGCAAGCGCGACCAGTCATAATACGCATGCTTCCTGCAAATTTAGACAACGTACTCGCAAAAGTATTGGTTTGTGAACAGGGAAGACAATCCAGAACAAAAAGTGCCCCTAAAACTCCTACATCCAGCCATAGAACAAGAAGACATGCCTCACTTGGAGGCAGAGGAAGAAGCACGGCTACTAGAGGAGCAGACAACATTTCTGTGTCATGAACTAGAACACAACAAGAACACGGGATGGCTACGGGGTTGCGGGTGGCCAAAATGGTTCTTGCATAAACCTCTGCACATCATTGTTGCTGCGGCCACCCTGCCGCCGCAAATACCACGAAAGATGTTGCGCTTGGTCTCTGGCAATAACCCGAATGTGTAAACCCAGCCAAGTCCGAACGGGTAATTTAGAGGATCCCCGAGGCTAGCAAGATTATCTTCCAGCATTACGAAGTCGCCTTAAGCCAAAAGTCGCGCGTTCTCCGCTGTTGGCTGCGTAGCTAGGCCCCTTCCTTCTTCCCTTATCCGCTCAAAGTACCGCAGCGCCAGGCAACTTTGCAACAATATTGCATTGTCCACAAGCGTTTCCTCTGCTACATCTTTAGGGTGTTGGCATTGTCCTGCTCTAGCAAAGAGCTCACAAACGAGATCTTAGGGCTGTGCCTAGGCTAGCTGCAAATATCTTTAATAGACCAGATATAAGAGCAGCTCTCCACATGTGTGTGGAGCTAAGCTCGCTTTACAAAGTCGGTCGGAGCATACATCACCGACATCGAGACATTATTCTCGAGCTTAATTCGCAATCTTAAAATGGACTTAGTAACAGCTCGTAGAAAGGAAGCAGACTGCTTGGCATGGTCAGATTTGAAGTATCTTCAAAACTCACTGGCTACATAGAACCAACTAGTTGTCAGACTATCTGTTCAAGCGAGCAGACGAGCCGCTAATTATTTGGAGCAATAACAGCAGAATGATTAGGTGTTCACAGCTTCACAACATTATGAGTCAGTCCGTGGTGTTACTAAGTATGACTAGGGGTGGCCAAGTGCTGCCGGCTGAATCTGCGCAAAACATCAAGTTTTCCCCCCGAATGTGTCCGTCACTAACCCAAGCCCGGTAGAATTTGAAAAAGAGAATCACGCACATTTCAATTCGAAGGCTGCACAGCAGATTCTAGTGTGTTCATGCCGAGAATGACAAGAAGATCTGGCTGCTCCACGCGCGTAGAGGGCAGGGTAATAGTCACTCAACGGGTAAGAGACGGCTCCTCTCACCCAAAAGGTACTATCTACTATCAATAGGTACATATCAAGACAGCAATCGGAATCGTCTTGGCGGCTTAACACGAGTTTCATGTGATGATATCAAACTCCTTGTTGACGATAGTATTTCTTCCAGGGATATTTCTCGCAGCAAGACCTAGCCCGACAGATAGTGAATCCTGTGTGCAGACCGATATCTCAGACTGTTCTCACCGTGACACTCTTCAGTTGGCAGGACGATGCTGGAAGTTCCCAATCTTCGAGCTACCTCTGAGCAAACTTTAAAAGTCTTCTTCTTTGCTGCGACTTTTATTAGGATATGATACTATATTTTTTTTATTTATCGATCGAAACAGCTGTCGACTAGAAGTCGATGAGAAGTCCTCTCCAAACGGTAGAAGTGTTTATCTCAGCGTGGATGTCATTCCTCGAAGATTCCGGTTACAGAAAGCACCGCTCAACACAAGGGCGTATGCCTGTCTATAGAGGTTATCTTGTGTGAAGCTGCCATAAATGGTTGTGTTCAGGAAAATGATTCTTGTAGTTGCATTGAACATTTCCCTTGTAAGTCTCCGTCAATCCGAGGCCCTGAGAGCGTGCAATAGCAGATTCGCCAAAAGAGCTGCTAGGATAACTCCTTGCAAAGTACTGCCCGTGAACAAAACTGGTATCTCTTGTTCCGAGACTTGCGCAGAATTTACTGCTCCTATCTTCTCGAGGTTCATCTGGATCATTTCCTGGGAAAACGGCATTAGGACTAGGGTAGAAGTACCTATTTTTCCCACTCTTTGTCTACGACCCAGAGGTCACATGCAATAGACTATATCTGCATAACGTTGGGGAATAAGGGCCCTGAACTTTGCAGCGACACCATTGCTACAGGTACGTTGCGGAGGTTCCAAGAGGAGCAGATCACTCTTCACCAAGCCCGAATTGTCTCTTGTCGCTGAACTCTGTGCTTCTCTGATATTGTAGTAGCTTCTCGAATGTCTGCTGCCTATTAGGTTTGACTGAACTCCTTGATACTAAGACATACATCAACAACAGATCGCTTTCCCTGTGCTTTGATACCGCTCGGCTGTTACGCGTAGATTGGTCTTCTGGGTCAATTAACCTTAACTCGTCAAGTCGCTCTGATGCGCAATTCTCCGCCCCAATCTCAATTTCGTCAAGTAGGCGCCAGACGAAAACTTTAAGAAGAATACAACTAAAGGTTCAAATGTCGTGTCGCAGAAGGAAACGCTTTGCAAGATCAAATTCTAGAGCACTATAAATTACCGTATAGCCGTTGGCTTCATTTCAAGGAACATCAAATTTGGATTACCGTCCACGATGATAAGCGAACCCGGACTCTAAAATCTTGAAGGTTCCTCGTGAACCTGGACTAGAGTCGTGTAAGTCACAGTATGTTTGCGGGTTCGACATCAACATGCCTCCCGTGTACATTGCCCTTCTTCCACTGTGAGGCCGGGTTCATTTCACAATTTTGGATGCTGTACATAGCCACGGCAAGACCTAATAACTGCTTTTAAATTCTACTAAGTAGAGTGCATGTCGTTTGGATGACACGTGTTCGATTCTTGTTCGAACTGCATCCAACTGTTCCTGTTAACCTAATAAAAAGTCCTTTCTCGGCTTTTTTAATACTCCCAGATTAGGAAGGGCCGAGTAAGATAGTTACACAGCTGTTTATGAAACACGCCTGAATAAACTATTAGATGTTCCCCTGTTCTATTATGTAAGTTTGTGAGTAATGTTAAAGAACACAGAATGGTAGTGCTGCTACTAGTTAAAAATCAGTCGGGGACATGTGAATTTCTAACATAATAATATAATGTGGAGTATAGAGTCTACCTCTACCAGGCTAAAGGTTAGAAAATAAACTCGAACCGTAGGTATTTCTACAAAGCAGCTTAGATGATTTCGTACCTAGTTAATATCTTAAAGCTATAATTTTATAACAAGGTCAGCCCGTGAAATTATTTAGACACACTGAATTATTATTTATACTAGCCTGCTAATATACGTTTTGTTTGAGCGCCTTTGCAATGCTATTTCTACTTGTTGGCTACCGCCATAAACGCCGTGAACTCCTGCACATTGCTCTCAGTTGCGTTCATCTTTGCCTGTGCCATCAAGAGCTGCTTATTATCCATATCGAACACGATGTACGCCGCCTGAATGAACGGCGCACCCAGTGTAACAAGATCGTCCGTCGCAAATATCGGAAGAGAACATTGCGCGCCTCCTCCTGCTCGTGCACCTCCACCACCTGAGTTCGTGGCTGGCAGCATCATCATCTCCAGCGGTACCTGGATTTTTGCGGCATCTTTGTTGAAGCCAAAACTGAGGCTCATTCCCTGCTGACCCATACTACATGGCACGTTTCCCAGTGAGCCGTCTTGGTTGAACGATGTACCCAGTGTCTTGGCTAAAGATTTCACAGTTCCGGGTGGCAGTTCGAGAGATGGCGCGCCGGAGTCGATCAGCACGACATCAAAGCCATTTCTGGGGGCCAAGTTGATAGAATTGCCGTTGTTCTGGCGTCTCTGGCGTTCGCGTCCGGCAGAGCCGGCTCCATTGTTTCCAGAGCCGTTTCTACCGTTTCCAGAGCCATTTCTACCGTTTCCAGAGCCATTTCTATTGTTTCCAGAGCCTGCTCTACTGTTTCCAGAGGCGCCTCCATTGTTTCCAGAGCCTGTTCTATTGTTTCCAGAGCCGGTTCCAGTGTTTGCGGTCATGGAGCTGAAATTCACAACAAATGAGGGAAGTTGGCCATTGTTGTCGCGCACAAGAGGGACGGCCTTGAGGGATCCTTCGAACTTGGCTGTGTCCACACCGCCGAAAGCGATGGAACCATCAGACCCCCCTGTAGCTTTGTCAGATACATTTACTTCATGCTTGATACGGGTAAGATCAGTACAACTTACGGAAATCGTTCAGGTACAGACCAAAAGCGTTTGCTTTGGTGGCGCCAGCATCTTTCATTCCCGCGGGTATGTTCTGGTATGTCTTACCAGCCTCTCCCTGTATTGGCCCGACACCAAAGATGGGGAAGAGGGGCTCGTTTGGAGGCAGTTGTCCCTGTGTTACGAGGGCAACTTGCAACTGATCGACCGACTGGTTCTGGAAAGACAGGCCGGCCTTGATGAAGTTGCCTTGGAGTTTGACCCCGTTGACAAATGTTGCTTTTACGAGCGAGTCAAGCTTGACCACGCCAGTCGAGCTCTTCATATCGAATGACCCAGTCACAAGTGAGTCGCCGTTGGCAGTGCACTGCTGCTGTGGGTCCTTACAAATGGCACTGTTCGTCTGAGGTACGATGAGATCACTACTCCCAGTATCGAGTAAGACTGTGACCTTCTGTGGTGGGTTCCCGATCCCCAGCTTCATGGTTGGAATCATAGCCGTTCCTCCCCTGCCGATCAGGTGTTGAACAGAGCCCGTGACGACTCCACCACTAGTCGCGGGGTTTGGCGCCGGCGCCGTTGAACATAGAGTCGATAGAGATGCAACAACAAGAAGAAGATAAGATGGACCGGCCATGATGAATGAAACTTGAAGATCGACTGATGTGTGCGGATGTGGAGACGATCATGAGCATGTCTTTATATCTCTGGCATTCTGTACTTTTAAATCCCTGAGCCCAGTCTTTCTATGGTCTGGCGACTCTGAGCGCCAGAGAATACGATATGGTGTGTGCACGCACCTGTTTGGACATGTTTGTCTCCTCGGCGTCATTCTGTGGCTCCGGCAGTCAAGATCTGTCACACATTCTGGCAGACACTGACAAGCGATTACCGAAGGTTGTTTCGGGTGTCGCGAACAACAGGCAACACCCAGAAGCCACGCGATCTGCAAGTCAGAGGGGACGATGCTGTGTTTGGAATCGCCCAGGGTCCGGGTCTGTGGATTTTGGAAGTCCGACACCGAATAGTTGTTTGCATTGACGCTAGGCGAAATAATTCCCCCGCAAGCGGGAGGCCTCCTACCCATTAGTGTAGACTGCTCGTTCAGCTCTGCTTCCTGTCGCACGTGGTGTTTCGTCGATCTTCCAGCCACTTGGCGCCACTTGGCGCCACTCGGACCACGGAGCTGACCATCAGGAAGTTGACGTATTGCGATACGCAGGTGCATGGAAAGAGGTCAAAGCGTAGCTACAGCCTTGATCACGAGCGGTTTGAATGCAGAGGTAAGACCACACCAGTACCTAGGTACAATGTTCAGCCTCGCCTTGCCTGCACACCCCTGCCCGCGCCATGTGGTTGTTACGCAGCACGTTTTGCCAGGGCACTGGCCACTACATAGCAGCCTCCGCAACGCAGCCTTGCAAGCTCACAGCCCCGTGGGCTGTAACGTTCAGCATCAACACGCGCACTTGAGCAAACTCGCCGGCCAGCGCCATTCCCGGGGACAGCAAGCCACTGCACAGGCCCTTGCAGAGCGACCAAGCGACGCCGTACAGTTTTCTTAAGGCAGACAAGCGCCAGTAACTACCTGTATGGTATGGTACATATCGTATGGAGCTGATATGCGACCAGACAGACCTGCACTCTCTGAATCTACGACGCCCCTAAGCAGTTGCAGGCTCCATATCAACAAGACATTAGTCCTTTCGTGACGTCGCCCACCCAGGATCTTATGGTGCCTCTATTCACCGCCTTAACAAAGCTGAACAACGCAATATCGATCAAACAAGACCACCTTCGGAATCTCTACGCCAAAGACTCTTTGTGCTAACAATGGCTGAGGGTCTCTCCTTGCCCGACCGTCGCTGACACAGAGAAAGCAGTAAAGGAGGGCGCCGGCGGAGAAGCAAACCCCACATCCTAACCTACACTCTCCTACCACACATCCGTAGTTCACAGGCCAACAACAAACAAGGGCGCCAGGCGGAGAAGCAAACCCCACATCCTAACCTACACTCTCCTACCACACATCCGTAGTTCACAGGCCAACAACAAACAAGGGCGCCAGGCGGAGAAGCAAACCCCACATCCTAACCTACACTCTCCTACCACACATCCGTAGTTCACAGGCCAACAACAAACAAGGGCGCCAGGCGGAGAAGCAAACCCCACATCCTAACCTACACTCTCCTACCACACATCCGTAGTTCACAGGCCAACAACAAACAAGGGCGCCAGGCGGAGAAGCAATCCCCACATTCCGACCCTGTACTACACTCTCCTGTTACTTATCCGTAGTCAACAGGCCAACAGCGAACAAGAGTGCGTCAAACAAACACCTCATTGCCCCAGCAGAAGTCGATAAGGCACGTCGTTGTGACGTTTCGACTCTGGGTGTAAGCGCTGTGGGTGTTGGCTTGTTAGGGAAAGGACTGGGAAGACGGGGGGAAGGGTGGAATAGTATGCATGGACTTCTTATGCAGCGCTGCCGGACTGCACCAGGTGAGAGTTGTAAGTTGATGGATACAAAAGGAGGCACGGAGGCTGAGCATATACACGGACATCAACACAAAGATTGAGACTTGAGAGGTTTCTGAAGCCTATCTTACATTCCGTATACGAGACTGGTGCGACGAGTGCAGGGATACGGGGCAACCGTAGTTTCTGAAGGGCCTGCTGTGCCTCAAACATAGCATCTCTCTGCGCACTCACGCTGTCTAATTGTCGCCGACCATGCCCTCCCTCTCACGGCATACAACACACCCGCCCCCGATTGCACTTTTGATCACATGGGCATGCGCGACCTTGGCACCGATGCTTCTACTCCACCTGCCACCGCTCTCGAGCGCATAGTCTGCAAGCTGCTGCTGCAACGTCGCAGCGACACTAGCGCTTGCGCTCGTCTTCGGCAGCAGACAGCTGAGGTGGAAGACATGACCGCATGCAAAGCCGACGAGGGTGTCGCGCGACTTGGGCAAGGGCGGCTCCATGACCTCCTCCTCCTTGGCGGTGGGTGGCGCGAAGGGCTCGTGGCAGCCTGTACAATGCCCAGGTGGTGCTTCGGCCTTGGGGTCTTCTGCTGGCGCTGGGTCAGCGACGGGCCCAGCGTTCGTGGATGTCGCCGCCGTCGTGTTGCCGCTGCTGAGAACTTTGGCGGCAATCCTAGGGTCGACGCCCTTGGGTCGCAGATCAAGCTCCTTGCCCTTCGTAAATCCATTGGCGCCGAGCTTCTCGTGCAGCGTCTTTGTGTCGTCATCGCAGGGTATGACTTCAAACTTGACGGCTCGCTTCTGGCCTGCACGAAGTGTGTCCATGCCGGTTGCGACCTCACCGCGCAACACCTTTGCGACGCCTTCGGAGATGGAATGTTGTATCTCATATTCACGGACCATGCGGCCGATGCCGTCTCTAAGGCCTTCAATCTCAAGACCCTCTGGTATACGGCGGACCAGTTGGATGGGGTCGATGGCCGTGCCTACTTCTGCCAGCAGCCCTCTGATGAACTGCGGTTTGTCCATGGAATAGTCAAGGAGGTCATTCCACAGGTCAGGGTCGTCTTGTTCTTTGGCGAACGAGATAGCGAAGCTCACGTCCGAAAGCTTCTCGATGATAAGGTACAAGGCGCGTTTGGTCTGGCCAGTCTTTGAGAGTATATGTCTGCAATCGTTAGCCTATTGAATGCAGGGAGAAGTTGGTTGCTCTCGTGTCGCAGAGACACTCGGTGACAAGACCGAGATTTCATATCGTACGAGGTAGTCAGTATCTCTTCGCGCTTCGGACTGCGAATAAACAGTAGACACGGAAGTCAGGAAGGAACTTACACAAGCTCTGGGATGTACTCCCTGCTCTCGCAGATGGCGGTTGCCTTGCTCAAATCGTAGTTTTGCGACTTTCGGAGAAACTCCATCAACAGTGAGCGATCATATTCGGCGAACAACTCGACCATGAGATCGGAGAAGCCTTCAGCCACAATCTTGCCGTCCGCAGCAAGGCGATCTTCGGCAACCCTCTCTTTTGCCGTTCTGGCTTTTCGCTCATGTAGCTCCGGTTTCCAAAGGCGGCGAAGGTAGAAGAAAAGGAAGGGCTGGAACGAGTCACTTCTCTTGTTCTCCTGCAGCTGTGTGACGACCTCATCGGCAGGAATGGTTCCACGGCATCCTTCTTCAACGAGAACCTCGACGGTCTCAGATGAGGCTTCCTCTAGCTCCTGGATAGGTGCTGTGGCCATCTGTTCCCTCGAAACGCGCAACAAGATAAAACCAGGAATGTCGTCTCTGACCGCCTCCACAAGATGATGTTCCCTAATGATGCTCATGGCAGCATCGGCGTTCTGCAGGCGAATGTAGCAGCGCAGTGCCTCTCTTTGGCGACCGCTCGCGAGGTAGAGCTTTGCAAGACCGTCCTGCAGTATTCGCCAGTCACGACCTTGTTCGTTTCCCTCTATTGAGTCTTCGGTGACATCGCCAGCATTGAGCTTGGACCTGATAGCTTCGATGACGCTGTTGATGTCGAAGAGATCCGGGTCCCACGCTTCGAGCAGATGCTTGAATCTTATCCGGTCATTGATGATGTAGTGACCGAGGATGACTTCGTATACCATGGACGGCAGTGGCGGTTGCATCTGCTTTGTCGGTATGTATGGGGAGATCTCGTTGAAACGGTTCGCCTGCGCGAACTTCCATACCCAGTGCTCCCATCTGTCAGTATTGCCCAGAACACGGCCAGCGACATTGCCAGCTTCTTTCCAGTCTCCCGCATTTACGAGCTGCTGCACCCAGAGATCGCCCACGCGGCGCTTCTCTTTTTCGACAGCCGTGTTTTGTTTCGCTTTCGCGGCAGAGACGGTGTCTTGAGATGCGGTTTCGTCAGCGAAGAAGTCTTGCAGACTACCTTGCTTCTGGATCGGTGTGCTGGCTGGTGAAGTCTCGACCACCGATTGGCTGGCAGAGCTGATGATTTCGGGATGGTCCTCCAACACTTCCCAGGCGTCTTTGTAGTTCTCATGCTCCAGCTCCCAGTTGAAGTGGTCTGCGAGATCTCGCTTGACGGCCAACACGCAGTCGTAGGGACTGTGCATGAAGACCTTGAGGCCAGCGGTTACCGCGTTTGGATGTGCGGGACTCTGGCGCCCACGAGCTGTTGCCGATGGTATTGTACCACTTGCAGACGACAACGATGCTGGCTTTGAGTCCGAGCCGCCCATGGGAAGATTGAGCACGCTGGCACCAGAGCTGAAGATCCTTGTTGCGCTGACGCCAGCATCCCAAATGCCTCCTCCGATAGCCTCCAGAGCACTTTTCTGCGCAGGAGTCATGGCCTTTGGGTGTGGTATGTAGAGTGTGCCCAAATGATAGTCGGCGGCCGAGAGGGTCTCATATCTGCTGACTGTCAATGAGTCGACCTCGACTTCTTCCTGGCTGACGGCATCGATGAGCTTGAGCTCGGGCGACAAGCCATTCGCCTTTCGGTGTCTGCCTCGCTGGGGAGTCGTGTCAACTGGGTTGTCGTTGTCGTCGTGTGTGCGGTATGCGAGAACTAGAAGTAGGGAAGGGGTATAAAGCGAGATGCCAGAAACAATACAATCGTCAAACTTGAGACTGGGAGAGGTTAGTAGAAAGCTAAGACGAGGAACGAGGAACACATACTGATGAGGAACTTCGATGCTGCCAGGAGACCTTTCGCCGGTTCTGCCGTTGCCGAATACTTCTCCAGGAATGACGTGAATGATCCAAGCGGAGTCACCCCAGCCTACGACCAGCTTCTCGACCTTTTCCTGCTTGGCTGCCTTGGCTGATTTGTGTCTCCGATGGTGTGGCAGGGTCGATTCGGTCTTGTTGTGTCTTCCATGGTCGTTCATGACCATTATGGCATCGTCGTCCGACTCGAGCGACTCATCATCGACCCACTCGATTCTGGCCTTCCACAACGCGGCCATGTCCTGCCAAACACGGCGGTTTGGTTTTCCAACAAAACCTATCCGTTTCCATGCTAGTTCAGAGTCGGCGCTGTCGAGGAACAAGTTGGTGCGCATGAAGCGAATGCCCTCTTCGTTGACCCAGACGACGTATTTTCCTGACAGAGACCACTTGATGGTGCTGATCGAGCCTTCCCCAGAGTGTAGGATGGTATCTCGACCGCTGCTTCCACCCAGCCCAATGGCGCCAAGCCAGCCATGCGCCGCCTGCGATGCCGAGCTCGTGTTTGCGGTAGCGCGAGTGCCTATGGGTCCTCCGCTGGTTAAGATGAGCTCGCCGGCCAGACCGCCTGACAGGTACGAGCGGTCGTTCTTGTAGTCTGGCGACAGGGCCACGGCCTGGACAGGGCGCGCGAAGTTGCGCAGGGTGACATCTTTGGGGTCGACCAGCGAGGAGACGCAGACGTGGCCGTCGATGGAGGCAGAGGCAATGTATATCTGGTTGGAGGGCGTGTTGGGCACGGGCGTCTGCTGGGGCCTGCGAGGGTCGCGGCCGGCGTGCGGCGTGGGTTTGCGCGCGGGGGCCTCGTCTGGCGCTCTGGTGGGCGAGCCAAGCTGGCTGACAAACGCCTGCGTGCGGGGCAGCGGCGAGACGGAAAGCGCGGTGACCGAGGCCGAGGGGTGGGCGTTGTAGGTGCGCAGGACGTGGAAGGAGGGGATGCTGAGCGTGTGCTGCTGACGTCAGCCGTGTCCAGCACCCGTCACGGGAGGGCCTTCACGTACGATGTTGCCGTTGTGCGTGCCGACCATCTATGGGAAGCTTAGTCAGCGTCTGTGTATGCCTCTGCGTGTGCGTGTGCGTGTGCGTGAGCGTCTACAGTGCGCGCGGCGGGCAGCAGCAGCAGCGCTGAGACGACTCGGAAGAGCTTGGGGCGGTAACGTGACCATACCATCTTGTCGCCAGCGACCAGGAAGGAGCTGGTCGCGTCGCCATTGCGATACACGGGCCCGAGGCTGCTGGTGAGGCGGCTGTACTTGAGCTTGGGCTCGTCGTCGGCGTCGTCGTCGTCGTCTTCGTCCCCGTCGTCGTCGTTCTCGGCATCGTCGCCGTCGTCGTCGGCACGCTGGGCGGCGTCGCTGGCGTTGCCCGCGGCGCGCGTTGTCACCGACGGCTGTTCATCGTCGAGGGGCGCCGCAGCCATGCTGGCGACATGGGCGTGGGCTGTGGTGGGCGTGCGGGAGTGCTGTGAAGCTTGCGGTGAAGCTTGGCTGTGAAGCTTGGCTGTGAAGCTTGGCGGTGAGGTGCAGCTCGGCTCAGCTCGGCTCAGCTCGCAGCTCGCAGCTCGCCGTGACGTGGGTGGGCCAATGGCAGCAGTGGCGTGGACCCTCTGATGCACGGCAGGCTTCTCCACAAGCTCCACCAAAACTCTTCTGGACGCCGTAGGCACTGGCCCTCATCCACTCACTCACGATGCCCATCACGCGCCCGGTCACGTTACTGCGTCTGCATCGCCGCCAATGGCTTCCAACGCGTCGAGTGCGCCTGCCACCGTGATCAGAGCCACGGCACGGTGCACAACACAACACGCCCGTCGGCCATTACCTCATCGATCATTACCTCATCAACCACTCCACCATCGACCACCACCACCACCACCACTCCAGCACCGGCCACCACCACAATCAGCCGCACGAGCCTTCTCCACCAACGCAACACTCCAGAAAAAGCAGGAAGAAACGACCCAACCCCCCCGCAAGACTGCTGCCAAGACGTCGTCGCTGCGCAGTGTCGCCGTCGAGGCGCAACGATCACGCACGTTCGTCAAGTCGCGCGGCCGCACGCGCTTCATCGACCCCGACGCCGAGACCAAGACCGTTACCGCCTACTGCGCCGCCGAGACCTACGACATCGCCGTTGCCGCACGTCTTGTCAAAGCCCAGGGCTACGAGCTCGATCCTTTCCAGACGGGCCTCTACCCGCAGGTCATCCACATCCAGACCAGCGACCGGCCGTCCGAGGTCAAGGACTTCCAGCAGGGCGACATCTTCATTTTCCCCTCTGGCACCGTCGTGACATGGAACGTCCGCGACCGCGAGGCCCTGAGGCTCGTCCAACAGGTCCTGCCTGCTGCCGCCGAGGGTTCCCACCTGGAACTGCTCGAGACAGAAGACCTCGAGTATCTTGAAGATGGCTCACGGGAAAGCAGCGAAGTCGTGGGCGACACCATCGTGCTAGGCACGAAACCCGAGCAGGCGTCAGACTCGCCTTCCCAATCTGCCGAAACAGGTCCCACGTCACCCGAAGTCGACACAGTCCTGGCCAAGATCGCCTTCTCCTCTGGCCTGGCTCGCTCCACAAAACTCGCTGTCCTCGAGACCCTCCTCTCCAACTACCAACACTCGACTCGCGAGATACCCAACATGCTGGCTGCTAAGCACAACCGCTCTCCCTTCACACGTTCCTTCATCCTCCGCAAGACCGGCGAGCTACTGTCTATCCGCGCCCAGCTCAACCTCTACTCGGAGCTCACAGACAGCATGCCAGACCTGTTCTGGGACTCGCGGCACGAGCTCGGCCTGGGCGGCTACTACGACGACGTCGGCCGTGCCCTGGACGTCGGCATCAGAATCAAGGTCCTGAACGAGAAGATTGGTTTTGCCCAAGAAATTGCAAGCGTCCTCCGCGAGCAGCTGAGCGAAAAGCACGGGCTGAGACTTGAATGGGCCATCATTGCGCTCATCGCCGTCGAAGTGGCGCTTGAGTTCTGGAGACACTATGAAGAGAGGAGGGAACGCGATGATCCACAGAGCACCCAGGCGCTGCTCAGAGCCTATCTCGTGCGCTTGGCGAAAGAAGGCATGCCGAGAAGTTCGTCATAGCTTCAGAGCTTCCAACCAACCACATATTATACCCCACTCAATAAATCATTGTATTCGAACAAGTCTGGTATTGCAATTTTGTCGTTTCAGATCACCTAGGGCTTTTAGTCTTGTAGTCAAGACCACATCTGCAGGAAATCCTTATTAACACCTCTATATTTAAGAGCACTTCCTACAGAAAGTACGGTTTATAGCAATACATTTCATAGAAAGACGGTAATTTGGTGGTCTGCCTATTGAGTATTTTAACTATAACGTCCGTACTAGTCTTGTGGAACGCCTGCTCCAGTGGAACGCTTTTGCCAAGACCACACCATAATACCAACACTATCTCAATGCCCACCAACCAACCCTGAATAAACGCGTTAAACGAGTGTTAGATACAGCTTGCGCTCTTAGCTCTTAAACAAGACGCGAATCTCTCCCTATAACGCGCTGCAGCTATCTATAACGTAGAACAAAGCACCCTAAGCCGACGACGCGCCGGACAGCCCTCAAGAGCTGATTCTATGCCTAGCCAACGGTATCTGGATGAGCACGAGGAGGAAGCGGTCGTTGATCACGTTCTTTACCTCATACAGCGAGGAGCACCCCCTCGCTTGTCAGATGTGGCCGATATGGCCAATATACTGCGAGAAGAGCGCGGAATGGCCCCTACCGTGTCTGTGCGCGTGATGCGCGGATTCGCGTGATGCGCGGATTTTACTAGTAAAAATAGCAAAATCTAGAAACTTTAAAGCTATATAACTTTTTATCTACTTAAGGAACTAATATTCTTTCTTAGACCTACTAACGTACCTCACGGGCGAGCCGTCCACACGGGCGAGTCGTCCACTTTTGCCAAGACTCTCCCCCATCATACCCTACTTTAGCCTGCATCAGCCTACTCTGGGCTAGTATAGGGCAAAGCAACCTGTAGTATTACTCAGGGACCTCTTCTACTTCATTCTTGCACGTTCGCGCGTTATGCCCTGTCTCTCCGCACGTTCTACAGTGTCGTTGGGATGGTTCACCCCCTTCAGCGCGCGCCTGCTTCTTTGCCTTCTTACCATCACTACGCGCCCCAAACTCCTTTAGAGCAGTCAGTCGCTGGCCCTCCTTAATTGTTAGGCTTTCCTCTGCCTTAATTCGCTTTCTTTTGTGTGATCTGCGTTGCGTAGCTGCCTCAGCAGCTGCTTCAAGTTCACAAATGCGCTTTTGCGCTAAAACCAGCTTATGCGATAAAACAGCTCCCCCCTTTGCGTAGTGCTCAAGCGCGCTTAGCACAGAATTAGGTGAGCTACCCTGCTGTGCCTTGTACTTGTCTCGAATCAGAGCAGATTGCGACCTAAATTCCAGGGTATTGCTTGGTGTTTGCGACTGCCAGGGCTCGTTGCTGGCAGGGAGTTATGGTGAAGGCGTGCGCAGCTTCACATCAAGGCCCATTATGACCCGTTGTGGGTCAAAGGGGACGAGTCCAGCGCCTCGGAACCCTCCTTGGATATTGCCAGGTGTTATCACAGCATCGTAGGCGCGCTTAAAGCATGGTAAAAACTCAGGCTTTGTGATGTGGTTAATCTAGTTGCGCATAGAGTCTTTGGCTTGGCGCCTATACGCGCGCTTTAAAGGACTAAAACAGCCTACATCAAGCGGTTGAAGGAGGTGCGATGAGTAAGGAGGCATGCAGACAGTGATAATCTTGCTATCCTTGCAGTATTGCTGGAAGTCCAGCGAGTTGTGACTCTCATGGCCGTCAATAATAAGTATACGGTGGGTGCCTACTGTACGTCCCTTTGTATGCTCGTCAAAGTGCTTTAACCACTGCAGACCAAGCTGATTTGTAGTCCAGCCGTTCTCAGAGATCCCAATAACCCAGTCTTTAGGCAGGTCTTCTTCCTTGTACTAGTTGGTGAGCTGGTTGCGCGCTTTAAAGATAATAAAGGGTGGGATAGCCCACCCTGTAGCATTAATGCCCTGGATAACTGTTGTCCACTCCCGGTTGCCTGGCTGGACCTGCTTTGGTCTTCCTCGATGCTCTGAAGCTGTAACAACCGCTCCAGTAGATATCTAGCCCATCATGAAGCCTGTCTCATTAAAGTTGTACGTGTCGTTATCCTGGATGCCATACTTGGCTTTAATGTTGGCTACTAGGCTAAACCAGCCCTGTATAACCTCAGGATTCTCGCAGAGGGCTCTCCTGTAGTCGTACTTGCGATTGAACTTCACTTTGAGCTCTGGTTGGCGTGAAACAAACGTACTGGCCCAGTTTGCGCCAACATAGGCCATACCACGCTCATTGCGCAGAGAATTGGCCATATCAGCCACAGCGTCAAGCCGGGGGGGAAATCCTCGTGCGGCTAGCTCAAGTACGTGCTCAACAATCACCTGCTCCTCAGCATTGGTCAGGTTCCGTGAGTTGGCCATAGTATCAGCGCGTGAAGGTCGTCCAGCGCGTCTATCGCGTAAGGTTGCTCGTGGCGCGTTGTAGATAGCTGCAGCACGTCGCTCAGAAAGTTTAGGGTCTTGAATAAGAGCTTGAAGCGCAAGCTGTACTTGAGATTCGCTTGATGTGTTAGTTTGGCGCTGTTGTTGAGGCATTAGTGTAGGAAGGGTGTTTTGGTGTGGTCTTGGCAAAAGTGGGCGACTCGCCCGTGTGGACGGCTCGCCCGTGAGGTACGTTATAGGTTAAATTTAACTCTCTATAACGTACCCCACGGGCGAGCTGATCAACGGGCGAGCTGATCAACGGGCGAGCTGATCAACGGGCGAGCTGATCAACGGGCGAGCTGATCACTTTTGCCAAGACCCTACCAAAGTACCCTCTCTACACCAATGCCTCAACAACAACCTATTATTAACGCGTTAAAGGAAACTTAAATCTAGCTTGCGCTCTAAGCTCTTAAACAAGACGCGAATCTCTCCCAGCGACGCGCTGCAGCTATCTATAAGGTGCCTCAGAGTACACTAAGCACACGACGCGCTAGACAACCTTCACGAGGCGATACTATGCCCAACTCACGAGGGCTGGACAATCTGGAGGAGCAGGTGATTGTTGATCACATACTTGAGCTAGACGAGCGAGGATTTCCCCCTCGGCTTGCAGATGTGGCTGCTATGGCCAATTCTCTGCGCGCTAAGCGTGGAATAGGCCATGTTGGCACAAAATGGCCCAGTACGATTGTAAAGCGTTAACTAGAGCTTAAAGTGAAGTTTAATGGCAAGTACGACTACAAGAGAGCCCTCTGCAAGGATTCTAGGCTTGTGTAGGGCTGGTTTAGCCTAGTAGCCAACATTAAAGCCAAGTATAGCATCTAGAACAATAACACATACAAGTTCGATAAGATAGGCTTTATAATAGGCTAGAGATCTACTAGAGCAGTTGTTACAGCTTTAGAGAGACAAGGAAGACTAAAGACAGTCTAGCTAGGCAACCGGGAGTGGGCAACAGTTATACAGGGTGTGAATGCTAAAGGATAGGCTATTCCACTCTTTATTATTGTTACGATCTCCGAAAGAACAGGTACTGATAGGAAGCGGGGCATCGCTTAGTTGACAGCGTGTCACGTGTCACGTGATGCCTCCCGCCAAGGATGGGCCTCCGGGATGCTATAGTATCCCAGGATGCCATAACATCCCCGGATGCCATAACCTCCGGGATATAGTTAGCACATAGGATGCAGCGGATATACCTATGTATATATTCTAGTAGGAACACAACTCTTACAGTTTGTGTTCAACCTAAGTTATCAAGTTTGTCTTTGGATCTCAAACCTAACTGTTGAAGTCGTACTTTAAGCAAAGCTCGTAAGCACTAATTCTATTGGTTCTCAGGGATGAGTACGGTGACAGGAAGCCGAAGGGGTTGGTTGCAATAAGGTGTACAGATACGATCTGTCAGTCTTGAGAGCAGGGTAACGATGAGTAGTACAGAGTAGACTGTCTAGCTCGAAGGTTGGTTTTGAGATCCAAAGACAAACTTGATAACTTAGGATTGAACACACACTGTAAGAGTTGTGTTCCTACGTATTATTATACTATTAAGATCTGGCTGCTACCATCGCGTAGTAGCTTAACCATCTGTAACTCTGCAGGTGGTGTAGCCACCTTGTGGTGGTCTGCCACCTTGCATATCTTAAGGTGGTTGCTCTTGGCGAGGTGGTTAGTCACGTGACACGTGACACGCTGTCATCCTAAGCGATACCCCGCTTCCTATCAGTACCTGTTCTTTCGGAGATCGTAACACTAACCTTCGAGCTAGACAGTCTACTCTGTACTACTCATCGTTACCTTGCTTTCAAGACTGACAGATCGTATCTGTACACCTTACTGCAACCAACCCCTTCGGCTTCCTGTCACCGTACTCATCCCCGAGAACCAATAGAATTAGTGCTTACGAGCTTTGCTTAAAGTACGACTTCAACATTTTGAACACCCCTAAGATAAGTACTACCTCAGGATCCCGTGCTACCCCAAGCAACTCCAACACATCACGCCGCACGGCTGATGACGATCTCGACATGGACGAGGAGGCAGCGGCGCCTGCCCCTACCAGTGTTTACCCAGTAGCTAAACCCGAGGCCTTTGATGGCACTCGCGACAAGCTGGAAGACTGGCTCATGAAGTTCGATCTGTTTTTCATGTTCCAAGGAGAACGCATCCCAGAGGAGAAACGTGTCACTTTTGTGAGTACGTTTATGAAGGATCGCGCGTTCACTTAGATCAAACCCTTTATTCGCCGTTACCACGACGGAGCAAGCAACTCAGCAGACATCGACCCATGGATCGAAGACTTCGATCTGTTCAAGGAACAGATTCGCCAAGTATTTGGAGTACACAACGAACCAACCATCGCCCGACGTGAGATTCAGCGCATCCGACAAACTGCGTCCGCCGCCGACTACGCTGCCAAGTTTCAGCAAGTAGCTACGTTCACCGGCTGGGACGACGTTGCGCTGATGACCATGTTCAAACAAGGCCTTAAGCCCAAGGTCAAGGAAGAGCTCATGCGGACTGCCGCAGCTACCGATACCTTCGACGCGTTAGTAAACGAAGCAATCAGTATCGACGTCAAGCTCTACGACCTTCAACAAGAATTACGAGAGGACCCTCGTGTGCGAGTCGTGACTCAGGTCGCTCGCCCACCCCAGGCTCCACGCAACCAGTGGCGCAACAACAACTACCGCCGTGGTCAACGTGGTGGCCTTTACCAAGCCAACATGGGACGCCGTGTCCACAACGATACGAACAGTGGATACTACGGTCCTGCAGCAATGGACCTCTCCAACATCAACAAAGGACCTGAACGATGGAATGAGAAAAAGAAGGGTAGTAACAACCGCGGTGATAAGTCTTCAGTGACTTGTTACGGCTGTGGCAAGACAGGCCACTACGCCCGCGACTGTCGCATGAAGAACAAAGTGACCAGACAGCTGAACATGCTGGCTCATGACGACAGCGGCGACCAAGAGTGGGAGGTCGTTACTAATGAGATGGGACGTCTCATGGAAGACCCCACTTCCGGACTCGATGACGACTACATTGAGGAATCCGACGAAGATGTTTCGAACAAACAAGTTCGGTCACCAACACCCTACCCTAAGGAGGAGTGGATTGACAATGATCCCCGCCAACACCATGTGGTAGAGTGCGATACCCAGGACGACAGCATTATTGTCGGCAAACGATACTACGATTCCTTTTTCCGGCTCAACGACAAGTACTATTCAAAGGAAGGGAAACGTTTAATTGTATGCGACAGAACGCAACATAGTCAGGACATGATGGTCTCGCGCGACCAATCCACCCGGACTCCTGTCTTCCAAGAACCCAAAGCACCAACGATAAACTTGACCATTGTCAACAACATCCCAGAGCACAAGGGAGAAGCGTCATCCGTTACTATCCAGACACCAAGCCTACAGGATGTCGAGTCTGTCCGTGATTGGATAACGGAAGAAAATATTCAACGGTCAAGACGGTACTTGCTCGGTGACCCCGAAGCACTTGAGAGATTCGACCAACAGGTAGCCAATGCACAGAAAACCAACAAAGAATGGCACACGGAAGACTTTATCCGCTGGAAAGAAAGCAACTCTGCAACTCAGCAACAGCTGGACGACTACAACTTGTACGCTCGCAGTCGAGACGAACCCGACTTCGACCGACAGCCCGCTTTGCCAACGCCGAGCTATACGTCGAAGCTGTTCCAGGATATTCGAAACCCGTACCATCCTCGACTACCACCTACGCAATGCTACCACGAAGCCTGCGAAGACCACAGACAGTACAAACTGGACAGTGGATGGTTTCCAAGTAAGCCCGAGGGCTGCGAGGAATACTGGTGGGAATGTACGGATACCTATTGCGCAGAGCACTTGTGGGATAAGCGCACGAATCTCCACTTTCCAGGAATTGAATGTGTAGAAGACATATTCAACATGCACATGGTCCAAAACGAGAGGTGCTACGGCCAAGAATGGGCTGAGTGCTTCCATCCGAAGTGCAGGAACCACGAGACACTAAAACGCCTGAGCGGTTTTATGCCCCAGGACGAGTCTTTTTTAGACATATGGCAAACAGACGCCAAGGACAACCCGGACGAGAGCTTTTTCTCAACGCAGTCCAGGGCTACCGGAATCGACGTCAGGATTCCAATGAGGCCCAGTCCCTCATCAAATTCCCTGTCGTGCTAGAAGGCACCAGGATGACGGCATTGTTGGACTCAGGAGCACAAAGCAACTACGTGTCTCAATCCGCTATCGCGCAAGCAGGCTTGCAGAAGCGAAGAAAGGAGGAACCATACCCTTTACGCGTAGCCAACGGAGAACCAATGCCAGGAGAGTCGACTGTGACCCACGAAGTGGTACAGCGACGTCTGAAAGTATTCAACCACGAGGAATTGATAAACCTAGATGTTCTGGGAACGGCCGCCCACGATATCATATTAGGACTCCCTTGGTTAAGAGAGCACAATCCATGGATCGACTGGAAGAACCAGCGAATAACGCTCACGTGTCACGGATCAGGTACACCCGGACAGCGACCCGCGCAGCTCACGACGCAGCTGGTGGATGAGAAGGAGATCAACAACATCTCTTCGAACAAGACGCGCCAAGATAGAGCGGTCGACCGTGCAGATACCGACCAGCCCCCGGATCACAAAGCGACGGTTAAGGAGAACAGTACAACTCCTGACATCCCGGATGAATACAGAGAGTTTATAGACCTCTTCCGCGATGAGAAGACTGCGAAGGCATTACCGCAGCACCAGGAATGGGACCACGAGATTAAGCTCGAGGAAGGCAAGAAGCCCCCATTCGGGCCAATATACCAGATGTCGGAAAAGGAACTTAAGGAGCTGCGCAACTACCTTAAGGAGAACCTCGACAAAGGATTCATTCGAGAATCAGAATCCCCAGCAGGATTTCCCGTTCTATTCGTACCAAAGAAAGATGGCAAGCTACGACCTTGCATCGATTACCGAAAGCTCAACGATATCACGATTAAGAATCGTTACCCGCTACCGAACATCAGCGAACTTCAGGATCGGTTAGCCGGAGCACAGTACTTCACTGCGTTAGACCTAAGAGGGGCGTACAACCTCATCCGCATGAAGGAAGGCGAAGAATGGAAGACGGCGTTTAGAACCCGTTATGGTCATTACGAGTATTTGGTTATGCCATTCGGGCTCACCAACGCACCAGCGACATGTCAGGCCTTAATCAACAACGTGCTAAGGGCACACTTGGACATTACCGTGGTGGCGTACCTCGATGACATCCTAGTGTACAGCAAAACACTAGAAGAGCATGTCGAACACGTACGACAAGTGCTTGCCTGCCTAGGAGCAGCGCACCTACGCTTAAAACCCGAGAAGTGCGAGTGGCACAAGGAGGAAGTCGAATTCCTAGGGTTTGTAGTGGGACGATATGGAGTCAAGATGAGCCAAGCAAAGATTCAGGTTGTGAAGGATTGGCCAACACCCAAAACCGTCAAGAATATTCAAGAGTTCCTTGGGTTTGTCAACTTCAACCGACGCTTCATCAAGGATTACTCCACGAAGGCCTTGCCGCTTACGAAACTTACGCGGAAGGACACACCCTTCAAATGGGGCGAGGATCAGGACAAAGCTTTTGAAACGTTGAAACAGGCTTGTGTAGATCCACCCACGTTGGTTACATTCAGGAGCGGAGAACCGCTACGAATGGAAACAGATGCCTCAGATCTGGCGTTAGGAGCATGCATCACACAGGAACGAGATGGTCAATGGCACCCGATTGCCTACTACTCACGCAAGTTCTCAGGACCCGAAGAACGATACGACGTACACGACAAAGAACTACTCGCGATCGTATCCGCCCTAGAACATTGGCGAGTCTACGCTGAAAGTTGTTCGGAACTTACGATCTACACGGATCACAAAAACCTGGTACACTTCACGACGACAAAGGTATTGAACAGACGACAAGTACGATGGTCCGAGACCCTCGGACAATATAAGTTCAAGATCCTCTATACACCAGGAAAGGACAACGGTAGAGCCGACGCACTCAGCCGACGACACGACCTCGCAGGATCCAAGACGATCAACGAATCAGCGATCCTTGGTATCAATAGCGACGGATCGTTGGGACCATCCCAGCAGCTCAATAATATGATGCTAGTACGTCAAGAGCATCATGTACCATCACAGGTACCAGAGGAACTGGAAGAAGAAGTCATAAGCAGTCACCACGATGACCCGCTTCATGGACACCCCGGTATCACCAGAACAATGGAACTCATCAAGAGACATTACGAGTTCCCGAACATGCGCGACAAGGTCGCCAAGTTCATCAAGAATTGCGTAAGCTGTCAGCAGAACAAACACAGCACGCACGCCAAGTATGGAGAAGCACAGGCAATGGAGCCGCCAACGGCACCATGGACGAACATCACGATGGATTTCGTTACACAGCTACCTGTCTCCAAGGATCCTGTAACAGGATACACCTACGACTCAATCTTCGTTGTAGTGGATCGATTCACGAAAGCCGCTGAGTTTGTGCCTTTCCGCCACAGCTACACTGCAGAGCAGCTCGCACGAGTGTATCTGGATAGGATCGTTCGACACCACGGCATTTCCGAATCAATCATCAGCGATAGAGACAAGTTGTTTACATCGAACTACTGGACCACGCTGTTAGCAGCTATTGGTACCAAGAAAAAACTGTCAACCGCGTATCATCCGCAGACGGATGGCCAAACAGAACGCGTGAACCAAACAATGGAGACGTACCTCCGCATCTACTGCAACCAGCAGCAAGACAACTGGGTTTCACTGCTGCCTATGGCACAAATCGCGTACAACAACAAATTGTCGGAAGCAACAGGCGTAACGCCGTTCTTCGCAAACCACGGGAGACACCCAAATCTCTTTACCAGATCATTGGACAGTAATATTCAAACGGAATCAGCGATTAACTCAGTCGAAGCACTGAAGGAAGTACACAGAAAATCGCTCGATAACATCGCCAAAGCTTAGTCACGGAGCATCTCTTATGTTAACAAGAAACAAAAAACAGCGCCTCTGCTAAAGGAGGGGGATAAAGTGTATCTCCTTACAAAAAACCTACGCACACGGCGACCAACGAAAAAACTGGACAAAGTCAAGGTCGGACCATTTTTCATTTCCAAGCAAATCAGCCCAGTCAACTATCGACTTGCGCTGCCTAAGGACGCAAAAATCCACCTAGTGTTCCACATCTCACTATTGGAACCAGCCGACCCCAGAACTCCGATCCAGCAAGACTTTCACTACCAGGCAGACGGCCAAGACGAGTGGGAAGTCGAGAAAGTAATCAAACACCGAAAAACCAAACAAAACAACGAATACCTAGTCAAGTGGTTAGGATACCCGGACTCGGAAAACACGTGGGAACCAGAAGCAAACCTCACGAACTGCCGCCAGTTGCTGACGCAGTATCGAAATTCTGTGGCCAGTACGGCACAGGATCCACAGGGTTTCCAGCAAGAAAGTCAACAAAGAGTTGGTCAGACGAGAGACCAAAAGAAGAGTCGTTAGCCTGTAACCAGCCAGGATCAGCCCAAGGAACGGAGATAAGGGGGCCGGTAGCGGTACTCGAACTTTCCGCCTCTTGCGCCTGATCTTGCGCCTTTAACAGCGCCAAGTCACGACGCGCAAACTGACGCTCGCGACTTTCGACCTTCAGTAGCTCCTCCTCGCTTTTGGCGAGAAGAGCCTTCAAGCGAGCAACTTCGAGCCGCTTTGCCTCTTTCTCCTTTTCAACCTTTTCCCATTCCTCTTCAGGAACGAACAAACTACACTCTGCCTGTACCGAGATACAGCCAGCACATCGACCAGTGGCGGTATCGACGAAACACCGCATATCTTTCTGCTCACATCTTTCGCAACGAAACGCCATCTCTAATGAGCGCTCTTGGACACGACGCGCGCGGGCACGACGTTCCGCAGTGGACGACTGCAGACGCGGGGCTCGGGGTTTTCGTGTTCCGGATTCCTTCGGCATGGTTAGGAAGGCTATGGAACATCATAAGGAGCGACCTACGGACAGTACTTATAAAAGAGAGACCTACCCTGCGACCCGCGGCACGGATAAACGATATATCGAGGACGATATGCTAGAAGGGGGGAGGTAGTGTTACGATCTCCGAAAGAACAGGTACTGATAGGAAGCGGGGCATCGCTTAGGGCGACAGCGTGTCACGTGTCACGTGACTGACCACCTCGCCAAGCTCGACCACCCGCGATGGCTCGACCACCTGCGATGGCTCGACCACCTGCAATGGTTCGACCACCTGCGATGGCTTAACCACCTAAGGTGGCTTAAGTATTAGCAACATGCACACAGAATTCCCTTAGTATATATTTAGTAGGAACACAACTCTTACAGTGTGTGTTCAATCCTAAGTTAAAGTTTGTCTTTGGATCTCAAACCCAACCTTCGAGCTAGACAGTCTACTCTGTACTACTCATCGTTACCCTGCTGTTGAAGTCGTACTTTAAGCAAAGCTCGTAAGCACTAATTCTATTGGTTCTCAGGGATGAGTACGGTGACAGGAAGCCGAAGGGGTTGGTTGCAATAAGGTGTACAGATACGATCTGTCAGTCTTGAGAGCAGGGTAACGATGAGTAGTACAGAGTAGACTGTCTAGCTCGAAGGTTGGGTTTGAGATCCAAAGACAAACTTGATAACTTAGGTTGAACACGAACTGTAAGAGTTGTGTTCCTACGTACTATATACATACAGATGTTCCATTCTTGTTCCATTGTTCTATAGTTGTTCCAACCTGGTACTTTCTGGAACATCGTGGGATTCTTGGAACATCACGTGACTTGTTCCATGGTGGCGTTCCGCCAAGACTTTGGAACATGAGGGGTTACGTCGTCATTGGTCCTGGGTGCTGACCTTCTTGAAGGCCTGCGGGTTGTCCCCGAGTGTCATCAATCCTTCCTTCTCTTATCTTCTGCCTTGCCCCGTCTCAGGTTCGTAACACCTGCTCTCAAGACTGACAGATCGTATCTGTACACCTTATTGCAACCAACCCCTTCGGCTTCCTGTCACCGTACTCATCCCCGAGAACCAATAGAATTAGTGCTTACGAGCTTTGCTTAAAGTACGACTTCAACAAAGGGCTTAAATAAATAGTAGCTAGAAGAATTATATAGACTACTATAACCTATAAGATTCTTAGCCTCTAATATAGAAGCGCTCTTCTAAAGCGCTCTACTATAAACCTTACTATAGTATTTACTTATAATATAGAGGCTGTATAGGTAAAAGGCTAGTATATTATAATAGTTACCTTAGACGTGTAAGGCGCCTTTAACACTCTCTTTAAGAACTACCTACTTTACTAGATAGCTAAATAGGGCTAGCTATAAAGGACTATCCTCTTTATTAACTCTTTTCTTATAGATTAAAGGGTCTAAGTCTGCCTAGGTTAAGCTACTACCCCTAGCTACCTAGTTGCCTATAGCACACTATAGGGCTTACCTCTCTCTTTAGTTCTATATTTACTATACCTAGTAGAGCTGCTATCTATAGATATAAAGAAGAGATTTAGATACGTAGATAATATATACCTATACTAGGCCTTACACTCCCTAGATAAGAATATACAGCTTCTAGTAGTAGACCTATAATAGATAAGAGTATAGGGTATAGCTAATAAGGTTACCTTTACCCTAGAAAAATAGAAAATAATCTACCTTACTTAATAGAAGAGTAGCTACGCACTACCCTATATAGTAGACAAGTAGCTTATAATTAACCTAGTTTTACTAATAGTATATAGCTACACATAATATAAAGGTAGCTAAGGTAGCCTACTATATCTACAGCCTTATAAATACAGCCTATAGACTACTAGCTAGCTCTCTCTATAAGGCTACTATTGCCTACGTATATCCGACCCTTCTGTATAGGGCCGAGTGCTAGTACAGAGGCTGTACTAAACCTCTACGCACACTAAAACCTAATAGACTAGCAGAAGTTAGCACTTATGTTAGATAGTATATAGCTATTATAGACAAAACACTAGCTATAGTAGTAAGAGGCATCCTTCTAGTGTAGTAAACAACCCCTACTGCTACTCTCTTCTAAGACGCCGGCCTACCCTTAGCTGCTAACGCGCTAGAAGAAGCTAAACTCTACTTTGCAATATATCTACGCACTATAGATGCAGAACACCTACTTGCTAGCCGTATAGCAGCTATTAGGATAAGCATAGGCAGGACAGCTAGAAAGCTGCAATAAATGCAGACTAAAGTCTAGTATCTAGGATCGCTTCTGCCTAAGATACTAAGGACAATACTAACAGCCCCCTACTACTCGCCTAGCTGCCAAACAGACCTAATAATAGGCGTAGACAAAGAGACCGCAGCAAAGGCCTTTAAAGAATAGTAGGCCTACCTCCCACCCTTAGACGTAACTATCTTCTTAGATGGCTCTAAGCAGTACACAAAAGAAGGAGAGAAGCGGGTTACCTACGGCTTTACAGTATACTAGGACGGAAAACAACTTTATACTAGACGCGGGTTGCTTTACCCTACCTCACACGTCTTTAACGCAGAAGCAGTAGGCGCATAGAGGGGCCTCCAGCACACTATAAGACAACCATCGCTCCGCACTCGCCGAATTTGGCTGTGCATAGACAGCACCTCCGTCATATGGTGCCTAAAGGGCAGCGCATCCCCTACCTCTCAATGGGCCTTCCTAGGGTGTCACGGCGCTATGGAGACCCACGACGTCTCCATCAAATGGGCCCTTGGGCACCTGGGCATTGAAGGAAACGAAGCGGCAGATAGGCTGGCAGACCTAGAAGCCTATTACCCGCCACTCCCTACTAGGAAGGCTGCTATGCCTACACTCTTAGGCATTAAGTTAGTAGCCCGCAAGACGCTACAACACACACAACAGACCTAGTGGTCTAAAAAGAGGGCTAAGCTCTTAAAATAGTACAAAAGATGGGACTTAGGCTACTCACTAAACAGCAGACTACCTGAGTTAGACCTACTAAGAGCCACCCTAGCTAAACTGCTCTCTATCCGATCTATGCACGGCGACTTCGCTTGGTACCACCGAAAGTTCAGTCACAACGACGCAACACTCACCTGCTCATGCAGACGCGACAAGACGCCAGAACACCTTGCGCTCTGCCGCAAGACCATAGGAGCTTTTGGCCGATGGCCACTTCGACCAGCTATACCACCGTCCAGCCGGAACGATGGCCTAGCGTATACTGCTGCGCTGATTGGGGATCTAGAGGCTTTCGAAGCCTTTCTCCAACTCACACAGTACTACACCAAGGTGTGCCCCCGGTAGCTTAGCCTGTGCTGCAACAGCAGCAAACAGCCGTACTATTTCCTTACTCTCCTTCTTACTCTCCCTCTCCCTCTCTCCCACTTCTCTGGCATTTACCTGCCTCTGAACACACACGAGGGATCCACCCTAATGTACACAAATTGCTCAGTCTCCACAGCTGGAAGAGGAGCTGTAGCTTGATATGGTAGCAATACCCGCGCAGGCAAGAAATGCTTTCTAAGGTAGTGTGACAGCACTGTAATTCCATAGCTTAGCACGTCGTATATGCCCTTCGGGAGGCGAGATAGTGGACTTGATCCTCATCAACAGACGTAAAATGAATACCAACCAACCAACCAATCCCCCTAACGCCAACGTTATCCTTGAGCGTTTCAGAACACCAACACCCTCACCTATCAGGACACCTCTAGAGCAAATAAGACCTGCTGCTGCACCTATTAAGCCTAACTGGCTAAAGGCAAAGACGTTGCTTCGAAGTGCAGTAAAGGATTATCGCAGTGCTGAGGCTGGGGCATTAGAACAGGAGATTCACCAGCTCCATGTTCAAAATGAGCTTATTTTACATGAGCTACAAGGTATCAAGCAAAGTATAGAGGATAAGGAGAGGAAGAAGGCAAAGCAGAAGGTACTTCCTCTGTACTCACACACCTTGAATCGGCAGGGGGTGCTGTGTAGTGGAGTCCTCATTCAAAGCGTGAAGCTGATGTGCGCAACGCTGCAATTAAGGAGTACAACCTAGAACAAGAGGCAGCAAAGAAGACTAGGCAAGAGCTACAGCACCAGGCTAGGCTTCTCAAGGAGAAGGAAAAGCAGGAGAAGCGTGTGGCGAGAGAGGAAGCCAAGGAGAGGCGTGAGAAGGAGAAGGCTGAAGAACGCGCAGCAATTGACGCTCGGAAAGCAGAGAGAGAGCGTCAAAAACAAGCTCGCGACGCTCAGCAAAGTACTCAATTGCCTACCCAAGGCAAGCGTAAGGCTCCACGTCAGTTGCAACTAAAAACAAAGAAGAAGCATTGTAGTACTGCTGGGCGTAGTCAGGGGGTGGCTCATAGGCCTTCCCCAGCATCTCCGGCTACATACAACAGCCGCGGCCGCAAAATTGCTCCACCAAAAAGATATAAGTAGCAGGCATCGTCGCATAGGTATATAGATCACAGCACCAAAAAATCATATCAATTTAGCTATTGTACGTGGCTCAATAACCTCAATTCTGTGAGTTGCAAAAGATGGTGGGGTGGCCCGTGAGCTGAACAGGCCCACGAGGTGCACGGGCACGGTATCTGTGCCTTGCTAAATGTTCGTCGCACCGTGCAGCACCAGTGCCAAAGCTTATCTGACCTGACCAACGCTAGCAACGAAACAGCGTGTTTTTCAGGGACGACCCACAATAATCCCAGGGCCAGTTGACCTGCAGCATCCGCTAAATCGTACAGGAAGGTGCATGAATGAATGATAATACGAGGTGACGCACAGACGTTTCTTGAGGTTTGTGAATAGCTAGTACCTACATTTAACAGCCTTGATTGGTTGTTCTGCGATCGACATTGGCCCTTGTTTTGTTGTCCATTCATGCACCTATCCTGTATGGTCCGATGACATGACGCCTCGGCCCGAACGGCGCACAAATCTAATTTAAGACATTCTCTACAGTGTCCGCGCACCCCAATAAACCGGGCGATTCAACTATAGATATTGTTGTTAGGCCTCTTAGCACTAGTTCTGAAATTGGTAAAGAGGACAAAGTAGTCTAACGATGATGCGTTGATGATCCTTGATTCTTTTTTTGTCGCTTGCTGGTTGTCTATCTATACTAATGGAGAGAGGCTGCGTTGAAAGACGTATGCTATCAATGTACGAAGGGACATCGGACATCAGTAATACGAAGGGACCTCAGGCTCCAGTGTACGAACGACATTGTATAATGTATTGTGTAGCCGCAGTAAATCTTCATCATTCGTTCCAACAGACTTATTAATAACAAGTACGAACTTCTCCCTCTATAGAAGCAATGAAAGACAAAAAACACCTCTCCTAAGAGGTTACTCACACAGAAACTACCTCCGCTCTGGCTTCTGGCATGTCCCAATACCTCATGAGAGATCACAATGTAAAGGCAACTGCCATACGTACGGGGACACGAAAACAGTGCTAGCACTAGCACTAGTACTACTAACTTCTATCGCCCCCTTTCACCGTCTATGAACTGCAGTATCCATATAACTATTTGTTATGTCTCCGTATTTTAAACATGCGTTGGTCCATGCAACGCACGAACCTCGTCGGAATTAAATCTAAGTTAGGAAATAAAGAGTGGATACTTCCGCCGCCTTAATACGAGATGATGTGCAATATAAAACACGACATGTTCACCCGATTCCATCCCACTAACAATCAAACTCAATACTGCTTCAGCCTACACCAACATACAACTTTACTACAACAGCCACCATGAAAGTCATCGTCTTCCCTCTCGTTACCCTCGCCGCCTCCGTTGGCGCATTGCACAGCGCCTGGAACGTCACTAGTTCCTCTACCGTCGTCAGCCAGCAGGTCGTATCGTACGCTCTCACTGCCGTGTTTGTTTCGAACGAATATCCTGATGGACTTAAATCGGAGTGCTCGTGGCTCGTAAGGGGTTTGACGATCCTACCTGTCAGCTGCAGCCCAGACTCCTTTTCAGTTCAGCCTCAGATAGACGGCTGTAAGTATTACTCCGTTGCACGAAAAACGTACGGGAGGATTATAAGGCTAATGCATGAGTTTTGTCTGTAGCCACGAAGATTCAGCAAACCATCGAGAAGCCTACCAATGAGACCGTGTACGGACAGGGCGTTGTCCCTTCTGATGGCCATGTTGTCATTAATGTGACCTCTGCTGTCGCTTAGTTTGGCGATGTCTACTTGAATACGTAATGGAAAGGAGACAGGTGTAGGATACAAGGAGTGTAAATATAGGGGGTTAGATATCCCCCGCACTGCCAACATCGCCCTCCCACGGGCCACCTCTGAGCAGCCAATCAGCTATAAATGCCGAACAACAACAAATTCGTACTGTAACATTAGCAAATATTTTGTATAACGTGGTTCACAAGCGAGCGGACACCCCAAGCGAGCGGACACCCCAAGCGAGCGGACACCTCCCCAACAAAGTGTCAGCCTCAGCACAACAACACGATATGTCTTAACAACGCAGCTCTCAGTTACCTTGCAACGAATCAGATATTTAACTTGCTCTTTTTAACATCAAATCGCAACGCGTTGAAAGTGTGAAACGCGCTGCAGTGATATATAACGTCCCCCGAACAACCTTGTTATACCGACGTGCTGAAAGACCCGCCCGACGCGACTGCGAGGCCAACTCAAAGCGCCTGACTAAGCTAGCAGAGGAGGCTATAGTTTAGCGTGTTCTTGAAGAGGACGCGCGAGGGTTTTCGCCTGGGAAGCTTGACGTTCGAGCTATGGCTGATAAACTACTGCGCGAGCGGGGGGGTGACCCTACTGGCAAGAACTGGGTTGATAACTTCATTAAGCGGACTCCTGAGCTTCGCAAGCGCTAGAGCCGTCCCTACGATTACCAGCGAGCTGCCTGCGAGGACCTAGCAGCTATCCAGCGCTGGTTCGATCTGGTTAAGGCAATAAAGCAGAAGTGGGGCATCGTAGACAATGATATGTACAACTTTAATAAAACTAGCTTTATAATGGGCAAGATTTTATCACAGTTAGTTATCACAGGCTTAGAGGGATACGGCAAAAAGAAGCAGATACAGCCAGGCAACCGTGAGTGGGTTACTGTGATCTAGGGCGTAGGCGCGTTGGGTCGCTGGATACCACCCTTTGTTATCTTTGCGGGCAAGGTCAAAATTGACGCCTAGTTAGAGGACCTACCTGATAACTGGATTCTTGAAACTAGCCCTAATGGCTAGACTAACAATCAGCTTGCCTTTGCCTGGTTGGAGCACTTCGATACCTATACAAAGAGCAGCACTGTGGGTAGGTACCGACTGCTTATTATCGACGGCCACGAGAGCCACTGCTCTGTGGAATTCCAAGATCTTTGCAAGGAGAAGAATATTATCCTTCTCTGCATGCCGGCACACTCATCGCACCTGTTGCAGCCTCTTAACGTTGCCTGCTTTTCGCTATTAAAGCGTCGGTATGGTGACATTGTTTCAGGCTTAGCACGCAACTGCACTAACTATATTAGCAAAGAGCGCTTCCTACTAGCCTTTAAGACTGCTTTTAAGCAGTCTATTACAAAGGAGAATATTCAAGCTGGTTTTAGAGGCGCTGGTCTAGTCCCACACAACCCACAGGTCGTGCTATCAAAGCTTGATATGGTACTACAGACGCCTGCACAGTCACCACAGCGGGAGGGTACCTGGGAGGCACAGACACCACACAACGCGCGCGAAATTAAGGCTTAAAGTACTCTTATTTAAAAGAGAGTAAGAGAGCGCCGTGGTTCTTCTACAAATTCTCTTAACAAGAAGGTTGCGCAGTTAAGTAAGGGGGCTCAGCAAATGGCGCACAAGATAAGCCTAATAATAGAGCAAATGGCTACCTTTCAACAGAGTCTGGACGAATTAAACAAGCGTAAGAGCCGCAAGCGACGATATATACGGACAGATAAGTCTCTTACAGTAGGCGAGATGCGAGAGTTATTAGCTGAACGGGCAGGTAGCAGCTATGGTGATAGGGAGAGTGCGTTAAAGAAGGTGCGGAAAGAGAGGCAGTGCGGGCGTTGCAAGAGAACTGGGCACAACGCCCGTACCTGCGCAGTTAAGATTAGTAGTGCAAGCGATAGTAGCGATTCTAGCGATTAATTTGGTACATTACAATAGTTTATTAACTGCAATAAGAGTGCGTGATAATACGTTGAAGTTAGCGCGTTGGTAGGTGTCCGCTCGCTTGTGAACCACGTTATACGGATTCTTACCTAAAGAATCGTTCAAAACACCTGCAAATGCGCCAAACGTGCCGCGCGCCACTCAGCAATGATCCTGACTTTGTGAAATACACCAAGTATAGCAAAAACTCAGGTGAAATGCCTGAGATGCCGTCGCATCCGCCACCCGATTGGAGACCTATGAATATTAACAGCCCACGCAAACATGGTGCATATATATAGAACATGTATAATTTACTTAGCAGAAATCAAGAGAGGTATAAAGTTGCATATGTATAGAAGAGCAAACACGTTGATTAAGCGATGACTGCAAAGTTGAGAATTGAAATTATGCACAAGCGTTCAAAAACAGGCTCTAAGAAGTCGAATTCGGTACGAAACAGCTGAAGGCCAAACTCTAAATTTCGATGGGCAAGAAGTACTATTAGAATCCAAAGGGCATACCGCCACCCTGGAACTTGAAGCTGCCACCACCACCTGGGAAGCCTCCACCTTGTCTAAACATGAATTGCTGTCCATTGAATGGTGAGCCCTGGAAGGGATTACCGCCCTGTTGCTGCTCTGGGTTGTTTGGGTCATCACCGCGATCGAAGCGTTCCTTGAGCTCAGGGTCAGAGAGGACTTCATATGCTTCGTTGACGGCGGCCATCTTCTTCTGCGCCTCCTCAGGGGTCATGCCCTGAGCCCCAGCCTTGTCAGGGTGATACATCTTTGTCGCCTTGCGCCATGCCTTCTTGATCTCACGGTCTTCGGCATCGCGCGTCAGACCGAGAACCTTGTAGTAGTCCTTGGTCTTTGAGCGTTTAAGAAGGGTGTGTGCTTTTTGGAGTAGCTCCTGAACGCGTTGGTGCTGGTGGTGTTCCTTTGCGTGTTCGAGCGTGCGGACTGCCTCCTCAAATTCGTCCTTTTCGAGTTCGCGTTGAGCGTGATTGATGAGACCATGGAGGGAATCTGGGTTTAATGTAAGAGCTTCGGTACAATAGGGCGTGCCCTTCTTGAGGTTGTTCATTTCGTTGTAGGCTTCGCAGGTCATTTCGAGAAGCTGGGTATAGAGCCCGGAAGGCGAGTTCTTGTAGATGTAGCCCGCTTCGACGTAGTCTTGGAAGTCCTGCTTGATCTCCTTCAAGAGGCCAGGCTCCTCCTCGCCGCGGTCGATCAACAGCTTCGATGCTGTCGCGAACTGCCGCCTCTCGAAGTTGTTCTTGAGCTTCTTGATATGCTTCTCGAGGTTCTTCTCTCGTCGCCTGAGCTTCATGCAAGGCTTGGAGTCGGGATCGGACTGCAGGCATTGTGCGATGTGCTTGAGACCTTTTTCCGTCTCGCCGAGAGAGTAGAAGGCCATGGCTGAACTCTGGAGATGGGGCTCGACGTCGCCCTTGTTGATCTGCAAGAGGTGCTGCAGGTCGGCGATGCCCTCGACAACCTCGCCCTTCTCGAATCGACATCTAGCCCTGGTCTTGCGAATGTCGTACGCAGCACCTGCCACGACGATGGCCGTCCCTGCCTGCTGGATACATGCGTCCCAGTCGCCCTTCTCAGCCGCCTCTTGTGCGATGATGGCGGCGCCCGCTGCCTCATCAAGCTGTGCGATCTCTTCGGACTTGTTTGCTGCCTCGTAGTCCTTGCGCGCCGCGACCCAATCCGCCTTCCTCGCCTTTATCTTGGCCCTCTGCAACAAAGCGCCCTCGAACCCAGGCTTCAGATCCAGCACCTTGTTGAAGTCGTGCTCGGCCTGCTGCGTCCTGCCGAGGGAGAGGTAGGCGGCGCCGCGCCTGAAGAAGGTGAGGTAGTTCTTGGGGTCGCGCTGGATGGCCACGTCGAAGTAGGTGAGCGCATCCTGGGCGTTGCCGGTGGCGAGTTTGACACCGGCATCCTTGATCAGCTGCGACACGGGGATGTCGGCGGGGATGTCGGCGGGAGACAGGGCGCTGGCCAGAGGGAGCAGGCCCAAGGCGAGTGAGGACAGGCGCAGTATCATGGTGGCGAGTCGTGGGACGTGCAGTGAGTGACGGCGAGGGCGGGGGTCGAACAGCAGAAACCTCGAGGAACACACTGGAGTGGGCGTGCTAGGGCATGGGCGGCGCGGGTCTGGGGGCTTATATGAGGTCTCGTCGAGTGCGACAGGTGAAAGTTGTCCTCTTCGCCAGGGCCGCAGCCGCGCATGAACGTCGACTTGCCGAAACAAGCAGGGGCATCCCTGTCAGGCAGGCACGACCCGCAACCACCACCGATGACGCGTGCCGGATGCGCATACGCCGCAGGACCAAGACGTGCCAGATAGATATCGAAGACTGCCGCACCGGCGCTCTCCTCTCTCCTTTCACCTACACCGCCTCTCCCCTCCAGAAAATCCCCCAGAGAATCCCCCTCCTCAGCCATGTCGCAAATCAGACTGCACATCGACGGGCGCACGTTCCGTGATCCCCAGAACCGTGAGGTCACACTCCATGGCATCAATTGCGCCGCCGACGCGAAGCTCCCCGCAACCCCAGATCTGCCATCCCACGTTTCTGAAAAGTTCTTCGACGGCGACAACGTGTCTTTTGTCAACCGACCATTCCCTCTAGTGGACGCTGGCACGCATTTCTCACGATTGAGGAGCTGGGGCTACAACACATTACGCTACATCTTTACATGGGAGGCGATAGAGCATGCAGGCCCAGGCAAGTACGACGAAGAGTGGATAGAACACACCATCTCGGTGTTGAGAAAGGCCAAAGAGTATGGCTTCTACATATTTATGGATCCACACCAGGATGTGGTAAGTGCTTGTTCGATTGTTTGAACCACTCACTCACTCAGGCCTCCAGTGGTCGCGGTTCTCTGGAGGCTCAGGGGCGCCCATGTGGACGCTCTACGCATGCGGTCTTGATCCACAACATTTCGCCGTCACCGAAGCATCGCTCGTGCAAAACACGTATCCTGAGCCGGACAAGTTCCCCAAGATGATCTGGGCGACCAATTACACACGACTTGCCTGCCAAGTTCTCTTCACACTGTTCTTCGGTGGAAGAGACTTTGCGCCGAAAGCCATCATCGACGGCAAGAACATTCAAGACTACCTTACAGACCACTACATCGGCGCAATCGAACACCTTGCGAAGCGCATTCACGATGCGGGTGACCTCGAATACGACCCCATCATTGGCTGGGAGAGTCTCAATGAACCCAACAAAGGCTTGATCAGCTATCAGGATATCACCGTCGTTCCCAAGGAGCAGCAACTCAAGAAGGGCACGACACCTACTGCGTGGCAAGCTATACTAACCGGATCTGGTCGGGCTTGCGAGGTTGAGACCTGGGACTTTGGCGGCATGGGGCCTTACAAGTCAGGGACAGCATTGATCGACCCGGAGGGCAAGTCAGTGTGGCTTTCGAAAGATTATGATGAGGGCCACTACGACTGGAAACGCGATCCCGGATGGAAGCTTGGCGAATGCATCTGGGCGCAGCACGGCGTCTGGGATCCATCTACCGACACTGTCCTCAAGAAAGACCATTTTGGGAAAGACCCAAAGAATGGCGCCACAATCGACACCGAGTACTTCACAAACCACTACTGGATGGCGCATTACCGAGCGTATAGCAAGATGATCAAGTCAGTCTTCCCCGATTCGCTCATGTTTTTCCAACCTCCAGTCCTCGAGATACCGCCTAAAATCAAAGGCACACCGGACGACGATCCCAATCTGATCTTCTCACCCCATTTCTACGACGGCATCACGCTGCTGACGAAGAAGTGGAACCGAGTGTGGAATATTGATGTCTTCGGCGTACTGCGAGGGAAGTACTTGACGCCCGCATTCGCTATCAAGATTGGAGAGAGTGCCATCAGGAACTGCTTCTCCCACCAGCTGACCGCCATCCGCGAAGAGGGCACAGAGTACACGGGCGTACATCCGTGCATCTTCACCGAGATTGGCATTCCGTACGACATGGACGACAAGTACGCGTATAAGACAGGCAACTACAGTAGTCAAATTGCAGCCCTAGACGCGAACCACTTTGCGCTCGAAGATAGTCACGCCAACGGCTTCGCTCTATGGACCTACGTCGCAACTGTGAGTCACTGAGTTGATGTGATAGGACCTTAAGTTGACGAACTACAGAACTCACATTACTGGGGCGATCAGTGGAACGGCGAAGACCTTTCCATTTTTTCACAGGACGACAAAGCTGTGCCAGCAGGTGCCTTCTCCCAGACGGACTCTCGTGCGTCACTCGACACCAACGCTCCTTCCTTCTCAAGAGCTCAAGCATCATCAGATAATCTCAGTGTGACGCCTAGCACGCTCAAGAAGACCATTACAGAAGAGCGCATGGTTTCAAGCAGAAGGGACGGAGACGTCGCAGGCCTTCGTGCAGCTGAAGCGTTCATTCGTCCCACGCCGGTTGCTGTGCATGGAGACATCTCGTCGTACGGTTTCGACTTGAAGTCCTGCACATTCAAGCTTGCACTGCACGCACCGAGCTCGACACCAGAGGATGCACCAACGGTCGTCTACCTTCCAGAGTTTCATTTCCCAACCTCGACAGTCGAGGTGTCGGGCGGAACCTGGGAGATCAGCTCGGACGACAAGGATGGCGCCCTGAAGCAGACGCTGCGCTGGCGGCACGCCGAAGGCGACCAGACCATCACTGTCAAGGGCGTGGTGAGGAAGCAAGGCGGTGCGCTAGGCACAGATGAGGACGAGGGGTATCTGCAGCAGTGCCAGAAGCAGCAATGCGCAGTTATGTAGATGCAAGCATTCACGCAGATCATCAGGAGATGGTTACACGATCTCCCCGCGAAGTCAGTGCCCCGCATGTGCAGATACGAGTTCTTGGGTCGACGGCCGGCTATCTACTCTGTCGTATCTATGTTGTGCAGTTGTTTGCTGAGGTGTGGCCAATGGCTGTCCTCTCTGATGTCATGGTCGTTCCACCCTCAGGTCACGCCGGTCAGCCCGACGCAGCTGCGATGGCAACTGAGACTCACCGTGCTCGTCAAGGCGTGGCGTGGCCAGTCGACGGCCAGATGTAGTGCATAGTTGCAGTTGTTGCACGGCGGGCCTGGAGACGTGCAGCCATCCAGCCGGCCTCTAGGCAGCTGACACCGCGCCTGTTTGACGCGTAGCTGCCTGCTCGACGCGTCTGTGAGACGGCGCTGTGAAATATGAGTCTGGTCTCCTCGCCGTACCCTGCACACAGTGCACCCAGCAGCGCGCCATGTGTGTGTCCGCTGCAACCGTGTGCTAACGCGCTGCACCCACCGACTTTTGGGTTGAGCGGTGACGGTGCGCTGCGCCAAAGCTTCTTCGACAGGTCTTCCACCAAACTCATGCCTGCCCTCTTCTCTCTGCCAGTCAGTCTGTCCGAACGCATCCCCGCGCCGCAGATCCCCCAGAGCGCCCGCCGCCTGCCTGCCCGCCGCCTGCCTGCCTGCCTGCCTGCCTGCCTGCATCCCCTCGAACTGCGCCCGGCGTCGTATTGACCAACGACCACAGGACGTCTTTCAAGGGCTTGGCCTAGCCCCGCGCAACACGCTGCACGCCTCGGCAGCCGCGTCCACGATGAACGCCGCAGCCCCGCACGCTCTCCAGAACGGCGGCGGTGCTGCGCCGCAGCGCAACGGCCTCGTCTCCGACTTCTCCCAGGTGCTCGAGGCCATCCAGGCCGTGTACGCGCCCACCAGCAGCAACGAGACGCGCCGTCAAGCCACAGAGTACCTCGAGCACGCCAAGCGAGACCCCAATGCCCCCTCGCACGGCTACACGCTGGCCGCCGACCAGTCGCAGCTGGTGCACGTCAGGTACTACGGGCTCGGCCTGCTGGAGTACTCCATCAAGTACAACTGGGACGACTTCACGGCTGACCAGGGCGCCGTGCTGAAGGACTACGTGCTGGAGCTCGCCAGACACGTCACAGAGAACGACCAGGCGTACTTCAGGAACAAGGTTGCGCAGCTATGGACCGAAGTCGCCAAGCGCAGCTGGGGCGCAGAGTGGCTGAACATGGACGAGCAGCTGGTGTTACTGTGGACGACGTCCCTCCACCACCAAGCCATCGTCCTCTACGTCCTCGAGACACTCTCAGAAGAGATCTTCAACCGCGAAGATGCCACCGCGGGCCTTCGAGGCAGCGACCTGGGCCGCGCGTGCGTCGAGATCTTCACACCGCTGCAGGTGCTGCAGGAACACCTCCCCACACGAGACAAGAGCCTCGACGTGCGCTTCGGCGACGAGGGCTGGTTGAAGAGGCTGTGTGACAACTTGGGCTGGTGCCTGGGACAAGACTACCAGAGCCAGGAGGCTGTCCGGACATCTGGTGCCAAGACCATGAATGCGCTGCGGGCTGCGATGCCTTGGATCATTCCCAAGGCAATAGCTGCGACCGGCGTCATCGAGGCTGTCTGCAAGGCGCTTTCAGTACCTGTAGTAGAGCTGCAACTGGTAGAGATCGCCCCTGACGCTAACTTGATAGATGCTAACACGTTCAGGCTGCTGTCGAAGTCCTGCAATCCATCTACAGTCGGACGCACCTTCACGACGACGAGTTCCAGGAGCTCGTATGTCCCATGTTCACACCCGGCAGTGTCTCGCTGCTGCGCGAGGTGTACACCTGGACAGTATCAGACATGAACATCGACGATCTAGACGACCAAAAATATACACTGTGCAAGAAGCTGTCAGAGGTAACCCCCCCCCCCCCCCCCCTGTCTGGTTCGTAACGTCCCCGTGATCTTACTCACGACTTCATAGCTGGCCAATAGCCTTGGTCTGTTCATCGAACAGAAGCCTCAGAGTATTCCAGACAGCAGTGACCTGAATGGAGTCTTCGGGTTCCTTTACGACATTCTACGAAACCCTAGCCTCGTCGTCTCAATACCCGTTCTCCACTGCTGGACGAAGCTTTTACGGTCACGCGTCGTCCGGGACTCGGATGTCGTCAATTCGATGGTCGGTGGCCTGCTCGAGACCTGCTGCGCACGTCTGATCCGCTATGAGTCGTTGCCTGAGGACACAGAGGATATAACCCTGCAATTCCTCAACGAGGACATTGATACAGTACCCGAGCGTCACGCCTTCCTGGGAAATTACCGCAGGTTTTGTGCCGATGTCGTTGAGGTGCTTGTACGGAGGACACCAGTGGAGGCGATGCAACACATTCTAGCTCAGGCTACCAACATGCTTTCCAATCTGTACAGCGACCAGCCCGCTTTTCAGCCACAGACGTTCTCCAAGAACTCTGCTGCCGTCCTGCAAGTCGACGCTCAAGTCACAGTCATTGACGCAGCAATCAAGGGCTACTTGAAATGGCTAAACACTCAAGGTGAAGACATGCAAGGAGATGAGCGGAAACGCACCACTCTGGAGAACTCGTTCGAGGAGTGGGGGCGGCAGATACTCCAAGCACGATTTGAAGATCCTGAGATCGCGAAGAAAGTCATCTCGCTCATGTCTACATTCTCAACAAAAGCATTACCAGACCGCTCTGCCTTTGCCCTCAGTTTCCTTGAGTACATGCTCACCATTCGACTTGCCGACAATCCCGACTTCGCCCAGTACTCAGATGCAGTGAAGGATCTTGAGCGCATTTGCAGTCTGGAGATGCAGAAGCTGGCGATGAAGTTCGCCGATGACTTTATGAACGTGTACGAACAACTAGAGAACAAGATCAACGAGATGATTGCTGATCCTACGACCGACGAGCGCCAGCGAATGGCCTACTCCGCTTTCCTTTTCATTATCATTCATAGATGTACGACATTAGACAAGGCCACGCAAGAGCAACGCATGAGGCAGATGTTGAACCAGGTCAAGGACGCCTGGGCCAATGATGGATTTTCCAAGTCCATCGCAGAGTTCCAGTCCTTCTGCGGTATCCTAGGCATGAGTCAACTGCCGGAGTTCCTTGCGGCGAACAACTTCCGTGGCGTACAGGACTGGTCGAGTCAACCGCTGGGAAGTGATGGCCAGGTTCTGCAAGCTGCGGTCCTTGAGCGGTCACAGCAGCTGCCGTTGCGGTTGACCAAGACAATGCTCGCAGCTTCGACGGAGAAACTACGGGACGGCTCACCGGCATACGAGACCGCTGCTGCCCTCTGGGCGGAGGCCATCCCAACACTGCTTCCCAACCTCTTGCAGCTTGTTAGCCACGCCCAAGCATTCAACGACATCGAGAGCAATTGGTCACATCTACCACCTGAGCTCCAGCAGGTCATACGCAGGGTATTGACTGACCGCTTCTGGCAAGCCGGTATCTCGACTGAGAGCAGAGACGATTTCTTCGCGAGAGTCAGCGGCTCCAAGTCAACATACGAGGGCTTCGCATCGACGATTAGGGGTACCGTGCGACAAATCAGGGAAAGCTCCTACTACATCTTGTACTCTCTGACGAAATTTCGAGATCACTTCTACGGCATCTCTGAGCTTCCCGGGCCGCTTAGTCAAGCACTGTTTGGGCATGCTCATGCTTTAACAGCCCACCATCTGTCTGTTCTACTGACGGTGTCAACACATCTGATTGAGGGTTGCCCAGCGCATCTTCAATCACAATTCTTACCACCTATGGTGGAGGGCCTTTTTAGGGAGCTGGACGGGAAGATCTCCGCTGAATGGAACGAGGTCGCACGTCAGGTAGCGGAGTCGGGGGACAACGACAACCTGACCGATGAAATGAAGACGGAGAGCATTCTTCGTCAGCTCACCTATTCATCGGTCTCGCTGGTCGCTGTCCTCCTTGACTCAAGACAAGGTACGTCAGATCGCGATGAGCGCAAAGTCGTTCAAACGTGTCACACATACTGCAGATGCTAACGGGCTGCAGAATTTGGTCGTTCAGAAGACACTCCACGAGACAGCACCGGACCGCCCATGTGCGAATTCCTCCTCTCAACCTCTTCCGTACTTGAACCCATTCTTATGTTTTGCAACTCAACGATTCGCGTCCGTGACACTCGCTCTGTCGTAACAATCGTTCGCGTCCTCCGAACACTCCTCCCGCGCTTCAAAGAAAAGTCGCCCATCCGCGACTACTTCTGCAACGACATACTCAAATCCGCCATAACATCCCTCCACGAACCTTACTTCGTCGATTGCCAGAAGGAACTCGCCAGTCTCATCGCAGGTATCATCCACCTGGATGATGAGATTCCCAGAGCCATCATCCTGAGCTTGCCAGGAATGGGCGACTATAACCGTGTTGACCGGCGTCTTGCGAAGCTGCGCAGCACAAACCGCAGCGACGAGCGTATGCAGCGCTCTATCGTGCTCGATCTGCTCAGCAGTATCAAAGGCGTCAGCATTCACGAGCAGGGTAAGATCCAGCGCAGCGCGCCTAAGAAGCGATCCGCCGCCATGGAGCAGTACATGGCTGTAGACCAGGCTCCCGCTATTGTCAGAGGCACAAGCCCCGGCCTCGCAGGCGTCGCGGATATGTTCGGCGAGCCTTAGGAGGCAGCGAAGATTTCAACGGGTATTCCGAGTAAAAGTGATTGGAAACCTGGACATTGGAAGACGTGTACGCATCCACCTGGTGAAGAGCGTTGCTCCCATCGCGGCAAGAGGGGTGATGGGAAGTGTCTTGAGGAACGGTGGACGCCCACTCCGTCTGAGCTGGCCTCGCCAAGCTCGGAGGATACGTCGTCGCTGTTCCTCTCTCAGGAAGAAATGAAGAATTGATATGCATAGCGGGTCATCATTCAGGCTTTGGTGGATTGTTATAGTATTGTTAGTGTCATCGCTGGGAGTGTAGATATTGGTGTAGATATTGGTATTGATCAATTCATTAGATGGGGTAGCCACCCGTGCTCACGCCGGTCTGTGGTACATCCGTCGACTTGGCGTCAGATTATATTCTGTTGCAATGTCGTTGCCTTGACCGAATATGGGGGTGGCTTATTGCGAATGTCTGCCAAGCTGAAATCGCGAGGATCTTGGCTGAGAAGGCTCTTTGGGCGTTCTGCTGTCTCTTCGACTTCGACTGCCGTGCCAGTAACAAGGTCTCCTGGAACACCAAAGTCGATGCAAACTGACGTCTCCCGACACGATGTTCGATCGCCAAATCCGAGTGATGCCGGAGATGTGTCACCAGCTTCCCCCTTTGCCGCGGTAGAAGTGTGTCATTCCTGTTCCTCCTCCGCCACCACCGCAGGTGCCGCCGAGGCTAGCGCCAAGGAACTTCGACTCTGCGACATATGTACCGAACATCTCCAGCGGGAGGATAAGTTCACGCAGAGAACCTGGACTACCCACAAAATCACTCTTTATTCAACGTACTGTTGTTACTGCGCTGTTCTCTGGATCTCGGTCCAGACAGTATTGGACACCAACACCCTCCTTTGTTACTTGGAGAGGAGAGAAGAAGATACTATAACAGTCTGGGAGCCATTTGGGGTCGAAGGTGGCTCCTCAGCTCGACGTTATGTTGTGTATTGGTTTGCGGAATCTAACACAAGCGTCGAACTCAGCATTTTCCGCACTTTCCATCAGAAGGAAAACGCGCAAGCAGACCCAGTGCGCTCTTTTTTGCATAACAATATACCGGTGCGGCTTGTCCTCCCGACTTCTACGCAATCTCAGGAAGCCATCGCGACTACCAAGCTCTGGTTGAATAATTGCCTGGCGACACATATGTTGAAATGTTCTGGTTTGCCTGACGAGGAAGGATGGCAGTCTAAACGGCTTGTGCGTGTTAGGAATTCAGATTTAATATACGACGTTCAACTAGTCGACGCAGAGAGTAGTGCAGCGCCGGAGTATTTCTGCTTGTCTCATCGCTGGAGGAGCGAGCAGGCATACTTCACCACCACCCGAGCTAATCTTGCAGAGCACAAGCATGGAATACCCTGGGACACTCTCCTAAAACTGTTTCGACAGGCCCTTGAGTTCACCACGCTTCTCGGGTCGGAGTATCTCTGGATTGATTCCCTGTGCATCGTTCAAGATGACCTTCGGGATTGGAGCCAGGAATCTAAGAGAATGGCTGCAATCTATCAGAATGCAAAGCTTACACTGGCAGCTAGCTGGGCTGAGAATGGCCATGATGATATGTTCAGCGCTCCCAAAGAGAGTGTGCTTGGAATCAGAGTCGCAGGTTTGGATGAGGTCGGAGTTGTTGATGATATCTTCGTCCGCGTCTTGCTGCCTCACAAGCTGGAGCGATTTCCTCTTCTCAGAAGAGCCTGGACATACCAAAAGCGGCTATTATCTCCACGATACCTCCACTTCTCACCTGTTGAGCTGATCTGGGAATGCAACACGATGTTCACTTGCCAATGCTCAGGAACTGAGATTCAAAGTGAGAGAGCATTGGGAGAACAAGTGGCTGGTCGTTTCGCGAAGGAATTTTTCTGGAAGAGAGTTGAATGGAACGTAGATAGCGAGAAATTCAGTCTTCGGTGGAAAGCTGCCACTTGGGATGCGCTTGTTCAGAAATACTCCAGCCACGGTCTCACGTACCGACAAGACAAGCTCCCCGCAATTGCAGGGATGGCTAAGAGACTAAGACAACTAGGACAAAACAGCAGGTATCTAGCTGGGCTCTGGAAGATACCTTTGTCAACAATCACATGTGGCGAGCCTCATCTGGGTCTGTAAAAACGCCTAGAGCCTCGGAATGGATTGCTCCAACGTGGTCGTGGGTATCGGCGACAGCAGGCGTCCAATATTTGGAACAACCATGGGTCGAGCTTGAGATCAGCGATCGTATCAGGCTCCTTGATGCTAGCTGCGAGCTAATACACGACGATGACACGCTGTGTGTGAGCTCGGCGCACATGACAATCAGCGGACCAACATTCATTGCCACCGTCCAGCATCAAGCTAGCAACGATGGAAACACTGGATGTGGACTAGAAGCAGACGGTGTCATTTCCAACAAGTTCCACATTGACTACGATTTTACTCACCCAGGAACGTTCCGAGTCAGTTCTGGCACTCCGGTGCTGTGTATGGAGGGTGGAAATGTGACGATCTACGGAGAAGATGGCTTTGAAATGCACGCCCTTATATTCTGAAGGCTTCCCAATGGCTTTCACGAGAGGATTGGCGTAGTCGAGTGGGATGAGGATATCCGAAAGGTTTCAGATCGTGCAGAGACTGTCTCCATCGTCGTCATCTAGCCACTTATATTTGTGCTTTGTCACACTTGCAGAATATCTACCGCATTGAGGTTCGCTGCTCTATGTGGTGTGCAGCTGTTATCCGCATATCTGACCTTCAGCAGCTGCTGGTGCTTGAGACGATGAGTGTATCTGTGAATGACCTGCGCTCTATTATCGACATGGACTCGTAGTGAATATCAGCCAATGCATAAACATGAAATCATTCATGTGCGTCATATACGCACAGATGATACTCAAGCACTACGTGCAGTCAATGGCTATCATAGTGCAAAGCTTTCAAGCAAATAATGGTCCTAACATGCAAACAGTATGCTCCGAGATGTGATCTAAGAATAATCTCAATTGGGTGCCTTCGTGAGTGTGCCGAGAACCGCGCATGACATTGGCGATTGGGTGGTTCCCTGATCGACTGCTGCACCTCCATGAGGGGCACCACCCGTAATCGCCTGAACGTCCAAATTATCAGTCCCGCTCTGACTGTGTGCAGGAACAAGGTATTGGCCAGTGGGTAGACGTAGCTGAGATCTCAAGCCGGAGTCTTGCCTGCACCCCTTTGTCGTACATACTGCTCGTGACCGTATCTCAGTGCCGCTAGTACAAGTGCAATTGCCAACAATCCGCTATTCAGACCAAATGCTCGTCGGTAACGTGGTTGATCGTCAGCTTGGAAAAGCTGTGCTCCATAGATGGCCGCGATATTCGCGCTCATGATAATCCTTTGCATTTGTCAGCTGCAGTTGAAATTGGCCTGTGCAGGATTACTTACATGGCCATTGCTAAAGACCTCTCCTCCGAATCGCGGCACGCAAGCGACATCCATGCAATGTTGAGTGGATGCGGTAGATTGGCGAAAGTCTGGGTCCAGACAACGCCGAAGTAACGCACCCCTCGATTGTCGATTTCCGTAAAGACGCGGTTTAGAATGTAACCAAGCATATGCATGCTGATGCCCAACATGACTGTCTCGCCACGTTTGTCACTAAAAGATGTCAGCTCAAAGCTGGATGCGAGCAAAACAATTGACCCACAAACGATCTGAGACGTAGCTCAAAGCGTAAGACATGGGCACCTGGAGGAATAGGCCCACAGATGCTAGCGCGTTGCTTGTCAGCTTTTCGAAACCAAAGCTACGAATTATACTTGGGCCATAGGTATCGAAGCCGCGGAACGGGCCGTTATTGAAGAATGTGATCAAAACGTGAACCCATATACGCCAGTTGCTGAACTACCTGAAAGTAAGTCGATGCTGACTTAAGCTTTGGAAACTCTCACGTACCGCTTTTCGGAAGGCATCTAGCCCGATGTGTTGCTTCCTGTGAGACTTGATCGGGTCGTCGATTCTGACTCGACTTCGAAGGATATGTAGTTCTCGTTCAGTAAAGAAGCTGAATCGCGGTAGAAACAAGCTGTGAGGGTTTTCAATTGAATCGGGAAGCCAAAAGCCCATAGATATGCCACTTAAGATCGTGAAGCCTCCCATGATGACGAAAAGCCAGAACCAACCAGGGTAGCCGGCTACACCCTTCATGTGAAGAATGCCTTGAAACGATTAGCTGTTGGTACATCATATGGTCGTCAATCTAGCGTACCGTATGCAATAAGCTTTGCAGAGGCTTGTCCGAGCTGGTTGCCGAAGAAAAATATCATAGTTCGTTTAGCTGTCTCTTGACGGGTGTACCACGTTGAGAGCGTCCACAATCCTCCTGGGATGTAGCCCGACTCGGTCATACCGAGAAGAAATCGTGTGGCAAGATAGCTTGAGTAATTTCTCTGCCATGCTTGAAAGGCGCTCACCAGTCCGAACAGGAATAATTGAAGTGTGAGCCATTTACCGGGCCCGACCTATGGAGTGCGTCAGCGGACCCAGCTCAGAACCAGCGGACAAACACTCACCTTGTAGAGAATCATGTTCGAAGGTATCTCAAAGATGACGATACCGAGTGAAAGTAGTTGTTGTCCGACATTGAATTGAAACTGGGTGATGCCCACGTCTTCCATGAACGTGTCTGTGATTGCATTTGCAATGTTACCCCGGTCCAATTCTATCCATCATCAGCGTTGCTATCGAGCGCCTTTTCGCGACTCACGCAAGCAAAAAAACCCTAGGGTTAGGAGCGGTAATAGGACCAGATCAAGCCTATGAGGGTGAGACGGGAACGAAGGACGCGGTGCAGTCGTCTCACTTCAATTTAGCTCTCTTCTCTTCATCCGGCATCCAGTCACTTTGTAACAAGGTGTTCTTTCCATCGAATGCAAGCTTAATGCCGTCTTCGGCATGGCCATCGGTGTGAATAGTTGCTGGCATGTTGGAACTGGTTGCCTAAGGTAGAGGTAGATGAGGCAAATTGTGTCCGCCAGAAACGATCACCAGATTCTATGTGACTGATGAATATTATTTCTACTCAAAATGCATGACTTCTGGTCATGCAGAATCAGCAGATACTAAGCATTGACGAGATCCGTGATTAACATTGCGCAATCACAAGGCTGTCTTCAGTCGTGGAACTGCGGAGCTTGGAGCAAGGCAAAAGAGCGCCAGAGGAAGCCACCCGGCAGGGGTTGATCGTTCGCTAAGATGCTGTTCCATCTGAATCGCCGCATGGATCACTTCTTCAAGAGCCTGACTGTCTTATGCTCGCTGATTGCTGCGGCCTAGAGCTGAACTGACATAAACCCTCGCAGACTGGCAAGTTGTTGAAAAGAACGAGCCTCTCAATGGGCTGTCATCAAGTTAAGGTGGGAGCGGATCGCTCTGAGCTCCAGATGGGTTCGAGGAAGGTTTGACGGGTTCTACAGACGGAGAGTGGAGCTCGGTTCTAGTATAGCGCACGCTTACGCGAAAAAGGCGCGCTAGAACGCGCTAACTTCCTTCTAGCGCGAAGGGACATGTGGGCCGCTGCGAGCACGTCAGTCGTCTCCTCACAAACGCAATTGCATGATAGAATTGATATGCCTTGTATGAGTGCCTCCCAGGCATGAGCCGAGGAAAGTTCACTCCAGGGTTGGGCATCGTCTTCCATCGCCTCCAGACACTCAACCTGACCCAACCGGCAGCATCACCATCATGAAAACTTTATCTGAAGAAGAACTCGGAACGATCATAGGATCCTACTACGCTCCGAAAGATCTTTATCAATATACCAAAAGCCTACCTTTTCTTGGGAGCCTCCAATGCAATGTCACCACATTGACAGCCGGGCAATGGACGGAGGTCATCATCAAATACACTGTAGGAGCAAGCGGGCTCGCAGATGGTGCTTGGATCAAGGGAACATTTAAGTTCTACTCAGATTGGGCCCTCTTCCAGACCTCGAATCCCAAGCAGAATAATTATGTATCAGCCGAGTACACCCCAGGGCCACTGAAGCCTGGCCAAACCCCCGCAACAGTACAGTCCCTGGCGGTTCGTTTCGATCAGAAAGGACACGAAAGACCTTTCCAGAAAGCCGTCATCATTGATATTGTAGACGGATATCTCAACCCAGGCGACCAGATTACAGTTCGCCTTGGCGATCGTAGATGGGGTGCGAAAGGCACGCGCGTGCAAACTTTCGTTGAAGACGAGTTCTTGATGAGATGGTACATCGATCCCGTTGGAACATCTAGATTCGCTCCCATCAAGCCCGACATCGCAATACCAATACTACCTGGTCTTCCTGTCAGCGTCAAGGCAGTTACCCCACGCGTTGTACACCCTGGCACAGTTCTCGATGTACATCTGCACACCGAGGATCACTGGGGAAATGCGACACTGAATCTCGCCGGTCATATAGCACGGGTGGTACTGGTAAAGGACGACACTTCCGAAGTAATTTGGAATAAGGAACTGCCTCTCAGTCCTACTGGATGGACAATCGCGAAGACCTCGACCGTATTACCCGAGGCAGGCGATTACACCCTGACCACGAGCGTCATTGATCCTGCAGGCTCCGTTCTTGCTACTGAACTGCAAAGTATTTCGTCTGATGCATCTCTCCCTGTTTGGCGACCTCTCTTCGCGGACTTACACGTACATTCCGATGATACTGTTGGCACGAACTCAACAACGTACAATTTCTCTTACGCTCAGCAAATCGCCGGCCTCGACATTGTAGGCTACACAGCGAATGACTTCAACATCACCAAGCAACGTTGGGATGCCACGCTCGATATCATCAGGAAAATCAATAACGATGGCGACTTTGTAGTCTTTCCTGGGACCGAATGGTGCGGCAATTCGGCTGCGGGAGGTGATTACAACGTTGTTTTTCTCGATGATCCGACTATGAGTGAGCCCGAGTTTCCCTTCGACAAACATGGTAATGTTGCGCGAAGCTTCGAGTGGAATGAACATGGACCAGCAGAGCTCCTACCAGGCGCTTGGCCACTGGACGAGGTGTATGCCACGTATGCCCATGCGCCGGAGAAGCACCTGCTCATTCCTCATGTTGGCGGCCGTCGCTGCAATCTGGCCTGGCATCATCCTAAGCTCGAACGACTGCTTGAGATTGGTAGCGCTTGGGGCTTGTTTGAGTGGCTCCTGAGAGACGCCGTGAAGCGGGGCTGGAAGCTTGGCGTGTGCGCAAACTCGGATGAGCATCGAGGACGATGCGGCGGTGGTGTGCCAGGAACCGCCGTCTTTGGCACAAAAGGAGGCTTGACGGGTGTACTTTCTCCAGCACTGCATTGGAAAGACGTGGGGTTTGCACTTCGAGCCCGCAGGACCTTTGCGACGACAGGCGAGCGGCTCGTAGGTCTTATCAGCACCCGAGATGGCACTGTGCTTCAAGGCGATGAGACTACGGTCTCCGTGAAGGAAAAGTTGCCCCTTAAGTACACATTTTTTGGCAACGCGGGCTTCTCTACAGTCGAGGCTTGGGATGCCAGCGGCGTTGTCTATACACGAGATCTGCAGCAAGAGGCCAGTGCATCTGCAAAGAACTCGACATCAACGAAACTCCGCATCGAATGGGGCGGAGCGCGACTCTACGATCGCTACAAGGAGGCAATTTGGCATGGCTCGATTCTCATCCCCGGAACTAAGATCTCACACATTGTACCGTTCGGCGGTGTTTCCGTAAATCCCGAAGATGAGATTACGATCAGATCTGTTGATCACATAGCGTTCAGCACACGCACTTCCGGCGATTTTGACGGCGTTGATGTCATTTTCGAAGCCGACTCTGAGCTACCACGCGAAGTCAGTGTCACGGGCACGCTCGATGGGTACGTCAAAGTTGGAGACGCAGTTGCAGGAAATCCACATAAACCACAACCTTCATTCCGCCTGACCGCCACATCCGACGAGCTGCAAGAACAAGGCGGAAAGCAGGTAACCATCCGTGGTGGTGCAGACCTTTACGTACGCGCGGAAACCCTGCTAGACGTACATCTGCCGCATAGAGTCGAAGGTGAGATCGATATCCCAAGCAGCGCACACAATCCAGGAGAGCAGAGAGCTGTATACTTTGTGGGGAGGGAATGGAATGGCGGCAAAGTGATCACTAGCCCTATCTTCATTGGTTACACATCGTAGCTCCAAATAGAAGCCTAATCTCTATCGATACTACACTAGCACGAGGTGACGTGTACATGTGGTCTACAATGTGAGAGCGAATGAATTGGCAAGTCTATGTCATAAGAGAACAGATCGGATCCTGGATTCTAATACGGACATCCGGATATGTGAGGCTGCAGCATAAGAACTGGCTGTTGTTCAGCCTGCTTAGCAGTCTGCTGGCAAAACTCCTCATCCAGCAACAGAAGGTCTGGTTGTTGTAAAGCCTGCTCAGCAGCCTGCTTAGCGACCTGCTGGCAAATCGCATGATCGTGCAGCGCCTCACCCAAAGCCAACAGCCACTCGTTCTTCAAGACGAGGAGATACCCGGGCTCGAATTGCCACCCGGGCTCGAACTTGAAGCTCGTAATGACTTCTCGTTTGCCAAATGTGACTTAACGCATGTATGCCTCAAACATTGCGCGACGAGCCGCAATCCGTTGGATCATGGGACCCTCGATCAACACCAGTGGCGCAACCTCAAGAGCCGCTTTCCACAAGGACCAGCCTCTCTGCACACAGCTTCTGAACACAATCACTGCAGCTATCCCACTCCAGATACTGCCATCGAAGATAACGGGAGCTGGTGCTGGCTTGTTCACCGCGAAGGATGTGGACTGTGGGGAAAAGATATTCCGATCGGGTCCAGTAATCAACTGCGTCGAGGATGGAATGCAGAACATTGTATGTGACAACTGCTACGCTTACAAAGAAAGCAAAATCCATCTAAGTGGCCGCTTTCGTGCTGCCGAGGACCCCAAGCTGGAGATGAAGGCTTGCAGTGGGTGCAAAGTCTGCTACTACTGTTCCAAGGTAATGAGTTGACTGACCCAGTCTGCCCTCATCCTACATCACAATTCATGAATGCGAATTAAACCTTGTACTGACTGCTCGCTAGACTTGCCAAAAGAAAGCCTGGAAACGATATCACAAACTTGAGTGCGCGATGTTCTCCGAGGTGCCTAATATGTACGCCCGTACCCGAGCACTGTATCGACTCCTTAATATGGACAAACATCAGCTGCTATCGCATGAACAACGGCTCGGGTTGTACGGATTGCAACCTCACACTGAAGAGCATCTTTCTAGCACAAATTCGGCAACAATCATAGGCGCCTCTGAGTCAGCTAGGCCTCGTACAGGCACTGATCTCAGCTTTGACAGGGTTCTCACATTATTCTGCCAAGTACGTACGATAAGAAAAAATCGAACGCTCTTACTAAATGTCTAGATACTTACCAACTCTCTCTGTATTTATCAAGCAGAAGGTCGAATGCTTGGGACAAGCTTAGACATCGTCGCGTCACTCATGAACCATTCCTGCAATCCAACGGCGTTTGTTGTGTTCGAAGGAAGTTCGCTTTGCGTCCGCTCTATGTGAAAGTTACCAGCCGGCGAAGAGGTCACTCAATGCTATACAGATGTGGACATGGATGTCTTGACACGACGACAGGTGTTGAAATCAGAATACTTCTTCAACTGTTGCTGTGAGTGCATAGTGCTGAAGACTTGATCATGATGCTAATTTGTTTAGGCGAAAGGTGTGAGAAGCAGATGCAAACGTACGAGGAGAGATTCCAGGCATGATCGAACAGATTAAGCAGAGTCAACAGCAGCTGATAGAGCTTACAAATGAGGCGATCCGCCTCGAGGATGTCGACAGTCTCGACGTCGATGCCCGGAATATGGCGAAACATGCTTTTCCTGGCGGAGATTGGCCCGATGATCTACAACCGTGGCCCACACTGCGCATCCGTCTTGCACAGACACTCAAGGCGCGCGGCCGCTCAATGGACGCTTTAATGCAAGGCGTCAGAGGCCATTTGTCTTTAGAACGACGCACTGGACACATCTGGATCGGGCATTTATTCGATCTTTTGCAAATCGTCTCGAGCGTTCTCGTACTATCCGAGTGGAACACGCCTTGTGAAAACCCCATAAGTCCCACCAAAGCGCAGTTGTGGGACATCCTCCATGGGTATCTGCATGAACTTACTCTTGGTGCGACCAAGATTTTTGGGGCCAAGGCAGAGTATACACAAGCAATTCAAACCTGGTATTCCGACTGTATGAGGTGTGCCGATGCGCCTCATGATGAAACCCGTGCTTTTGCACGACGCTTCAAGAAGGTGCAATCAAACTTTCTTCTTTGGGCCGGGGTAGACGAGAATAGGGGCGTAGTTCTGGCCTAACAAAGCAAGAGTGTAAGAAGCGGCGCTTTTGTGATGGTCAAGGCTTTAGTTTGGTGAGCTAGAGCCCAATGGGTAAGGATTATGCTTTCGGATTCCAGTTCGTGCACTTTGTTCTCAGCGTACAGTCGCTTGAGGAGGTATTTCCCAAAAGAGACTTAGCGCATATTCTGTCGCTGGCGTACTTCTAGAAGCTTCCTTTACGCGAGGGGACTCGGAGGGATGGCTTAAGCTTCTCGTCCCACCCACGTGACTTCGTGCTCACCGTCTGACGCGTGATGAAAAGAACGCGTCTCCTCCCCGCATAAGCTAAATCCGCACTTGCGTCTTGTGTCTCAGGCCTGACTTTCGCATTAGCACTTCTCAACGACAAGACGATAAGATGGCTTATCATACCATTCCAGCAGGTGACTTCTTCACCTACAGTCCCGAGATACGCATATGCCAAAACCCCGCCGTAGAAGATGCCGTAAGAGAGGTCACGATATGGATCGAGCAACAAGCTGAGAAAGGTGGACGAATGAACTGTCAGCTGCATCCAAGTTCTGACGAGGAGAGAGGCGGGCACTTGGCCCGTCTCACAGGAGTCAAGAAGATGCACGCTATGCTGCTTGAGTTGAGGGACAAGACCGACTACGAACTCATTTATCATAAGATGGTAAGTCCCTGCTCATGTCAATACGCGGAGGAGCGGAATTCACTAAGATATGATTGTAGAAGAAGTCATGGCAGGTTTTGGATGACGAGCATCCATGTGGCATGCTTGCATTCAGCGATAAGTGGTGGATGATGTCCTGGGATAACTGATATCTTAGAAGGTACCGTGTCCGTGCACTCAATGCACGCCGTCAGTCAATGCACGCGATCGCGATTTCGTCCCAACTTCGCACCCCCTATAACTCAACGCCACGATGACTATGGAAGAAGCCCTTGCAGAGCTAGATGCTCTTAACTCTAGCGAAGAAGTTTGCTACGCGACAATAGCTAAAAAGCATAGTGTTAATCGCTCAACGTTGTCGCGCAAGCACCGAGGTGTCAGCGGGTCGCGTGCAGAGGCAGGTTTAGCACGTCGCAATCTTCAACCAGAACAGGAGGCAGAGCTTGTGACGTATCTGGAGGGATTGACAGAGCAAAAGTTACCTCCTACAAGAGAGATGGTGCAGAATTACGCGTCTGATATCGCTGGACACCCTGTCTCCGAGAGCTGGGTCACACGCTTCCTCCACCGACACCAAGATGAGCTTACATCCCAATGGAGCACTTCTATGGATCGACAACGCCACGCTGCTGACTCTAGTGATAAGTACAAGGTGTACTTTGAACAGCTAGGCAGCAAAATCAACTTCTACGAAGTGGAGCCTGAGCATACGTACAATATGGATGAGAAAGGCTTCATGGTTGGAGCCGTTGGCAGACAGAAGAGGATCTTTAGCAGGAGGCTGTTTAAGAAGAAGCAGTTTAAGCAGATGCTGCAGGATGGTAATCGTGAATGGATAAGCTTGTTAGCGTGTGTATGCGCTGACGGCACAGCGTTGCCGCCAGCTCTCATTTACGCAGCTGACTCAAAGAACATACAAAACACATGGGTAGAGGATGTGAAGGTAGGAGAACATATGGCCTTCTTTAGAGTATCAGGCAGTGGCTGGTCAAACGATGGGCTTGGTCTTGCCTGGCTCCAGCAGGTGTTTGAGCGCTTCACAACAGCCAAAGCTCGGAGAAAGTACCGCCTGTTGCTTGTGGATGGCCACGGGAGCCACCTAACAGAAGAGTTTCTGGAGTATTGCCACAGGCATAAGATACTGTTAGGTATCTATCCACCTCACAGCACGCACACGCTGCAGCCGCTTGATGTGGTAATGTTTAAGCCTCTCAGCACAGCATACTCAAAGAAGCTGGCAACACGCCTTCACAAGCATCAAGGCCTAGTGCCTGTAACTAAAGCTGACTTCTTTGGCCTGTTCTGGGATGCTTGGGCAAGCAGCTTCACTGCAAAGAATATCTTTAGCTCGTTCAAGGCGACAGGTGTACACCCATTTAACCCCCCCCCCGAACATCAACTTTTCCAGGTCAGCGAAAGGTCGATTTCCATCGATTTTTCGTCCAAACACGACTTAAATGCCTTCGTAAATCTGTTTCCCAACGTCCTGTCTCCGCTGCAGGCGTTGTGGCCGGCGCGCTGCCCTGTTTTGTCTTTCAGCTCTTCGCTGAGCTGAAATCTTTTCAAAATGGCCCGTGCGCCACTCAGTTTTACACGTTCGGTCGAAGGCCACAACCACCGTTAAGACAAGGAGACAGCTTTGCCACTCCCTGTTCTTACAAGATATGGGCACCTGCCAGGCCTAAACACAAAGGCTCTCCATGCGAAGAGCCACGGCACGATTCGACAGAGCACCGGCTCTCAACACGCAAACAAGGCAGCCAGCATGGCCTTACATTCCACGACTTCTAAGAGATAAAGAAGAAGGATGGCCTGGCTCTGCCTTCCTACTACACCTATCTCCTTCGACGCAGGCATGGCCAAGCCTAGTACAAAGGCTCTCCTCGCGCAGAGCCACGGCCTTGATTCGACAGAGCACCGGCTCTCCACACCCACCCTCTCTTCCCTTCTCTCTCTTACGGCACTTCACTGCCTTTGAACACACACAAGGGATCCTCCCTAATGTACACAAACTGCTCAGTCTCCCTAACTGGACGGGGAGCTGTAGTTCTGACATGGTAGCAATACCCGCGTACGCAAGAAATGCTTTCTAAGGTAGTGTGTTAGCACAGTAATTCCATAGCTTAGCACGTCGTATATGCCCTTCGGGAGGCGAGATGATGGATTTAATCCTTATCAACTAGACGTAAAATGAATACCAACCAACCAACCAACCCATTTAACCCCAATGTTATACTCGATCGCTTCACCAACGACGACTCAGACACCTCTAGCAACGCTTCAGAGGAAGCTCCTACATACGGCGGCGAGGCATGGCAGAAACTAAATACAGTCATAAAACGCGCGTTGAGTAGTGCCTCAGAGAAGGACGCATCTATTGTTCGGCAATCGCTCCACCACATGGCCATACAGAACACCCTTCTACAGAGCGAAAATGAGGGCCTGCTTGACGCTCTTACTGTTAAGAAAAGGAGAAAGATGAAGGGCAAGTCTCTAGACCTGCTGCAACACTATGAGTACTGGGGGCCTTCAATGATGTGGACTCCTCGGTCATTCAGGGAAGCCAAGACCCGCATGAGGCTTGCAAGGGAGGAGCGAGAGGCAGACGAGAAGGAGAAAGCTGACATGAGGGAGCTTGCTAAGGCTAATAAGCTATACAATGAGAAGATTGCGCAGGAGAAGCGTGATGCGCGCGCAAGGGAGAAGGAAGAGCGTGACCAGCAGAAGGCTAGGAAGGCTAAGGAAGTCGCTGAACGCAAGGCTGAGAGAGAGCGTCAAAGGCAAGCTCGCAACTCTCAAAAAGCTATACAAAAGCCCTCTATAGGCAAGCGCAAGGCTCTGGAGAAAGAAGCACCAAAGAAGAAGCAGAAACGTAGTGCTGGGGATGATGTAGCTGGTGCCTCGCGCATAGCGCGTACGCCAACACCTCCACACCAAACCAACACTCGCGGCCGCAAAATCCTTCGGCCAAGAAAGTTTTGGTAAGAAAGTTTGTTCTATAGGTTGATAGAATGCTCCACTAAGTTATCCTGTAATACAAGCTGTTGTGTGTGGCTCTACAGCCTCAAGTCTCTGTAGCCCGTTTTGGTGATGCGCGTGCATTGACTGACGGCGTGCATTGAGTGCACGGACACGGTAGTTCACAAGCGAGCCGTCCAACCTAAGCGAACCGTCTACTTTTCTAAGGTCTGTCTATTGCAAAGCACCTCCTGCAACACCACCACAATTTACTACAATTTGTAGAACACAGAAATACTATTTAGACGCGTCGCTATTAGATGCATCTGCAATTTCTACTGCACAGGTGCGAGCGTTGTGGCCAGTCTCGCCACAACGTCCACAGCGCCTCTGCCCACGCACCTTCTTTGCAGGCTCCCTACTATCTTCCTGCCCACCACCATCCTTTTCAGCTATCAAGTCAGCTATCTCCCCTACTGTGAGCGTCTCAGCTGTCCAAATATACTTCCTCTTACAACCCTTCACCTCTGTTGCTATCTCTACTGCCTTGCGAAGCCCTGCTATTTCCTGTCGCATTAACACTGTTTTATAACCTATCTTTGCAACACCCTTATTAAGCTAATTAATAGCTCTAAGTAGTAGAGAAACTAGAGAATCTCTGTGCAGTTGTACACGCTCGCGAACTAGCGTTAACTAAGCCTCTACCTTACGGAGGTTGCTTAGTGTTTTTAATTCCTATAGGGTGTCCTCTAGCTTTAGTAGAGTTAGCGTGTAAAGGGCCACATTAAGCTTTAATATCACCGCCTCTAGGTTGTAAGGGACTAGTCCAGCGCCTCTAAAGCCTGCGCAGATATTGTCCTTTGTTATTGCCTTCTTAAAAGCTGCTTTAAAGGCTAGTAGGAAGGCCTCCTTCTTAATCTACTTAGTACTATACCGTGCTAAGCTACTAATCTTATTGCTATATACCTGCTTTAAAGGTAAAAAACAACCTATGTTAAGCAGCTATAGTAGATAGGATAAGTAAGAAGGTATACAGAGGATAATAATCTTCTCTTCCTTACAGTATTTATAGAACTTATGTAAGTTATAGCTCTTATAGCCGTCTATAATTAGTAGCCGGTAGGCACCTATACTACACGCCTTAGTATAGGTATTAAAGTACTTTAGCTAGGTAAGACTAAGCTTATTTAATATCTAGCTGTTAGGACTAACTTTAATAACCTAGTCCTAGGGTAGATTATAGAACTAGGACGTAATTAGGACCTTACTAGAGAAGATAAGAAAGGGTAGTAGAGCCTAGCCTTTAGCACTAACTCTCTAGATATTAGTAACCTACCTATAGTTACTAGGCTATACTCTTTTTAGGTTATTTTATTCTTAGAGCCTATAAAGACTATCTAGCCTTATATAACCTCTATTATAAAGCTAGTCTTATTAAAGTTATATATATTATTATTAGTAATACTATACTTAGCCTTAGTATTAGCAACTAGCTTAAACTAGAGTGTTATAACGCGTATATCTTTATTTAAGGCTTACTAACAATTGTATAGACAGCTCCTCTTAAGCTTAATCTCTAGCGTATACGTCTTAAAGTTATCTACCTAGTACTTACTAATAGTCTTCTGTTACGATCTCTGAAGGAAACAAGGTACTGATGGGAAGCGGGGCAAGCGCTTGGATGACAGCGTGTCACGTGTCACGTGACATGCGTCGACATCCCGCCAAGAAGCGTCATCCCAAGAATCACAGGATGCCACCACATCCCGGGAAGACAATGCATCCCGAGTTACAAGGGAACAAGGCGCATTAAGGGATACTCTAGCTTTCCCACTAAGTATATATTCTAGTAGGAACACAACTCTTACAGTGTGTGTTCAACCTAAGTTATCAAGTTTGTCTTTGGATCTCAAACCCAACCTTCGAGCTAGACAGTCTACTCTGTACTACTCATCGTTACCCTGCTCTCAAGACTGACAGATCGTATCTGTACACCTTATTGCAACCAACCCCCTCGGCTTCCTGTCACCGTACTCATCCCTGAGAACCAATAGAATTAGTGCTTACGAGCTTTGCTTAAAGTACGACTTCAACATTTTGAACACCCCCAAGATGAGTACTACCTCAGGATCCCGTGCTACCCCAAGCAACTCCAACGCATCACGCCGTACGGCTGATGACGATCTCGACATGGACGAGGAGGCAGCGGCGCCTGCCCCTACCAGTGTTTACCCAGTGGCTAAACCCGAGGCCTTTGATGGCACTCGCGACAAGCTGGAAGACTGGCTCATAAAGTTCGATCTGTTTTTCATGTTCCAAGGAGAACGCATCCCAGAGGAGAAACGTGTCACTTTTGTGAGTACGTTTATGAAGGATCGCGCGTTCACTTGGATCAAACCCTTTATTCGCCGTTACCACGACGGAGCAAGCAACTCAGCAGACATCGACCCATGGATCGAAGACTTCGATCTGTTCAAGGAACAGATTCGCCAAGTATTTGGAGTACACAACGAACCAACCATCGCCCGACGTGAGATTCAGCGCATCCGACAAACTGCGTCCGCCGCCGACTACGCTGCCAAGTTTCAGCAAGTAGCTAACGTGTTTTACAAGCGAGTCGTCAATACAAGCGAGTCGTCAGCCCCACCAACTTTGATCAACCACCTTAAGTCTTTTCATCATGCCTCAACGCTATGCCCCTCAAGTACTATCAAATGAAGCTGATGTTCAGCTTGCTATTAATTCTATTGTTTCAAAGCAGATTCAGTCTGAAAGCCGCGCTGCTCTAGCCTTTAACGTCCCTCGTATGACAATGCGCGACCGACGCGCTGGGAAGCCTGCCCGACGCGATTGCCAGCCCAACTCAAAGAAGCTTACCCAGCTAGAAGAGGAGGTGATTGTTAAATACATACTTCATCTAGATCTACGTGGCTTTGCGCCTACGTACGCAGCTGTACGTGATATGGCTAATAGACTGCTGGCTGCACGCAGTGCTAGTCAGGTTGGCGTCCACTGGCCGCGCAACTTTGTTAAGCGTACAGAGAGTCTTACAACGCGTTTCAACCGAGCGTATGACAGGCAGAGAGCTCTATGCGAGGATCCTGTCCTTATCCAAGGCTGGTTTGAGCTTGTAGAGCAGACAAAGGCCAAGTACGGCATCTGTGATGATGACGTCTGGAACTTTGACGAGGCAGGCTTCATGATGGGCAAGATCACGACGCAGCTTGTTGTGACAGGGTCAGAGAGAAGAGGCCGGCCAAAGGCTCTTCAGCCTGGCAATCGTGAGTGGGCAACGTTGATTGCTGGTATCAATGCTGCTGGCTGGTCTATCCCACCATTCATCATCTTGACTGGCCAGTACCACCTCTCTGCCTGGTATAAGGACGCAGCAATCCCACGCGACTGCGCGATCGCAGTCAGCGACAACGGCTGAACTACCAACGAGCTAGGAGTAGAGTGGCTAGAGCACTTTAACGCTCATACAAAGGCTCGTACAGTAGGAGCGCGTCGGCTGCTCATCCTTGATGGCCATGAGAGCCACCACTCTCTTAAGTTCCAGGAGATCTGCAAGGAGAACAACATCTACACGCTCTGTATGCCGCCTCACTCATCTCACCTTCTCCAGCCTCTTGACGTTGGCTGCTTCTCGCCATTAAAGCGCGCGTACAGCCGTGAGATTGAGAGCCTGATCCGCCACCGTATCAACCACATTACTAAGCTTGAGTTTCTGCCAGCTCTTAAGGCAGCGTACGATCGATCGTTTACACCAGCCAATATACGATCAGCTTTTCAAGGAGCAGGTCTTGTCCCACACCAGCCAGACGCAGTCCTATCAAAGCTTGACGTGCAGCTGCGTACGCCGACTCCACCAGCAGCTCTGATCAACACTCTGTGGGAGGCTCGTACACCAAGCAACATACGTGAGCTTGAAGCTCAGTCAACGCTTATACGTGACCGTGTACGCAAGCACAAGAGCTCGTCGCCAGCCTCAATTATTGAAGCAATTGACCAGCTCAAGAAGGGGGCAGAGGTGATGATGCTGTCTGCTGAGCTAATGCGCGATCGGATTACCAGCCTTAAGAAGGCTAATAAGGCAGCGTCTGAGCGTAAACAACGCAAGAAAAAGCGTATATAACATCAAGGAGTGTTAACACAGGGAGCTGGAGAGGATATACTCACCCAACGTAAGGCTAAGCAGCAGATTGCCTGTGAGGAGCGTCAGAGAGGAGAGCAATCAGGCGTCAGTCGTCAGTCTCTTGCGCGCTGCAAGAGGTGTAGAGAGCGTGGTCATAACTCACGTACGTGTAAGAAAGAGCCTATAGCTACTACTTAATCTGTTATGTTAATAGCTATCTATTATTTTATTGCGTTGTTGAGATACACGTCTGCAGAGGTGCTTAAGTTTGGTGGGGTGCGTCGCTCGCTTGTACGCGTCGCTCGCTTGTAAACTACGTTACGTTCACCGGCTGGGACGACGTTGCGCTGATGACCATGTTCAAACAAGGCCTTAAGCCCAAGGTCAAAGAAGAGCTCATGCGGACTGCCGCAGCCACCGATACCTTCGACGCACTAGTAAACGAAGCAATCAGTATCGACGTTAAGCTCTACGACCTGCAACAAGAACTAAAAGAGGACCCTCGTGTGCGAGTCGTGACTCAGGTCACTCGCCCACCCCAGGCCCCACGCAACCAGTGGCGCAACAACAACTACCGCCGTGGTCAACGTGGTGGCCTTTACCAAGCCAACATGGGACGCCGTGTCCACAACGATACGAACAGTGGATACTACGGTCCTGCAGCAATGGACCTCTCCAACATTAACAAAGGACCTGAACGATGGAATGAGAAAAAGAAGGGTAGTAATAACCGCGGTGATAAGTCTTCAGTGACTTGTTACGGTTGTGGCAAGACAGGCCACTACGCCCGCGACTGTCGCATGAAGAACAAAGTAACCCGGCAGCTGAATATGCTGGCTCATGACGACAGCGGCGAACAAGAGTGGGAGGTCGTTACTAATGAGATGGGACGTCTCATGGAAGACCCCACTTCCGAACTCGATGACGACTACATCGAGGAATCTGACGAAGATGTTTCGAACAAACAAGTTCGGTCACCAACACCCTACCCTAAGGAGGAATGGATTGACAATGATCCCCGCCAACACCATGTGGTAGAGTGCGACATTAAGGACGGCAGCATTATTGTCGGTAAACGATACTACGATTCCTTTTTCCGGCTTAACGACAAGTACTATTCAAAGGAAGGGAAACGTTTAATTGTATGCGACAAAACGCAACATAGTCAGGACATGATGGTCTCGCGCGACCAATCCACCCAGACTCCTGCTTTCCGAGAACCCAAAGCACCAACGATAAACTTGACCATTGTCAACAACATCCCAGAGCACAAGGGAGAAGCGTCATCCGTCACTATTCAGACACCAAGCCTACAGGATGTCGAGTCTGTCCGTGATTGGATAACGGAAGAAAATATTCAACGGTCAAGACGGTACTTGCTCGGTGATCCCGAAGCACTTGAGAGATTCGACCAACAGGTAGCCAATGCACAGAAAACCAACAAAGAATGGCACACGGAAGACTTTATCCGCTGGAAAGAAAGCAACTCCGCAACTCAGCAACAGCTGGACGACTACAACTTATACGCTCGAAGTCGAGACGAACCCGACTTCGACCGACAGCCCGCTTTGCCAACGACGAGCTATACGTCGAAGCTGTTCCAGGATATTCGAAACCCGTACCATTCTCGACTACCACCTACGCAGTGCTACCACGAAGCCTGCGAAGACCACAGACAGTACAAACTGGACAGTGGATGGTTTCCGAGTAAGCCCGAGGGCTGCGAGGAATACTGGTGGGAATGTACGGATACCTATTGCGCAGAGCACTTGTGGGATAAACGCACGAATCTCCACTTTCCAGGAATTGAATGTGTGGAAGACATATTCAACATGCACATGGTCCAAAACGAGAGGTGCTACGGCCAAGAATGGGCTGAGTGCTTCCATCCGAAGTGCAGGAACCACGAGACACTAAAACGCCTGAGCGGTTTTATGCCCCAGGACGAGTCTTTTTTAGACATATGGCAAACGGACGCCAAGGACGACCCGGACGAGAGCTTTTTCTCAACGCAGTCCAGGGCTCCCGGAATCGACGTCAGGATTCCAATGAGGCCCAGTCCCTCATCAAATTCCCTGTCGTGCTAGAAGGCACCAGGATGACGGCATTGTTGGACTCAGGAGCACAAAGCAACTACGTGTCTCAATCCGCTATCGCGCAAGCAGGCTTGCAGAAGCGAAGAAAGGAGGAACCATACCCTTTACGAGTAGCCAACGGAGAACCAATGCCAGGAGAGTCGACTGTGACCCACGAAGTGGTACAGCGACGTCTGAAAGTATTCAACCACGAGGAATTGATAGACCTAGATGTTCTGGGAACGGCCGCCCACGATATCATATTAGGACTTCCTTGGTTAAGAGAGCACAATCCATGGATCGACTGGAAGAACCAGCGAATAACGCTCACGTGTCACGGATCAGGTACACCCGGACAGCGACCCGCGCAGCTCACGACGCAGCTGGTGGATGAGAAGGAGATTAACAACATCTCTTCGAACAAGACGCGCCAAGTTAGAGCGGTCGACCGCGCAGATACCAACCAGCCCCAGGATCACAAAGCGACGGTTAAGGAGAACAGTACAACTCCTGACATCCCGGATGAATACAGAGAGTTTATAGACCTCTTCCGCGATGAGAAGACTGCGAAGGCATTACCGCAGCACCAAGAATGGGACCACGAGATTAAGCTCGAGCCAGGCAAGAAGCCCCCATTCGGGCCCATATACCAGATGTCAGAAAAGGAACTTGAGGAGCTGCGCAACTACCTTAAGGAGAACCTCGACAAAGGATTCATTCGAGAATCAGAATCCCCAGCAGGATTTCCCGTTCTATTCGTACCAAAGAAAGATGGCAAGTTACGACCTTGCATCGATTACCGAAAGCTCAACGATATCACGATCAAAAATCGTTACCCGCTACCGAACATCAGCGAACTTCAGGATCGGTTAGCCGGAGCACAGTACTTCACTGCGTTAGACCTAAGAGGAGCATACAACCTTATCTGCATGAAGGAGGGCGAAGAATGGAAGACGGCGTTTAGAACCCGTTATGGTCATTACGAGTATTTGGTTATGCCATTAGGGCTCACCAACGCACCAGCGACATGTCAGGCCTTAATCAACAACGTACTAAGGGCACACTTGGACATTACCGTGGTAGCATACCTCGATGACATCCTAGTGTACAGCAAAACACTAGAAGAGCATGTCGAACACGTACGACAAGTGCTTGCCTGCCTAGGAGCAGCGCACCTACGTTTGAAACCCGAGAAGTGCGAGTGGCACAAGGAGGAAGTCGAATTCCTAGGGTTTGTAGTAGGACGATACGGAGTCAAGATGAGCCAAGAAAAGATTCAGGTTGTAAAAGATTGGCCAACACCCAAAACCGTTAAGAACATCCAAGAGTTCCTTGGGTTTGTCAACTTCAACCGACGCTTCATCAAGGATTACTCCACGAAGGCCTTGCCGCTTACGAAACTTACGCGGAAGGACACACCCTTCAAGTGGGGCGAGGATCAGGACAAAGCTTTTGAAACACTAAAGCAAGCTTGTGTAGATCCACCCACATTGGTTACATTCAGGAGCGGAGAGCCGCTACGAATGGAAACAGATGCCTCAGATTTGGCATTAGGAGCATGCATTACACAAGAACGAGATGGTCAATGGCACCCGATTGCCTACTATTCACGCAAGTTCTCAGGACCCGAAGAACGATACGACGTACACGACAAAGAACTACTCGCGATCGTATCCGCCCTAGAACATTGGCGAGTCTACGCTGAAAGTTGTTCGGAACTTACGATCTACACGGATCACAAAAACCTGGTACACTTCACGACGACAAAGGTATTGAACAGACGACAAGTACGATGGTCCGAGACCCTCGGACAATACAAATTCAAGATCCTCTATACACCAGGAAAGGACAACGGCAGAGCCGACGCACTCAGTCGACGACACGACCTCGCAGGATCCAAGACGATCAACGAATCGGCGATCCTTGGTATCAATAGCGACGGATCGTTAGGACCATCCCAGCAGCTCAACAATATGATGATAGTACGCCAAGAACATCATGTACCATCACAGGTACCAGAGGAACTGGAAGAAGAAGTCATAAGCAGTCACCACGATGACCCGCTTCATGGACACCCCGGTATCACCAGAACAATGGAACTCATCAAGAGACATTACGAGTTCCCGAACATGCGCGACAAGGTCGCCAAGTTCATCAAGAATTGCGTAAGCTGTCAACAGAACAAACACAGCACGCACGCCAAGTATGGAGAAGCACAGGCAATGGAGCCGCCAACGGCACCATGGACGAACATCACGATGGATTTCGTTACACAGCTACCTGTTTCCAAGGATCCTGTAACAGGATACACCTACGACTCAATCTTCGTTGTAGTGGATCGATTCACGAAAGCCGCTGAGTTTGTGCCTTTCCGCCACAGCTACACTGCAGAGCAGCTCGCACGAGTGTATCTGGATAGGATTGTTCGACACCACGGCATTTCCGAATCAATCATCAGCGATAGAGACAAGTTGTTTACATCGAACTACTGGACCACGCTGTTAGCAGCTATTGGTACCAAGAAAAAATTGTCAACCGCGTATCATCCGCAGACGGATGGCCAAACGGAACGAGTGAACCAAACAATGGAGACGTACCTCCGCATTTACTGCAACCAGCAGCAAGACAACTGGGTCTCACTACTACCTATGGCACAAATCGCGTACAACAACAAATTGTCGGAAGCAACAGGCGTAACGCCGTTCTTTGCAAACCACGGGAGACACCCAAATCTCTTTACCAGATCATTGGACAGTAACATTCAAACGGAATCAGCGATTAACTCAGTCAAAGCACTGAAGGAAGTACACAGAAAATCGCTCGATAACATCGCCAAAGCTCAGTCACAGAGCATCTCTTATGTTAACAAGAAACGAAAAACGGCGCCTCTGCTAAAGGAGGGGGATAAAGTGTATCTCCTTACGAAAAACCTACGCACACGGCGACCAACGAAAAAACTGGACAAAGTTAAGGTCGGACCATTTTTCATTTCCAAGCAAATCAGCCCAGTCAACTATCGACTTGCGCTACCCAAGGATGCGAAGATCCACCCAGTGTTCCACATCTCGCTATTGGAACCAGCCGACCCTAGAACGCCAATCCAGAAAGACTTTCACTACCAGGCAGACGGCCAGGACGAGTGGGAAGTCGAGAAAGTAATCAAACACCGAAAAACCAAACAAAACAACGAATACCTAGTCAAGTGGTTAGGATACCCGGACTCAGAAAACACGTGGGAACCAGAATCAAACCTCACGAACTGCCGCCAGTTGCTGACGCAGTATCGAAATTCTGTGGCCAGTACGGCACAGGATCCACAGGGTTTCCAGCAAGAAAGTCAACAAAGAGTTGGTCAGACGAGAGACCAAAGGAAGAATCGTTAGCCTGTAACCAGCCAGGATCAGCCCAAGGGACGGAGACAAGGGGGCCGGTAGCGGTACTCGAACTTTCCGCCTCTTGCGCCTGATCTTGCGCCTTCAACATCGCCAGGTCACGACGTGCAAATTGACGCTCACGACTCTCGAGCTCCAACAACTCACGCTTCGCGCGAGCCGTCGCCTCTTCGAAACGAGCAAGCTCGAGTCGCTTCTCTTCCTTCTCCTTCTCAACTTTCTCCCATTCTTCTTCAGGAACAAACAGACTACACTCTGCTTTCACAGAGATGCAGCCAGCACATCGACCAGTAGCGGTATCGACAAAGCACCGAAAATTCTTTTGTTCACATCTTTCACAACGAAACGCCATTTCCAACGAACGATCCTGGATACGACGCGCACGGGCACGACGCTGCTCGGTGGACGACTGAGAACGCGGGGCTCGGAGCTTTCGTGTTCCGGATTCCTTCGGCATGGTTAGGGAGGCTATGGAACTTCATAAGAAGCGACCTACGAACAGTACTTATAAGAGAGAGACCTACCCTGCGACCCACGGCACGGATAAACAATATATCGAGGACGATATGCTGGAAGGGGGGAGGTAGTGTTACGATCTCTGAAGGAAACAAGGTACTGATGGGAAGCGGGGCAAGCGCTTGGATGACAGCGTGTCACGTGTCACGTGACATGCGTCGACATCCCGCCAAGAAGCGTCATCCCAAGAATCACAGGATGCCACCACATCCCGGGAAGACAATGCATCCCGAGTTACAAGGGAACAAGGCGCATTAAGGGATACTCTAGCTTTCCCACTAAGTATATATTCTAGTAGGAACACAACTCTTACAGTGTGTGTTCAACCTAAGTTATCAAGTTTGTCTTTGGATCTCAAACCCAACCTTCGAGCTAGACAGTCTACTCTGTACTACTCATCGTTACCCTGCTCTCAAGACTGACAGATCGTATCTGTACACCTTATTGCAACCAACCCCCTCGGCTTCCTGTCACCGTACTCATCCCTGAGAACCAATAGAATTAGTGCTTACGAGCTTTGCTTAAAGTACGACTTCAACATCTTCCTACTACGCTTAGCTAGTAGATTATTAGCTATATCTTATACTATAGCCCTTATAGCATCTATCTCTTACTAGTTAAGGTTAAGTATATATTAAACTAGGGCCTTCTTTTCTAGCTTAGTTAGCTTCTTTAAGTTAGGCTTGCAATTGCGTTAATAGAGGGCTCTAGTATACTAGTCTTAAAGCGTGCTTCTTAGAATATTAAAGGCTGTAATAATATATCTTTTACTCTTGTTACGATTCTTAATTATAGCCTAGATAGTAAGCTATAATATACTTTTAGTATAAGATTATTATATATTACGTTATAATAGTATTATAGTATAAGCTAGGGGTAGGCTATATTTAGTAAAGTTAAATAGTTTACTTAGGTTAGATAGCTTACTTATAAACTACGTTATAAGATTATATTTTAACTTAAGGTACCTTCTAATAGCTAGAAGCTTTCTATAGCTAAAGGGAAAATAAGTATATAATATATTCTTAAGCTTAATATATATACGTTTTTTCTTTAGCTACCTAAAGTAGTAGATATTACTAATTAACTACTAGCTATATATAGTAGAATACCTATTAGTAAGAACTAGGTAGGCCGATTTATATAGCGTATAGAAAAGCTTAAAATAGCTTTTAATTTAGTAAAGAACTATTAGAGAGTACTCTAGAAAGACCTAAAGGTTATTAGTATATAGTTTAAACTTATATAAGAGATAAAAGATAAGTATAAGGTCTTTAATAATAATATCTATAACTTTAATAAAACTAGTATTTAGATAGAAGTTATTACCTTAATAAAAGTTATTATAGGCTTAGAGAGGTATATAAAGCTAACTATTATCTAGCTTAAAAATTATAAGTAGATTATAGTTATCTAAAGTATCTATACTACTAGGTATATGTTGAAGTCGTACTTTAAGCAAAGCTCGTAAGCACTAATTCTATTGGTTCTCGGGGATGAGTACGGTGACAGGAAGCCGAAGGGGTTGGTTGCAATAAGGTGTACAGATACGATCTGTCAGTCTTGAGAGCAGGGTAACGATGAGTAGTACAGAGTAGACTGTCTAGCTCGAAGGTTGGGTTTGAGATCCAAAGACAAACTTGATAACTTAGGTTGAACACACACTGTAAGAGTTGTGTTCCTACTAGAATATATACTTAGTGGGAAAGCTAGAGTATCCCTTAATGCGCCTTGTTCCCTTGTAACTCGGGATGCATTGTCTTCCCGGGATGTGGTGGCATCCTGTGATTCTTGGGATGACGCTTCTTGGCGGGATGTCGACGCATGTCACGTGACACGTGACACGCTGTCATCCAAGCGCTTGCCCCGCTTCCCATCAGTACCTTGTTTCCTTCAGAGATCGTAACAGTATACTATTCTACCTTTTATTATTAATAAAAAGCGCGTTTATATTTCTATATAGTATAAGAAGACTAATATACTATATAATTAGAAGTATTCTATTTCTAAGAATAGCTAAACTAATAATATACTTAGGCTTAAGTAGTTAAGGTACTTTAACTAGTATATAAAAGTATATTAGAAGAGGTTATATAGGCTACTTATCTTAGATAGTTATAAAAGCTATTTTAACTAGAATTTTAAGAATTTTATTTAAAATAAATCGCTATTATCGGAAGCTCCCTAGAGATAATTAGAATTAGGTGTGTAGTAATAGACGTATTGTAGATACCTCTAGTGTTAATTAATTCACCTCCTGCGTACAACAGTATAGTTTTCTATTATAATTTTCGAAATGTTAAACCTACCACGTGAGAGCCGAAATCTAGGGTTTCTAGGCGTATATCCTATACTACGTGCGTATATTATAGTCTGTATACTAAGAACACACAAATATTAAAGCTCTCTTCTGTATACCCCTATTACACACAGCTACATAGTAGATAGACTTATATGCTCTTAATTATTAGGATATATATAGTATTCTATACCTTACCTAGGGCTATTTATAAGCCCTTATGTCTCTATGCGATGTATAGGCATACATAGCCTCTTTCTAGTATGTTACGGGGTGGGTTCATCATTTCGAAAACAACCCATAAGGGGTACAGTGTATCCGTGCACTCTTACCGAGTCCGTGCGCGTGACGCCCACCATCGCGTAACGCCCCGCTAAGCAAATCGCACCCCATCTTCAACACCCCATAGCTCAGTCAATATGGACTCAATTCAAGAAGCGGCTACAGAATTCGATTTGCGCAATCATAAAGAACAACTTTCATACACAAAGTTTGCTAAAGCAAAGGGAGTTGATCGGTCTACGTTAGCGCGGAGGCACAAAGGGGTTTCAACTTCTAGGGAGGTCAAAGCAGTTAACCAACGGAAACTCAACAACACTGAAGAACAAGAGCTTATTAAGCTTATTAATAAGCTTACTGAGGACGGATTCCCTCCTAACAGGCTTCAAATCCGAAATTACGCGTCTAAAGTAGCTGGTAGCAGCGTCTCTGATAGCTGGGTTACTCGCTTCCTCCACCGTCACACAGCTGAACTGGTCACCAAATGGGCAACAGGGAAGGATCGCAATCGCCACCAAGCTGACTCAGGGGCTTCTTTTGAGGCCTACTTCACACTTCTACACAGCAAGATAGCTGAGTACAGCATTGAGCCTCAGCACATGTACAATATGGATGAGAAGGGCTTCATGATCGGGGTACTTGAACGTGCAAAACGAGTGTTCTCCCGGCCACTGTGGGACAGCAAGCAAGTCAGAGGTACTCTCCAAGACGGCTCACGGGAGTGGATCACGCTTATTGCTTGCATAAGTGCCTCAGGGGAAGCCCTGCCAGCAAGCCTCATATACCCAGCAGCCAATCAAGCTATATACTCAGGCTGGGTGGAGGATATCAAGCCAGGGGAACACTCAGTCTTTGTCAGCTCATCTAGTACAGGCTGGAGCAACAACGAGATAGCTCTTGCCTGGCTTGAACAGGTGTTCGATCGCGCTACTAAGGCCACAGCACGGAGAAAGTATCGTCTTTTGATACTTGACGGCCACGGGAGCCACGTTACCCCTGACTTTATTGAGTACGCCAACCAACGCAAGATACTCGTGATGATCCTTCCCCCTCACTCAACACACAGGCTCCAGCCACTGGACGTTTGCCTGTTCTCACCTCTGGCACGAGCATACTCAAATGAGCTTACGCAGTTCCTCCAAAGCAGTCAGGGGACCTCTCCAGTCACTAAATCAAACTTCTTACACCTGTTCTGGGCGGCGTGGCAGAGCTCATTTCAGGAGTCAACAATCGTCAACTCCTTTGCAGCCACAGGGATATGGCCCCCTGACGCCTCTGCTGTACTCAAACAAGTCAACAACACTTATACAGACAAAGAAGAACAATCAGGAGCTCTTAGACCAACAGACTGGAGGCGTATAAGGCAGGTACTTAAGGATCATGTGAAGGAACCTGACAGTGAGGCAGTGCGGGAGCTGACAGGGGCAATTCACTCTCTTACTGCCCAGGTTGAGCTGCTTACTGAGCAGAACAAAGGCCTGCAGGAGTCTCTTGCACACAGGAAGAAGCACAATAAGAAGAGTAAGCCCCTGAGTCTCCAACAGCGGAAGGAGTACCAAAGTCAACCTGTATTTTGGTCTCCTCGGAAGGTCAGAGAGGCACACTATCGTCGGAAGATCAATGAGCAAGAACAGGAGGAGCAGCATCTTCAAAAGCTACGTCAGAAGCAAGAGCAAGTAGCAATTAAGCTTCAGAGAGCAAGAGAGGCTCAGGAGAAGCGTACAGAGCGTGAGAGAGCTAAGGAGGTGAGGGTGCAGGAGAAGGCTAAGAAGGCAGCTGAAGCGCAGCGTCAAAGGGACGCTCGTCAAGCTACTACTGCTATCCAATTATCCCAAAAGGGTAAGCGTAAAGCCTTAAAAGCTACCTCAGGTAGCAATAAGCGTCAGAAACAAGCTGGTGATGCTGGTGGTGCGAAAGAAGCCCCTGAGGCACCCTCAGCTCCTCCACCAGTCACTACTCGCCGCGGACGCAACGTTAGGCTTCCAAGTAAATACAAGTAGCACAAGTAGTTCACATAGGTCTATTTACTACTCTACTACAATATTATACAATATTTGCTGTTGTTGGTGGCTCAGTAACCTTATTTTTCAACAAGTCGATAGGATCTCAGCGGGGCGTTACGCGATGGTGGGCGTCACGCGCACGGACTCGGTACTCATACCTCCGAAGTCGCTCCGGTTACTCGCCCTCCACGTACCAGAGGTTGGTTGCATCCGGCCGGAGGTCAAGAACCTCCAGTAGGGTATACCAGACCTCCTGATCGGAGGTCGGAGTTGACTGCTATTTTCAACTATTTCTATCTTATAACGTACCGAGTCCGTGCGCGTGACGCCCACCATCGCGTAACGCCCCGCTGAGATCCTATCGACTTGTTGAAAAATAAGGTTACTGAGCCACCAACAACAGCAAATATTGTATAATATTGTAGTAGAGTAGTAAATAGACCTATGTGAACTACTTGTGCTACTTGTATTTACTTGGAAGCCTAACGTTGCGTCCGCGGCGAGTAGTGACTGGTGGAGGAGCTGAGGGTGCCTCAGGGGCTTCTTTCGCACCACCAGCATCACCAGCTTGTTTCTGACGCTTATTGCTACCTGAGGTAGCTTTTAAGGCTTTACGCTTACCCTTTTGGGATAATTGGATAGCAGTAGTAGCTTGACGAGCGTCCCTTTGACGCTGCGCTTCAGCTGCCTTCTTAGCCTTCTCCTGCACCCTCACCTCCTTAGCTCTCTCACGCTCTGTACGCTTCTCCTGAGCCTCTCTTGCTCTCTGAAGCTTAATTGCTACTTGCTCTTGCTTCTGACGTAGCTTTTGAAGATGCTGCTCCTCCTGTTCTTGCTCATTGATCTTCCGACGATAGTGTGCCTCTCTGACCTTCCGAGGAGACCAAAATACAGGTTGACTTTGGTACTCCTTCCGCTGTTGGAGACTCAGGGGCTTACTCTTCTTATTGTGCTTCTTCCTGTGTGCAAGAGACTCCTGCAGGCCTTTGTTCTGCTCAGTAAGCAGCTCAACCTGGGCAGTAAGAGAGTGAATTGCCCCTGTCAGCTCCCGCACTGCCTCACTGTCAGGTTCCTTCACATGATCCTTAAGTACCTGCCTTATACGCCTCCAGTCTGTTGGTCTAAGAGCTCCTGATTGTTCTTCTTTGTCTGTATAAGTGTTGTTGACTTGTTTGAGTACAGCAGAGGCGTCAGGGGGCCATATCCCTGTGGCTGCAAAGGAGTTGACGATTGTTGACTCCTGAAATGAGCTCTGCCACGCCGCCCAGAACAGGTGTAAGAAGTTTGATTTAGTGACTGGAGAGGTCCCCTGACTGCTTTGGAGGAACTGCGTAAGCTCATTTGAGTATGCTCGTGCCAGAGGTGAGAACAGGCAAACGTCCAGTGGCTGGAGCCTGTGTGTTGAGTGAGGGGGAAGGATCATCACGAGTATCTTGCGTTGGTTGGCGTACTCAATAAAGTCAGGGGTAACGTGGCTCCCGTGGCCGTCAAGTATCAAAAGACGATACTTTCTCCGTGCTGTGGCCTTAGTAGCGCGATCGAACACCTGTTCAAGCCAGGCAAGAGCTATCTCGTTGTTGCTCCAGCCTGTACTAGATGAGCTGACAAAGACTGAGTGTTCCCCTGGCTTGATATCCTCCACCCAGCCTGAGTATATAGCTTGATTGGCTGCTGGGTATATGAGGCTTGCTGGCAGGGCTTCCCCTGAGGCACTTATGCAAGCAATAAGCGTGATCCACTCCCGTGAGCCGTCTTGGAGAGTACCTCTGACTTGCTTGCTGTCCCACAGTGGCCGGGAGAACACTCGTTTTGCACGTTCAAGTACCCCGATCATGAAGCCCTTCTCATCCATATTGTACATGTGCTGAGGCTCAATGCTGTACTCAGCTATCTTGCTGTGTAGAAGTGTGAAGTAGGCCTCAAAAGAAGCCCCTGAGTCAGCTTGGTGGCGATTGCGATCCTTCCCTGTTGCCCATTTGGTGACCAGTTCAGCTGTGTGACGGTGGAGGAAGCGAGTAACCCAGCTATCAGAGACGCTGCTACCAGCTACTTTAGACGCGTAATTTCGGATTTGAAGCCTGTTAGGAGGGAATCCGTCCTCAGTAAGCTTATTAATAAGCTTAATAAGCTCTTGTTCTTCAGTGTTGTTGAGTTTCCGTTGGTTAACTGCTTTGACCTCCCTAGAAGTTGAAACCCCTTTGTGCCTCCGCGCTAACGTAGACCGATCAACTCCCTTTGCTTTAGCAAACTTTGTGTATGAAAGTTGTTCTTTATGATTGCGCAAATCGAATTCTGTAGCCGCTTCTTGAATTGAGTCCATATTGACTGAGCTATGGGGTGTTGAAGATGGGGTGCGATTTGCTTAGCGGGGCGTTACGCGATGGTGGGCGTCACGCGCACGGACTCGGTACCTCACGGGTAAGTGGGCCACCCTGTCTAGTGGGCCACTTTTGCCAAGACCACACCAAACTTCACATTAAATTGTAGTATAGTAACAGCACCTCGCGTATGGGGGTTCTGAGGAAGACGTCCTGGCAAGGTCCATAGTAGATAAGTGTTATTTACACGTTCGCGCGTTGTGCCCTGTCTCTCCGCACGTTCCACACCGTCGTTGGGATAGTTCACCTCCTTCAGCGCGCATCCTCTTCTTTGGCTTCTTACCATCACCACGCACGCCAAACTCCTTTAGAGCAGTTAAACGCTGTGCCTCTTCAACTGTTATGCTCCCTCCTGTTTGAATTCGCTTCCTTTTATGTGATTTGCGCTCTGTTGCAGCTGCTAGAGCCTCTCGAAGCTCATCACGTTCCTTTCTCATCAACGCAAGCTGGTGCGCTACCTTTGCTCCCCCCTTTGCATAGTGCTCTAGCGCGCTATACACTGAATTTGGTGAGCTGCCCTGCTGCCTCTTATACTTGTCTCGAATTAGAGTTGATTGCGACTGAAATTCAAGCAGGTTTTTGGGGGTTTGGGACTGCCAGGGCTCGTTGTTGGTAGGTAGTTGGGGTGATAGAGTCCGCAGCCTCACATTGAGGGTTGATATGACCCGTTCTGGGTCAAAGGGGACCAATCCAGCGCCTCGGAACCCTCCCTAGATGTTGCTAGGGGTGATAGTCGCGTTATATGCTGCTCTTAAGCATACTAGGAACGACTGCTTGTCTATGTGGTTGATCCGGTTGCGCGAGAGCTTGTTGACCTGATGCCCGTACTCCCGCTTCAAAGGGGCAAAACAACCCACATCAAGCGGCTGCAAGAGTTGCGATGAGTGCGCAGGCATTGTAAGAGTTACAATCTTGTTCTCTTTGCAGTATTGGGTGAATGCTGCGGCCTGGTGGCTCTCATGGCCGTCTATAAGTAGCAAACGGTGGGTCCCATAGGTACGCTCCTTAGTATGCCTGTTAAAGTGCTTCAACCAGTCAAGACCAAGCTCGTTGTTGGTCCAGCCGTTCTCAGAGACCCCAATTACCCAGTCCTGGGGCAGATCTTTGTCCTTAGACCAGTTGGTGGTGTGGGTTTTGGCTTTAAGGATAATAAAGGGTGGAATAGCCCACCCTGCAGCATTTACGCCTAAGATTAACGTAGCCCACTCCTTATTGCCTGGCTGTATCTGCTTTGCTCGTCCTCGGTTCTCTACGTCTGCAACCACTGCTCCAGGGGTAATCTGACCCATTGCAAAGCCAGTCTCGTCAAAGTTGTACGTGTCTTCGTCTACAATGCCGTACTTAGCTTTGACATTAGCTACTAGGCTGAACCAGCCTTGTATTATCTCAGGATCCTCGCAGAGGGCTCTCTTGTAGTCATACTTGCGACTAAACTTTACTTTTAGCCTTGGTTGACGCTTTACAAACGTACTGGGCCAATTTCGGCCAACAGGGGCCATTCCACGCTCTTGTCGCAGCAAATTGGCCATATCAGCCACATCTGACAAGCGAGGGGGTTCTCCTCGCTGTATAAGGTAAAGAACGTGATCAACAATCGCCTCCTCTGCGTGCTCATCCAGATACCGTCGGCTAGGCATAGAATCAACTCTTGAGGGCTGTCCAGCGCGTCGTTGGGCTAGTGTAGTTCGGGGCACGTTGAAGATAGCTGCAACGCGTCGCAGGGAGAGATTCGCATCCTGTTTGATAGCTTGAAGTGCAAGCTGTATCCGAGCTTCTTTTAACGCGTCTGATTGACCTTGTTGTTGAGGCATTAGTGTAGGGAGAGAGTTTTGGTGTGGTCTTGGCAAAAGTGGCCCACTAGACAGGGTGGCCCACTTACCCGTGAGGTACGTTATATAAGAATTTTACCCTTTATTCACCTACTTACTTATTATATATACTCTAGCTACTTAATATAGTATATTTCTTACTATTAATACTAAAGTACTTCTAATATAACGTACAACACGGGCGAGTGGACCACACGGGCGAGTAGACCACTTTTGCCAAGACCCCACCAAAACCACCCCTTCACACCCATGCCACTCCAACAAGCACAGTTTAATGCGTCAAAAGAGCGTCAGATACAGCTTGCGCTCCAAGCTCTTAAACAAGACGCGAAACTCTCAGAGCGACGCGCTGCAGATATCTACAGCGTCTCTCGAAGTACACTACACCGACGACGCGCCGGACGACCTTCACGCATTGATACTATGGCCAACTCACGGAATCTGACCAATACTGAGGAGCAGGTGATTGTTACGCATATACTTGAGCTGTCTAAGCAAGGACGGCCTCCCCAGCTCGCAGATGTGACTGATATCGCCAATTCTCAGCGGAAAGAGCGCGGTTTGGCCCCTGTTGGCTCAAACTGGGCCAGCACGTTCGTTTCGCGTCAGGAGGAGCTCAAAGTGGTGTCCAATCGCAAGTAAGACTACAAACGAGACCTTTGTGAGGATCCTGAGGTTATACAGGGCTGGTTTGACCTTGTAGCCAATACCAAAGCCAAGTATGGCATCCAAGACGACGACACGTACAACTTCGATGAGACAGGCTTCATGATAGGCCAGATAAGCCCAGGGGCAGTCGTCACAGCTTCAGAGAACCATGGACGGGAAAAGGCAGTCCAGCCAGGCAATCGCGAGTGGGTAACGGTCATCCAGGGCATTAATGCCACAGGGTGGGCCATTCCGCCCTACATCATCTTCAAAGCCCGCCGCCACCAGTCCAACTGGTACAAAGACGATGACCTGCCCTAGGATTAGACTGTTCCTGTCTCTGAGAACGGCTGGACTACTAACGAGCTTGGTTTGGACTAGTTGAAGCACTTTAACAGGCATACAAAGACGCGTACTATTGGTACCCACCGACTGCTGGTTATTGACGGCCACGAGAGCCACAACTCCAAGGAATTCAAGCAATACTGCAAGGATCACAATATCATAGGTCTATGCATGCCTCCACACTCGTCGCACCTCCTGTAGCCACTTGATGTGGCTTGTTTTGGCCCTCTAAAGAAGGCGTATAGGGACGAGGTCAATTAGCTTATGCGTAACCGGATTAACCACATCACAAAGCAGGAGTTCCTCCTATGCTTCATAGCGGCTTATAACAAAGCTATTACCCCTAACAACGTTCAAGGAGGGTTCCAAGGGGCTGGTTTGGCTCCGTTTGCCCCGGATCGTGTTGTATTGGCCCTGAATGTAAAACTGCGCACTCCATCGCCACCACTCCCCTCAAATAACGAGCCCTGGCAGTCGCAAACCCCAAGCAATACCCTAGAATTTGGGTCGCAATTAACGCTTGTGAAGAAGAGGATTTAGAGGCATGTAGACAGCTTACCAACCTCTATAGTTGAAGCGTTTGAGAAGGTCTTAAAGGGGGCAGCAATTGTTGCGCACAAGCTGGCTTTGGCACAACGGGAGAACGCTGCGCTTCACGCAGCTCTAGCAGCTGCTACAGAACGTAAATCGCGCAAAAGAAGGCATATCCAAACAGAGGGAAGCCTCACGGTTGAAGAGGGCCAGCGGCAGACTGCTCTGTCAGAGTTTGGCGCGCGTAGTAATGGAAAGAAGAAGAAGAAGCAGGTGCGTGGTGACAGAGGTGAACCATCTCAACGACGCTGTGGACGGTGCAGAAAGAGTGGGCACAACGCGCAAACGTGCAAGAATAGAGCAGAAGAGGTCTCTGAGTAATATTACGGCTTGTTTTGTCTCGTGCAGGGCCAATTTGTGGTGTTCTGGGCCATAACGTGGGTGGTTTTGGTGGGGTCTTGGCAAAAGTGGTCTACTCGCCCGTGTTGTACGTTATAACACGCGAATATAAGAATAATATAGAAGTAGTCTCTAAGTAATATTTTAGATTGCTTTACTCTATATAGGCCTAGAGTAAGCTAATATAGGCTAAAGTAGAGTATAATAAAGAAAAGTCTTAGTAAAAGTATTCTACTAGAAAGTACGTTCTATAAACCTATAATATATATTCTAACTTTAATAAGACTAGCTTTATAATAAGTTAAATTATCTCTAAAGTAGTAGTTATAGATATAGAGAACCTAAAATAAGTAAAGTAAGTCTAGCTAGGTAGTAAAAAGTAGGCTATTTTAATTTTAGGCGTAAATATAATAGAGTAGGCTATTCTACCCTTTATTATTCTTAAAGGTAAAGATTACTATATAAAATAAACTAAGAATAAAGACCTACTCTAAAACTAGGAAATTAGAGTCTTTAAGAATAGCTAAACTAATAATAGGCTTAGTTTTAACTAGTTAAAGTACTTTAATAGGTATACTAAAAAATATAACTATAGAACCTACTATTTACTACTTATAGATAGCTATAAGAGCTACTTAGTAGTAGTATTACCTAATACTATAAAGAGAATAAGATTATTACTTTTACTATACCTATATACTTATTATACTTCTTATAGCTACTTAATAATATATATATATAATAAGCAGGATAGTTAATAAGTAGAACACCTAGATTTACTAGGGAAAATTAATAATCTAAAGCTTAATAACTCTAGCTTTATTAGATAGAACTTTCTAAAATTTTAGTATATATATCCTATATATATAAGGTTTAATATATTAAAAGAAATAAGCTCTAGCTATAACGTAGTTTATAAGCAAGCTATCTAACCTAAGTAAACTATCTAACTTTACTAAATATAGCCTACTGTTGAAGTCGTACTTTAAGCAAAGCTCGTAAGCACTAATTCTATTGGTTCTCGGGGATGAGTACGGTGACAGGAAGCCGAAGGGGTTGGTTGCAATAAGGTGTACAGATACGATCTGTCAGTCTTGAGAGCAGGGTAACGATGAGTAGTACAGAGTAGACTGTCTAGCTCGAAGGTTGGGTTTGAGATCCAAAGACAAACTTGATAACATAGGTTGAACACGAACTATAAGGGTTGTGTTCCTATATGCTATATACTAAAGAGATATGCAGTGTGCTCAGTACCTGTAAGGTACTGATCTGTTACGAACTCTTATACCAGCCAATTGCTGACAGGCTGTCAGCGCTCAAGAAAAGGACTCGGGCAGTATGGTTACGGGGGCTCCCCGTGCGGCACGGTTGTGACGTGGTGCTCCCACGGTCACGTGACCTCGCTCACGCCTTGGCACTCGAGCAAGTGGACCCTCACGTGCCCAGCTCACGCAGCTCACGTCGAGCAAGTCGAGCAGACGCTCACGAAGCTCACGTCGAGCAAGTCGAGCATAGGATATCTCTTTAGTATATAAGTACGTAGGAACACAACCCTTATGGTTCGTGTTCAACCTAAGTTATCAAGTTTGTCTTTGGATCTCAAAACCAACCTTCGAGCTAGACAGTCTACTCTGTACTACTCATCGTTACCCTGCTCTCAAGACTGACAGATCGTATCTGTACACCTTATTGCAACCAACCCCTTCGGCTTCTTGTCACCGTACTCATCCCCGAGAACCAATAGAATTAGTGCTTACGAGCTTTGCTTAAAGTACGACTTCAACATTTTGAACACCCCCAAGATGAGTACTACCTCAGGATCCCGTGCTACCCCAAGCAACTCCAACGCATCACGCCGCACGGCTGATGACGATCTCGACATGGACGAGGAGGCAGCGGCGCCTGCCCCTACCAGTGTTTACCCAGTGGCTAAACCCGAGGCCTTTGATGGCACTCGCGACAAGCTGGAAGACTGGCTCATGAAGTTCGATCTGTTTTTCATGTTCCAAGGAGAACGCATCCCAGAGGAGAAACGTGTCACTTTTGTGAGTACGTTTATGAAGGATCGCGCGTTCACTTGGATCAAACCCTTTATTCGCCGTTACCACGACGGAGCAAGCAACTCAGCAGACATCGACCCATGGATCGAAGACTTCGATCTGTTCAAGGAACAGATTCGCCAAGTATTTGGAGTACACAACGAACCAACCATCGCCCGACGCGAGATTCAGCGCATCCGACAAACTGCGTCCGCCGCCGACTACGCTGCCAAGTTTCAGCAAGTAGCTACGTTCACCGGCTGGGACGACGTTGCGTTGATGACCATGTTCAAACAAGGCCTTAAGCCCAAGGTCAAGGAAGAGCTCATGCGGACTGCCGCAGCTACCGATACCTTCGACGCACTAGTAAACGAAGCGATCAGTATCGACGTCAAGCTCTACGACCTTCAACAAGAATTAAGGGAGGACCCTCGTGTGCGAGTCGTGACTCAGGTCACTCGCCCACCCCAGGCTCCACGCAACCAATGGCGCAACAACAACTACCGCCGTGGTCAACGTGGTGGCCTTTACCAAGCCAACATGGGACGCCGTGTCCACAACGACACGAACAGTGGATACTACGGTCCTGCAGCAATGGACCTCTCCAACATTAACAAAGGACCTGAACGATGGAATGAGAAAAAGAAGGGTAGTAATAACCGCGGTGATAAGTCTTCAGTGACTTGTTACGGCTGTGGCAAGACAGGCCACTACGCCCGCGACTGTCGCATGAAGAACAAAGTAACCAGGCAGCTGAACATGCTGGCTCATGACGACAGCGGCGACCAAGAGTGGGAGGTCGTTACTAATGAGATGGGACGTCTCATGGAAGGCCCCACTTCCGGACTCGACAATGACTACATCGAGGAGTCCGATGAGGATGCTCCAAGCAAGCAAATCCGGTCACCAACACCCTACCCTAAAATGGAATGGATCGACAACGATCCCCGCCGATACCATGTGGTAGAGTGCGATACCCAGGACGACAGCATTGTTGTTGGCAAACGATACTACGATGCCATCTACAAGTATGGCGACAAGTGCTACTCGATGGGAGGGAAACGTGTGATTATATGCGACAGAACGCAACACAGTCAGGGCATGATGGTCTCGCGCGACCAATCCACCCAGACTCCTGTCTTCCAAGAACCTCAAGTACCAACGATAAACTTGACCATTGTCAACAACATCCCAGAGCACAAGGGAGAAGCGTCATCCGTCACTATTCAGACACCAAGCCTACAGGATGTCGAGTCTGTCTGTGATTGGATGACGGAAGAAAATATTCAACGGTCAAGACAGTACCTGCTCGGCGACCCCGAAGCACTTGAGAGATTCGACCGGCAAGTAGCCAACGCACGGAAGACCAACAAAGAATGGCACACGGAAGATTTCATTCACTGGAGAGAAAACAACTCTGCGACTCAGCAGCAGCTGGACGATTACAACTCATACGCTCGAAGTCGAGATGAACCCGATTTTGACCGACAGCCCGCTTTGCCAGCTCGGAGCTACACGTCACAGCTACACCAGGACATTCGGAACCCGTATCATCCTCAACTTCCGCCTACGCAGTGTTACCACGAAGGCTGCGAGGACCATAAGCAGTTCAAACTGGACAGCGGATGGTTTCCTAGCAAGCCCGAGAGCTGCGAGGAGTACTGGTGGGAATGTATGGACACCTATTGCGCAGATCACTTGTGGGATAAACGCACGAATCTTCACTTCCCAGGAATTGAATGTGTGGAGGACATCTTCAACATGCACATGGTACAAAACGAGAGGTGCTACGGCCAAGAATGGGCTGAGTGCTTCCATCCGAAGTGCAGGAACCACGAAACGCTAAAACGCCTGAGCGGTTTCATGCCCCAGGACGAGTCTTTTTTAGACATATGGCAAACAGATGCCAAGGACGACCCGGACGAGAACTTTCACTCAACACAGTCCAGGGCTCCCGGAATCGACGTAAGGATTCCGATGAGAACCAGTCCCTCATCAAATTCCCTGTCGTGCTAGAAGGCACCAGGATGACGGCATTGTTGGACTCAGGAGCACAAAGCAACTATGTGTCTCAATCCGCTATCGCGCAAGCAGGCTTGCAGAAGCGAAGAAAGGAGGAACCATACCCTTTACGAGTAGCCAACGGAGAACCAATGCCAGGAGAGTCGACTGTGACCCACGAAGTGGTACAGCGACGTCTGAAAGTATTCAACCACGAGGAATTGATAGACCTAGATGTTCTGGGAACGGCCGCCCACGATATCATATTAGGACTTCCTTGGTTAAGAGAGCACAATCCATGGATCGACTGGAAGAACCAGCGAATAACGCTCAAGTGTCACGGATCAGGTACACCCGGACAGCGACCCACGCAGCTCACGACGCAGCTGGTGGATGAGAAGGAGATCAACAACATCTCTTCGAACAAGACGCGCCAAGATAGAGCGGTCGACCGCGCAGATACCAACCAGCCCCAGGATCACAAAGCGACGGTTAAGGAGGACAGTACAACTCCTGACATCCCGGATGAATACAGAGAGTTTATAGACCTCTTCCGCGATGAGAAGACTGCGAAAGCACTACCGCAGCACCAAGAATGGGACCACGAGATTAAGCTCGAGCCAGGCAAGAAGCCCCCATTCGGGCCAATATACCAGATGTCGGAAAAGGAACTTGAGGAGCTGCGCAACTACCTCAAGGAGAACCTCGACAAAGGATTCATCAGAGAATCAGAATCCCCAGCAGGATTTCCCGTTCTATTCGTACCAAAGAAAGATGGCAAGTTACGACCTTGCATCGATTACCGAAAGCTCAACGATATCACGATCAAAAATCGTTACCCGCTACCGAACATCAGCGAACTTCAGGATCGGTTAGCCGGAGCACAGTACTTCACTGCGTTAGACCTAAGAGGAGCATACAACCTCATCCGCATGAAGGAGGGCGAAGAATGGAAGACGGCGTTTAGAACCCGTTATGGTCATTACGAGTATTTGGTCATGCCGTTCGGGCTCACCAACGCACCAGCGACATGTCAAGCCCTAATCAACAACGTGCTAAGGGCACACTTGGACATTACCGTGGTGGCGTACCTCGATGACATCCTAGTGTACAGCAAAACACTAGAAGAGCATGTCGAACACGTACGAGAAGTGCTTGCCTGCCTAGGAGCAGCGCACCTACGCTTGAAACCCGAGAAGTGCGAGTGGCACAAGGAGGAAGTCGAATTCCTAGGGTTTGTAGTGGGACGATATGGAGTCAAGATGAGCCAAGCAAAGATTCAGGTTGTGAAGGATTGGCCAACACCCAAAACCGTTAAGAACATCCAAGAGTTCCTTGGGTTTGTCAACTTCAACCGACGCTTCATCAAGGATTACTCCACGAAGGCCTTGCCGCTTACGAAACTTACGCGGAAGGACACACCCTTCAAGTGGGGCGAGGATCAGGACAAAGCTTTCGAAACACTAAAGCAAGCTTGTGTAGATCCACCCACATTGGTTACATTCAGGAGCGGAGAGCCGCTGCGAATGGAAACAGATGCCTCAGATTTGGCATTAGGAGCATGCATTACACAAGAACGAGATGGTCAATGGCACCCGATTGCCTACTACTCACGCAAGTTCTCAGGACCCGAAGAACGATACGACGTACACGACAAAGAACTACTCGCGATCGTATCTGCCCTAGAACATTGGCGAGTCTACGCTGAAAGTTGTTCGGAACTTACGATCTACACGGATCACAAAAACCTGGTACATTTCACGACAACAAAGGTATTGAACAGACGACAAGTACGATGGTCCGAGACCCTCGGACAATACAAGTTCAAGATCCTCTATACACCAGGAAAGGACAACGGTAGAGCCGACGCACTCAGCCGACGACACGACCTCGCAGGATCCAAGACGATCAACGAATCGGCGATTCTTGGCGTTAATAGCGACGGATCGTTAGGACCATCCCAGCAGCTCAACAATATGATGCTAGTACGCCAAGAGCATCATGTACCATCACAGGTACCAGAGGAACTGGAAGAAGAAGTCATAAGCAGTCACCACGATGACCCGCTTCATGGACACCCCGGTATCACCAGAACAATGGAACTCATCAAGAGACATTACGAGTTCCCGAACATGCGCGACAAGGTCGCCAAGTTCATCAAGAATTGCGTAAGCTGTCAGCAGAACAAACACAGCACGCACGCCAAGTATGGAGAAGCACAGGCAATGGAGCCGCCAACGGCACCATGGACGAACATTACGATGGACTTCGTTACACAGCTACCTGTCTCCAAAGATCCTGTAACAGGATACACCTACGACTCAATCTTCGTTGTAGTTGATCGATTCACGAAAGCCGCTGAGTTTGTGCCTTTCCGCCACAGCTACACTGCAGAGCAGCTCGCACGAGTGTACTTGGATAGGATTGTTCGACACCACGGCATTTCCGAATCAATCATCAGCGATAGAGACAAGTTGTTTACATCGAACTATTGGACCACGCTGTTAGCAGCTATTGGTACTAAGAAAAAACTGTCAACCGCGTATCATCCGCAGACGGATGGCCAAACGGAACGAGTGAACCAAACGATGGAGACGTACCTCCGCATCTACTGCAATCAGCAGCAAGACAACTGGGTTTCACTGCTACCTATGGCACAAATCGCGTACAACAACAAATTGTCGGAAGCAACGGGCGTAACGCCGTTCTTCGCAAACCACGGAAGACACCCAAATCTTTTTACCAGGGCATTGGACAGTAACATTCAAACGGAATCAGCGATCAACTCAGTCGAAGCACTGAAGGAAGTACACAGAAAATCGCTCGACAACATTGCCAAAGCCCAGTCACGAAGCATCTCTTATGTTAACAAGAAACGAAAAACGGCGCCTCTGCTAAAGGAGGGGGATAAAGTGTATCTCCTTACGAAAAACCTACGCACACGGCGACCAACGAAAAAACTGGACAAAGTCAAGGTCGGACCATTTTTCATTTCCAAACAAATCAGCTCAGTCAACTATCGACTTGCGCTGCCCAAGGATGCGAAGATCCATCCAGTGTTCCACATCTCGCTGTTGGAACCAGCCGACCCCAGAACGCCAATTCAGAAAGACTTTCACTACCAGGCAGACGGCCAGGACGAATGGGAAGTCGAAAAAATAATACAACATCGCAACAAAGGCGACGGTGACGAGTACCTAGTCAAATGGTTAGGATACCCGGACTCAGAAAACACGTGGGAACCAAAAGAAAACCTCAACAACTGCCGCGAGCTACTTCGACAGTACAAAAAATAAGAACCCGTCAGGATTCGAACCCACGCGCAAAAACACGTGGATCTCCAAGCCAAAGTTTATTTGACTGGAAACCCAACGCAGAAAAACACACGGAAACTATAAAATATAAACATACCTTACAAACTGCCGAGAGCTGCCGGATCAATACCACGAGTCGTAGCCTCGTCAATATAACCCAGGGTGGACCACATTGCAGGAGAAAACGCCACCTGCGCATCCGCGGCAGGACAGTTAATCTCCTCGGCACGGATATCCTCGCCTGCTTCCTCCAACTCGTTTGCAAGGCACTCAGCCTTCTTGTGCGCTCTCTCTTTCGCTTGCGCGAGAATCGCCTTGTTACGAATCAATCGCGATATCACTTCCGCGAGCAGTTTTTCATCTGCATCCACCTTCTTTTGATACTCCTCTCGAGTACGGTCAAGCGAGTCCCAGGATAGGTTCACGCACGGACGCCCTTTGCGGACGCACTCGGAACATTTCAGGCGACGGTCGTTGCTGGCCATGACGAAACACTTTTTGTTGTTTGCGAAACAAAAATCGCAAGGGATGTCGGATTCAGTATTGTGGTTTTGAATCTCGAGCGCAAGGCGGAGTTGTTCTACTCTCTTGTCAGAAACCATGATGGACTACGGGAACTAAATGGAAGAGCGGGGCAGTGCTTATAAAGAACAGCTGACGGTATTCGGGACGAATCCCAGAAAGGAGGGGGATAGTGTTACGAACTCTTATACCAGCCAATTGCTGACAGGCTGTCAGCGCTCAAGAAAAGGACTCGGGCAGTATGGTTACGGGGGCTCCCCGTGCGGCACGGTTGTGACGTGGTGCTCCCACGGTCACGTGACCTCGCTCACGCCTTGGCACTCGAGCAAGTGGACCCTCACGTGCCCAGCTCACGCAGCTCACGTCGAGCAAGTCGAGCAGACGCTCACGAAGCTCACGTCGAGCAAGTCGAGCATAGGATATCTCTTTAGTATATAAGTACGTAGGAACACAACCCTTATGGTTCGTGTTCAACCTAAGTTATCAAGTTTGTCTTTGGATCTCAAAACCAACCTTCGAGCTAGACAGTCTACTCTGTACTACTCATCGTTACCCTGCTCTCAAGACTGACAGATCGTATCTGTACACCTTATTGCAACCAACCCCTTCGGCTTCTTGTCACCGTACTCATCCCCGAGAACCAATAGAATTAGTGCTTACGAGCTTTGCTTAAAGTACGACTTCAACATGATCATACTGATCGTTGATCTCACTGATCACTGATCGCACTGAGCACTGATCACACCGATCATTGCCAAGACTTTTGATCAGTGTCACGTGACGTGATGTCGTTCGCAGAGTCGAAGCGTTGCCCTGTCTTTCCTTGTAGTTGCCCATGCTGCCAACTCCTGCTGTGCCGTACTGGGGTGTAATACTCGTTGTGATCCTTCGTGTTCCGCGGATCGTAACACCTACCTCTAACTTATACTATAATACTATTACAATATAATATATAATAATCTTATACTAAAAGTATATTATAGCTTGCTATCTAGGCTATAATTAAGAATTATAATAAGAGTAAAAGATATATTATTATAGCCTTTAACGTTCTAAGAAGCATGCTTTAAGACTATGTTACGATCTCCGAAAGAACAGGTACTGATAGGAAGCGGGGTATCGCTTAGGATAACAGCGTGTCACGTGTCACGTGACTAACCACCTCGCCAAGAGCAACCACCTTAAGATATGCAAGGTGGCAGACCACCACAAGGTGGCTACACCACCTGCAGAGTTACAGATGGTTAAGCTACTACGCGATGGTAGCAGCCAGATCTTAATAGTATAATAGTACGTAGGAACACAACTCTTACAGTGTGTGTTCAACCTAAGTTATCAAGTTTGTCTTTGGATCTCAAACCCAACCTTCGAGCTAGACAGTCTACTCTGTACTACTCATCGTTACCTTGCTTTCAAGACTGACAGATCGTATCTGTACACCTTACTGCAACCAACCCCTTCGGCTTCCTGTCACCGTACTCATCCCCGAGAACCAATAGAATTAGTGCTTACGAGCTTTGCTTAAAGTACGACTTCAACAGACTACTGTACTAGAGCCCTCTATTAACATAATTGCAAGCCTAACTTAAAGAAGCTAACTAAGCTAAAAGAGAAGGCCCTAGTCTAACGTATACTTAACCTTAACTAGCAAGGGATAGGTGCTATAAGGGCTATAGTATAAGATATAGCTAATAATCTACTAGCTAAGCGTAGTGTTACGATCTCCGAAAGAACAGGTACTGATAGGAAGCGGGGCATCGCTTAGGGCGACAGCGTGTCACGTGTCACGTGACTGGCCACCTCGCCAAGCTCGACCACCCGCGATGGCTCGACCACCTGCGATGGCTCGACCACCTGCAATGGTTCGACCACCTGCGATGGCTTAACCACCTAAGGTGGCTTAAGTATTAGCAACATGCACACAGAATTCCCTTAGTATATATTTAGTAGGAACACAACTCTTACAGTGTGTGTTCAATCCTAAGTTAAAGTTTGTCTTTGGATCTCAAACCCAACCTTCGAGCTAGACAGTCTACTCTGTACTACTCATCGTTACCCTGCTCTCAAGACTGACAGATCGTATCTGTACACCTTATTGCAACCAACCCCCTCGGCTTCCTGTCACCGTACTCATCCCTGAGAACCAATAGAATTAGTGCTTACGAGCTTTGCTTAAAGTACGACTTCAACACGTAGTAGGAAGACTATTAGTAAGTACTAGGTAGATAACTTTAAGACGCATATACTAGAGATTAAGCTTAAGAGGAGCTGTCTATATAATTGTTAGCAAGCCTTAAATAAAGATATATGTATTATAATACTCTAGTTTAAGCTAGTTGCTAATACTAAGGCTAAGTATAGTATTACTAATAATAATATATATAACTTTAATAAGACTAGCTTTATAATAGAGGTTATATAAGGCTAGATAGTCTTTATAGGCTCTAAGAATAAAATAACCTAAAAAGAGTATAGCCTAGCAACTATAGGTAGGTTACTAATATCTAGAGAGTTAGCGCTAAAGGCTAGGCTCTACTACCCTTTCTTATCTTCTCTAGTAAGGTCCTAATTACGTCCTAGTTCTATAATCTACCCTAGGACTAGGTTATTAAAGTTAGTCCTAACGGCTAGATATTAATGTTACGATCTCTGAAGGAAACAAGGTACTGATGGGAAGCGGGGCAAGCGCTTGGATGACAGCGTGTCACGTGTCACGTGACATGCGTCGACATCCCGCCAAGAAGCGTCATCCCAAGAATCACAGGATGCCACCACATCCCGGGAAGACAATGCATCCCGAGTTACAAGGGAACAAGGCGCATTAAGGGATACTCTAGCTTTCCTACTAAGTATATATTCTAGTAAGAACACAACTCTTACAGTGTGTGTTCAACCTAAGTTATCAAGTTTGTCTTTGGATCTTAAACCCAACTGTTGAAGTCGTACTTTAAGCAAAGCTCGTAAGCACTAATTCTATTGGTTCTTAGGGATGAGTACGGTGACAGGAAGCCGAGGGGGTTGGTTGCAATAAGGTGTACAGATACGATCTGTCAGTCTTGAGAGCAGGGTAACGATGAGTAGTACAGAGTAGACTGTCTAGCTCGAAGGTTGGGTTTGAGATCCAAAGACAAACTTTAACTTAGGATTGAACACACACTGTAAGAGTTGTGTTCCTACTAAATATATACTAAGGGAATTCTGTGTGCATGTTGCTAATACTTAAGCCACCTTAGGTGGTTAAGCCATCGCAGGTGGTCGAACCATTGCAGGTGGTCGAGCCATCGCAGGTGGTCGAGCCATCGCGGGTGGTCGAGCTTGGCGAGGTGGTCAGTCACGTGACACGTGACACGCTGTCGCCCTAAGCGATGCCCCGCTTCCTATCAGTACCTGTTCTTTCGGAGATCGTAACACTACCTCCCCCCTTCTAGCATATCGTCCTCGATATATCGTTTATCCGTGCCGCGGGTCGCAGGGTAGGTCTCTCTTTTATAAGTACTGTCCGTAGGTCGCTCCTTATGATGTTCCATAGCCTTCCTAACCATGCCGAAGGAATCCGGAACACGAAAACCCCGAGCCCCGCGTCTGCAGTCGTCCACTGCGGAACGTCGTGCCCGCGCGCGTCGTGTCCAAGAGCGCTCATTAGAGATGGCGTTTCGTTGCGAAAGATGTGAGCAGAAAGATATGCGGTGTTTCGTCGATACCGCCACTGGTCGATGTGCTGGCTGTATCTCGGTACAGGCAGAGTGTAGTTTGTTCGTTCCTGAAGAGGAATGGGAAAAGGTTGAAAAGGAGAAAGAGGCAAAGCGGCTCGAAGTTGCTCGCTTGAAGGCTCTTCTCGCCAAAAGCGAGGAGGAGCTACTGAAGGTCGAAAGTCGCGAGCGTCAGTTTGCGCGTCGTGACTTGGCGCTGTTAAAGGCGCAAGATCAGGCGCAAGAGGCGGAAAGTTCGAGTACCGCTACCGGCCCCCTTATCTCCGTTCCTTGGGCTGATCCTGGCTGGTTACAGGCTAACGACTCTTCTTTTGGTCTCTCGTCTGACCAACTCTTTGTTGACTTTCTTGCTGGAAACCCTGTGGATCCTGTGCCGTACTGGCCACAGAATTTCGATACTGCGTCAGCAACTGGCGGCAGTTCGTGAGGTTTGCTTCTGGTTCCCACGTGTTTTCCGAGTCCGGGTATCCTAACCACTTGACTAGGTATTCGTTGTTTTGTTTGGTTTTTCGGTGTTTGATTACTTTCTCGACTTCCCACTCGTCTTGGCCGTCTGCCTGGTAGTGAAAGTCTTGCTGGATCGGAGTTCTGGGGTCGGCTGGTTCCAATAGTGAGATGTGGAACACTAGGTGGATTTTCGCATCTTTAGGCAGCGCAAGTCGATAGTTGACTGGGCTGATTTGCTTGGAAATGAAAAATGGTCCGACCTTAACTTTGTCCAGTTTTTTCGTTGGTCGCCGTATGCGTAGGTTTTTCGTAAGGAGATACACTTTATCCCCCTCCTTTAGCAGAGGCGCCGTTTTTTGTTTCTTGTTAACATAAGAGATGCTCCGTGACTGAGCTTTGGCGATGTTATCGAGCGATTTTCTGTGTACTTCCTTCAGTGCTTCGACTGAGTTGATCGCTGATTCCGTTTGAATGTTACTGTCCAATGATCTAGTAAAGAGATTTGGGTGTCTCCCGTGGTTTGCAAAGAACGGCGTTACGCCTGTTGCTTCCGACAATTTGTTATTGTACGCGATTTGTGCCATAGGTAGCAGTGAAACCCAATTGTCTTGCTGCTGGTTGCAGTAGATGCGGAGGTACGTCTCCATTGTTTGGTTTACTCGTTCTGTTTGGCCATCCGTCTGCGGATGATACGCGGTTGACAGTTTTTTCTTGGTACCAATAGCTGCTAACAGCGTGGTCCAGTAGTTCGATGTAAACAACTTGTCTCTATCGCTGATGATTGATTCGGAAATGCCGTGGTGTCGAACGATCCTATCCAGATACACTCGTGCGAGCTGCTCTGCAGTGTAGCTGTGGCGGAAAGGCACAAACTCAGCGGCTTTCGTGAATCGATCCACTACAACGAAGATTGAGTCGTAGGTGTATCCTGTTACAGGATCCTTGGAGACAGGTAGCTGTGTAACGAAATCCATCGTGATGTTCGTCCATGGTGCCGTTGGCGGCTCCATTGCCTGTGCTTCTCCATACTTGGCGTGCGTGCTGTGTTTGTTCTGCTGACAGCTTACGCAATTCTTGATGAACTTGGCGACCTTGTCGCGCATGTTCGGGAACTCGTAATGTCTCTTGATGAGTTCCATTGTTCTGGTGATACCGGGGTGTCCATGAAGCGGGTCATCGTGGTGACTGCTTATGACTTCTTCTTCCAGTTCCTCTGGTACCTGTGATGGTACATGATGCTCTTGACGTACTAGCATCATATTATTGAGCTGCTGGGATGGTCCCAACGATCCGTCGCTATTGATACCAAGGATCGCTGATTCGTTGATCGTCTTGGATCCTGCGAGGTCGTGTCGTCGGCTGAGTGCGTCGGCTCTACCGTTGTCCTTTCCTGGTGTATAGAGGATCTTGAACTTATATTGTCCGAGGGTCTCGGACCATCGTACTTGTCGTCTGTTCAATACCTTTGTCGTCGTGAAGTGTACCAGGTTTTTGTGATCCGTGTAGATCGTAAGTTCCGAACAACTTTCAGCGTAGACTCGCCAATGTTCTAGGGCGGATACGATCGCGAGTAGTTCTTTGTCGTGTACGTCGTATCGTTCTTCGGGTCCTGAGAACTTGCGTGAGTAGTAGGCAATCGGGTGCCATTGACCATCTTGTTCCTGTGTGATGCATGCTCCTAACGCCAGATCTGAGGCATCTGTTTCCATTCGTAGCGGTTCTCCGCTCCTGAATGTAACCAACGTGGGTGGATCTATACAAGCCTGTTTCAACGTTTCAAAAGCTTTGTCCTGATCCTCGCCCCATTTGAAGGGTGTGTCCTTCCGCGTAAGTTTCGTAAGCGGCAAGGCCTTCGTGGAGTAATCCTTGATGAAGCGTCGGTTGAAGTTGACAAACCCAAGGAACTCTTGGATGTTCTTAACGGTTTTGGGTGTCGGCCAATCCTTCACAACCTGAATCTTTGCTTGGCTCATCTTGACTCCATATCGTCCCACTACAAACCCTAGGAATTCGACTTCCTCCTTGTGCCACTCGCACTTCTCGGGTTTTAAGCGTAGGTGCGCTGCTCCTAGGCAGACAAGCACTTGTCGTACGTGTTCGACATGCTCTTCTAGTGTTTTGCTGTACACTAGGATGTCATCGAGGTACGCCACCACGGTAATGTCCAAGTGTGCCCTTAGCACGTTGTTGATTAAGGCCTGACATGTCGCTGGTGCGTTGGTGAGCCCGAATGGCATAACCAAATACTCGTAATGACCATAACGGGTTCTAAACGCCGTCTTCCATTCTTCGCCTTCCTTCATGCGGATGAGGTTGTACGCCCCTCTTAAATCTAACGCAGTGAAGTACTGTGCTCCGGCTAACCGATCCTGAAGTTCGCTGATGTTCGGTAGCGGGTAACGATTCTTAATCGTGATATCGTTGAGCTTTCGGTAATCGATGCAAGGTCGTAGCTTGCCATCTTTCTTTGGTACGAATAGAACGGGAAATCCTGCTGGGGATTCTGATTCTCTGATGAATCCTTTGTCGAGGTTCTCCTTAAGGTAGTTGCGCAGCTCCTTAAGTTCCTTTTCCGACATCTGGTATATTGGCCCGAATGGGGGCTTCTTGCCTTCCTCGAGCTTAATCTCGTGGTCCCATTCCTGGTGCTGCGGTAATGCCTTCGCAGTCTTCTCATCGCGGAAGAGGTCTATAAACTCTCTGTATTCATCCGGGATGTCAGGAGTTGTACTGTTCTCCTTAACCGTCGCTTTGTGATCCGGGGGCTGGTCGGTATCTGCACGGTCGACCGCTCTATCTTGGCGCGTCTTGTTCGAAGAGATGTTGTTGATCTCCTTCTCATCCACCAGCTGCGTCGTGAGCTGCGCGGGTCGCTGTCCGGGTGTACCTGATCCGTGACACGTGAGCGTTATTCGCTGGTTCTTCCAGTCGATCCATGGATTGTGCTCTCTTAACCAAGGGAGTCCTAATATGATATCGTGGGCGGCCGTTCCCAGAACATCTAGGTTTATCAATTCCTCGTGGTTGAATACTTTCAGACGTCGCTGTACCACTTCGTGGGTCACAGTCGACTCTCCTGGCATTGGTTCTCCGTTGGCTACTCGTAAAGGGTATGGTTCCTCCTTTCTTCGCTTCTGCAAGCCTGCTTGCGCGATAGCGGATTGAGACACGTAGTTGCTTTGTGCTCCTGAGTCCAACAATGCCGTCATCCTGGTGCCTTCTAGCACGACAGGGAATTTGATGAGGGACTGGGCCTCATTGGAATCCTGACGTCGATTCCGGGAGCCCTGGACTGCGTTGAGAAAAAGCTCTCGTCCGGGTTGTCCTTGGCGTCTGTTTGCCATATGTCTAAAAAAGACTCGTCCTGGGGCATAAAACCGCTCAGGCGTTTTAGTGTCTCGTGGTTCCTGCACTTCGGATGGAAGCACTCAGCCCATTCTTGTCCGTAGCACCTCTCGTTTTGGACCATGTGCATGTTGAATATGTCTTCCACACATTCAATTCCTGGAAAGTGGAGATTCGTGCGTTTATCCCACAAGTGCTCTGCGCAATAGGTATCCGTACATTCCCACCAGTATTCCTCGCAGCCCTCGGGCTTACTCGGAAACCATCCACTGTCCAGTTTGTACTGTCTGTGGTCTTCGCAGGCTTCATGGTAGCACTGCGTAGGTGGTAGTCGAGGATGGTACGGGTTTCGAATATCCTGGAACAGCTTCGACGTATAGCTCGTCGTTGGCAAAGCGGGCTGTCGGTCGAAGTCGGGTTCGTCTCGACTGCGAGCGTACAAGTTGTAGTCGTCCAGCTGTTGCTGAGTTGCAGAGTTGCTTTCTTTCCAGCGGATAAAGTCTTCCGTGTGCCATTCTTTGTTGGTTTTCTGTGCATTGGCTACCTGTTGGTCGAATCTCTTAAGTGCTTCGGGGTCACCGAGCAAGTACCGTCTTGACCGTTGAATATTTTCTTCCGTTATCCAATCACGGACAGACTCGACATCCTGTAGGCTTGGTGTCTGGATAGTAACGGATGACGCTTCTCCCTTGTGCTCTGGGATGTTGTTGACAATGGTCAAGTTTATCGTTGGTGCTTTGGGTTCTTGGAAGACAGGAGTCCGGGTGGATTGGTCGCGCGAGACCATCATGTCCTGACTATGTTGCGTTCTGTCGCATACAATTAAACGTTTCCCTTCCTTTGAATAGTACTTGTCGTTGAGCCGGAAAAAGGAATCGTAGTATCGTTTGCCGACAATAATGCTGTCGTCCTTAATGTCGCACTCTACCACATGGTGTTGGCGGGGATCATTGTCAATCCACTCCTCCTTAGGGTAGGGTGTTGGTGACCGAACTTGTTTGTTCGAAACATCTTCGTCGGATTCCTCAATGTAGTCGTCATTGAGTCCGGAAGTGGGGTCTTCTATGAGACGTCCCATCTCATTAGTAACGACCTCCCACTCTTGGTCGCCGCTGTCGTCATGAGCCAGCATGTTCAGCTGCCTGGTTACTTTGTTCTTCATGCGACAGTCGCGGGCGTAGTGGCCTGTCTTGCCACAGCCGTAACAAGTCACTGAAGACTTATCACCGCGGTTATTACTACCCTTCTTTTTCTCATTCCATCGTTCAGGTCCTTTGTTAATGTTGGAGAGGTCCATTGCTGCAGGACCGTAGTATCCACTGTTCGTGTCGTTGTGGACACGGCGTCCCATGTTGGCTTGGTAAAGGCCACCACGTTGACCACGGCGGTAGTTGTTGTTGCGCCATTGGTTGCGTGGAGCCTGGGGTGGGCGAGTGACCTGAGTCACGACTCGCACACGAGGGTCCTCTCGTAATTCTTGTTGAAGGTCGTAGAGCTTGACGTCGATACTGATTGCTTCGTTTACTAACGCGTCGAAGGTATCGGTAGCTGCGGCAGTCCGCATGAGCTCTTCCTTGACCTTGGGCTTAAGGCCTTGTTTGAACATGGTCATCAGCGCAACGTCGTCCCAGCCGGTGAACGTAGCTACTTGCTGAAACTTGGCAGCGTAGTCGGCGGCGGACGCAGTTTGTCGGATGCGCTGAATCTCACGTCGGGCGATGGTTGGTTCGTTGTGTACTCCAAATACTTGGCGAATCTGTTCCTTGAACAGATCGAAGTCTTCGATCCATGGGTCGATGTCTGCTGAGTTGCTTGCTCCGTCGTGGTAACGGCGAATAAAGGGTTTGATCTAAGTGAACGCGCGATCCTTCATAAACGTGCTCACAAAAGTGACACGTTTCTCCTCTGGGATGCGTTCTCCTTGGAACATGAAAAACAGATCGAACTTCATGAGCCAGTCTTCCAGCTTGTCGCGAGTGCCATCAAAGGCCTCGGGTTTAGCTACTGGGTAAACACTGGTAGGGGCAGGCGCCGCTGCCTCCTCGTCCATGTCGAGATCGTCATCAGCCGTGCGGCGTGATGTGTTGGAGTTGCTTGGGGTAGCACGGGATCCTGAGGTAGTACTTATCTTAGGGGTGTTCAAAATGTTGAAGTCGTACTTTAAGCAAAGCTCGTAAGCACTAATTCTATTGGTTCTCGGGGATGAGTACGGTGACAGGAAGCCGAAGGGGTTGGTTGCAATAAGGTGTACAGATACGATCTGTCAGTCTTGAAAGCAAGGTAACGATGAGTAGTACAGAGTAGACTGTCTAGCTCGAAGGTTGGGTTTGAGATCCAAAGACAAACTTGATAACTTAGGTTGAACACACACTGTAAGAGTTGTGTTCCTACTAGAATATATACTTAGTGGGAAAGCTAGAGTATCCCTTAATGCGCCTTGTTCCCTTGTAACTCGGGATACATTGTCTTCCCGGGATGTGGTGGCATCCTGTGATTCTTGGGATGACGCTTCTTGGCGGGATGTCGACGCATGTCACGTGACACGTGACACGCTGTCATCCAAGCGCTTGCCCCGCTTCCCATCAGTACCTTGTTTCCTTCAGAGATCGTAACAGGTATTAAGAAAAGAGTAAAGTGTAGTAAAGCTATAATAAGGTATTAAGGGAAGAGTAAAGTGTAGTAAAGCTATAATAAGGTATACTATATGCCAAAACCGTACTGATGGGGTAGGGTTAGGTTGCCCCCAGGGGCGAAAATAGGAGCTGCCCCTAGGGGCAAAGAACAGCTGCGCTAACAAGTCTAGGTATTGCCTGTGGCTTGCCCCTAGGGGCAGAGAACAGTTGGCTGGAGCTAGCAAGTTAAGTACCGCTTGCCCCCAGGGGCAAAGAGGACCGTGCTAGAATCCGCGAACTCTTAACCTACTCACAACTAGCTTAGCGACTCGCATCTCCTGCAATAAAAAAATTCTTACCTTCTGAGGCACTGCTCTTTCTACATCTTCTAACGCTAATACAACTAAAGCTGCGATAAAGCGCAAAAGTGCAGACGTCTCGACGGAAACAGGAAAAAGACAACGTACGGCTGTTAAGGAGATCAAAGAGGCAGACTCCATCTACAACCAAGCTGCGCTGTACCTGCTGGCAACAGCCAAATTTCCGATTGACGCACTCACCTCAGAATGGAGTATTGGTGTGAACAGACCCATCGACCAAGCGCACAAGCGTCGGCTCCGCCAGATTTTCGACGAGGCAGGCGTTCTTCGGCGAGACACAAGTCACCAATTGCAGATCGCTTGCTCCAAGGCGCAAGTGCAGCAGATGCTAGATCACCTAGAAGAGGAGAACCAGGCTCAGACCACTGCCATTGCAGCCGGAGGCGCTGAAGAGGGGGACTCGAAGTGGCCGTCGTTTGAAGGTTGGGCGGCCGTCATTGGAGCGAAGGCAGAGCTTATTGCAGGCCACCATCGCGTTGAAGCTTTCAAGGAGTATCTACGACTTCGCCGGTTGCCAGAGGAGGAACGGTGGTGGGTGTGCAGTATTTACGACAAAGGTTTCAGCCCCTGCACGTGCCAGCCAAGCCAACAAGCTAACCTAAAAGACAGATACGCTTCCCGCACACTTGCGCGTCCAGCTTCGCGCCAACCGAGAAGACATCATCCTTCCCGATAGCCACGGGCAGATATGGACAGAGCTAGCAACCCTGTCCTCCAACAATGGCCAGCTGTTCCAAGGTTCAAATAGGTCGGTTGAGCAAGAGATGCTGGAGCAACTAAGGCTCAGCAGCAGAGTAAAGTTTCCAGTCCGACGGCTGGCTACGCTGTGGAAGAATCTTAGCTGGAGACCGATGATCACTCAATGGTGCCGCACCTCGATTGGGCAGGCGACCTTCAACATCTCCACGTTTGAGTGGATGGCAAGCTGCAGGATAGACGATGTAAGTGCAATTTGTATCTAGGCACGCTCTGTACATCTACGCTAAGCAACCATCTAGTATTGGTTTTCTGCAATGAACGAGGTAACGAAGATCACATCAGAGTTCCAAGGCCAGCATGGACTGGACGTTCAGCTAGCCGACTGGAACAAGCTGGCTGGCCTACCGCGCGTACGAACTGTACACGAGGTGCGGGGATTGTTCTATCCTGGCCTTGAGCCTGACGTGGACCCCTATTCCTCAGGCACACGTCGGCGAGACTTGTTCCCGGACGCAGACGATGATGCATACCTTGGTTTGTATTAAACGGTTCTTTCAGAACCAGGACGCCGGTTCATTGACATCCAGGCGCTTTTGAGAACTACAAAGCAAGAAGGAAAACTAATGAGCATTGTGATGTCTCACGTCACCTTGTGGATAAACGCCAAACCCGCAAAGGTCTCAGACCGCGACAACAACAAGCCTGCGCTGCGAAAGGACCTAGTCCCTGCGCTGCAAGCAAAGTATGGCGAAAGGACCTAGTCCCTGCGCTGCAAGCAAAGTATGGCGACAAGGCTGACGAGAAGTCTCGAGTCCTCCAGCAGGCAGTCCTTGATTACGTACATGGAAACGCAAAAGACTTCACCAGCTCTACGCTAGAGCACTATCTCCACAAGTATCCGAGCGGAGACAACAAAGCCTACGGCACACGGTTCGAGCATAAGGTGTGGAGAGAAGTGCTGTCTATCGTCATAATCTACGCAGGGCCGTCTCTGCAGCACAAGTACATCGCCAGTCCCATTCCAGAGGAGGCTGGCAAGATCAGTCCGCCTACCATTGCACAGACTGCGCGTGATCTCATCTGTCAGATCCCAGAAGTTGCGAACGATTCAGCCCTTCGGTCAGCAACTGCAGCCAAACAGCTGCTTAGGATGATGCAGCCAGTGATTGCTCAATGGATAACACAGCAACACGTGGATGCGTCGGATTCTTATAGCGAAGATGGGCCACTAACTACTGTCGACCTGGCAGATGAGCAGCGCGCGGAGAGCGGGCTGTTCTCTCAAGCATCAATCAGCCACGCAACACACGAAGGGCAGCCATTAGCAGAAGCGCGGAACCGTAGGCCCCTCCCCCGGGCCCAGAATGGATCAAGTACGCACCAAGCCATGCAGGAGCCAACCACTGCCCAATCACCAAGCTCCAGATCGACAGCGGAGTCGGACGCAGGGGCTTCATCACGAACGGAGATGCAGGAACGAGTGCTGATTGACTTTTCCTTGGACGGGCTGAATAATCTCCGAAAGCAACACCGTCACAACAGCGCGATCAACCAGCAGTCGGCTCAGCTGCAACAGCATCCCCTCGCGACAGAGTCTCACCAGCCTGGATATCCATCCACACCTCTTTCTTCACGCGCCACGACCGGCTCAGGAGGACGTTGGAGGCAGAGAGCATCGGCAAGGCGTGGGAAATGACGAGGATTCATAAACTTCGAAGCCGCCGCAGAAGGTCCGACATTGGTACCTGGCACGTACCACAGTAGCTGAAGATGATCAGCGCTAGTAAAAATAAAGAATAGAGATTGCGTTACATGTTTACTGCTCTCAAGTTTAACCTGCCCCGTGGCTTGCCCCTGGGGGCAAGCGGACACCGCGCGATCCTTCCACCGGATCCCGTCGGCGGTTGCTTCGCCTGTTCCTGCTATGGGAAAGTGCTGCCTATACATGTCTCACGATGGATTTCGATGGATTTGACGACGAGCTTTTGAACCTACCTCCACGCGACCGCCACGACCCCGAGCCTCGTTCGCGCTTGATGCGGTATAGTGCGCGACTTCGGCCCTACTTCGTCCCCTCCCAGCCTTAGCCTGGAGTCGACCCCTTTTGATGCTCTATTTCGGTCTAGCTCGGCCCTGCACGGGCATGCATGCTCCAACACAGGGCAGCTATAGCAGTTCCTGCTTGTTACCTGTTGTTCTGTACTACTTTTACCTGCTTACGCATTAACTAAGACGCCACGGCCTGCTATTCAATTGTGTGCTACTGTTAGCAACAAAGTAGTGCTATGTCTCACCAGACAGCGTCTCGCTGGATAGTCTACACGGGTAATCCAGAAGCCGGTGTCTTTTCTGAAAGCGCCTCTAACCCTTCCTCATGGACTGTCCATTCAGGCGACTCAGCAAAGAGCAAGGCATGTGAATGACGTACCTTTGCCGCACTTTTTATTCTATCTCACCCTCACTTGCTAATTATAGATAGCCTGCAGAACCCGAAGTGCCAAACATTATCTCCTATCTGCCAGAACATGGACACCTGTTGTGCACCCCATGTAGAAGCGTTATACCCTACAAGACGCTCCGTTACCACCTCCGCCACTACCACAAAACTCGATCGTCCATATGCGAAATTATCCTTTCTCAGTATAAAGGACTTCCTGTATCGCAGATTGATGCAGACGTTGTCCCTCGTGCAAATAACTCTTCTAGCTTAGATTTCCTAGCGCCACCCGAGCGAGGCTACTCCTGTCCGCAGTGCGACTTGACAACTTGTAGTTGGGATACAATGCTGCTGCATTTTCGGAAGACGCAGTGCAGTAGGGGGCAGAGGACGCGCAATGATCTATTCTGCTTCGTCCAGCGATGGTCTCCTATCAGGCGAAACGTGGGAGGTACCTGGAGGGTAGCACACGCTACACACACAATTCAAAGCAGAAGAAGATCAAGCCAGGACGGATCCGTGTCAGACGACCCTGCGACCGCCGCTCTTCTGCTGATGGAAGCCGAGGAGGAAGCTAGGCTCTTACAGCAAGATCAAGAACTGATGGCCCTAAGCAACGAGCTTGAGCATGACGAGAAAACCGACTGGCTGCGCGGTTGTGGTTGGACGCGGTGGTTTGCCCAAAAGCCGCTCCATCTGATTATTGCTACTTCTAGGTTGGCCACTTCTACCGGTGAAGCTATTCACCTCGGCACCTGGAACAGCGTGGAGTGGATCAGCTCCGCAGCTACAGAGTCAAAACTAAGACAACTATCAGAAATTGTTCATCTCGTGCTTGATCGCTGCGAGGAAACATTAGAACAAACTCCGCGAGTCTTGCGCTGCTGGCTGCGAAGCTGGGGGTCACACTTCTACGCGTATCCCTTCGAGCTACCTCAACGAGACGCTACGAAAGCTAGGTACCGCTCCTTCCTAAACCGCTTTCTGTGCTATGTATTCCGATCATGGCAGGTATGTCAGAAGCTCAATCAAAGCTTAAGCGAGGTATATGGGCTTCAGCTGTCGGACGCACAGGCGGATATCGTGAAATCTGTCTGGTCAGATCTGTCCACAAAAGGATTCAGTAAGGCAGAGCCTACGTTCTCTTCCCGTTTATCAGAAACCGTCTTTCAGCTGCTCGTGCTATTTTGGACGGATGTGTCCACAGACGGCATATTGGAAGGCAAAGCAATTGTCCACTTCTCTGGTGTGCTGGGTATCCATCCGTACGAGTTGGCATACCGTACAGCTTACGACTACACACCGTACCTATCAGCTCTACTGTGGATTGGTAGACTTATTATTCTCGAGTACGCCTTGCCGCTGCGAGGGTACACTACCCTTGATGTTCTCTGGCCAGCACGAGCAGCCTATGCTGATCAGGGCAAACGTCTCTGTGTAGAGATTCGCCCAGCATACCTCCAACGCGGCAGTCTCTCACCTATGGGCTACCTGATTGAGCGTTTGCAGCACGGCAGAGCCATTGCCAAACGCGAAGGACCACGCACCAACCTATCTTGGTCCCTCGATGGTCAGACCCTAGACATCGCTGGTTCTCGCATCTCTATGCATGAATTCCGCTATACAATCCACTGCCTCCTTGCTAGACTTGAAAGAATCACGCGAGACCTCATGTTTGACTGGTGGCCTAAGGTAGATCTCCATACCTTAAAAGAGGATCTATCAAGGCACCGCCCAGGTTATTCGTTCCTGCAAGAGCCAGCAAATCAGCTACAGACTAGCTTTAAGCATTTGAGCCGAAGAGCCTTCTCTAAAGAAGGGAGGGGGTTCTCCCTACAAGGCAGAGGCCGAGAGAAAGCAATGTCCTACCTGAAACAATATAACAACATGGTCGAAGTACTGTTCAGTAGTATCCATGTGACCAGCGGAATGCCTGCTAGAGGAGAGGAGCTTCGGGTTCTGCGCTGGGCAGACACTGCCGCAGTGCAACGCAACATCTTCATTTGCCAGGGCCGGATCTTGCTAGTCTTTTCGTACAATAAAGCTAGCCAGAACTCGAACAACTCTTTTTTTGTTGTTCGAGTTCCCTGCTCATCAGTAGAGAGGTGCCTGTTCCTTTACCTCGCATACATCAGACCATTCAGCGATTTCCTTAGCCGACAACTAAAGCTTGTCAACACAAGCGTTCCAACCAATCCGCACTTGTTCACTGCGTACGACACACCTGTGTCGTGTTTCAGCTCATCAGTCTGCTCGAAGCTCCTGCAGCAATCCACACCAGAATGCCCGATACTGCTCCATTTTCAAATGTATCGCCAGATTGCAGTAGCTATTAGCAAGAAGCATCTTCTAGATATTGCCCAGCCTTTTGATCCTCACACTCCGAGGGATCGCGATGGACTATTACGACTTCTCTCTTTCCAGACAGGACATAATCCAGCTACCCATGCTGGCGCGTACGCTTTGGATCGTGCCTATCCTGCCAAGCTGCAACCTGAGTTATTAGAACGATACCTCGAAGTCAGTAAGGTATGGCATCAATTTCTGGGTGTCGACAGACAAAGCACAGATCAGGCTATTCTCAGCTTTAGTGCAAACAGAAGTTTACCAGAAGCTCCAGTAGAGCATTCAATGTTTCTGCCACCAAAGGATGATGCGTTCTTGACTAATAGGACTACACAAACACTTGAAGTACCCGAAGAGAGCACAGTATCGCAGATCGAGGCATCGGCCGCTGGCGAGAATGAGCGACCGCGGAAGCGAAGGCGCGACTCAGATGAGAGTATAAGTCCAATACAGCAAAAGATTGATGCTTTACGAGCAGATCTTGCCGCCCTAGAGCATGAGCACAAGATGCAAAAACTCTGCAAAGCTGCCTCCCAACGAGCGCTAACAAACCAAGGGGGCGAAGACCCCAATGGAACGCTCCGGTATCGTAAGAGGGGCTCACAAGTATCGTTAAGTAACTGCGCAGATGTGTTCTGCTTTTTAGAAGACTTCAAGGTCTTCGTATGCAAGCAACATCATACCGCAGTTATGAGTCTTGACCGCCATATGTTGCAGCACCACAAAGTGCCTGCTTCAGTACGAAGACAGGTTGTTGACTGTTTTAGTCGCCTTGAACCAGTGGCTCCAAGCAAGATAGAGCTGCCTAAAGAGCCCACGCAGGCTATAGAACAGCTTGGTAAGCCACTTGCTGGGCTAGAGTGCAGAGCATGCGGGTATATCACTGTTAGCAAAGATCAGATTCGGATGCACTGCAACCGAGATCATAAACTTGCTTGGTTAGGCGACAAGAGCCAGTTGTATAATTCAGTGAAGGTACAGAGCTTCTTCCGAACAGGTGGTCTGCAGAAATACTTTATAGTCGTTTAGTGTTCTGTAACTAAACACGTCCTCTGCATGTAAAGTGTACTAACAACTATAGTAATTCAATAATATATAAATTACCTTAATAGTGACTTAGCCACTTCTAACCTGCGACAATGTTCACTGTTTTCTAGAAGACTACAGCGTCTTAGTATGCAGGGAGCATCACACTGCTGTTGTTAATCTCAACACGCATCTCTTGCAGCATCACAGCGTGCCCGCTGCAACTCGAAAACAAGTTGTTGAACGCTTCAATCAATTCGCGCTGATTGACGCAGCAGACGTTGAGCTTCCAGATGAGCCGGCGCGACCGATAGAAGAGCTTGGGAAGCCGCTAGACGGGCTGCAGTGCAAGACATGCAGCTTCATCACTATCAACAAGGACACAATGCGCATGCACTGTAAGAAAGATCACCAGCAAGCTTGGCTAGGAGAAAAAGGCGCGCTCTATCACACTGTCAAAGTACAGAGCTTTTTCCGCACAGGGGTTTTACAGCGATATTTTGTTGTTGATGTAGCTGTAGCCGAAAATGCTCTAAACGACGACGTCGAAGTTGCAGTTCAGAGGCAGCTTGCCGAGTATAAACTGACACAACAAGAAGTCGAAGAAGAGCTTCAAACACTTGAAGAGGCTGCAAAGACAGACAAGACAGGCTGGTTTAAGCGGACAGGCTGGTTAGAGTTCTTCAAGGATCGAAATCTTGTTCATCTGGCCCATCAAGCCCGGGCTCCCGATCGGAGCGAGCACAAGCTCAAGCTAGCTGCTCAGCTTGCAGAGGGACTGATTGAGAGAAGCGTCAAGGGATTGGCTACGCTTCCGCAAGAACTCAGGCGCTGGCTGCGGAGCGCAAAGCAGAGCGAGATCGACGTGCGGCCGTTGGGGCGACTGCAGAACCCAGAGAGTCAGGCTGTGTACGCAAGCTATATAGTGAGGTTTGTCTGCTTCTATCTACGCGTGCTAGGAGATGAAGAGCAGCAGGTTATGCGTTTCCGACAGCAACGCGACACAGCTGCTCGATCAGAAAGCAGTGCGGCGTCGAGCAGCGACGAAGACAGCGAAGACGAGGCGGAAGGCAGTGAGGCTGACGACGACAGCCCGCAGCCCCGGCGCAGGACACGCAGTCAACAGGCACCAGACATGATGAAGGACACGCGCGAGCTCTTTACGTGGACAGCTGAGCAGAAGTTGTGTGCGATCAGGCTGTGGGACGCGCTGAATGGCGACGACAGAGGCGCTCAGACGGAGGCGCTTCTTGCGTCTATCAGCTCGTTCATCTTCACGACGTATCATCCCGTGGCGTTGTCTACTGGTTTGATTCAGTTTCTGGCGGTGCTTGGGATTGATGTAGACACGGGCCGCTTGCGGACCGCAAAGAACTACTCGTACATGCTGGCGGGGATGGTGTACTGCGTGCGGGTGCTCGCTCTAGAGAAGCTGCTCCCAGGAGGGCAGCGCGACACGCAGACAGAAGAAGACCGCGACAACTTTCTGGCAACGCGGCACAAGCAGCTAGCAGACGGCACGTTCAGCCCAATGAGCGAGATGATCAGCATGCTGGCGTACGGCAAGCACATTGGACTGACGGCCGGCAACTCAGGCAACGCATACTGGTCAGAGGACAAGCAGACGTTCTATCTGAACGGCCGACCGATCGTCATCCGCCGCTTCTGCAAGATGGCGCAGGACTTGCTGGCTGAAACAGAGCAGATGCTGTGGGAGCTGTGCTGGGTGGACGGCGAGGAAGAGCGGGTTACCGTTGATTTGAAGCAAGTAGTTGACGACGTCACGTTCACAAAACGACGCACGTCGTTTGTCGACGCTCCGGGCAACAAACTGCAAGGCGGGCTGGTTTGGATGCTTAGGAGAGCGATGACTACAGCGGGCGGGCTGCGATTGAAGCGTGCGGACGGGCAGTGGAGCGTCAAGGCGGTGCGGCAGTACATGCGACAGATGGATCGCTTCTTGGAACTACTGCTCTGCAGCGTGCACATCACGTCAGGACAGCCCGGGCGTGGGTCCGAGATCACGACGATTCGGCACCGCAACGGCGTACTGCAGGACCGCAACATCTTCGTCGTGGACGGGCAGGTGATGACAGTGGTCCGCTATCACAAGTCGCAGTCGCAGTGGGACAAGCCGAAGATTGTGCCGCGGTTCTTGCCGCCGCAGCTAGGGCAGGTGATGGCGGTGTACTTGGTCTACGTACAGCCGTTCCGCGAGTATCTAACGCTGCAGGTGCTAAGCGGCAGCTACAGCGACTACGTGTGGCAAGACGCGCAGGGCGCGTGGGACACCGGCCGGCTCACGAGGGTGCTGAAGCGCGAGACAGGGAAGAGGCTGGGCGTGGTGCTGCACACGCTAGAGTACCGACACACGGCAGTAGGTATTGGGCGAGTCAAGGTGGGAGAGTCGTTCAGCAGGGGCTATCAGGACGACGTTGGCGAGACAGAAGAGGCGGAAGTGGACGACGATGGCGAAGACGTTCTTGAGCTGCAGAACTCACGCACAACCGCAATGGGGGTAGGCAACTACAGCGTGCCGATGGATATCGTGAAGCATCTCAGCGTGCGGTCCGTTGATGCGTTCCGGCCGCTTAGCGCAGCATGGCACCGCTTCTTAGGGGTGGATGGGAGCGCAGCGAAGCCCGTAGAGCCGAGCAGGACGACAAAGCGACGGATGAGCAACAGCACGTCGTCGGCACTTGTTGGGCTGCCGAAAGAGAAAGAAGTGCGGTTTGCAGACCCGCGAGCAGATGCGATACACAGGGGGCTGCAGCAGGTGCTAGGCAAGCAAGATGTTGGCTTTCGATCGGTGGAGCAGGAGCAGGCTTTGCACGCGGTGCTGGAGAAGCAGACGCCGCTCATCGTCGTGCTTCCGACGGGCGGAGGCAAGAGCTTGCTGTTCACGCTGCCGGCTTGCGTGGAGGAGCCGGGGGTAACGGTGGTCGTCGTGCCGTACCGGGCGCTGATTGAAGATCTAGTCAGGAGGATTCAGCAGTGCGGCGTCGAGTGCATGGAGTGGAAGCACGGCGAGAACAACCCGGCATCTGTGGTGGTAGTCAGTGCAGACGTAGCTGGCGACATAACAAGCACTGGCAACTTTCTTGGCTACGCGCGGATGCTGAAAGGAAAGGGGCTGCTGCATAGGGTGGTGATTGACGAGTGTCATCTGGTGTTCACGGCGAGGAATTGGCGAGAGAAGCTGGTGGCGATGAAGAACTTGCGGCTGCTGGGTAGTCCGATGGTGATGCTGACAGCAACGCTGCCGCCGCTGCAGGAGGGAGAGCTTGAGGCGAGCATGCTTGTGCGTCACGCAACGTACGTGAGAGCAAGCACGGTGCGGCCGAACGCGCGGTACTTTGTGTCGTGGTGTCAGCGCGACAAGCTCGAGGAGACGGCGCTGTTCGTGTGCAAGCGGTGGGCAGAGAAGCTGCGGCGGAGCGGACAGAAGGGGGTGGTGTACTGCAAGAGCAAGGTGCAGTGCGAGCGGCTCGCGACGGAGCTGGGCTGCGGACACTATCACGCAGGGGTGGTGGATCGCGCAGACCGGCTACAGGAGTGGGTGGAGGGGGGCGGAATGATGGTGGCGACGTCGGCGCTGGGGACGGGAGTGGACTTTGCTGGCATCGTGTACATCTTGCACGTAGGCACACCGTGGAGCATGAGCGACTTTGCTCAGGCAAGCGGACGCGGGGGACGAGGAGGAGAGCAATACGATGTGGTGGTGCTGGTGGGGCACGGGGAGGTGGAGCAGGTGATGGAGCGAGAGAGAGAGAAGATGGAGGTGCTCGCGATGGGGCAGTTTCTGATCGGCAGCGGGTGTCGACGAGAGCTGATGAGCTCGTATCTGGACGAGCGGGGGCAGAGCTGCGGGCAGATTGGGGCAGCGGGATGCGACCGGTGCGGAGAGGGAGAGGAGGTGTGGATAGAGGAGCAGGAGAAGTGGTCGCGGGAGTGGGCGGTGGTGGAGGAAGGGTTCACAGAGCTGCGAGAGGGGTGTGCGATCTGCTGGATGGTTAGGCAGGAGTTCCCGACGGCTGAAGAGGAGCAGTGGAAAGGGCACCGGGCGATGCAGTGCACGGCATGGGCAAGGGGAACAGGGATGCAGGCAGATGAGTTCCGTGTGAAGATGCGGGATCGGACGGTGAAGAACAACTGTCGACGGTGCTGGGTGAGTCAGAAGTACTGCGCGACTGGGGAAGGGATGGACAAGCGGTGTCAGTGGCCGAACGTGGTGGTGCCGCTGGCATTCGCAGCGCGGTTGACGAGGGGTGGGATTCAGGCAATGGGAGAGCTGGGGTTTGCAGAGACGGGAGACGAGGCGTACGCTGGGTGGCTGGGAAAGCCGCACAGGTCAGAGATTTGGGGACAGATGTTTAGCAACGCAATGGCGATGGCGATTAGGCTGGTGTTGGAGGGGTGGGGACGAGAGGGAGAGGAAGAGGAGGGTAGCAGAGTAGAGTAGCAAGCAGGGGAATAGATGAAGTAATAGGTGTATATGCGTAGCAAAGCCGTGACAAGGTATTAGCAAGAGAGTAACAGGGTAGGGAGGTGGTAGGCCGTCCGGGGCAGAAGAAGGGGGGGTGGGCAGTAGGCCCGTTAGGTGTTACAAGCAGCGGAGCGGTTAGGGTGAGTAGGAGAAGAAGGGGGGGTAGGTAGTGGGGCCGTTTAGGTGTTACAAGGAGTAGAGCAGCAAAGGGAAAGAGAGAAGAGTATAGCAGGGTGTAGCCAAGGTATAGTAGGGTGTAGCAAGGTATAGTAGGGTGTAGCAAGGTATAGTAGGGTGTAGCAGGTATAGTAGGGTGTAGCAAGGTATAGTAGGGTGTAGCAAGGTATAGTAGGGTGTAGCAAGGTATAGTAGGGTGTAGCAAGGTATAGTAGGGTGTAGCAAGGTATAGTAGGGTGTAGCAAGGTATAGTAGGGTGTAGCAAGGTATAGTAGGGTGTAGCAAGGTATAGTAGGGTGTAGCAAGGTATAGTAGGGTGTAGCAAGGTATAGTAGGGTGTAGCAAGGTATAGTAGGGTGTAGCAAGGTATAGTAGGGTGTAGCAAGGTATAGTAGGGTGTAGCAAGGTATAGTAGGGTGTAGCAAGGTATAGTAGGGTGTAGCAAGGTATAGTAGGGTGTAGCAAGGTATAGTAGGGTGTAGCAGAGTATAGCAAGATATAGTAGAGTGTAGTAGGGTGTAGTAAGATATTACAGAGCGTAGTAAAAAGCAGAGTATAGTAGAGTGTAGCAGGGTATTATAGAGTATAGTAAGGTATAGCAAAGTATAGCAAGATATAGCAGAGCGTAGCAGGGTATAGGAAGGTGTAGTAGGGTAGGGTTAGGTATAGTAAGGTATAGCAAAGCGTAGTAAGAAGCAGAGTATAGTAGAGTGTAGCAGAGTATAGTAGAGTGTAGCAGAGTATAGTAAAATATAGCAGAATATAGTAAGGTATAGTAGAGTATAGCAGAGTGTAGCAGAGTGTAGTAAAATATAGTAGGATGTAGTAAGGTATGGAAAAGCATAGTAAAGTATAGTAGAATATAGTAGAATATAGTAGAATATAGGAGGATATAGTAGAATATAGTAGGATATAGTAGGATATAGTAGAATATGTAGAAGGCTAAGCTATAATAAGATATTATAGGTTAGAAAAAGAGAAGAGTAGGTAGTAGATATAAAAAAAAGTAGGTAGTAGGTATAAAAAAAAAGTAGGTAGTAGTATAAAAAAAAAGTAGGTATTAGGTATAATAAAAAAAATAGGTAGTAGGTATAACAAAAACAATAGGTATTAGGTATAATAAAAAAATAGGTAGTAGGTATAACAAAAACAATAGGTAATAATTATAAAAAAAGAATAAGTAGTAAGTTAAGAAATAATATAAGAGAATAAATAGATTAGGTAGTAGAAGAATAAAGATAAAAAGAAGAAATAAAAGTAGAGTAAGGTTATAATAATAAGATACTAAGAGAAGAGAAGAAAAGAAAAAGTGTAGTAAAGCTGTAATAAGGTATTAATAAAAGCGTATTAGGGAGGGTAGGGGGGTAGGCCCGTAAGAAGGGGAAAGGAGGGTGCCCGAAGGGCAACCCGTTAGAAAGGATTACTAAGAAGAGTAAAGGGGTGGGGGTGGGCCCGTAAGAGGGGAAAGGAGGGTGCCCGAAGTGGCAACCCGTCGATGGTTAGGTTAGGGTTAGGGTT